>CAJGYO010000012.1:8711423-9335927 GCA_904845875.1 Miscanthus lutarioriparius
GCTACTCATACTGCTCCCCATTGTCATCCGGCCACAAGAACCTTCTTCTTCCTCCCGCCAACCCTATTGCCCCAAAAAGCATCACTAATCCCTCGGTCTCCGTGATCCACCCACTTAGGAAGCACGCACCTAATGGCTAAGGGAGACGCCTGTAAGAAAAGCAGGTCATGGCGAAGGAATGGTGGAAATCGCGAGCAACGAAAGCGCAGACCATCGAGGACCTCGCCGCCATGGGGGTGCTCCACAACAAGGCACTTATGGATGGCGGCACCGGTAGGAGAAAGCTTCCCGATCCACAACCGTGTGAGATTGTGGTCTTTGAAGATTTCTTCAAACGGGGTTTTGGGATTCCAAAGGCACCCTTTCCTTCGTGGTCTCTGCTAGTACTACGAGATTGGGATTTGCAATCGCATCCCAACTCGATTCTTCTTGTCTCCACCTTCATCCATCTCTCGCGAGGCTTATGGTGGCTTCCAACCCCATTTTCGACCTCTTCCGCCACCTATTCATCTTCGGAAGAAAGGGAGCTTGTGGTTTCGAAGATCGCCGGTGGCGTTTACTTGAACTCGCGTGGACGGCATGAAGGCTCAATACCGTGACCGCCTCGAACACCTCCTTGGACGAAAGTGGTACAAGAAATGGTTCTACATCCGTGAAGAGCCGAACACCATCACTGGTGCGATGTGGGGACCTGATTCCAGAGAAGAAAAGCAACCTGGTCGGAGAAGCCCGAGAACTTGGAGCAGATCGCCGAACGCCGGGATGATCCTGTGGGGAAGGCTTGATGGCCCGAAAGCGTTGTCGGCAACTTCATCACCAAGAATCCAGCCCCGCCGTAAAAGGATTCACCCCGCCACGAGTACCAAGGAGGCGCCGATCCGACGAGGACCGTGAAGGAGCCGCCGACAAGGTGGAAATCAAGGCCAGGATTGGAGAGCTATTCAACTTGGCCGATCCCAATTATGTTGCATTGGGACGCCATCGAACACGCCTTCAAAGTGGCTCGCCCTCCCCAAAGGTAAATGACGCCACCTTTTAATCGTAGAATCATGTCGCATCAAGAAAATAATCGCTTTTACTTCATTTTGTGTCTCAAAGCAGTAATGGTCGAGACCGGGCGGGAGTGTTTGTGTCGCCGCCCCCGGTGTAGAATGGCCACAAGTTACCGGGCCAGCCGCTTGCATCAAATAGCCGGACCGATGACGTTCATCGGGCGGTATTTCGAGACCGTAGAGGACGCCGACTAGAGTCGGCCGGCAAGCGTCCGGCTGCAAAGAACGACGCAAGCCATCTTCCTTCGACGGACGACGAAGAAGAGGATGCGGATATCCTCGGCTCGTCCCCCGAAAGAGGAGAAAAGTGTGGGACCGTCGAGCAGGTGGCTCCTCCGTGCCAAAGAAGGGGTAACAGCACCGACCATCGCAAATACGTAGCATAGACGAAGGAACACGCCGCATCATACTCCGACGCCTGCATCGGAGGTTGCACAAACCCCAAGTGGACACCGCCGAGCAAGCGGAGCAGGGGCGGTCGAGGAGACGTTCCTTCGTCACATCCTTTCGCAAGTCAAAACTGTAAGTATCTATACTTTTTGATGTAAGCTTTGCGCCTTGCATTGGATGTCTGTTATCTTCGAATTTGTCTCGAATGTATTAGATCGGCGCCCACCGAAAGCCCCGACCAGCTAGTTGGGTGCGGAACGCCCTTACCAACAACGGCGGGACAAATCGCAAAGAACCACCGTGGAGGAGCCCATGGCGAGGACTCCGCTTCGGGCCTCAAAGAAAGTAACGACCGTGACGCCACCCCCCGAAGCAGTAATACAAGTGCTCAAGCACGAACACCGATGAGGCGGATACCACGGCGCCTGTGGAGCTGGATTCGACCGAGGGCAAGCGACGAAGTTGCCCGGAACATGGTTGCCGACGCGACAGCTCGTGGGAAAGCCCTGGTGAGCGTGGAGTCTGCGAATCCCGGACCAGTGCCGCCCTTAACAGAAATCAAGAGGATGAAGTGGAAGAAGTCTGGGCCGTCCCAAGATAGGCGACAACATGTATATGTGTCGCGCTTTCGGAACGATTTAATGGGTCATACACGAGGAAATCCTGTAGATCAAGAGACCATAAGAGTCGAATGGGCGCCAAGCGCCCGTGATCAAGTCCGGTATATTTGGCTTTAGTCGTTGACCTGTTGTGTAGTCGAATCGTTCGACGAATTTGTCGTGTGCAGGACTTGATGAAAAGCGCAAGATACCGAAAAAGGTGCTTCACCAGATAGAAGGAATCATGATGACCAATAAGGAGCCGACGGCATTGAAGTGGATCGCGCTCATGACGCCAACTTGAAACCGCCGACCAGAGAGAGAAAAGACCAAGAAGCACGTAACCAAAGCTCGGTCGGTCACTTGAAAACAAAGAGCAGGAGAAAGCATGTAAGTGTTCACAGTATTACAGCAAGTGCGGGACTTGTGTTATTTTGTTCTTGGCAAGAATAGCTGTAATGCAGGTTTAGAAGCTGAAGTGACCCGCCTCCGTGGGGAGAAACGCCAGGCGCTTGCGTAATGTGGTCGCTCAAGGAGGACAACGAAATCGGCACGCCGCCAAATCGTAACTCCAAGACCACACCGACAGTAATGAAGGACAACCTGAAAGGTAAGCACCCAGACCACCTTTCTCATTCAATTGCCCTCATGGCCTTGTCGTGTCATCACGTTTGATATCTTGTATTTGTTTTTCGCTTTTGAAAGTCAACGCCAAGAGGCACCTTGAGGCCGCGATCAAAGAGCGTGTGACGACCGGAAAGCGCAATGCCTTAAGGCCACCGAGGAGCGGGACATGTGGAGCAAACGGTGCCAAGAAATGGCAATCGGCATTGTGCCCGTCTCCTCGACCTTATCGACCCGGCGCCACAGAGGTAGAGCTAAGGACGCGTCGGCTCGGACTGGTCGAGATGCAAGCAAGCATGGGGATGGTTCCAAGACTTCGTGAAGGAGGCGGGTGAGTACACGGGTGCCCATGTGCTAAGCATGGTGCGCGCGCCACTACCCCTCTCGATCAACCTCGAACGCTTGGAGGCTGGGTACCAAGGAGATAGACTCAAACCAGTCAAGAGCTTTGGACGGCCCATTTGGAATTGTCGTCAAAGATAATTGGCGATATTAGCTGCGGCGGAGGTGGGACATCACTGTGCGGTGGTATGCCATCGACAAGCCACTGGAAATGCCATCACCTGCAAGCCAACCAACGAAGCTCGCGGTCTCGACCACCAGCAATCAAGGGGCCATCCCTTCAACTTGACCAAAGCCCTAGAGTCCCCGAGACTCGGCAGTAGTATCGAGGCGTGGGCAAGAACGCCATGCGCCCGACCGACCAAATGTAATAGGCTTAGAGTCTGTAGAAGGAGGACATAGTTGTGTTATTGTAAACTTGAGCCTTTTCGTGCAAGCTTGTAATAACGTAACTGTATATCATTATAAGCTTGTTTGTTGTATACAAAACACACTTTAAGCTTGAAATTTTTTGTTGGTGTAACTAAGTGGGAACGTGTTAACGTTCTGTTTAGTTGTACCGTTTTGCTCGACACGTCACCCTGAAAAGTTTGTGCGGCCCCAGTCTGGCATGTGGTCGGAGTATGAGGTACTATGACCTGTGCACACGTGGACGCAGACAAGTCAAACCAGGGGGACCGCCGATTACCATAACGTGAGAAATGATCCCGTGCACGCGTGTTGGGAGGAATCGAGACAGGGCCTGCCTCCAAAACCGTAGAAGGAGTGGTGGTCGGCTTGTCTTGGCTTAAGTTAGAATAATTATAAAATTGGAGTGACACATGAGTGGTCGGAGAAATCATAGTTGCTTTAGTAAAGTAAATCAAAAATACAAGTGGAGTACATATCTCAGTGGTTAAGCATAGAAGCGTCTAAGCTTGTCGATGTGCCATGAGTTCGGTACGTCCGTGCCATCTAGATGAGCTAACTTTGTAAGACGTTGCTATGGTGACTTCCTTGATCATGAAGGGTCCCTCCCATGGGGTTGCGAAGTTTGTGGACACCACTGGTTCGTCTTCCACTTCAGGACTAAGTCTCCGACCACAAAGAAACGCTCTTTAACGTTCTTGTTGTAGTACTGCGCAAAAACAAAGAAGGTATTTGGCCGCTCAGACGCAAGAATCAAGCCTTTTCTCTTCTGCGCTATTGACTTCTAGCTCCCGTACTTCGTCGGCCTTGCCTTCGTCGAAGTTCTCTACCCGTGCTGATCTGAAAGCTATCTCTGGTGGGAGGACTGCCTCAGCACCGTAAACCATAAAGTATGGTGAGACGCCGGTGTTACGACTGGGCTGAGTTCGGAGGCCCCAGACAACGGCTGGTAACTCCTTGAGCCATCTTCCAGGAGCTTTATCGTTTTCTCTATACATCCTCTTCTTCAATGCGTCCAAGATCATCCCATTTGCCCGCTCGACCTGTCCATTGGCTCTAGGGTGCGCCACCGAGACGTATTTTACAACTATGCTCCTTTCATCGCAGAAGTCCCAAAAAGCGTTCCCGGTGAACTGAGTACCAGATCAAGATGATGATCTTTGTTGGGCACGCCTAAACGGTGGATGACCTGGTCGAGGAATGTGATGACTTTCTCCGAGGATGCCCGTACGAGGCATGTATTCTATCCACTTAGAAAACTTATCAATTAGTACGAAGACGCATGTAAATTTCCCTGTGAGCTGGTTTGAAAGGCCCGATCATGTCCAAATTCCTCAAAGATGCGAAGGGCCAAGAGGTGGAATCGTCTGGATCTCATGTCTTTGGTACATGGATTCTCTTGGAGAAGAACTAACAACCTTCACAAATGGGCGGACTAGCTTTTTGCGTCGAAGCCATCGCCGACGGACCAATAAAACCCGCCCGGAAAGCCTTTACCACCAAAGTGTTCTTGAGGGCGGCGTGGTTGCCGCAGAGTCGAGTGGATTTGGTCTAGGAGATGCTTGCCTTCCTCCTGGGTTATACACTTCATCAAGATTTCCTCCTTAGCGTTTTTGCGCCACAACTTGCCATCGACGAAAGCGATATCGCTTTTACTACGACGCATCAGCGTTCATTTTCGCTCGATCGACATAACCGCTACCATCCGTTAAGTACTTGATAAAAGGTGTTCTCGGTCCGGCTCATGAGTGGTCGGAAGCGGCTTTCGATTGCTGGCGCCGAACCGTAGCCACTAATTGCTGGTCCAAACTTTGTCGGTTGTTGAATCTTTGTCCTCAATGGAAGGCGGAGCAGGTCTTGGACGAATACGCCATGTGGGATTTTGGCTCGGGATGATCCTAACTTTGATAACGATCCATTTGCTCGGTTCTTGTCCCGGACCACGTGTATGTACTCGATGCCATAGAATCGCCTTCCAAACTTTCTTATCGATTTGCAATATGCGCCCATCTTTTCACCGGTCGTGTCCCAGTCCTTGTTGAGTTGGTTGATGACCGTGAGCCGAATCTCCGTAGACATAGAGACGTTTAACTCCAAGCTCAACCGCAATGCGAGGCCCATGAGCATGCTTCATACTCGGCGGCATTATTAGATGCCGGGAAATAAATCCCGAGGACGCATCGGAGCTGCTCCTTGGATGGTGATACAAAAGAACCCCGCCTCCGCGACCGTCAATGTTGAGAGAACCGTCAAGTACATCGTCCAATATTCGCCGGATCTCGGAGAGGCAGCGGCGGTTTAAGTCTCGTCCACTCGACGATGAAATCAACGAAAGTGCCCGAGACTTTATTGTAGTACGACTTGCAAATTCCAAGGAAAAGGGCATAGCTCCATTGCCCATTTGATTTACGCGCCTCGTCGCATCCTTATTGGGCGTAATGATGTCCCTAAAGGATACTCGGTCATGACCACCACACGATATCCGTCAAGTAATGTCTCAACTTCGGGATGTTATCGAGATGGCGAGAGCGGTTTTCGAATCTGTGGGTACCTGGTCTTGGATTCGTTGAGTACCTCACCGATGAAATAAATTGGTCATTGTACTTTTGTAGGCGTGGCCCGACTGTCGTCGCGCTCGACCACCATTGTAGTGGAAACCACCCGATCGGTTGTCGCAATGTAAAGTAGGAGAGTTTCGCCTTCTCCGGGAGCGTAAGCACCGGAGGTGACGTGAGGTATTGTTTTAGCTGCGTAAAGGCAAAGATCCGCTTCCTCCGACCACTCAAACTTCTCGGACGATTTGAGCAGTTTGAAGAACGGTAGTCCTTTTTCTCCTAATCTTGATATGAACGGCTTAGAGCAGCCATGCGTACCGGTGAGCTTCTGGACATCCTTCACCTTTTTGGGGCTTCATGTCTAAGACAGCTTTGACTTTCTCCGGGTTAGGCGTATGCCGTCAGAATCGACGACGTTGCCGAGCAATATGCCGAAGGGACACCAAAGATGCACTTCTTTGGGTTTAATTTCCATTGGAACGTATTAAGGGCTGCAAAGGTGCGTTCAGATTGTCAACAAGGGTATGTGCTTCCTTGGTTTTGACAACTACATCGTCGACGTAAGCCTCGACGAGGCCGTCTTTATCTCGTCGTTGAGGCAGCCCAGATAGCTAGCGTTGGTAGGTGGCACCGGCGTTTTTGAGCCCGAACGACATAGTCGTAGTAGCAAGATGGCGCCGAAAAGGCGTGATGAAAGACGCCTTGATCTGGTCGTCCCTTTTTGAGAGCGATCCGGTGATAACCAGAGTAGCAATCGAGAAAGGAAAGCAGCTCACAACCGGGCGGTTGAATCCACGATTTCGTCTATGCGAGGTAAGCCAAAGGGGTCCTTAGGGCGGTGTTTGTTGAGATCAGGTGTAATCAACGCACATTCTCCATTCATTATTCTTTTTGCGTATAAGAACCGGGTTGGCTAACCACTCCAGATGATACACTTCTTTGATAAATCCGGCTGCCAAAAGACGTGTAACTTCTACCCTAATCGCCTCCTTTTTGTCGCCAATGAACCATCGTAAGCTTCGCTGATTGGTTTGGCTTTGTTGTTGACATTTAAGGAGTGCTCAATCAAGTCCCGAGGTACACCGGGCATGTCGGAAGGTTTCCATGCGAACACGCCCACGTTGCCCTCAAGAACCCGACGAGCGCGTCTTCCTATTTGGGATCCGTGTTGGCCCCGATGGGGAGTTGTGCTTGGGATCGCCCTCGACCATTGGATCGCCTTGTGCTCCTTGGATCTCGATGTTCTTGCGCGGAGCCTCGAGCTCTGGGATCTCCAAGTGGTCGGCCGTGGTCTTCGAAAGGCCGAGCATGGTCTCGGCCATGCGAATAGAGAGGTCATGGGCCTCTCGCTATTTTGAAGTCGTTGTCGTCCTCGCAGTATAAGGCTGCGTATACATTGCCCCCGAGGGTTAAAACTCCTTTCTCAAGAGGGCATTTTGAGCACCAGATACCTGTAATGAGGTATGGCCATGAACTTGGTGAGCTGACGGTCGACCAAGAATAGCATGGTAGGTGCCGTCGAAATCAGCCGACCACGGTTGACGTAGTCGGTGCGGAAGTGGTCCCGAGTCCCAAACCGCATGTAGCGTGATCTCGCCCGAGAGGTGTGGAGCTCGTCGGGGAGAACGCCTGTAATCGCGGCTCTCTGACGGCTTCAGTCCGCTGGGCTATTTTCAGAGCGGGCAGCTGTTCTTGAACAAGATATCAATGGAGCTGCCGCCGTCAATCAAGTACCTGTCGAATCGAACCTTGTTGATACAAGGATCGAGGACTGGGGAAAACGCCTGGCTCGGGTATGGCGGCCCATTGGTCCTTCCCGCTGAAGTAGATTTCACGGTGAGACCACGGAGGAAGCCGCGGATCGGTGAGAAGGTTGTCGTTCTTTGCCACGTTCAAGCGGTAGCGGGCAGCAGCTTTGCGTTCTCGTTTGGTCTCGATGGACACCTTTGCCGCTGGATGATGGTGTGCACGCGATCGGTCGGCTTGGCGATTTATGGCGAGGAGGATCTCATCATCGTCGCCGTTGTCCTCGTTGCGCTGTTCCCTTACGTCATTAGGGCTTGTCGGAAATATCCGGAACTGTTGGCGCATGTAGATAGTCTTGAGGACGCGACAATTCTCCATGGTATGGTTCGACTTGGGATGGAGTGGCGGGGGCCCTTCAATGCTTTGGCGTAGTCGCCCTCGTGAGTTACGACGTCCGCCGCCTTTTTCACCGTATTGACTCGCCGTCGTCTTCCCGAGCACGCTTGCTCTCGTAATCGTCACGGCGGTTGCGCCGCTGATTACGTTGATCACGGTGGTCATTTGGAGTCGTTCTTATTTGGTTGCGGCGGCGGTCAAAATTGTCGTTCGACTACGGTTGCCGCGTAATCGTCGCGGCGTGGAGGGTGGTCGGAGCGCGGGATCCTTGCTTCTTCTTCGACGATTATCTTTTTAGCGTCGTCAGCGTCCGCGTATTTCTTAGCGGTGGCCAAGAGCGCCTGTGGATCGACTCGTGTCTTTTTCGGAGGAGCTTGTCCCTTAGGGCGTCGTGAAACGGAGGCCGGTGATTTAAAGCCTCGATTGCTTCGTTGTCGGAGATTGATGGGACCTTGATGCGCATCTCCGAGAAACGCCGAACGTATTCGCAAGCAGATGGTTCGCTCTTCCGATCTCGGATCCGTTGTGCATCGTACTTGTTGCCGGGTTGTTCACAAGTAGCGATGAAATTGTCGATGAAGGCTCGCTTAAGCTCCTCGCCAAGAGTCAAAAACAGTTTGCCGGCAGTCGACTAGCCATTGGTGACTGCGTGACCAACGGCAATCGGGAAGTAGTTAGACATAACGTGCTCGTCTACCATGGCTGATCGGCACGCTGTTTTTCAGAGAGCATGACCCATAATTCGGGGTTTTCCTTGCCGTCGATTTCGAAGTTTCTCGAGCTTGAAATTCTTGGGCCATATGACTTGGCGAAGGTGTGGAGGAATCGCTTCAGACCCGGAGGCCGTGGGCGGTGTCATACTCCATCTGGCGATAGCTTTCATGGGATGCACGATCGTTGGCTCTCTCGGTTGATGCGAGCACGCAGATCACGTCCGCCGAGGTAATGGCGAAGATCGTTGTTGCCGTCATGGCGATCCCGATAGCCATCACGACCACCGCGGTTATCACGGGCGATTGTCGCGGTTATCCCGGCGGTTGTCACCTCGAACGTCGTGGCGGATATCCTCTCGGCGACGGTTTTCGTCCGACCGCCGCCGCTTCGCTTTTGACGATCGTCCGACGGTCGTCGTTGTTGCGCGCGAGCCATGTCGGTTGAGCGGCCGTGAGCGATTTGAGTATTGGCGGTCGTGGCTTGATTCCACCAAAACGGATGGGGCCGGGCTTGATTCATCTCGTGATGCAGGCCATAGCAGCCGTCAGATATGCTTGTATTTCATCACGGACTGCTTGGGTTTCTGGAGTGTTGGGCAGCCGCTGCATTGTCGCCATGGCAACGGCTACGTTGGCGCTTGGGGTCTTGAAGACTTGTTTGTCCCCCCACCGTCGAAAGCATTGTTGAGGTCGCGCGGTTGGATCCTTGCGCGCGCCGTGCCTCCCGGTTCCGCTTTCGCTTGACTTCGATTTGCCGGCGATTAAACCGGTCAATGTTGCGGCTTCGCGTGCGATCTTTTCTTGTTCTGTTTCGCCAGCTGGCGGCTCGTCGTGTCGATTTGGCGACATGGATCAAATCCTCGTCTTGGCGGGAAAGATGGAAATTGGGGGGAAACCGGGCGTGGTCCGGTAGATCCAGATCGTATTTGACGCCTTCATCTTCGTGACGCTGAAACTTCGGTGTGGACAGATGCGTTGGATGCGATGCTTCGGATGAGGAGTCGAGTCACCCTCTCGGACCGTGTGGGATGACCCTTCTTGATAATCTTCAATCCGGACCATGTTGACGATGTTGCATGGCCGGACAAGATCGTGTGTAGGACATAGATCCAAACGGCGCCGTAGGGTTGCACGCGCCAGAGTGAAGGCGGCGTTTCGCAGCCGTAGGGCTGGACTCGTGGTTCTCCGTCGGGACTTCATTATCGCAGAGTCGGAGGCCCGTCGCGAAGGTGGCTGGGCGACAAGCGGAGCGCCCTCGAGAGTAGATACGACCACAAGATCTGTTCAAGCCGCGGGGACGACCGCCCGAGCTGGTCGGATAGATCTGCTGTGGAGGCTGTTACCGATCGATGGAGTCGAAGCGGGTCGGTGTCGCCGATCCGCTTCCTCCGTAAGGGAAACGGATGACGGGTTGTCGGCGTGGTTTGTAGGCGTGGTCGGAGCCCGATGTACCGTGGTCGGAGCGGATCCATCGTGGTCGAGGCCGTGTTCGTCGTGGTCAGAGCCGTGTTCACCGTGGTCGGAGCCGTATTCACCGTGGTCGGAGCCGTATTCACCGTGGTCGGAACCGTAGCCGATGCAGGTGAAGTAGTCGTCGGCGCGGGTTGAATACACGCCTCGGTCATGGTGATGGAGACGTCAGGGCCGGTGGTCCAAGTGATCTGGCCGATGGTGAACGTGAGGCCGTCGGGCGTAGCCATGGAGCCGGAGATGATGACCATCTTGTTCGCTTGGAGAGCAGTACGCACTCCCCCTACCTGGCGCGCCACTGTCGACGAAATATGGTCGGCAGTCTACCTAGGGGTATGCCCAAGGTAGTAGATTATCGGCAGACAGGTGCGCAAGTCCCAAACAAGACGGTGACGCAAGACAGACACGAGGTTTTATCCAGGTTCGGCCGCCAAGAAGGCGTAATACCTACGTCCTGCGTCTGATTTGTATTGCTGTATGTCAATGAGAGATGATTTTTAGAGGGGTCCCCTGCCCGCCTTATATAGTCCGGGGGGCAGGGTTACAGATCTGGAAACTAATCCTAGTCGGTTACAATTGCCATATGTGGCCGGATAAGGATTCCTATTCTAATCGACCAGGATCCTGCTTGGTCGCCAAATCCGTCTTGATTCCTTGTGCGGGACTCCGATCAGGTTAACTGGGCCGCACGTCATCTTTCAGGTGGACTGAACCTATCGATCCAGGCCAACCCAAGCTTAGCCGTAAGGGTATAGGGGTTAATACCCCCACACCTTGTGTCTCTTTGCATCACCATCCGGGATAGGGACACGTAGTACGTTTTCACTCGTTGGTTGAGGACCCGCCGGTCCAAAACACCGACACCTCTGTTCGTATGGCTGCATCGATCCGGTCGACCCCCACTGCGGCTTTGGTATAAGCTAGTTATCGACTCTTGTTTAATTCAAGTATGGCCTGTGTGATTCTGCCTCACACCCCACTGCTTGAATTAAATCTAGGTCAAGTTATCGGCTCTACCTTAGAATGGTAGTCTTTGGTAGATTCATTAAGTTACCGATATTGCTTATTGCTTTTATTATTTATCTAATTACAGCAATATCACTCTGCCCGATTGAGATTGATTTAGATCGGCCTTATATCTTATTTGACCCATCGTTTGCTAACCTAAAACTGATCTAGTCTACACCTTAAACGATGAGTTATGTTTTATCGGCTGTTTTACATCAATCTTAATCGTGCATAACGTGCGGTTAAGGCATGTTGCGTCTTGAGTAGATCTATTAGCTAGCGAGAACCATTCCACGGCCCATTATCATGGCCTGTGTGATTCTGCCTCACACCCCACTGTTAGCACCGTGGAGTGGGGATCATTATTTAGTAGATCTATTCTTGGTAGGGCATGACTTTAACTGTGCGTTATGCCTGAATCGGTTGTTTTACCCGATATCGAGCGCTTTCACGAATAGTTCGCATCACGAGACCGTTGAAGTAAAGATATGTTGAAAGATATGTTAGTCCCATGATCTTATTATTGTATTACGGCCTTTATGATTCTGCCTCATGCCCCATTGATATTAGTTATGAGTTAGGGTCATCGAGTCTATTGTTATTTCTACGGCCTGCATGATTCTGCCTCATGCCCCACTTGTCATGATGATAGATGAGATCTAACCTGTTCATTAGATTTATCTTTATTAAACGGTTAAGTGGTGTTGAATTGTCTCTTTATATAAAAAGGGGTTCGGTTACTTATAATCATTGGCTCAACACAAACCGATCATTGTTGATATCTTATTGCCATTGATTAATATCTGTTCGATAAATGATATTTATCCTGAATGATAACCGATTCTTCTTACATAACCCCATGAGCTTTAACTAACTTATTCTCATGAATATGCTGGAATCGACTATTTAGTCGATCTCCTTTCATATCGGCTCTCATAGCCGCACATTCGGGACTGTCTAGCAACACTGACAAGTTCTGCCCTTAATTACTGATAAACTTTCTCTCCTTGTCAATTGCAGGGTCAAATTGATTGGCACGTCTCGGGAGGATCGGGCAGGATCGACCATCCCTGCGCTGAAGCTAGACGGATCTGCTCCATCGAGCGGACCCTTTCTAGCTTGCTGCGTGTGTCCTCGGCACGGGATGAAAATTCTGTGTTGACACCTCTGATACCCCCCATCTTACTCCCTTTCGTTTGTAACCTCACAGCAAACTTCGAGCACCTGGGCTCAGGAATAAAGTCATCGACCGACTCAATCTGGACGTAGGGCACGTTGCCTGAACTAGTATAAACCCTATGTCATTGAGTGCTAGGCCACATCCGATCACAACGTACGGCAAAACTATAAATATTTACGTGTTATCACTTTTCGCACCGACAGTTAGTGCCGTCCATGGGGAAGACGCCGTACGCTCACGCTTTTGGTCATCGGATGGCCCACCTTTCCGTCACCTTCGCCATGGCGGGCTCAAGCGATGGTACTCACTTCGGCTCGCTGGAGTTTCCCGCGCTCCCACCTATTGGGATGTGGGTTCCACCCATCTTCCAGCCATCCTAGGCCTTCCTCTTTGGAAGCCTGGGCTTCATCGCCGATCGGCTTGGCGTGCTTCACCTCCACGAAGAGGCACTTGTCCCGGCGCCCATCGGAGGAGGAGCGCCCTCCGTCGGCTCCGGGCCACCCGGTGACCTCTCCGATGAGGCGCATGTGCTTCGCTCCGAGCCCACGCTGGGCTCAAACCCCACTATGAGTAATGTACATACTGTTCTTTACTTGGTTTTTCATATTTTCCGCCGACTCTCCGCAGGGACCCCGTTGTCCCTGCCATGACCGCCATACGACCGGTTCCCCTACGGCCTCGCCTCCCCCATGGACGCGTACGCCCGGGGGCTCCAAAGGATGCTGGCGTTGCCCCCTCTCACATCTGAATTCGTGGGGATGGCGAGCTATGCTGCTGCTTCTTTCCACGACCTCATGGATGATGAGGTCGAGAGCGACGGCTCCAGCATTGGCGACGTCGTGGCACCTAGCCACCCTCGGTCCCGAGAGTGTGCTATGGCGGACGCTCTGGGACAGCCACCGGTGGTGGCGGAGTCTCTACAGACCCACACCCCTCCGGACCCTCATATGGAGGCCCTCGCATGTGCGCATGAGTACGGCGAGGAGCTACGACAAAGGCGGCAGAACCAGCCGCCACCTGCGCCGGCGTGCTCGGCGCAGCACGCTGCGCCGCGCGCGCGTAACCTGGCGAGCGACGCCTGGGGTCGCGCCCGCCAGGTCCAGCGCAACATCATGGATGTGGGGCAATGATCCCCCACAATTCGCTCGGGCTAGCCAGAACATCGCCGCTGTCGCGCTGCGGCGATGCTTCTGTGCTTCCTTCCAGAGCATGTCGACCCCTAGGAGCAGGTGGTCCACCAGAACCTCCGGGCATTGGTGGAAACCGCCGCCATTCAACAGCGTTCAACAGGCGGAGAGCTCCCCGTCACGACACCGACTCATGGCCTCTCTCCCCACTAGGGGAGTGGGGACGCACCAGACGAATCGCTCCATCCGCTCACTGCTACAGCCGTCGGGCGCGGAACAGGAGGCTGCAGCTGCGACATGACTTGACCCGGCGCCCGCTCCACACCAGCTGCCTATGAGCGAACGCCTCGGGCCGAACCGAGACGCTCGCAGTGTCATCAATAACCGGCGTCAGGCCCGGCATGACGATGACATCCATCGGGCGGTAGTGAAAGCAGACAGCATGGGCTTCGATCGGACCATCGAGGGGACCGGCGAGACGCACCCCAGGCGTGGTCGCCGACCCGACGCCCGGAGTCCTAGCCCGGATGGCCTGGGACCACGGGCCTTTGGCCGACGCATCCAGAGAGCGTTGTTCCCATAGCGCTTCCGACCGCCTGCCAACATCGCTAAGTATACCGGGGAGACGAACCCCGGTATATGGCTCGAAGACTTCCGGCTTGCCTGCCGAGCCGGAGGAGTGGATGATGACCACTTCATCATTCAGTACCTCCCCTTCTGCGTGGGGGAACATGTCCGAGCATGGCTCGAATTCCTCCCGCACGACAGCATCCGCGACTGGGCGGACCTCAAGAGGATCTTCGTTGGGAATTTTCAGGGGACGTATGTCCGCCCTGGGAACTCCTAGGACCTCAAGAGCTGCCAGCAGGAGCCCAATGAGTCCCTACAGGATTACATCCGTAGGTTCTCAAAACAATGCAACTCCCGCCCTGATGTCGTCGACGCGGACGTCATCAGCGCGTTCCTTTCCGGAACAACTTGTGAGTCTTTGATTCACAAGCTTGGCTGTCTGAAGCCCCGAACCACCCGTGACCTGCTCGACGTCGCCACGAACCACGCCTCCGGCGAGGAGGCGATCAGAGCAGTCTTCAACGGAGGCCGGGACAAGGGCAAAGCCAAGCACGAGGATCAAGACGAGAGCCCGTCCACACAGAGGGGGAAAAAGAACAAGAAAGATCGGCGCCGACTGGCCAACTCCGCGTTGGTCACCGCGACCGATCACGCGGGCAAGCAGCCCCAGCAGGGCCAGCCCGATCACTTCGACAAGCTCACGGATAGCCCATGCACCAACCACGCTTACCCCGTCAAAGCACCTCTACAAGGACTGCGAGCTCCTCGAGCGCTTCCTGTGACAGGCCGACGGGTTAAAAGAAGGAAAGGGCAGTGAGGCAGCAGGACAAAAAAAAAAAAGGCGCGCTTGCACTTGCCAATTCAGTCCGAGATGGAAAAGCAGCCTGAAGTCGCCTGCAGTTGCCAGGACCACGTTCAGTAGAAATTGTAGTATGTGTTAAGGAATAAAAAAAATCTTAGTTGCTTCGATCTACGTGGCTTAGTACTCTTTTGTGAGGCTAATATTCATGACCGCCTGCGTTGGGCGTGCGCTTGATCAAGGAGACGTCATCTACCATTAAATATAAGCGGGCTCCTTTGGTAATTGTTGGTGGCCACGGTCGGCGGCGACGCGGTCGATAGGCCGAGGAACTTTGTTGTGGGCTGAGCGGCCACGGCAGGGAGTGATGAGCAGGACAGTGGACAGTACGTACCGTGTGGCCCAGAGAGCGCATTCACCACATGGAGAAGATAGAGGGTGAGGCGCACGGCAGGAGCAGGACGCAAAGCGAGCCAGTACGCGTCGTGGGGTGCGATGGACATGGACCCAAAACTGCAAGCCTTCAAGTCGTCGAGCATCGTGGTGGCCATGGTGACCAGGGCGTCGACGTCGGTCGACATCTCTGCATGGCGCGCGTCGACGTCGAGATCATTGACGTGGTCCAGAACCATGCATCATCGTGCACTATTCTTTCACGTACAGCACGCATCAACCAGGTCTCAATTATTGCACGGGTATACGAACAGATTGTACTTGTACATCATCAACCCATCGCCATCACGCCATCAGGCTGAGGAACTCCGACTTGAAGGCGTCCATGTGCGCCCGCCGGAGCACGGACACCGACACCTGCACCCCGTCGCCGTCCCTGGCGCGGACCAGCGCCACCTGCCCGTCGTGGTTCATCTTCACGTTCTCCGTTCGCCGTGGCCTCCCCCACCCGAAGTCGGCGGCCTCGTACGCCCTGAAGCCCGGCGACCCGGACACGTTCATGAGCCGGTCCATGGGGACCTCGTGGGGGTCCTCGCAAACTCCCACCCGGCCAGAGGGTCCTCCGCCACCTCTCGGACCGCACCCTGTGCCGCCGACGCCGCGGCCGCCAGCGCGGGCGCGCCGCGGAGCTCCCGCGCCGGCAGCCTCGCGAGGCACCGGCTGATGCACGCGCCGAAGTACTCCGCGCCCGCGGGAGGGTCCAGGCGGTCGCGGACGTCGGCGAAGAAGAAGAGGAACACGTCCTCGTCCGCGGGGAAAGGCCGGCAGCGCGCGTAGCACGTCCAGGCTAGCGCCACGACCGCCACGAAGGTGGACGGCGGGCGACGCAAGGGCGGCGCGCCTTGGGACTCTTCTCCGACACGCGCGATGTGCTGCTTCAGTCGTTCGATTTGCTGTGCGTCCATGGTGAACGTTCAGCGGGTGAACCGCAGTCGATCTTCTTGCAGAATCGACGGCATCGTCACCTGTGGTACACGGCGGCGCGATAGTACAAATGTTACCAGAGGCAAGTTCGGCGCGTACTTTGTGAGGACGCTACGGGCCAGCTCCTCGCCACCGGGCAGGCTGACACGGGAGCGATCGAAGGACGGAGGCGGCTCGGGCAGCGCGTCCCCCCGGCACGCCGCCGCCCACGCTTCCACGAACCTCCACAGCGACCGCCCGTCGGCGACGCCGTGGTGCAGCGTGACACCGAGGGCCATCCCGCCTCCCCCGAGACGCGTGGCCTGCACGGCCAGCAGCGGCGCGGGCAGCTCGCCCATCTCCACCTCCGGAACGAGGTGCTCGAAGGTCTGCACGTCGTGCTCCTCGCCCGCGAGTCGGCAGACGTCGGCGTCGGACTCCGCGACCACGAACCTGACGCCGTCGGAGGAGGCGGAGAAGCGGATGGCGACGTCGCCAGTGCCCGCGAGGTGGACGAGCTTGCCGGCGAGCGGGGCGAAGGTGGCCAGGGTCGCCGTGAGGGAGGACCGGAGGGACTGGACGGCGGTGTCGAAGGCCGGCAGCTGGTCTCGCCCGAGAAGAGCAAGAGGTGCTGCAGCTGCGGACCAATCAGCCACCGGGCTTCCATGGCATTGAGCTTGATTATGGCTTCCGGCGTCAGCGCAGCCTTTCCCGGCACAGCGACGTAGCTGACATCGACGATTCTCACCGGCGACATGGTGCATAAGCTAGCAACAAGATCAACACTTGTTCGAGTAGCAAGCTGGGTAGTGTGTCTGGCAGAGCGTTCAAAGCTCATCAAGTATCATGTTGTCGTTTATATGTGAGCTGTGTAAGTGCATTAGGTCCCATAGGGGAAAATTTCAGCCCCGATTAGCATAGCTCAGCTTCACTGTTTTTTAAACAGCTTCACTAGTAGCTTTCTCGATGAACTGAGCTGTCTTTTACACTGTTTGGCAAAATAGCTTCACGTGATGGAACAAAACAATCAACAACTAGAATGCCCTTTCTTTTTTTCTCCCTTTTTTTCTTCTCTTTTTTCTTCTTTCACGGTCGTGGGCCAGCCATCCTTCCCCATGTGACGATGGTCGTGCTGGCCCTGGCAGCCCGCGCACCTGCGGCCATGCTCGCCACCACCCCGGCGGGTGCGCCTACCCCGGCGGCCCGCGCACCTCACGGCTACTCGGCCACCCGCGCCCCTCACGATTGCAGCGCTGGTGCCCTCGCCTGGCCCGGCGGCGGCAGCGCTCGCGCCTCAGCCAAGCAGCAGCGGCCCCGGCCCTTTCTCCATGCCGACCACAAGTCACACTTCTTTGGAGGCAAATCGGAGATGCATGCATGCTGGGGCCCACTGGTGGCAGGTGAAGCTAGGATAAAGTACTTTTTTTCAACTCTCTCCCATCTAGGGATGAAAATGGTACGAATATTTTTCGACCGTATTCGAGACCGAATCCGTTTAGAGGGGTTTAAATCCGTTCGTATCCGAGTCCGGATATTCAACATCTGATACCGTATCCGTATCCGAATACTCAAATCGCATATTTATAATGTCAATATCCAATCGTATCCTATCCGCCATGATTGACACTATCCGTATTCGAATCTGAATCCGGACAAAAATATAAAAACAAATATAATATCAGTCAGCGACGGAGCCAGCGCCCGTGCTACCAGGGCTTCAGCCCGGGCTACTGTTCGAGGGAACGTGGAGCCCCTCCTCAGCCCCACCTTAATTTTTTTGCCTAATTATATGAATTAGGAAGGGCTAAAATCTTTTAGAAATGGAAAAATGGCTCTTTTAGTTATTGGGCCTTCATAGAGACAGAACATCACAACACAGGCCCAAATCCAATCGTGAAACAAACCCTATTGGGTACGGGGTACCATCGGCCGCTGCATCCCTTCCCTCGCGTCCCGACTCCTCTTCGCTTGATATTCTAGCAGCGGCGGCGGCTTCCTCTTCCTTCGTCGCTGCATCTTCTGGCGGCTTCGCGCGGGGCGGGACGCAGGCGGCCACGGCGCTCGGCCCAGCGGCGCGGACGCATGGCGGCCAGGGCGCTCGCCGGCCTTGCCCCAGCGGCACAGGCGCGCTGCTGCTGGACAGCGGCGGGGAGCCGAGGAGGCCAGCCGCAGGCAAGGACGCGACTACACAAGGTGGGCGGGCGGGCGCCGTCGGCCGCAGCATGCAGCGCTGCGAAGCTCTGGAGTTTGGAGGCAGGCAGGCGAGCATCAGCCAAGCAACAGAGCAGGTAGGTGATTTTTTAAGGGTCATTTTTAACTGTAAAATTGAGTACGCAGTCCATGATGTGTGTTGAATGTTTGATTATGATAGATTTCAATTTTTTAGATTTTTAGTATGTCGAAAAGAACTTTGATGAACTGCTATTCAAGTGCAAGTGGCAGTGGCAGTGGCTCAACTCCACATACTAATGAGAGCACAAGTCAACCAAAGAAATTGAGGGAAGAGTTTAGTCATTCAAACCTAATTGCTGACCCTGCACAACGCAAACCAATTGATTCTTATGATCCAGCAATTAGAGACCAATTAAAGAGAGTATATGCTTTGAGTGGTCCAACCCAACCTCATGAATTTAAATTTCCTTCTAAATGGATGGTTGATCAATGGAGAACGTTTCAAAAGTCTTGGTTTGATGAATTTGATTGGCTAGAGTATAGTGAGTCCAAGGATGTTGCTTTTTGCTTATATTGCTATCTTTTCTTTAATTCGGGAAAGCCTGAAAATTTGGGAGTTCTGTCTTTGCACATCAAGGTTATATAAATTGGAAGAATGCTAAGGATACTTTTCAGAAGCACAATGCTTCCAAGAATCATACAGAGGCTAGACTAAAGTGTGATGATTTTATGAACCAAACGACTAGTGTGGGTCGAAGAATAGTTGAGGTAAGCATGGAGGAAGAAAAGCGATATGAGATTCGTCTAACATCATCTTTAGATGTTGCAAGATTTCTTATATATCAAGGGCAGCCTTTTCGTGGAGACGATGAGAGTTGTACTTCCCTCAACAAGGGTATGTTCAGATAGATGGTTGATTGGTATAAAGATAAGGTAAATATAGTCAATGATGCATATGAAAAAGGTTCTAAAAATTGCCAGATGATATCTCCAGATATACAAAAGGATCTTGCAAAAGCTTGTGCAGAGGAAGTCACAGCTGTCAGTATGGATGAGATTCGAAGTAGAAAATTCTCAGTGCTTATTGATGAGTCCCGGGATGAATCAATAAAAGAGCAAATGGCAGTCATTCTAAGGTTAATACTCCACAATTGCAATTTTGGTCAGAGCTTATTTTGTGCATAGATTTTATTACAATTATTTCTACAATTATACTAACATATAAAAAATGTATTGTGCAGGTTTGTGAATGACAAAGGGCAAGTGGTGGAGAGATTTCTTGGACTTCAGCATGTTCAGAGTTGTACAGCTATTGCATTGAAAGAAGCTTTGGTTGATATGCTTTCAAGTCACAATTTGTCTATCTCTATGCTTCGTGGGCAAGGGTATGATGGAGCTTCTAATATGAGAGGTGAATTTAATGGGGTGCAGAAATTGATTCGTGATGAAAATCCTTATGCTTTCTATGTGCATTGTTTTGCCCATCAATTACAATTAGTGGTTGTTGCTGTTTCCACTTCTAGTGCAGACATTACAGATTTCTTTAACTATGTTCCTTTAATAGTCAGCAATGTAGGTGCATCTTGTATGAGAAAAGATGCCTTGCTTGCAAAGCATCAGGATGTGTTGCTAGAAAAGATTGAGAAGGGTGAGATTATGACTGGAAAAGGTTTAAATCAAGAAAGTAGCCTAGCTAGGCCAGGAGATACAAGATGGGGTTCACATCTTAAAACTTTGCTTCGCATTTTGGTGATGTGGGAGGCTATCATAGATGTGCTTGAGATAGTGAAAAAAGATTCTATGAAACCAAGAAATAATGGTGGAGCTTTAGGTTTAATTGAAAAAATGGAGAGCTTTGATTTTGTGTTCATCCTGCATTTGATGATACAATTGTTGAGCATGACAGATATTTTATCACAAGCTTTGCAAATGAAGGATCAAGAAATAGTTGAAGCAATGCATTTGATCTCAGATGTAAAAGATAGCTTGCAGGATATGAGGGAAAATGGATGGGAGCCATTACTCAAAAGAGTGATAACATTCTGTGAGAAGAATGAGATTGAAGTGCCAGATATGGATAAGGAAATAAATGTTAGAGGGACACCTAGAAGAAGGAAGCAAAAGGTAACAAATATGCATTACTATCATGTTGAGCTTTTTCTGGTCGCCATTGATGCCCTCTTGACTGAGATGAATCATCGGTTCAGTGAAACTAGTTCAGAATTATTAGTATGCATGGCTGCTTTTAACCCAAGGGACTCCTCTAATTTTGATGTGAAGAAACTTGTGAGGCTTGCTGAAATTTATGCCGATGATTTTGATATTGGTGAACTTGCTGTTTTGCCAAATCATCTTACACAATTTGTCAACCGTGCTAGAAGAACTCTAGACTTTCTTGGATGCACTGAGCTTGGAAAAGTTGCTGAAATTATGGTCAAGACTAAAATGCACATATCTTATAAATTGGTTTATCGTCTCATTGAGCTAATCTTAATACTACCAGTGGCAACAGCTTCAGTTGAGAGGATATTTTCAGCCTTGAACATTATAAAGACAGATTTGCGCAATAAAATGGGTGATGAATGGCTCAATGATTTGATGATATGTTATACTGAGAAGGAGATATTTAGAAAGATTGATAATGAAAAGATCAAAAAACGATTTCAAGAGATGAAAAAGCGACGTATGTTATTGCCTAAAAAGGTAGTGGTACGCTCTATTCTCTTCTAAATTTAGAATTTGGAGGTCTATATATCAATATATGTATGACTAATCGATTATGTCTATTTTGTGTAGGTTACTACTTCGGAGGAATAATGTGGGGGGGATTTATTAGTTTCACAATTAGTCCTTTCGGTATGAATGAACTTCATCTTTTTTTCATGCTGTATTTTGTGAATTTCGTCGTTGGTCGACGTTTTCAATATAATATTAATTCAAGCTATTATATATATGTCTATTGTGTGGGGCCATAGTAGAGATAAATCGCCGTAGACTTTTGTTCAGCCCGACCTAAATTTTTTTCTGGCTTCGTCGCTGATATCAGTGATATCCGTCCATTTCGTATCCGTTTTCATCCCTGCTCCCGTCACATTCCCTTGTGAGAGCACGGAAAAAGAGCTCCACCTGTAAACTTGTTTTTGAGCTCGCGAAGCTGTTGAGAGAGCTGTGCCATTGCAAGAGTGCCCTGTTCAGGTGGCAGGTTCACTTTTCACCGCCTATCTAGCGTAGGTTCAACAACAGACGCGTTTCGCCACATCCGTATGCAAACACGTGTTGATCTCTTGGAATTTATTGGATCGCCGCTTTTGGTTTGCGCCGATCATGATAGTGGACACAAATTTTATCTACATGCTATGGAATAGCAAGTTTGTATATAACCTGTTTTAATTTTTCCCACTATTCAATTCAAAAGAACCATGCAAGCTATGTGCCAGCATATAGATCGAGTAAATATGCTTACATGGGATAAATATTTATTCTCATAATTTAGCAATAGAAGAAAATTGGTCCCTTACAAACCACATATCAATGCCACTGAAAATTCATATTTTAAATTATATTAATACTCTATGTGTCGGGTTGTAACCCCGGGGTATCTCAAGGCACCGATTAATTAGCAGGCCTCGTGGCCCACAACACAATAACTAACAAAGGCCCGAACGACCGAGACCCAGTGAAAGCCGATCGGAGCGGGCAAGGCGCCAAGGCCGGGGTCATCCCCGACCCCTTCTATTGGGTATCAATATTAGGGATGCCCGAAGAGAGGATATGAGGACCGCGGACGATGACTCGCCTAGATAAACAAGAACGTGTTTCAGTCTCAACCGACCCCGAAGGGATGGTCTCTGTCTCGCCCGACCTTGAGGTCACGGGCCTATGTCACCCGACCCCGAGGGTGCGGGAGCCATCTCGCCCGACCCTGAGGGCATGGGCTCCGTCTCGTCCGACCCCTTGGGCACGGGCCCTATGTCGTCCGACCCCAAGGGTACGGGAGCCGTCTCGCCCGACCCTGAGGGCACGGGCTCCGTCTCGCCCGACCCCTGCGGCGTGAGCTCCGTCTCACCCGACGGGAACCCGTACGGCCTCCAACCACCACGGGTCTAAGGGTACGACCCCGGGGTCAAACTTCTGACACCGGGAGGGAAGCGGGCATGTCTCGACGTGACCCATGGCCACGTTAGGCCACGCTCGGGGGTTCACATCGCCAACAGTGACGGGTGCGTGGTCGCTGTGCTGCCTACTTCCCGTACGGCCGCTGACAGGCACGTCGGTTCACCACGCCATCTGCCGAGACAGGATGGGATGCCACGACCAGCTAATGACGTTAGGGCATGGCACCAGTGGTGAATAGGAGCCTAATGTGGAGCCGTCCCCGTCACCATCTACAGCGTCGGTGGGACCCACATGAAGGAGAAGAAGGACGCGGCGGCCCCGGAGGCCTTCTTCTCCCTCGCTTTTCTCCTTTTCTCTCTCTGTAACCTGCGCCTTCCCCTTCACCTATAAAAGAGGAAGCAGGACGCCCCAAAAAGGGCAACGAGCACACAGCCGAACAAACTCTCAGCACTCTTCAATCCTTCCACCAGAGACCTAGGATCCACTCCCTCTCTCGCCCGTCTGTAACCCCTACTATAAACTAGTGCCAGTAACACTAGCAGCAGCATACTGGACGTAGGGACATTCCGCCCGAACCAGTATAAATCCTTGTGTCCTCCGAGCACACCATCCGTGCCAGACGCGCAGATACAAATTTACTAGCCGGTGATCCGAAACACCGACAGTTGGCGCGCCAGGTAGGGACTTTTTGCGCGTCTCGACGTCCACATCAGGCCTTGGATGGCTAGTCGAGGCGTCAGCTGAGTCCCGGGCGCGCACGTGCACTTCAAGAACCTAGATTTCGTTGTCACGACGGAGGGAGAGTTGGCGCAGGCTTCCACCACCGTCCAGCCTCTCTACTCCGTCGGCCTCGATGCGATCATCGAGGCGCTTGAGGAGCTATAGCTGCACGTGCCGGAGGCCCGTGCCCCCGGGAGCAACTAGCTCCTCGACTTCGATTACGGGAGGCTAGAGTGCCAACTCAATGCCTTCCTGGGACCCCGATCGTCCTAGGAGGACCTGTGCTGCCTCACCTTCTCGTTCACCAACGTCATGACATAGCTTGCCGGTGGGAACCGCTCTCTCCAGAATACCTCATCCGGAGCGCCCCGACAACATTCCCATTCGATCTGTGCAATGCCCCAGAGACAGTTGGCCACCTCGTGGCGTAGCGCATGCACCCATCCCTATGAATGACGAGTTCATGGAGATGACCGAATACATCGCAGAATCTTTCCACGACCTCCTCGCAGAAGTTTAGAGTCGCCCTCCAACTCTGACTCCAGCAGGGGGAGCCATCACCCCTCGCGAGAATGTTTTATGGTAGGCACCCCAAGGGACATTGACGATGAGGTCGAGGGAGATGCAGGGGCCCCACCTCACCTACGGTTGGAGCATCTGAGGGCGCGGCACAGGGAACTCGAGGATGCGTGACTCCAGCTAGAGTAGGAGCACGAGGAGCTCGAGCAAGAGATCGAGTGCCGCGGAGACGTTGGGCGTGCGCGCGCCATGGCCCGCGACGTGAACCATAGGATCATCAAGGATGATGGAGCCCTCCCACACTTTGCCCGAGCAGGCCAGAACATCACTACCAGGCTGCCTTTCTCCGAGGGCTTCCGGAGCCCGCGACACCCGAGGATCGTCGGGCCTATCGCGAGATCCGTATGCTGCTCAAACGTGCGGCAGTGTAGCATGCGGAGAGCTCACTGTCTTGGCGACGCAAGCTTGACGCCAGTTAGCACGTGCCCTCAGGACGACATGTCAGGGACGTGTCTGTCCACCAGGTGTTGCGTGCCGACGGGGGGCGCACCGCGGCCCTGGTGCATGAGATGTAACACCCTGGATGCCCGTAGGCGTGGACAAAGCGGCGAGAGAGAGGAAGCCGGCCGTGGCTATCACCCTCATCACAGCGGACGCTATGACAGTGGCGAGGATTGGAGCCTAAGCCCCGACTTGTCAGGACCTTAGGCCTTCGATCGACATAGCCTCAACGCTGCCTTCCCACCATGGTACCGACCGTCGACCAACATCTCGAAATACTCTGGGGAAACAAACCCCAGACTATGGCTCGAGGATTACCGGCTTGCTTGCCATGCCGGTAGAGCGGATAGTGATAGTTTCATTATCTGCAACCTCCCATTATTCCTGGCCGATTCAGCGTGAACATGGTTGGAGCACCTTCCGCCCAACAGGATTCAGAGTTGGGCGGACTTGAAGGAGATTTTCATGGGAAACTTCTAGGGCACCTACACGTGTCCTGGAAACCCATGGGATCTCAAAAACTACCGACAAAAGTCTGGGGAAACTCTTCGTGAGTACATCTGGCGCTTCTCCTAGTAGTGCAATGAGCTGCCCGACGTCACCGACACTGACATTATAGGAGCCATCCTATACGGGACCACCTATGAGTCCGATGTTATAGGAGCCATCCTATACGTCCCGGTAGTACGTCTGGCGCTTCTCCCGGTAGTTCACAAGCTTGGACGCAAGGGCTTGTGAACCACCAAGGAGCTCCTCGACATAGCCACCAGCCATGCCTCGGGCGAGCAGGCGGTCAGAGCGATTTTCGATCGCCCTAAGGGCAAGGCGAAGCGGAACGAGGAGAAGGTGCCTCCTACTGCCCCAACAAGAAGAAGAACAAGCAGCGGCGTGAGGGCTCGCTCGTGGCCACTGCCGACCGCAAGGGGGTCGAAAGCCCATCGAGGGTATCCCAGACCACTTCGAGAAGCTGCTCGAAGGGCCATGCCCGAACCATGCCTTCTCCATCAAGCACCTATACAAAGACTGTCGTCCTCATAAAGTGGTTCCTATCTGGTGTCTCCAACAAGGGGAGCATAGGAAGGACCCCAAGCCAACGGTAGACAATGTTGAGGTGAAGGACGATGGCTTTCTGATGCCGGATGGCTGCCTCATGATCTTCGAGGGGTCGGCGGCCTACGACTCCAAGCACCGCTAGAAGCTTGCGCGCCACAAGGTCTATACAGTCGAGCCGACCATGCCTTCCTTTCTCCGATGGTCATAGTCCACCATCACCTTTGATTGGACCAACCACCCAGAAAGCGTCCCGTAGCCGGGAAGATACCCGCTCGTGGTCGACCCGATCGTTGGCAAAAAGCGGCTCACCAAGGTGCTGATGGATGGAGGCAGAGGCCTTAACATCATGTACGCTGAGACGCTCGACGCCATGGGCATCAACCGATCGCGCATCTGACCAACTGGGGTGCCTTTCCACGGCATCGTGCCTAGAAAGCATTCCATGCTGCTCGGGCAGATCGATCTGCCCGTCACCTTCGGGAATCCAACAAATTACAGGACGGAGACCCTTACCTTTGAGGTGGTCGGGTTCCACGAGACCTACCACACCATCTTGGGACATCCATGCTACGCAAAGTTCATGGTTGTCCCCAATTACACCTATATGAAGTTGAAGATGCCGGGTCCGCATAGGGTCATCACCATCGGCACCTCATTCCAGCGCGCCTATGAGTGCGAGGTCAAGTGCTGCGAACATGCCATGGCGATTGTCGCCTCCAAAGAGCTCGCAGCCATCAGGGAGGAGATCATCGAAGAAGCACCCGACCCCAAGCGATCGCCCGGGTCTTTTGAGCCCATGGAGGGCGCCAAGGAGGTCCTCATAGACCCCAGCAGCTCCAAGGGCAAAGTGGTGCACATCGGCACCACGCTTTCCTCCAAATAGGAAAGCGCACTCGTCGACTTCCTCCACGCTAATAGAGACATCATTGCATGGAGACCCTTGAACATACTAGGCATTCCGAGAGAAGTCACCGAGCATGCCTTGAAGATCAGGCCAGGCTCCAACCCAGTGAAGCAGTGCCTACATCGGTTTGACGAGAAGCGCAGGGCCATCGGCGAGGAGATTATGAAGCTTTTGGTGGCTTGATTCATCAAGGAGGTGCATCACCCTGAGTGGTTAGCTAATTCCGTTCTTGTAAGAAAAAAGAGTAGGAAATAGAGAATGTGTGTTGAGTACACGGGTCTCAACAAAGCGTGTCTAAAGGATCTGTTTCCTTTGCCGCGCATAGACCAAGTAGTTGACTCGCCCTCAGGGTGCAAAACCCTTTGCTTCCTTGATGCGTACTCCGGGTACCATCAAATCGCAATGAAAGAGTCCGACCAGCTCGCGACGTCTTTCATTACCCGGTTTGGATCATTCTGCTACGTCACTATTGACACAAAAATATGGCGATATGATCAACACACAACAAACCAGATGATCTGAGTGGAACGAGACTAGAGATCTGCTTGGCTTCAACACAGAACCAGCCGATTCTGAAAACCCAACGACGTGCCAGTCAATTTGACCTGCAATTGACAAAGAGAGAAAAATCTTGTTAGTAATTTAAGGTGGAACATATCGGTGTTCCACCAGACCGTTCCAAATGTATGGCTAGATAGATGATTTATTAAGGCTATCGACTAAATAGTCGATATCCGACATATCCATGAAATGAAGATCTTTAAATCAAGGATTATCGGCTAATATTAAATGATAATGATATGAATCAAAATAACCGATGCTCATGGAACATCAGAAAGCATCATCAGCTAAATAGAACATGATCGATATAAAGCATCGAGCCGATAAGTTTGATGAAAAGAGTATAACATGCGAACAAGTCGACTGTCTAATATAAACGAATCTACAAACAGTTTGAATCTAATATATTATCATGAATAGTAAGGTTCAATCGGATCGATGCAGCTGTGATAATGATAACAAACTAAAGCCAAAGAATCTATAAAACCATCTATATGTTGACAGATTCATGAAAACATGCTATATGCGTGAGAGTATCAGCAAATCGACTAAAATAGCCGATGCAGTCATAGCAAACTAACATAGTACATATCTTGATCATGAACAAGGCCACTAATTGATAATTTCTAATCTAATGTCTTACCAGTGAGGTTCGACCGGATCGATGCAGCTATGGTAGTGTCATTAGATTAAATCTCATTAACTAGTGAGTTTATTTAAGATTAAAACCAAGGTCTAATATTTATACCCGGAACCTAAATATGAATCCTACTCATTACACTTCTTGGAATAAAAGAAAACTTCCTAACTTAATAATAACTTGGGCCCTAATTTTCCTTATTTGTAGAGTCCGACACACCTTCCTGACGCCATTCAAGCATAGCCCATTGACGCCGTTTGCTGACGTCATCTATAAAATAGCCGATTCTGACATCACATCTAAATCAGCTGATACCGATTCACATCTAATCGATTCCTTGATAACACAATCCTGGAAGCTTCGAATTTCCACGTTCTTCTTCCCAAATTTTGGTATAAACACATGCCCCCCAATTTTGGGATAAAAATGATTTTATTCTAAAATTTCTATTTATCTGCTCACCGTGTTGCAACTGCTCATTCCAAAATATGCGTGTGTGTCCTAATTTCTCGGGTCAAATTCTATATAATACCCCAACAGTATCATTTCCAACTTGCTCGGCCTGCTTACTTTTCTCTTTTCTCTTGAGCAAGCTTCAACAGTCAAAACTGCCACCACCAAAGCCTTAACCCTAACCGATCTTTTGCTCTGCCAAATTGTTGTTCAAGCCACCTTTCTACAACCTTCCTTAGATTTAGATCCATTTCGGCTGCAATGGCGACCAACAATCACGTTCCTAAGGTATGCCTTCAGATTTTTGTCTTTTAAGCATTAGCCGCTACTCTATATTTTTCCTTCTTCTTAAATCCATCTCAACTGGTTTCTAGGAAATGAGGAATGGAATTTTGATTGCATCAGTTGTTGTTCCTAATGCCTATTATCTTGGATCTATGGGTGATCCTGATCCATCTGATTTCATCAACCAAGAAACCAACCGAATCCCCTTCAAACAATCTATAATAGATTTATCTTCCTGGAACACCAAAACTACTTTTAGAAACTGGCCCAAAATACCTAAAGGGTGGAGAGATTGGTTCCTCAGGGTATTAGAAAAGAAAGCTGGAGATTGGGAAAATTTTTTATTTAAACCAATGCTTAACATTGTCACTGTCTAGAATGGAGAGAAATGATTAACTTCTAATCTCTACATCTTACTTTTGGTCCAACACTTTGAATGCTTTCATTTTTGGTCATGGTCCAATGACCATTACTTTGGCCGACATCTACATGTTAACCAGCCTTAGAATAACAGGGTCAATGCAACCTTATGATTTCTTAAGTGCTGGATCTAAGAAATTAGCCAAAATATCAGACTGTACAGGATGGGCAAGTTACATTTTGAATCATATTGGGGATGGTTCGACTGTTGATGATACAGAACGTGTAGCTTTCTTGAATATGTGGCTGGAAAAATTTATCTTTTGTGGGTTATCCTGTTGTCCAACCTATAATCATAAATACTTGGTAGAGCATTTAGCAACCGGTAATGAAGTCTCCCTTGGAAAATATCTGCTGGGATCTGCTTATCATCTGATGCACCAAGTAACTGTCCAATTGCTAAAAAATAAACCAGTGCATACCATCAGTTGCCCTTGGTGATTGATACAATCATGGCTGAATCTGTACATGCATAAGATTGTAAGACCAAATCTTAGGAATCTGAGCTTCCCTTCTTCCAACTTTGCTGAAGATTATAAAGGAAAAGAAGGAAGAACTCGATAGTATATGAATTATGGTGAAGCTGTATCAACCATAACAATTGTTGTTGATGTAGGCCACCTTTTCAAGAAATTTTACGAAGGGTTTGATGCAAACATCTTGACTTGGCTATCTTATGATGAAGATGAAGATAATGAGCTAGTTCTACCAGTTAAATTCTAGTTTGAATCAGGCTATTTAGATGAAAAAGTTGCTACAATTTTCAGTTGCAACATCAAACCCTATGTGTTGCCTATCGAATTTCATCATGGTCGTGGCAAAATGGCTACTGGTACTTTTCTCCCAGATAATCTCCCAACTTATGAATTCTATAACCCCTCTTTTGTGGCCCGTCAATTCGGCCTTGGTCAACTACCCCCTCGGCTATTCTTTAGGAATACTCTAAAGCCAAGAGAAGGTATGAGTGAAATAATAGTAGCTTCTAGAGTCTTTCAATTGGGGTCAGATCTTTCTTCTCTTTGTTTGCATCAATGGACAAGAGCCACCTTCTCTTCAAACCTGTTTAACTTCTGGTGGCAAGAATGGCACTCTCACCTCTTCTGCAACTCAATTCATCCTAAATGTTTAGTCCTGGACGATGACTTTGCTTCTAATAGTGAGGTAACTCACCACTTTCCTTTTAGAAGGATTATCAGTTCTCCTGTCAGTTCATCTAATAATTTTTTTTGTAGGATACCGAATTTGATCCCCCTAGTGTGGACAGGAAAGGGCATCCCATAGAATATTATCGACCATGTCCATCCTCAATAATGGGATCAACTGTACCCACTCTGAAAAAGTTGATGAAACCCCAGCTGCCCCTGTAATACTCACATATCAGTCTTCAAAACGCAAGGCAACACAAGGTGTAACTCAGAAAACCACCACTAGGAAGAGACTTTGCAGAACAAAATCATCAATTGCTCAGGTAAATTAACTTATCTTCCCTCTTAAGATAATATTCAACTTCTAATTCAATTCCTTTCTTGCAGTCATCGACTATTGCATCTCAATCTGCTTTGGGTGCCGAATTGCTGTCCCAGGCACTTAGATCAGCATCTGCTAATCTCTCTTCGGCTAATCCTCCTAAGGAGCCGATTATAATTGAAGCAACTGATGTCTCTGACAAATTCCAGACGACAGAAGATGAGAACCTCTCTACTTCACCACCTGATACTACCATGGTATCTCCTCAAGCCTTCAATCTTATGCAGTCCTCACTCTTCTCTAATCCTCTTCTTTTATGAGACACCACCTAGGAAAACGTCTCCACAAGAGAAAAAATCTGACAACTCACCAGTTGAAGAGGACCCTGTTAACACTGATACTCAAACTGTTGATTCTCTAGCTCGACAAACAATCGATGGTAAGAAATTCATATGCTCATTTATCCTTCTATAGCAATTATAAACTGAAAAGCTTCTTGATGCCTACAAACACTAGCATCGAACGCCTAGAGCCGATTCAATCGGATGTTGACATATCATCGGCTGTTCCTTCTCCTCATCCAGGATCTCTTTCAGAAAAGGTATTGTCTCCCTCTCACCATCCATCTCATTGTCAACTCATTTACTATTTCTAATAAGACTCCTTCTGTTCACATATAGGCACTTAACTCTCCAGCTTTGAGCTATTCTTTCAACTTTGAGGAATATATAGATGAAAGCGAGATAAGCTCATCAGCCATTTCTTCTCAAGAAATCTTATCAAACAAGACTAAAAATCGACTAAAAGACATGCTGCCAGTGCTCGAGAGGAACATAGCCGATTTGGTCTAGGATGCAGATCCAATGAGAAGAATCTTCTTAGCCATTAAGAATTATCTGCCCCCAAATCTTGCTAAAGCCTTGATACCTCTGTCCAACATTGAAGATCAAGCTCCCAAGGTGAAAAAGGCTCAAAGAAACCTGACTAACCATGAAGCTTTGATGGCTAAGAAGAATTCTAACAAGCAGGAAGCCAAAGAATTAGCACAACTGTGGGGGGTATGACTCCGGATACCCATGGTAGACTACATGGGCTGCGCTCCCAGGGGCGGTCCAGCCCACAAGACGAAGCCTTATGGAGCATGGCGCTGCTCGGTGCCCCCCGCAGGACACCAGGAAGATATCCTGAAGATACTATGAGATCTGTTAGGATACGTTTGATCCCATGATTCATGTAATCTGTTATTACTTACCGATTATCTCCTAGATCTAACTGACTTGTAACCCTATCCCCCAGACTATATAAGGCGGGCAGGGACCCCCTCAAAACACACACAATATCATATGATCGCCAATACAAACCAACAGACCACAGGAGTAGGGTATTATGTCGTGCTGACGACCCGAACCTGTCTAACTCTTGTGTCTTTGTTGCCTTCTTGTTCTTGATTACACGCACCTCTGTCGATCAATCTACCTTCGTGGGATACCCCTTGGAGGAATGCCGAGCATCTTTTGTCGATAGTTGGCGCACTAGGTAGGGGTGTGCGTGCTGTTTCTATGACGAACAAGATGGTACATTTTGCAGGCTCTTCGTCCTCCCTAAGCCCAGCCAGATCTTTACGGTCGGATCAATCTCCTAGGTCATCAATGCTGACGGAGATGGAGAGGTCATCAATTCGGTATAGATCGATTCTGTGCCGACCACACCAGCACCTGCAACAGCAGATCCGATCTCAGAACCGCCTTCGAGGTCGTCTTCATCAACAACTCACTGCCTGCTCCCTCGCTATCCGAGGAAGCAGATCAACAACAACGATTTGATCACATCCATCGATCAGGTTGGCTAGAAGCTCACCCACTGCCTCTCCATCATGGAATCAGCTTTGACCACTCTAGTTCAGCGCCGACCACCCTCCAATTCTGATCCATCAGAGGCTGATCAGGAAACTCTAGGGGTTATGGCCCTACCCTTTGGGCTCACCAGCATCGCCGCCTCCTACAAAGGTGCCCTAAGGGGCAAATTCACCGACCAGGTGGGAGACATCTATCCTCTCGCCGATCAAATCGCCGATCGGCTCTCGCCAACTGTCAATATGCTGCAAATCGGCCGACACCCCAAAGCATCCCTCCACACCATCCTAGAGGAAAATCTAGACTCTGAGTCCCAGGGCTCTATGGAGACTATCACTGAAACCGCTGCCATCCAACCTCCTCTCCCTCCCCTTCAAGGAGGTGGGATCTTCAATGTCAGCGTTGATAGCCCTCCACGAGATGGAGAAACCGACGAGGATCGCACCGCTCATGTCAACAGGAACGCCAACCATGCGTAGCAGTGAGCAAATGAGGCCGCCATCATGCTAGCCGAGGCTGCCCATAATGAAGAACAACTCGACTTGCAAGGGAGGCCACGCCCACTCCGCCGCAACCTCGATGATGAATTCGTCCGTGTCGATGGCCACAATGTCTACAAGACCCCAAGCGCCAACTTGGCCATGGCTGCTAATGAGCTCGCTCGGCTCGAGCAAACACCAGAAGTCACCAAGGTTGCTGCCATGCTCAAAGCTACACACTGTTAGGTCAACGAGATCCGCTAGGATCAGGAACCTTCCTACTCAACAAGCTTGAATCACCGATCTACTGCACCAAGATCCAATCACGGTCCCAGCAAAAGCCATTTTGCCAACCAGCATCGTGATGACGGACAACCCCTCCAGGGGGGAGCTAGGGCAAACCACATAGACTACCCTCGCCAACACGACCAAGAAGTCGAACAAGATGTCCGAGCGCACATCAACAATCTCTAGGACACGCGACGTCATATCGACGGGCACCGTTTCTCTCGCCATGAAGAAGAAGTACGTCGGCGTCAAGAATACGAGCAAGAATTCGGTAATCCAGACACTACCCTCCAGCCACTTAATGCCGGCAATACCGCCGATCATGATGATGACGATCCCAAAGGGCCCCGAGCATTCACGAGGGCACTCCGAACACTCCACTGGCCCCATGGTTTTAAAATCACCGGGGTCGAGCCCTACGAGCAGCGGATGAACCCCACACAGTGGCTTCAAGCTTATGCCACCACTGTGCGCTCTGCCAGGGGAGATACCAGTGTCATGGCAAACTAGCTTCCCATCATGCTCACGCCAACCGCGATGAACTGGCTCACGAGCCTTGCCCCGGATTCCATCGGATCTTGGGAACATTTGAAGAAAGTCTTCACCGACAACTACATGGCTACGTGTACTCAGCCGGGCACCAAGCACGATCTTAATTGCATCTACCATAAACCATCCGAGCTCCTCCGTAGCTACATCAGGCAATTTTCCGAGATGAGGAATTCTATCCCCAACATCACAGAAGCAGAAGTCATCATCGCCTTCATCTGAGGACTCCATCACCATGACCTTCGCTCCAAATTCAATCGCAAGCCACCAAAGAGGATTAGCAAGATGATCACGACCACCGATCAGTACACCGACGCCGAAGAGGCCGAAGTTCACTTCAACGAGGATGTGGGCACTCACCGCCCAGCTCGCCGTAGTGACGAGCGCCCCGACGAATGATGCCACAGTGACCGCCGCAATGATGACCACAGCCACCATCTGGACGGTGGCTGTGATTGGCCGGAAGGGTCCAAAGCTGGTCAATATCACCATCGCCGACCAGACCACATCATCGCCAACCATAATGAACCTCACGCCAAGCGCAACTACGATGAGCAATACAAGAAAATCCTCAAAGGCCCATGTCCCCTCCACTAGAACAGCAAACACAAGATGAAGGACTACCTCAACTTGGCTAAGGAGTTCCTAGCCAAAAAGAAGGACGACGACAACGACGACGAAGCTAGAGGTCGCCGACCACCTAGGGACAACAACAATGCCTTCCAGGATCACGACAAGGTGGTCGCCACTATCTTTGGGGGCCTCACCGCCACCGAGAGCTGAAGAGATCGAAAGCTCACCGCCCGCCGGGTGCTCGCCGTCAACACAGAAGACACCATCTCCAACCCCAGCTATCGCCCTAGTCTAAGGTCCCATCACCTTCAATAGGGCCGACCAGTGGGCAGACATCCCTTACACAGGGCATTTCCCCCTTGTCCTCGATGCCACCGTCAAGAAAGTATTCTTTAGGAAAGTACTCGTCAACGGCGGAAGCGCTCTGAACCTCCTCCTAGCCGAAGCCCTGATGGAGTTGGGCCTCAGAATACAAGACCTCACTCCCTCCGACTCCTCCTTCTAGGGTGTGGTACCTAGTAGGGCATCCAAACCGCTGGGAGAGATCACCCTCCTAGTACAGTTTGGCACGGCTAGCAACTTTTGCGTCGAGCACATCAACTTCTATGTCGCTGACTTCAACACCGCCCACCACACCATACTTGGTCGGCCAACTCTGGCCAAGTTTATGGCCATACCGCACTATGCCTATCTAGTACTGAAGATACCTTCTCCTGCTGGAGTTCTGGCTCTACGGGGCAACCTCTCCATCACCTACACCTATGAAACAGAGAGTCTCGCCCTCACCAAAGCCACTGACCTCTCCATCTAGACGGCTAGCATGGTCACCGACGCCTAGACGGTGCCTGTCGACGACCTGGAGATCCCAGTGCTAGAGCCTCCACGTGCCTCCGCCAAGTCCAAGGAAACAAAGGAGGTCAGCCTCGACCTCGATGACCCCACCAAGACCATCAATATTGGGGCTCATCTTGACCCCAAATAGGAAAGTGCGCTCGTCTCCTTCCTACATGCCAACGCCGATGTGTTTGCTTGGAAACCTACAGACATGCCGGGGGTACCATGGGAGAAGATCGAGCACTCTTTGAATGTCTCGCCGACCGCCAAACTGATCAAGCAGAAACTCCAACGATTCACGCTAGACAAGCAGGAGGCTATTAGGGTAGAAATAAAATGGCTCCTAGCTGCCGGATTTATTAAAGAAGTGTATCATCCTGAGTGGTTAGCAAATCCAGTTCTTGCTCAAAAAAAGAATAAAGAATGGAGAATGTGCGTTGATTACACTGATCTCAACAAACACTACCCTAAAGACCCCTTCTTGTCTTCCTCGGATAGACAAGGTTGTAGACTCCACCGCCGTCTACGAACTCCTCTCCTTCCTCGACTGTTACTCCGGCTATCACCAGATATCTCTCAAAGAGGATGACCAGATCAAAACATCATTCATCACGCCTTTCGGTGCATATTGCTACACCACCATGTCCTTTGGACTAAAAAACACCAAGGCGACCTACCAAAGGGCCATCTAGATGTGCCTTGATCAACAGATAGGCCACAACATCAAAGCTTACATCAATGATGTGGTCGTCAAGTCCAAAACCATCGACAATCTCGTCGCCGACCTCGAAGAAATGTTCGCCAACCTGAAAAGATACAGTTGGAAGTTGAACCCTTCAAAGTGCATCTTTGGAGTTCCATCCGGCATACTCCTGGGCTGCATCATTAGCGCCCGCGGTATCAAACCCAATCCCGACAAGGTCTCCGCCATTACCAATATGAAATGGCCAACCTGCGTAAAGGATATATAGAAGCTCACAAGGTGCATGGCTGCTCTCAGCCGATTCATATCACGTCTTGGCGAAAAGGGACTACCGTTCTTCAAACTACTCAAGGCCTCTGAGCGCTTCTCCTAGTTGGAGAAGGCTGATACAGCCTTCGAGCAGCTTAAGTTGTTCCTAACGAAGCATCTAATCATGACGGCGCCTCGACCAGATGAAACCTTATTGATCTACATCGCCGCCACCTCTAGCATCATTAGCACAGCTATCGTTGTTGAGCGTGAGGAAGCCAGGCATGCCTGTAAGGTGCAATGTCTGGTCTACTTTATCAGTGAGGTTCTTAATGAGTCCAAAACTCGTTACCCTCAGGTTCAGAAGCTGTTATACGCCATTCTGGTCACATCGCGCAAGCTCTGCCATTACTTCGAGTACTACAAGATTGCCGTGGTCACTGAGCTCCCTCTAGGGGACATTCTCCATAACAAAGAGGCCAATGGCCGCATCATCAAGTGGGCAGTCAAGCTCGGCACTTACTCCATAGAATTCAGAAGCAGACCTACCATTAAGTCACAGGCGCTGGCTAACTTCGTTGCTGTGTGGACCGAGATCCAGGAGCCCATCCCCGCTACTTGCCCTGAGCACTAGATAATGTACTTCGACGACACCCTCAACATCAACGGTGCTAGTGCTGGCATTTTATTCATCACTCCAACTAAGGACAAGCTCCATTACATTCTCCAAATTCATTTTCTAGCCTCCAACAACGCCGCGGAGTATGAAGCATGTCTCCACGGACTTCGTATAGCCATCGAGCTCGGTGTCAAATGGCTCATGGTATACGAAGACTCTGAGCTGGACATCAACCAAGTCAACAAAGATTGGTCCTGTTCCAGTGAGAAGATGGACGCACACTGCGCCGAGATCAGGAAACTCGAAGGGAAGTTCTACGGTATCGAGTACCACCACGTGGTATGAGATCAAAATTTGCTCACCGACCACCTATCTAAGATAGGCTCTTCACGTGCCGTGATTCTGCTTGGGTCTTTGTTCAAGACCTCTTTACGCCGTCTATTAAGGAAGAGAAGGAAGCTCAAGAGATCCCCCCCGTCGAGCAGCTGGTACTTGCAGTACCTTCGTCGGCTGTGGATTGGAGGGAACAGTTCATCAAGTACCTCACCAGCGCCGACGTACCCGCCGATAAGACCGAAACTGAATGCCTCATCCGTCGCAGCAAGCATTACATGCTGGTGGACGGGAACTTGATGAGGAAAAGTGCCAAGGAAGGGATACTGCAGAAATGCATCACCCAAGAAGAGGGAGTGAAATTACTTCTTGAAATTCACTCTAGCTCCTGTGGCAACCACGCGGCCTCCAGAAACCTGGTCGGCAAAGCTTTTCGAGCTAGTTTTTACTGGCCCATGGCCATCACCGACGCAAAAGACCTCGTCCGACGTTGTGAAGGATGTCAATTTTTCACCAAGCAAATATGCATGTCGGCGCAGGAAATGCAGACCATCCTAGCCTCTTAGCCTTTTGCATGCTGGGGACTGGACATGATCGGGCCTTTCAAGCCTACACTAGGTGGTTTTCAGTACGTATACGTCGCCATTGACAAGTTCTCCAAGTGGATCGAATACAAGCCGCTTATTTTGGCTACTACAAAGAAGGTAGTTGAGCTTTTCAAAGATATCATCCATAGATTCGGTCTCTCAAATAGCATTATCACCGACCTCGGAACTACATTCACTGGCCACCATTTTTGGGACTTCTGCGAAGACTGATGCATCTCTGTCAAATACGTCTCTGTTGCCCATCCTAGAGCTAATGGCCAGGTCAAACGGGCAAACGACATGATCCTCGATGCCCTCAAAAAGAGTCTATACTAGAAAGAGGAAAAGCATCCGGGCAGATGGCTCAAAGAGCTCCCAGCTATGGTCTGGGGACTGTGCACTCAAGCTAGTCGCAACACCGATGTGTCTCCATATTTTTTGGTATACGGCTCAGAGGTCGTACTTCCCGCAGACATTGCCTTCCGAGCACCTAGAGTAGAGCACTATAATGAAGAGCAAGCCATAGCTGTTCGGACAGAGGACGTCGATAGAGCCGAAGAAGAATTCCTGATCACTTGCATCCGCATGGCCAAATACCTAGAAGGCCTACGAAGATACTACAATTGCAATATCAAAGGTCGTTCATTTGCGGTCGGTGACCTCGTTCTCCGTAGAAGGGCCTTACATGGTCAAAGAGGTTACCCGACCAGGGTCTTACCAGCTATGTGACTTGGATGGAGTTGATATCCCCAATTCATGGTACATCGAGCAACTTATATGTTTCTTTCCTTGAAACACTCTAGATATATACTCTCCACTCCATAATGAATGGAGTTTTTGTCACCATAATTTGTCTCCATTATTTCTCTGCTCCAGTTTAATCTCCATTTACGATTACCAGCTATGAGCTGCTCCTTAACAAACGCCAACAATTATACGTGATCTCCATAAAAGCTCCGCCCTGTTTCTCCATACTAAAATATCTCCAAGATATTCCTCCAACCATCGAGTAGCACACGTTCCGCTCTATGTTCTTTGAAGAGAACCCTATCTTCGATCTCTCCCTACACATGCTACGGACTCTGCGCTCTGCGTTTTGGGTGGTCGGCTGTGGTTCCTGGGTCATGTCTATTCCTCCTACACGTGCACGAGCTCCAGTGCTCGACATTATGGAATACGGGCTAGCCAAGGCCAAGAGTGCAGTAATGAACTAACTGCTCAGACGCTACTTATACCATGTATAAACGCGTTAGGGTTAACAACAAGTTTGTTTTTCACCGAAAGTGCTAGCAAACTGTATAAAGACGCATATGATGTCTACTTACAACATTTATACAAATACATAAATGTTTGCTTATGCCCTCATGCATCTAACCCTCCTCTCTAGATGTTACATACAGGTTTCTCTACACTCAGGTCATTGCGCTTGGCCCTCACCATCTACCTCGCCGAACAGATCAACATCATCGGCCAGCTTCTTCGCCGCATCCTCCACCTCAACCTTTAGCTGTTCCTGCTTTGTCACACCCATCCCTCTGGCGAATCCGGCCCCTATCGCCTAAAGATTGATCGTAGGGTAGTGAGACCGGACCATCGCTAGGGCATGTGTCATGATGGAGATAGCGATGTCATAGTTGAAGCTCTTGAAGTTCTCCCACACCGCCTTGAACCTGTTGATGATGGCGTCTAGACGGGGCGGCCTATCGTTGGGCTGATGAGCTACCTCCATGTTGATACAGTCGAGCACCGGCTTGACTCCAGCCACCACGGCGTCGAGTTTTCCCCTTTGGGTTTGCGCCTCTAGCTCCAGCACGTCGAACTGTGCCCTGGTCCTTCGACGGTATTCTATAGATACCAAAGGGATTCGTCACACGAAGAAATCATTTTAGCAACAACTCTGACCATGAACTACTCACCTTCCAGATCCTCAACCAGCTTCTCTGCTCAACCAGACACCTTCTCCTTCTCCTCTTGGAGTTGACTGATGACTTGGCGCAACTGGCCGAGCTCCGCGTCTTGCTCTACAAGCATGACAACATCAAGACTATTCAGTAATACAGAACAAACTCACTGTCGATGAAATATGGTCGGCAGTCTACCTAGGGGTATACCCAAGGTAGTAGATTGTCGGTAGACAGATGCGCAAGCCACAAACAAGACTGTGACGCAAGACAGACACAAGGTTTTATCCAGGTTCGGCCACCAAGAAGGCGTAATACCTACGTCCTGCGTCTGATTTGTATTGCTGTATGTCAATGAGAGATGTTTTTTAGAGGGGTCCCCTGCCCGCCTTATATAGTTCGGGGGGCAGGGTTACAGATCTGGAAACTAATCCTAGCCAGTTACAATTGCCATATGTGGCCTGATAAGGATTCCTATTCTAACTGACCAGGATCTTGATTGATCACCAAATCCGCCTTGACTCCTTGCGCGGGACTCCGATCAGGTTAACCGGGCCGCACGTCGTCTTTTGATGGACCGAACCCACCGATCCGGGCCGGCCCAAGCTTAGCCATAAGGGTATAGGGGTTAATACCCCCACAGCTAGTCCCCGAGCACCATGTATTATGCTGAGACACGCCATTTTAACCTTCTCCGACAAGTAAGGCTTGAGTCCTTGACGTCTCTGACCACCGTTGTCGCCGGAGAAGTCGGTTGTCCGAAGAATATATGGTGCTCTTAAGAAAAAAGAAAAAGATTTTCGTCTTGGGAAGTGTGCCCACTTGTATTTCTGAATAGAAATGTAAATGCGTCTCGGAGCGTAGCGTCCTTGATCATCAGAGGCGTAGGGGTTGAAAAAAAACACATTCACCGCAAGGTGAAGTGTGCCCACTTAGTCCCCGAGCCTGGTAGTAGGTGACGTAGGCACGTGGTGCCAGGGTCTAAAAAGAATTCCCAGTTAAGTTGAGAAACGAATCGTCGTACAAGCGATACAAGATGCACCGGCAGGTGCATCGTACCGATGTAGTCCCCGAGCTTGCTGGAAGGCAAGGTATGAGCCTTGTAGCAAGGTCTAAATAAATGTCTCTCAACTATATGTGAGTACAAATCACATGTAGCCAAGAAGAATGATCTCCGAGCAGTGGTCGGAACAGTCCCCGAGCACATCAGTAGCCGGAGCAGTCCCCAAGCGTGACAGTGGTCTGAACAGTGCCCGAGCACGGCAGTGGTCTGGGCAGTCCCCGAGCATGGCAGTGGTCTGGTCCATCATTGAGCTCAAGATATGCAGCCAAAAGAAAAGAACGCCGATTGTATTATTATTTGGTGTATTTATTTATCTCCTTACTCTATCAACTCCAATCTGCCACGTCTGGTCAAAAAAGCAGACGGATATAACATATCACTCTGCCTTCTTACTCTTTCTGACAAACAGTCACTTGGTGCCTGTATGGAGGTGCGTCAGTGTGGGCCCTCTCACATTATCAACGAAGAGGCGCGTACACTGGAAACGAAGGGGCATGTTTGTTGGCGTAGATCTCGAGGTTCTGAAAACAACCGTCTGCGGCGCGTGCGCACGCCTCCCAAGAATCTCGGGCGGATGAAACTATGGAGCTCTTGGTTATTTATAATATAGAGCTGGTAAGTTACTTTTTATCGATCCCCATTGTCATTCACCGCCGCAACCCTCTTCTTCCTCTCGCCGAACCCTACTCCTCCGAAAATCACCACCAATCCCTCCTCCACCGCATCCACCCTCTTAACAAGGGCAGATCAATGGTGAAGAGAAACGCCCAGAAGAAAGGCGGAGTCATGGCGAAGGAGTGGTGGAAGTCAAGGAGCAATGAGCAGACCATCGAAGACCTCATCGCCATGGGAGTGCTCCACAACAAGGCACTCGCGGGATGGCGTGCGCCGGAAGGAGAAAGCTTCCCCAATCCACAACCAGGTGAGATTGTGGTTTTCGAGGATTTCTTCAAGCGGGGGTTTGGGGTTCCAGTGCATCCTTTCCTTCAGGGGCTCTGCTTATATTACGAGATTGGGATTTGCAATCTGCATCCCAACTCGATTCTTCTTGTCTCCACCTTCATCCATCTTTGCGAAGCTTATGGTGGCTTCCAGCCCCATTTCGACCTCTTTCGCCATCTGTTCTGTCTGCGGAAGAAAGGGAGCGGAGGCTCGAAGATAGCCGGAGGCGTATACCTCAATCTGCGTGACGGTATGAAGGCCCAGTACCTGCACTGCCCATGGAACACCTCACTGGACGAATGGTACAAGAAATGGTTCTACATCCGCAAAGAGCCAAACACGATCACCCTGTGTGACGTGGGGTTGATTCCAGAGAAGAAGAACAGCTGGTCGGAGAAGCCCGAGTACTTGGAGCAGATCACAGAATTGCTCGGGTTGATCCCGTGGGGAAAACTGGATGGTCCAAGCGTGGTCGGGAACTTCATCAGCCGAATGATCCAGCCCTGCCAAAAGAGGGTACATCCTGGCTTCGAGTACCAGGGTAGCGCAGATCCGACGAGGACCAGAAAAGAGGCGCTCGACAAGATAGAAATCAAGGCCAGAATTGGGGAGCTATTCAATCTAGCCGACCCCAATTATGTCAGGTTAAACGACATCGGGCACGCCTTCAAGCTGGCCCGACCTCCCCCAAAGGTAAATGATGCCTCCTTGTACCTGTAGATTTATGTTGCAACAAAAAATTGACTGTTGTCTCCTTTATCTTTCCCAGAGTAAAGGTCATGACCGAGCAGCAGTATTCGTGTCTCCGCCCCCTGGCGTGGATTGGCCGCAAATTGCCGGCTCAACCGCCCAGACCAGTGCCAGTACCAAAGACGTCGACTGGGCGGTACTCGGAGTTGGGGAGGATGTAACGGCCAAGGCTACTAGCAAGCGGCCAGATGCCAACAAACGTCACCAGGCCATCTTCCCCCTTTTAGACGATGAAACAGAGGATGCGGACATCTTCCGACTCATCCCTCGAAAGAGGAGGAGACCAATGGGGTCAACAGAGTAGGGTAGCTCCTCTGTGCCAGCAGTGATCGCACCACCGACCACTGCAACACAGAAGACAAGCGGGGGAAGTGTCAAGCACCAAACCCCGATGCCAGTACCGGTGGTGGAAAAAGACCCAGTGGAACCCGCCGAGCACATGGAGCAGGCGCGGTCGAAGAGACGTTCCTTCGCCACGTTATTCCGTGCTTCCGAGCTGTAAGTATCTGTAACTTTGATATAATATTATAATTTGTATTGAATACTATTGTCTTCTGAACTTTCTCTGGTATATTAGGTCGGCGTCCAATGAAAATCCTAACCAGATAGCCGGTTGTGGCACGGCTTCGCCAGTATTGGCGGAAAGAACTGCTCGGCAGCTAACTGCGGAGGAACCTATAGAAGAAATTCCGCTGGAACCGCAGCACATGAGCAGCCCAACGTCAGTCCCCGAGCAGCTGGTCGAGAAGACAACCGAGCAAAGTACAAATGCTCCGAGCACTAGCCCTGCTGAGGCGGATACCTTGGCGCCAAGGGAACCAGACCGAGCCAAGGAGCAGCAACCGGAATTGGCACAGAATACGCTTGCCGATGCTACGGCTCGTGGGAAAGCCATAGTGGTCGCGGAGACTACTATCTCCGGCCCAGCGCCGCCCCCTGAACAAGAGGCCGAAGAGGACGAAGTCGAAGAGATCCTAGGCCGTCCCAAAGACAAATGACAACATGTATATGTGTCGCGCAGGCGGAACGACGAGTGGGTTATGTATGAAGAAATCCCTTAGATCGAAGAGACCCAAAAAGTTGAACGAGCGGCAAAGCGTTTGGTGACAGAAGTCCAGGTATGTTTGGCTTGACCACTTGACCCTGTAATGTAGTCAAACTGTCTGACTTAGCTTGCTTATATGCAGGACTTGATGAAGACCGCAAAGTACCGAAAGAGGTGCTTCGACCAGATTGAGGGAATCACGGCGAGCAATAGAGAACTGGCGGCCGAGGTGGAACGCTTGTGCCGCTAACTTGAAGCCACCGACCAGGAGAGGACAGAGCAAGAAACACAGAACCAGAACCTGGTCGGCCAGCTCAATGACAAAGAGCGTCAAAAAACAAGTAAGTTGTCATTTTGTCACATCAAGTGTATGACATGTGTTGTTGCATTGTTGGTAATGACAGCTGTAATGCAGACTTAGAAGCTGAGGTAACCCGCCTACAAGAGGAGAATAGCCGCGTGACTGCAGAGTGTGGTCACCTGAAGGAGGACAACGAGAAACTGGCGCGCAGCCAGTCTCAACTCTAGGACCACACCACCAAAATGAAGGAGGAACTGAAGAGTAAGTATTCCAGGCCACCGTTCTCATTCTATTGCCCGCCTTGACTTGCCGTGCCTTTACATTTGATGTCTTGTACGGTGTGCAGTTTTAAAAGCCAATGCCAAGAGGCATCTAGAAGCTGTGATGAAAGAGCGTGACGGCTGGAAAGCACAATGCCTGGAGGCCACCGAGGATCGGGACACATGGAAGAACCGGTGCCAGGAAGTGGCAACTGGCATTTTGCCCATCCTCAACCTTGTCGACCCGGCGCTCACAGAGGAAGAGCCAAGGACCCCCCAGCTCGGACTGGTCGAGAGATGCAGACAAGCATGGGGATGGTTCCAGGACTTCATTAAGGAGGCGGGTGAGTATACGGGCGCCCATGTGCTAAGCATGGTGCGTGCCCACTACCCTCTGATCGATCTCAAGCGCCTGGAGGCTGGATACCCGAAGGAAGTAGACCCAGACAAGGCGGAGGAACTTCGGGTGGCTCAGCTGGATCTGTCGTCAAAGATAATTGGCGACATTAATCTGTGTGGAGTTGGGACAGCACCTGTATAGGGTATGCCATCGACAAGTCAGCTAGAAACGCCATCTGTTGTTAGCGAACCGACGAAGCCTGCGGTCTCGACCAGCCAGGCATCGGCGGGGCCATCCCCTTCAGCTCGGCTAGCACAAGAGTCCCCGAGACTCGAGTAGAATATCGGAAGCAGCGAGCAGTAGGTGCCGCGCACCCCGACCAGCCAATGTAATAGGCTTAGAGTTGTAGAAGGAGGACATAGTTGTGTTATTGTAAACTTGGGCCTCTTCAGGCAAGCTTGTAATAACGTAACTGTATATCATTATAAGCTTGTTTGCTTTGTATAAAGTGTATTTAAGCTTGAAACTTATGTTGGTGGAACTAAGTGAGAACATAATAACGTTATGTTTAGTTGTACCATTTTACCTGACACATCATCCTAAAAAGTTTGTGCGGCCCTAGTTTGCCATGTGGTCGGAGTGTGAGGTGCATGACCTGTGCACACGCAGACGCGGACAAGTCAAACCATGGGGGACCTACCGATCACCCGCAACGTAGAGAGCGGATCCCATGCACGTGTTGGGAGGAACCGGAGATAGGTCCTGCTCCGGAAACCGTAGAAGGAGTGGTGGTCGGCTTTTACTGGCTAAGTTAGAATAACCATAAAAGTCGAAGTGACACATTAGAGTGGTCGGAGAAATAATAATAGCTTTATTGAAGTAAATCGAAAATACAAAAAGGGGGTACATATCTCAGTAGTTAAGCATAGAAACGTCTAAGCTTGTCGATGTGCCATGAGTTTGGTACGTCCGTACCGTCCAGGTGAGCTAACCTGTAAGACGTTGGTCGTGTGACCTCCTTGATCATGAAGGGCCCCTCCCATGGGGTTGCGAGTTTATGGACACCAGCTTGGTTCGTCTTCCACTTCAGGACTAGGTCCTCGACCACAAAAGACCGCTCTTTAACGTTCTTGTTGTAGTACCTACGCAAAACAGCCAGGTATTTGGCCGTACATACACAAGAATCGAGCCGCTTCTCTTCTGCGCTATTCACTTCTAGATCCCGTACTTCATTGGCCTTGCCTTCGTCGAAGTTCTCTACCCATGCTGATCTGAAAGCTATATCTGTAGGGAGGACCGCCTCAGCGCCGTAAACCATAAAGTATGGCGAGACGCCGGTGTTACGGCTGGGCTGAGTTCTGAGTCCCTAGACCACCGCTGGTAAATCTTTGAGCCATCTTCCGGGAGCCTTGTCATTTTCTCTATACACCCTCTTCTTCAACGCGTCCAAAATCATGCCATTTGCCCGCTCGACCTGTCCATTAGCTCTAGGGTGCGCCACCGAGACGTATTTTACTACTATGCTCCTTTCATCACAGAAGTCCCAAAAAGCGTTCCCGGTGAACTGAGTACCCAGATCGGTGATGATGCTGTTTGGTATGCCAAAACGATGGATGACCTAGTCGAGGAACGTGACAGCCTTTTCTGAGGATGCCTATACCAAAGGCATGTATTCTATCCACTTAGAAAATTTGTCGATCAGCACAAAGACGCATGTAAATTTCCCTGGAGCCGGTTTGAAGGGCCCGATCATATCCAGTCCCCAGCATGCGAAGGGCCAGGAGGCTGGTATTGTCTGGATCTCATGTGCTGGTACGTGGATTCTCTTGGCGAAGAACTGACAACCCTCACAGTGGTGGACTAGCCTCTCTGCGTCGGATACTGCTGACGGCCAATAGAACACTGCTCGGAAAGCCTTGCCAACCAGCGTTCTTGAGGCTGCGTGGTTGCCGCAGGAGCCAGAGTGGATTTGGTCTAGGAGATGTTCGCCATCCTCCTGGGTTATACACTTCATCAAGATTTCCTCTTTTGCGTTCTTGCGCCATAGCTTGCCATCAACGAGCAGGTACTGCTTACTGCGATGCATCAGGCGCTCGTTCTCTGTCCGATTGGTGTAACCGCTGCCATCTGTTAGGTACTTGATGAAAGGTATTCTCCAGTCAGGCTCATGAGTGGTCGGAGGGGGCTCGGCGGTGCTTGACGCCGGAACCATAGCCACCAATTGCTGGTCTGGAGGCTTGTCTGCCATGGAATCTTTCTCTTCGATGGACGGCGTGAGCAGGTCTTGGACGAATATGCCATGTGGGATTTTTGCTCGGGATGATCCTAACTTTGACAGTGCATCCACTGCTTGATTCCTGTCCCAGACCACGTGTATGTACTCGATGCCATAGAACCTGCCTTCCAGCTTTCTGATCAAATTGCAGTATGCTTCCATCTTTTCGCTGGTTGTGTCCCAGTCCTTGTTGAGTTGGTTGATGACCAGAGCAGAGTATCCATAGACGTAGAGACGTTTAATGCCAAGCTCAACCGCAATGGGCAAACCATGTAGGCATGCTTCGTACTCGGTGGCATTATTAGATGCTGGGAAATAAATCCTGAGGACGTACCAGAGCTGCTCCTTGGATGGTGATATAAAAAGGACTCCTGCTCCCGCACCGTCAATGTTGAGAGAGCCGTCGAAGTACATCGTCCAATATTCATCGGATCCGGGAGAGGCAGGCGTGCTTAAGTCTGTCCACTCGACGATGAAATCAACAAGTGCCTGAGACTTGATTGTAGTGCGGCTTGCAAATTCCAAGGAAAAAGGGCATAGCTCCATTGCCCATTTGACGATGCGCCCGTTCGCATCCTTGTTGCTAATGATGTCTCGCAGAGGATACTCAGTCACGACCACCACACGATATCCGTCGAAGTAGTGTTTCAACTTTCAGGATGTTATCAGTATGGCGTAGATCAACTTCTGAATCTGTGGGTACCTGGTCTTGGACTCGTTGAGTACCTCACTAATGAAATAGATTGGCCGTTGTACCTTGTAGACGTGGTCGGGCTCGTCTCGCTCGACCACCATGGTCGTGGAGACCACTCGATTGGTAGCCGCAATGTATAGCAGGAGTGTTTCATCTTCTCTTGGAGCAGTGAGTACCGGAGGTGACGTAAGGTATTGTTTCAGCTGTGTGAAGGCAACATCTGCTTCCTCCGACCACTCAAACTTTTCGGATGCTTTGAGTAGTTTAAAGAACGGTAATTCTTTTTCGCCTAATCTTGATATGAAACGGCTGAGGGCGGCCATGTATCCGGTAAGCTTCTGAACATCCTTCACCTTTTTGGGTGGCTTCATGTCCAAAACAGCTTTGACTTTTTTTCGGGTTAGGGCGTATGCCGTCGTGACTGACGATGTTTCTGAGGAGTATGCCAGAAGGAACACCAAAGATGCACTTCTTTGGGTTTAACTTCCATTGGAATGTGTTAAGGGCTGCAAAAGTGCGTCCCAGGTTGTCAACAAGGGTATGAGCTTCCTTGGTTTTGACAACTATATCATCAACGTAAGCCTCGACGAGGTCCTCTTTTATCTTGTCTTTGAGGCAAGCTTGTATATCGCGTTGGTAGGTAGCCCCGGCGTTCTTGAGCCCGAACGACATGGTCGTGTAGCAGTAGGCGCCAAAGGGCGTGATAAAGGATGTCTTGATCTGGTCATCCTTTTTGAGAGCGATCTGGTGATAACCAGAGTAGCAATCGAGAAAAGAAAGGAGCTCGCAACCGGCGGTTGAATCTATGATCTCGTCTATGCGAGGCAAGCCGAAGGGGTCTTTAGGGCAGTGTTTGTTGAGATCAGTGTAATCAATGCACATTCTCCATTCATTATTCTTTTTGCGTACAAGAACCGGGTTGGCTAACCACTCCGGATGATACACTTCTTTGATAAATCCGACTGCCAAAAGCCGTGTAACTTCTACCCTAATCGCCTCCTTTTTGTCGCGAGCGAACCGTCGTAGCTTCTGCTTGATAGGTTTGGCCTTGCCGTTGACATTCAAGGAGTGCTCAATCAAGTTCCGAGGTACACCGGGCATGTCAGCAGGTTTCCATGCGAACACATCCACGTTGCTCCTCAAGAACCTGACGAGCGCGTCTTCCTATTTGGGATCTAGGTTGGCCCCGATAAGGGCTGTCTTGCTGGGATCACCGTCGACCAGCTGGATCACCTTGTGGTCCTTGGACTTGATGTTCTTGCATGGAGCCTCGAGCTCCGGGATCTCCTGGTGGTCGATCGAGGTCTTCTTGGCGTTGAGCACGGTCTCGGCCATGCGAATAGAGAGGTCGTGAGCCTCTGCTATTTTGAAACTGTCATCTTCGCAGGTATAAGCTGCGTACACGTTGCCTCCGAGGGTTAGAACTCCTTTCTCGGTAGGCATCTTGAGCACCAGATACCTGTAATGAGGTATGGCCATGAACTTGGTGAGCGACGGTCGACCAAGAATAGCATGGTAGGTGCCGTCGAAGTTGGCGACCACGAAGTTGACGTAGTCGGTGCGGAAGTGATCCGGGGTCCCAAACTGCACTGGTAGCGTGATCTACCCAAGAGGTGTAGAGCTCTGTCCGGGGAGAACACCCCAGAACTGTGCCTCGTATGGCTTGAGGTCCGCCTGAGCTATCTTCAGGGTGGGCAGACTGTTCTTGAACAGTATATCAATGGAGATGCCGCCGTCGATCAGTACTCTGTCGAACTGAACTTTGTTGATACAAGGATCGAGGACCAGGGGAAAATGCCCTGGCTCAGGTATTGCGGCCCATTGGTCCTTTCTGCTGAAGGAGATTTCGTGGTGAGACCACAGAGGGAGCCGCGGATCGGTGAGGAGATTGTCGGTGTTGGCCACGTTCAAGCAAGCGCGGGCGAGCAGCTTGCGTTCTCGTTTGGTCTCGATGGACACTTTGCCTCCGATGATGGTGTGCACGCGATCGGTTGGCTTGACGTACTTGTGACGGGGGTCTGCATTGTCGTCGTCGTTATCCTCGTTGCGCTGTCCCCCTGCGTCGTTAGGCTTGTCGGACGTATCCGGAGCTTGTTGACGCGTGTAGATAGACTTGAGGACGCGTCAATTCTCCATGGTATGGATTGACTTAGGATGGAGCTGGCAGGGCCCCTTCAATGCCTTGGCGTAGTCGTCTTCATAGTTACGATGTCTGCCACCCTTTTTAACGGTGTTGACCTCGCCGTCGTCTTCCCGAGCACGCTTGCTCCTGTAATCGTCACGGCGGTTACGCCGTTGATTACATTGGTCACGGTGGTCGCGGGAGTCGTTGCGCTGGTTGTGGCGGTCAAAATTGTCATTCCGACCATGGTTGTCGCGGTAGTCGTCGTGGTGTGGGGGGTGGTCGGAGCGCGGAACCCTTGCTGCTTCTTCAATAATTATCTTTTTAGCGTCGTCGGCGTCCGCGTATTTCTTAGCGGTGGCCAGGAGCGCTGTGACCGAATCAGGTCTTTTGCGGAGGAGCTTGTCCCTTAGGGCATCGTGGAAGTGGAGGCCAGTGATGAAAGCCTCGATTGCCTCGTTGTTGGAGATTGATGGGACCTTGATGCTCATCTCCGAGAAACGCCGGACGTACTCGCGCAGTGGCTCATCTTTTCGATCTCGAATACGTTGCAGATCATATTTGTTGCCTGGTTGTTCACAAGTAGCAATGAAGTTGTCGATGAAGGCTTGCTTGAGCTCCTGCCAAGAGTTGAAATAGTTCGCCGGCAAGCTGACCAGCCATTGGTGACCCGCATGGCCAACAGCGACTGGGAAATAGTTAGACATGACGTGCTCGTCCGCCATGGCTGATCTGCACGTAGTATCGTAAAGCATGACCCATAATTCGGGGTTTTCCTTGCCGTCGTACTTCTGAAGTTTCTCGAGCTTGAAATTCTTGGGCCATATGACTTGGCGAAGGTGTGGAGTAAACTGCTTCAAACCCGGCGGGCCGTGGATAGTGTCATATTCCATATGGCGATAACTTTCGTGGGATGCTCGATCGTCGGCTCTCTGGTTGATGCGAGCGCACAAATCGTGTCCACCGAGGTAATGGCGGAGATCGTTATTGCCATCGCGACGATCTCGATTGCCATCTGGATTAGCCCTGCGACCGTGGTTATCGCGGCGATTGTCGTGGTTGTCGTCCTGGCCACCATCATGGCCACCGTTTCCTCCTTGACGGTTGTCTGATGGGTCGTTGTTGCGCGAGCCACGTTGGTTGGGCGGCTGTGAGCGACTTGGGTGCTGGCGGCTGTGGCTTGACTCGACCGAGACGGATGGAGCCCGAGCTTGGTTTACAATTTCCGCAGTCTGGGCCATAGCAGCCGTTAGATAGGCTTGTATTTCATCGCGAACTGCTTGGGTTTCCGGGGTGTTGGGTAGCCGTTGCATTGTTGCCATGGCGACAGCTACATTGGCACTTGGAGTTCTGAAGACCTATTTCTCCCCCACCCTGTCGAAAGCATCATTGAGGTCACGTGGCTGGACCCTTATGCGTCATGCCTCCTGGTCTGCTTCGGCTTCGATTTGTCGGCGATTAAACCGGTCAATATTGTGTGCTTTGCGTGCAGTCCTTTCTTGTTCTGTTTCGCCAACTGCTGGCGGTTCGTCATTGCTGACAACATGGATCAAATCCCCTCGTCTTGGCGGGAAAGACGGGAATTGTGAGAACCCCGAGGCGTGGTCTAGGATATCCAGATCATACTTGACGCCTTCATCTTCGTGATGCTGAAGCTCGGTGTGGACAGATGCATTAGATGCGGTGCCAGACGAGGAGCTGGGGTCGCCCTCTTGGACTGTGTGAACGGATCCTTCTCGATAATCTTCAATCTGGATGATGTTGACGAAGTTGAGCGACTTCGGCTGAGGTCGGTGTATAAGACACAGATCCAAGCGGCGTTGCAGGTCGTAGTCGTAGCTGGAGGCAGCATTTTGTAGGCTGTCGGGCTGGACCTGGTAGTTCTCCGTCGAGGCTTCGTACTCGGAGAGCCGGAGACCCGTCGCGAAGGCTGGCCGGTCAGCTTGAGATCCGTCTCAAGGCCTCCCAGACCATCCTCCTCACCATAGAGGAGGAAGCCAATGCCGCTCGAGCGAGGTTAGCCGAGTCTGATGCCTGGTGGTAGGTAAGCCTAATTCCAAGAAAACCCTCATTCTTATCTTCACTGCCCCTTTCTTGACAATCTTCTTGCCTCTTTCATTGCTAGCCCTGACGGTAAAGTTGGAAAACCTCCAACTAGCGGCAAATGCGGCTATGGTGCCCATCAACGCCCAGGGCCCTCCGCTCATCAACCATCTGCACGACATCTCGGCGCGTGCCTAGGAGATTGCCCTCCATAGCTTTCGTCATGGCGTAGCGGTGGCTTTGGCCACGACGCAAGTCCAGACTGGGCACGACCTCCGCACCATGGAGCCAGGCTTCCCAATGGCCGATGATCCCAACATGCACAAGGAGCTGATTGAGGACTTTGATGACACCACGACGGCCATTGTAGATATCACACCAGCCCAAGATGTTGTGAACAAGGTGTTCGATTAGTTTGTACTAGGAGCAAACGATGAATGAATAAAGTTTTTGCCTTTTCCTTATGAATTCATCTCTAAAACTGCCATAATATGAATCATGATTGTTCTTATGTGCGTTTTTGCTCTATAGGCGATACATATCGTATCGGCTTTTACCCCTTTGGTTTATTTTTTTTAAACTAAAGGCGATACCCTCCTAGTACTGGCTATAAGAGCCGATGACTAAACAAATTAGCTATCAAGTATTAATCCAAACGCAAGGATAATACTTTTTTAGAAATTTTCCATTGATTGCTCTATTAAACTCCTCTTTCCCTTCTAGCGTTTTCAAAATATAAGCATTGTCAGGCGCACAACGTTTAATCCGATAAGGACCTTCCCAATTAGGTGACCATTTCCCAAACTTGTTGTCTTTAGACCCAATCGGTAATCTTACTTTCCAAACTAACTCTCCTTCACAAAAATGTTTGTTCTTGACCTTTTTATTATAATACCTTACAACCCTTAATTTGTTGGCCTCAATATTTTCAACAGCGCGCAGCTGATGACAACTTAAGTCCTCCAAATCATCCATCATAAGGTTTTTATAGACTTAGGCAGTCAAATCATTTTGCAATGTAACACGTCTTGATCCAGTATGAATCTCCCAAGGAAGAACTACATTATGCCCATATACTAACTCATAAGGTGATGATTTAATTGATCCATGGCAAGCCATCCTATATGCCCACAATGCTTCATTAAGTGTCAGGTACCACTTCCTTGGATGTCTCTGCCTAGCCATTAGCTTGAGCATAATAAGGAGAAGAATTTAGCAATTTAATTCCCATACTAGCAGCGAAATCTCTGAATTCTTCTGATTTGAACATTGTCCCTTGATCAGTAGTAATGGTTTGAGGAATCCCAAAAACGATAAACAATATGTTCCCTGACAAAATCAACCATATTCTTTGAAGTTATTGTTTTCAAAGGAATCGTCTCAACCCACTTGGTAAAATAATCTGTTGCTACCAATATAAACTTGTGCCCTCTACTTGAAGGTGGAAAAATCTGGCCAATTAAATCAATTCCCTAGCCTTGGAATGGCCATGGCTTGATTATTGGGTCACATAACTAATGCAGGCAATTTCTGAACATTACCAAAACGCTGACAATCCTGACACCCTTTGTAATATTCAAAACAATCTTCTAATATTGTTGGCCAGAAATATCTAGACCTGCTAATAACCTATTTCATTTTGTAAGCCGATTGATGAGCTTCGCATATTCCTTCATGTACTTCTCCCATCAATACTCTTGCTTCTTCTTGACTAAAACATTTAAGCAAAACTCCATCGACTGTTCTATAATACAACTGATCATCTAACAAAACATACTTAGTCGATTTATATCTCAATTTTCTGGTAACCTTCTGTGATGGATTCTTGAGGTAATCAACTATTTCAACTCTCCAATCATTAGCCAAGGTCTCACTACTTAAGACTTCTTCGAACACTCGATAGCCTGATGCATTCTGAGCTAACCGATTGGCCTCTTGATTCTATGCTCTTGGAATATGCTGAAGAGAAGTAAGGGGAAACTCCTCAAGTAACTTTCGACATTCATCATGGTATCCCTTCAGAATATTATCTTTACATTCATATAGGCCGATCAACTGATTAATAACTAACTGTGAATCTCCAAATATTTCAATTGACTCGACCTTTACTTCATGAAGAAGTTGAAGTCCCTTAAGAATAGCTTCATATTCTGCTTGATTATTGGTGGTCATTGGTTTGGTTTGAAAGGCAAACTCAAAACTTGCCCCTTCGAGGAGAAATAATAACAATACCAATGCCACCACCTTGCTTGCATGTTGATCTATCAAAGAACAATGTCCAAGGCACATGTTCCACATAGCCGATGCTTGGTTTATGGTGTTGAGTAATAAAATCGACCATCACTTGCTCTTTGACTGCTTTAGCCAATCCATACCTCAAGTCAAATTCTGATAATACAAGAATCCACTTTCCCATTCTCCCATTTAATATTGGCATTAACAACATGTGTTTGATCATATTGGCTTTAGACACAACTATACACTCAGCCGATAATAAATAATATCGCAATTTAGTGCAGGAGAAATATAAGCATAAGCATAACTTTTTCAATAGGAGAATATCTTATTTCTGGATCCAAAAGTCTTCTACTTAAATAGAAAACAACTCATTCATTTCCTTCAAACTCTTGCATCAAGGCTGATCCAATTGTTTGGCTATCGGTTGACACGTATAACTTAAAAGGCTTACCCTACTGAGGAGGAACTAGCATTGGTGAAGATTTCATATACTCTTTTATCCCCTCAAACGTTTTTTGTTGTATGTCACCCCATTTAAATTCTTGATCATTTTTCAACTTCAACAAAAGAGAAAATGGCAGAACCCTTTCTGTCATATTTGAAATAAACCTTCTGATAAAATTAATCTTACCAAGCAGAGATTGTAATTATGTTTTATTAGTTGGAGGTACTGCCTCATCAATTGCTTTCATACTTTTCTGACCAATATCAATTCCTCTCTCGTGGACCATAAAACCCAAAAAAATGCCCAGCTGACACTCAAAAGGCACACTTATTAGGATTCATCTTTAAACCATATTTTCTTATACACTCCAAAGTCTCCCGTAGATCAGCTAGATGTTCTTTGTACCCTTTGGATTTCACTACCACATCATCAATATAGATTTCAACAATCTTGCTGATCAACTTATAAAAAATATAATTCATTGCCCTCTAATAAGTTGCACCAGCATTCTTCAATCCAAAAGTCATCACAACCCATTCAAATAAGCTGATTGCGTCGGGGCACCTAAAGGCTATTTTTGCTATGTCTTTTTCAGCCATAAATTTTTTTGATTATAACCTGCATTATCATCCATAAAACTAATTACCTTGTGTCCGGCTACTGCATGTACCAACATATCGGCTATTGGCATCGGATAACCATCCATCGGTGTAGCCTTGTTCAAATCTCTGAAATCAATACAAACTCTCAACTTCCCATTTTTCTTATACACAGAAACTACACTCGATATCCACTCTACATATCGGCAAGGTCGGATAAATTTTGCTTCTATTAGTCTTTTAGCCTCTTTCTTAATATCATCAAGAACATTTGGATTAAATCTCCTTGGAGCTTGTTTAAATGGCAGATATCCATGTTTGATTGGAAACCAATGTTCAACAATTGATCGATATAAGCCAGGCATTTCATAATATTCCCAAGCAAAATAATCTTTAAATTCCTTTAACAAATTTATCAATTCTTGTTTATACTCAAGATCCAATTTAGCACTTACATACGTCAGCCTAGGCCTATATCTAGGACCAATATCTATTTCTTCTAACTCATCGGCCGACGTAAAGCCATGTCCAAATTTACCATCTGTACAATATTGGATTATCCATTAAAATAAACTTTCAGAGCTGACTGCTCGGATCAGCTGTTGGCCTTCATCATTGATTCTAATGAAGCCTCCTTCCCATCGCTTGCCAGAAAAACACTCAAAATCTTCTAGTTCCCAATATATTGGATCAGTTGTTGCTATACACACAGAATCATCAGCATGAACTAGCTCAACATTATCTCCATGTCACTAAATCAAGCATTGATGCATAGTCAATGGTACGCAACAATTGGCATGAATCCAATCACGACCAGGGAGTAAACTGTATGAACCCTTTCCATCAATGACAAAGAATGTAGTGAGCAAAGTCTTGCTTCTAATTGTCAATTCAACATTTATTGCCCCCTGGTCTTGGACGCATTACCCCCAAAATCCTTAAGCATCATGTCAGTCTCAATCAGATCTTCTAGTCCTTTACCAAGCTTGCAAAAAGTAGTATAAGACATCAGATTAACAGAGGCACCTCCATCAACCAACATTTTACTCATCGCCTTCTCATTGACAAAACCTTCCACATATAAAGCCTTCAAATGCCGATGCTTAACTGGTTTATCAAATATAGCTTGCTGTATCAGTGTCAACTAGGCTACCATCTCTTCATACTCTGATTTATCAAAATCCAAACATACTTCTTGATCTGCTAGAGCTTTAAATTCAAATAGTAAAATAAAAGACATTTAAATATTAACCGATGGTTGACCCTTATCGGCTGTTTGTTTAATACGCCATACTTGCGGTTTACCAAATTTCTACGCCTGTTCTAATTCTCTGCTCCTTAGGCGTTGTACTCTTCTCTTCTGACTTCTTGTTAAACCTCCTGGACACCACTGTCCTTCCTGCCAAACATACTCTTCATCATCTTATTCTTCATAATCGGCCTAGTTCTGATCAACAACTCGCTTTCCAAGCCGATCATGAATGCTTCTATTTTTTAAGCGCCGATCCACATCATTACGTTGATATTCAATTCGATTATAGATAGACCAGTGGTTGACTTGAGATTGCCTAAACTCCCAATATTGTTTGCTATATTCTGGGCAATTATTTCTAGTAGGCAATATCAAACCTTCATTCCAACAATGTCTGAAGAAAAGGCAATTCCAATGTGACTCAGCTTGTTCTCTTTCATACCTCTCTTCTTCTTGTTGATGTTGATATTTCTTTTGTTCTAACCAGCGCTGATAATCTTTCTCCTTCTATCATTGCCATTTATTCAATAGAATTCGAGATGTAACATGTGGTCTCATTGCACCATCTCTCGACGTTTTTCCCTGCTCTTATCGGCTCTTTTGTTGGTCACGATGCCTTTTAATTTCTCTATATTCATCAGCCGATATTTGCATCTCCGGATCAACTGTTCCAGTTTCTCTTGCCCTATCTGATGTCAAAACTTTAGCTTTCTCTTTTAACAATTTAGCATCAACCATGTTCTGATCCTTTGGGAAAGGATTATCATCAACTTTTATTTTCTGAGCTGTATCAAATTTAAGCTTCCCTTGTTGAATAGCCCTCTGAATATGCTATCGAAAAATCCTGCAATCTTTAGTAGTATGAGAAGTAGTGTTATGTTACTTGCAGAACTTCTGATTCTTCAACTAATCGGGAGGTAATATAACATGATTGGCAGGCAGTTTAATCTGTCCCTTCTTAAACAAGAAATCAAAAAGTTTGTCTGCCTTTGTAACATCAAAATCATAACTTTCTTCAACTTCTTTTCCCCAAGGATTTAGAACCATTACTATCTTTCTACCCCAATTCCATTCAGCTATGGCAATTTCCTCTTCTTCATCATCATCATCGACTAAATATGGATTTTAAGCCTCAGCGATTGCAGCATTCTTCTGGAATTGGGTATCTCTGCGCATATTCTGGAACTTGCTATTAAGTGCTGCCACCCGTTGAGCCAATTGACTGAAATTGTCAAATTCTTGCCCAAGCAGCTTTTCTCTTTATGTTGACAACATTCCTTGAACGGTCAACGCAGCTAGCTAATCATCAGTCAAATTTAATGAAAAGCATAAGTTTCTTGTTTCTCAGAACCTCTGAAGGAACTCAACACCCGATTCATTAGCTCTTTGCTTTATTGTTGTCAAATCTATGATCTTTCTTTCCCCTGTCCCAGTGTAGAAATATGTATGAAATTTCTTTTCAAGATCACTCCAATTGACAATAGAATTAACCGCTAGTGATGAAAATCAAGTGAAAGCTGGTCCTGACAGGGACAAAGAGAAGAAACGAACTCAATGCCCATCTTCAATAGAGGCTTCACCCAACTGAGTAAGATATCGACTGCCATATTCTATTGTACTTGTGCTATCTTGACTAGTGAACTTAGCAAATTATGGAAGCCTATAGTTCGTAGGAAGGGCCACTTAATCATACCGTTCTGGATATGGACGTTTGTACGAAAAGGTCTGCCGTTTTGGTTTTAAACCAAACTGATTTTTTATCATTTCAGTTACTCTAAACAACAATTCATCAGCATTTGAGTTTGGATTTCTTGGCAATTGCCGACCCATCTACAGATTGAAAATCAAAGTGCCTTGATATCCTGGATTTGATCTCATTAGATTAGATCTCATTAACTAGAGAGTTTATTCAAGATTGAAATATGTCTTTGGATGCAGACTATGTTTGATTGGAATAGAGATAAAACAGCCGATCTAGCGGAATTAAGCCATCGATTATAAGATTTCAAGCGTGACCAGATCGAAGGACGACCAATTAAGATGATATGATGCCGATCCATCTCTATCTCAATCAGGTGATTTGTTATAATTAATAAAATATTAATTATAACAAGATCGATAACTGGTGAATCAACCAAAAACAGTAAGAAAAACCTTACTAATCTTAATAGATTCGATAACTGGTGATATTATATTAAACAAGTTATTTAACACAAGATCGATAACTTTGATCTATATTATGATTCGTAAGAACTCAATTAGCTGATGTAGCCTTACAAACTACGAAATAGATCGATAACTAACTTATATTATGGCTCATAAAAGATCAATCAGCTGATACAGCTTTACAAGCACAATACAAGTCATGACGGTACTCACAAGCAAGCTGGAGGTCGATCAGTCGATGCAACCCTGTTTGCTGAAGAACTCGACTAGATCTACAGTACTCCTACTCCTAATGCGATGGCGAAAGCCAAAAAGATTGTATTGATTGAGTGTTGTCTTTTTTTGTACAATAACCAGGGTCTAATAATTATACTCAGAACCCAAATATGAATCCTACTAAAAAATAACTCATTACAATTCTTGGAATAAAAGAAGACTTCCTAACTTAATAATAACTTGGACCCTAATTTTCCTTATTTGTAGAGTCTAACACACCTTCCTGGCGCCATTCAAGCATAGCCCATTGACGCCGTCTGCTAATGTCATCTATAAAATAACCCATTCTGACATCGCATCTAAATCAGCAGATACCGATTCACATCTAATCGATTCCTTAATGACACAATCCTAGAAGCTTCGAATTCCCGCGTTCTTCTTCCCAAATTTTGGTGTAAACAGTCATAATGCCGTTCGGTTTGAAAAACGTAGGGGCTATATCAGCATTGTATGTTCAAGTGTTTCGGGGACCTCATCTGGCAAATCATTGAGGCCTACGGGGATGACATTGTGATCAAATCCAAATGGGCTAACCAGCTCATAGCCGACCTAGAGCAGACCTTCACGAAACTCCGAGCAAACAGCATCAAACTCAACCCCGAGAAATGCGTTTTCAGTGTCCCAAGGGGTATGCTGCTGGGTTTTATCGTCTCCGAGCACGGCATCAAAGCCAACCCAGAGAAGATCTCGGCCAACATGAGGATGGGCCTGATTCAAAATATAAAGGGGGTACAGCGAGTTACAGGGTGCCTCGCTACGCTCAGCCGCTTTATCTCGTGCCTCGGTGAATGAGGTCTCCCCTCTATCGGCTTTTGAAGAAAGCCGACCATTTAGAATGGACGCCTGAGGCCCAGGAGGCACTTGACAAGGCCAAGCAGCTCCTCACAAAGGCTCCGATCTTGGTCCCCCTGACCGATAGGGAACCACTTCAGCTCTACATTATGGCCACCATGCAAGTGGTCAGTGTTGCCCTGGTGGTAGAGCGGGAAGAAGAGGGACACGCCCTCAAAGTACAGCGTCCCATGTACTTCATTAGCGAGGTCTTGTCCAATTCCAAGACTCGCTACCCCTAAATCCAAGAACTCCTGTACGCTGTCCTTATCGCTAAGAGGAAGTTGCGTCTCTACTTCGAGTCGCACCCGGTGACAGTCATGTCAACCTTCCCTCTTAGTGAGGTCGTCCAAAACCGAGATGCCATAGGAAGAATCGCGAAGTGGGCACTCGAGCTGATGGGTCAGGGCATTTTATATGCCCCTCGGACAACCATCAAGTCCCAAGTGCTGGCTGATTTCATTGTAGAATGGACCAAGATCCAAATGCTGCCAACAACCATCGACCAAGAGTACTAGACGATGTACTTCGATGTATCGCTAATTAAGAAAGGCGTCGGCGCGGGGCTGGTCTTTGTTTCGCCCCTCAGGGTACGCATGAGGTACATGGTTCACATCCATTTCCCTACCTCTAATAATGTGGCCAAGTATGAGGCACTCATCAATGGCCTACGCATCACCATCGAGTTGGGCATCAGATGGCTTGACATCCGGGGCAACTCCCAGCTGGTCATCGACCAAGTCATGAAGGAGTCAAGCTACCACAACGCCAAGATGGCTATGTATTGCCAAGAAGTCCGCCAGTTGGAGGACAAGTTCGACGGTCTCAACCTCAATCACATCCCGAGGTGGCTGAACAAAGCAGCCAACGCGTTGGCAAAGATGGCGTCCGGCCGAGAACCAATGCCGACAGGCATCTTTGCTAGCGATCAGTACAAGCTCTCAATCCACTATGAGGAGACAGAATAGATTGATGATGGGCCACCTGCCCTGGGCTCAGGGGCTAACCGACCATCGGCTCCTTTTGACCCCGAAGTCATGGATCTTGACGGAGATCCAGCGGCAGAGCCTGACCCTCTAGCCGACGGGAGGACGCCTTACCTCGACTACCTCCTCTGTGAGGCGCTACCGATGGACAAAATGAAGGCTCAGTAAATGAAGGCTCGGTGGCTCGCACATCGCACCAAGTCCTTCGTCGTTATTGGGGGTGAGCTCTATAAGCGAAGCCACTCTGGGATCCTACAGCGCTACATCCCCATCAAACAAGGGAAGCAGTTGCTGAGAGATATCCACAGTGGGGTCTACGGACATCATGCCGCACCTAGGACCCTAGTTGGAAATGCATTCCTACAGGGCATCTACTGGCCGATCGCAGTAGCTGACGCTGAACAGATTATGCGCACCTACGAAGGGTGTCAATACTACGCTTGGCAGACCCACCTGCCGGCCCAAGCACTCCAAATGATCCCCATCACGTGGCCGTTCGTGGTCTAGGGGCTCGATATGGTCGGACCTCTCAAGAGAGCACCTAGGGGCTATACGCACTTGCTTGTCACCATAGACAAGTTTACGAAGTGGATGGAGGCTCGACCGATCTTCGTGATCAAGTTCGAGCAAGCCATGCTGTTCTTTCGTGACATCGTCCATCGCTTTGGAGTCTCAAACTCCATTAGCATGAAAAATGGCACGCGGTTCATTGGGAAAAAGTTCCTCCGATTCTACGATGAATACCACATCCGCATTGATTAGGCCACCATGGCGCACCCCTGCACGAACGGGCAGGTCAAACACGTGAATGACATGGTCCAACAAGGCCTCAAGCCTAGGATCTTCAACCGGTTGAACAAGTTTGGCGGACGATGGGTTGTGGAGCTCCCCGCGGTGCTCTGGAGCTTGAGGATGACCCCTAGCCAAGCGACCAGCTACACACCCTTCTTTATGGTCTATGGTTTCGAGGTGGTCCTACCGACTAACCTCGACTATGGAGCACCGAGGGTCAGGGCGTACAATGAGCAGGGAGTCGAGGCATCCCTCGAGGATGTCATGGATCAGCTAGATGAAGCATGTGATGTTGCCCTCCTCTACTCGGTCAAGTACCAGCAAGCGTTGCACTGGTACCACAGCCATCGGGTGTGAGGTCAGACCTTCAATGTCAGGGACCTGGTGCTCCGCCTCATCTAGAGCAACAAGAGCCACCACAAGCTCTCTCCACAGTGGGAGGGACCGTACGTCGTCGTGGAGGCTCTCCGACCGGGCACCTACAAGCTCAAGACCATCAACAGTGAGGTCTTCATCAATGCCTAGAACATCGAGCAGCTACGTTGCTTTTACCCCTAATCTATGTGTATGTTATCAAAATTAAGAATGATGTTTCTGAAATAAAAAACACTTTCTCTTATCAATTTTGCTATTGTCTCCTCGATCTTTAGTGACACCTGACCCCAGCAACGGCAAGGGGCCGGGCCTCACTCGAGGGCTAATAAGAGCATACCTATTTAGAAAACAACTACTATGCCCGACCCTTTCTCATGTTAAGATTTAGAAGCAAGGGTTGCAGAAACAAATGCTAAGTAAAACTGGTTGGACTGCAAGAAACCTATGCCCTAGCAGTTATGGCATTTTTGCTCACCAGCATGATTATAGTTTTTTCGCCAGCACCTCGAGCTTTACAGTCTTAACAATGGAAAGGGTCAAAATGCATTAACCTTTTTATACATAAAAAGGGAGAATAGCCAAAAGTCTGTTCGGCCATAACAAAAGTTAAGAACTTGTCCACTTATTACAAGTTCACCGCCTAACCTATCTAACTAACTAATTCTTTAGGGGGATAATCTCATCCTCTATCTTGGCAGATAAGTCATGTGCCAAAGGGGCCACCTCCTTCTTGATGTCCTCTAGCTCAGCCTTGGAGTAGACAGGCGCGTAGCCTTGGCTCATCGTCGCTAGATCGATGTTCTCATAGTGAGAACGAGCGATCGGGAACGATCGGTGAGCGTCGAAGCGAAGCGCCTCCCTTGTGATCTCATGTGCTTGATCTATAATTCGGATGACATGAACCACGTACGAGCTCGTCTCCACCTCTAGGGCCAGTTTGAGGTCATCGAAGACCAGCTGGACGGCAACGCGTAGGCTATCACGCTCGTAGCTCTCCTTTAGGGGGGAGGCCTTCACCTCATCAAGCTCCTTCTCTAGGCCACGACTCTTCATCACCTCCACCCCAAGCTTGTCATCGAGACCTATCCAAGTCACATACCGACCATGTCAAAATTCCTACCACGGATTCTAGGGAGAAAGACAACAAGGGAAATCAGAGGCTTACTGTCCACGTCCGCCCGAAGCCTGCACACCTCATCGTGCCGCTAGGTCACCTTGGCCTCTAGGCGTCGGACCTCTTCCTGGTGTTGTTCACACAACTGGGTCACCTCGGCCTCTAGGCATTGGACCTCTTCCTAGCGTTGATCGACCTCCATGGCAAGCCTGGCTGACACGCCCTTGACTGCAACCTTCAGGTCCCTCTCCCCTTCAAGCTCACCCTCGAGGAGGTCGATTCGCTGCTAGGCGTCGATGCGCTCCTGGCGAGCCAAGTCACGCTCTGTGCAGAGCCCCTCTACGGCCTAGAACAAATCGTACCCCTCCTTCTGTAGCTGCTCGGCCTCCACGGTGTCCGTGCGTGCCCTCTTGATCAGGGCCATTAGCTTCCCCCTAGCCTCACGAGCATCATCGTGAGCATCCTTCTCCCTAACTCAGAGGTCAGCCAGCTCCCGGGTGGTGGGGGCAAGCTTAGCCACCTCCTGACGGGCGACAACGAGTTGTGCGGCTAGCCCCTCACTCCACCGTGCGTCCTCGGTGAGGAATTGGGACTTCTCCTAGCTACAGACCATAAGGGACTGCAGAGAGGACAAGACTTAGAGGCATAGAAAGGGAAAATAAGGGTCGAAAGCATGGTCATATCATACCTGGCCAACTGGGCCGACAATGTCGCAGTATGGTGGTCAGGGCGTGAACTGTGGTCCCAACCTCCGTGTGGATGCTCCCCCCATTTTGTCTCCTCTACTGCATTATCGAGGGAAAAAAGCGTTGCCCCCGGGTCCTGCCGGTCTGCCCACTGGGTGTGGGATCCTCCCCACGCATGTGGGTCATCACCCACCCAGACCAGAGACCAGGATGGCTCCGCGCCGATCCCAAGCGGCGCCGACCCCCCTTGCGGCAGCAACTCCTATAGAGCGGACCCACTGACAGTAGAGGGGGTGGGCTGACGTGGATGTGGAGGCCTGCCCCGTCACCATGTTCGCTAAGGATGCCTCGGGTGCGCCCACTTCTATCTGCCCCACCGCAGGCATGGCTACCCACATGGATGACAGCTCTGGCTGCGTCGCCTTCATCTGTGACGTCATGGCCACACCCGGCCGCGCCACGCCCGCCATGGGTGCCCCGAATGCACCCTCCTCCAACTGCTCTCTAGTGGACGCAGCCATCGGCCATGCCTCCCTGGTCGACGCCATGGCCGCCCTAGCACCACTCCCGCTTACCTCCAGCGCGGCGCCAGCCGGCTCCTGGCATGTCTGCCGGAGCAGGCACTTCTTCGGCGTAAGCCTTAGGAGAGTCCCATGTCCTCCGATGCTGCATAGGACATGACGGCCAGTTTAGGGCAAAAAAATTTTGGAACAAAAGGACGAAAAAACTCTTGACTCACCTCGACGCCATCGGACGATGACATTTTGGGGCCGGCGCGCCCGACCCCAACTGTTCCTCGTCGGCACGTTGCCACTTTGAGCCCTCCCTATGCTTGGAGGGTCTGGATGGAGCAGAGCGGTAGGTTCCCACTGATTCCAGGGGCACCGTGGGAGGCCCAGAAGGGGCAAGGCCGCTTGATTCCACCAGCTCTGGGGACATGTGCTCCCCCTCCTGCCCCGAGGCATGCCACGAGAAAGGTCCCGCCTATGGTAGAGACGGATCCTCGTCCCCGTCGCCCAGCTCATCCCATTGGATGGGTGACCCAAAACCATCCCCACCACCAAGCTCGTCCCATTGGACGGGCGACCCGGAATCATCACCTTCTTCTTCTTCTTCCTCTTCCTCCTCCGAACCTTGCCACCGCTTTCCTCGATTCTACCTCGCCAGCTGCTTCCCCCACCACGTCACCTCCTTTTCATCCATATCCTTCTTCTTCTGCTCATATGCGGCACAGTTCGCCGCCCTCATGGCTGCGTGCTCCGGCAGCGGCGCGATGGAGGCCCGAAAGCCCAAGTCCACTGGCAGCTCGATAAAGCCCAGCTCTGGCCACATCACAAGATGTCCTAGGATTAGGAACATGGCGTCGGACTCCTTCGTCGCCTCCTTGATGCGCCGCGTGACCTCGCTATCACGAAGCGGCCCCTGCGTGAGCACCGTCCCATCGACCTACGCGCCATCAGCGGTGCCACCCTCCTCACATGGTATGCCCCGATGACACTAGCCCTACAAAGGTCGCGGCTCCTCAGGGATGCAATTGCCTCAAGGAGGTCACACATGCTCTTCTTTTCCTTGACCGGTGGCCCCATGGCCATGTTGGCGGCGCCTCTTCGATCAGGCTCCTGGTGAAGACCGGCAAAGGGGCGGTGGGGTCATTCTTTAAGTAGAACCACTACACATGCTACCTCTTGTTGGATCTAGATAGCTGGCAGGACATGTACTCAGCCACCCGTTGCCCTTAGAGGTAGATGCCTGCTCATCCCATCGGCATCGGGATCTCCCTGCCTCTGTCCTTCTTCTTAAGCAGGGAGACAGAGAAGAAGTACCTCCATAGTTCGAAGTGGGGTTCGATCCCCAGGTATCCCTCACACAATGCGATGAAGGCTATGATGTGCTAGATCCCATTGGGGTTCAGATGCTGCAACCCAATCTGGTAGTGGTGCAGTAGTCCATAGAAGAACGGATGGGGAGGAATCATGAGTCCGCGCTCGTGGAAGGGTGCGAAGGACACGACGTGGCCATCGGGTGACGTTGGCGCATCCTCGCGACTAGGCATGAGCCACTCCGCTGCGTCGGTCCTCCCGCGGAGAAGACTGCACTTGACGAGGCCCTCCATGCGTGCGTCGGTGATGTCAGAGCGGTACCACGACTCCATGGAAAGCGAAGATGGAGGAGTAAGGACTTTTTGGCAATGGCGGAGAAGCGAAGGCTATGGATCTAGGGCACTGGCAGCGGATTAGCAAGGGCAGTCGATCCAAACGACGGTGGTGAAAAGGCAAAGAAGGCAAGGTTGCGGTTTAGTGTGCCAAAATGTGGAAGGGGAGACCGCTATTTAAAAGGCAGGGTGAAGCGAGAGGTGAACCGTACGCCTAGATCTACGCGCCCACCGTGCCACATCACATGGCCTCTCCGAGAAACATGCGCACGCCACCTCTGGCCGCTCCCTCGAAGGACGTGTCGAATGATGATTCGCCCCATTCGATGGGCAGAGAACCGCCACATGTAAGGAGGGATACTGAGCTAAAAATGCTCCCACGGCCTATTCAGGCCCAGGAGTTAGAAGGTTGGCCCACCGACGGGTTCACAACCGCTCTAGGACGCCTTTAGAGTGAGGGGTGGAAAGGGATGGGCTCGCTAGCAGCCAGTACCTAGGCGCATGAGCGCCGTAGGCATCTTAGCCCATGTTCGAGTCTTGGTCGGTTCATAGTCCATGGTTTTTCCTCGAAGAAAGGCAGCGAGCCCTTGGGACCAGTAGAACAAACCTAAGAACTATATGGATTGGCCACCAAGAGTCTAGAGTCAGTCACCAGCTGACCCATGCTGGACCCCCATGAATGGGAAGCCGGGCCCCACTCAGACTAGCCCATTAACAGCTCATCGAGCACCATGATTCGTCCATCGAGGAAAACATGGCATGGCTCAGCCCCTCTGTCTTATTTAAAAAATGTTTGAGGGAGGACGATCACAAAATGAGCCGACCCCTCGACCGGACCCCTACTATGCATGGGGGTTTGAGGGAAGTTGGACTTGCAAGGATACTGAATACGTGGTCGCATGACGATGGCGGATCGATCGGATCCTAGGGAGGGATTAGAATCAAGAGAAATCTTTTTTGACCCCGCGAATACCACAGCTACATGTTCCCAAGGAGTTCGATCATGATAGAAGGGAATTGCAACCCACCAAGGCATCCTACGGGCAGCAGAAGATAGAGGCCCTTGAAGTCCCTCCATCCGAAAAAGCCTACGAAGGAGTATCCTACTCCTTCACAGGCTCAGGGGCTACTGTCGGGTATCAATATTAGGGATACCCAAAGAGGGGATCTGAGGACCGTTGAAAATGACTCACCTAGATAAACATGGACATGTTTTAGTCTCAACCGACCCCAAAGGGATGGTCTCTATCTCACCCGACCTTGAGGGCACGGGCCCCATGTCGCCTGACCCTGAGGGTGCGAGAGCCATCTCGCCTGACCCTAAGGGCACGAGCTCTGTCTCACCCGACCCCTCAGGCACGAGCCCTATGTCGCCCAACCCTAAGGGTATGGAAGCCATCTTGCCTGACCCTGAGGGTACGAGCTCTGTCTCGCTCGACCCCTGGGGCGTGGGCTCCGTCTTGCCCGACGGGGACCCGTACCGCCTCCAACCACTATGGGTCTAAGGGTACGACCCTAGGGTCAAACTTCTAACACTAGGAGGGAAGCGGGCACATCTTAACATGACCCATGGCCATGTTACGCCACGCCCGGGGGTTCATGTCGCCAACAGTGATGGGTGCATGGTCGTTGTGCTACCTACTCCCCGTACGGCCGCTGACTGGCACGTCGGTTCACCATGCCATCCGCCGAGATAGGATGGGATGCCATGAACAGCTGATGATGTCAGGGCATGGCACTAGTGGTGAACAGGAGCCCAATGTGGAGCTGTCCTCGTCACCATCTACAGCTTCATTGGGACCCGCATGAAGGAGAAGAAGGACGCGGTGGCCCCGGAGGCCTTCTTCTCCCACGCTTTTCTCCTTTTCTCTCTCTTTAACCTGCGCCTTCCCCTTCACCTATAAAAGGGGAAGCAGGATGCCCCAAGAAGGGGCAACAAGCACACATCCAAACAAACTCTCAACACTCTTCAATCCTTCTACCAAAGACCTAGGATCCACTCCCTATCTTGCCCATTTATAACACCTACTATAAACAAGTGCAGGTAACATGAGCAGCAGCGGACTGGACGTAGGGACATTCTATCTGAACCAGTATAAATCCTCATGTCCTCCGAGCACACCATCTAGGTCAGACACGCAGATACAAATTTACTAGCTTGTGATCCAAAATACTGGCACCTTCCATTCGCCTTAGCACACAGCGCTCGCAAGACGCATGACCTCTCCTCATCATGACCCCCAGTAGGGATGAGGGGAGGTCGAGCGTAGCTTGGCGCAACTGCTCTGACAAGAGGAAGCATGCAGGCACTGACCTCACAAGGACCAAGGGGATGTCAATCACCTCGGCCTGGTCAGATACCATCCCTGTGCCATGCCGCACCGATGAGACAACACCACACCATGGTGGCAGCGGGTACGACACCCACCGTAAAAATACAGACTGACTAGATGCTTGTACGATCCCATCCACTACGGGAAGGGATACACAACAAGGGGCATGATGAAAAGGCCATCTAGACCAGCTAAAAGCCCTAACCCTGACAATCAGGGTCGTAGCCCTAGCCCCATGAAACGACTAGGCGATCGACGACCTGGGGAAGCTACCAACTCTCATACGATGCCCCAAGAAACCAAGAGATGGCGACGAAGGCCATGACAGATACTACATTGTGCAGGATAGCTGATGAACCACCATCGAGGCTATAGTACCACCACAACCAGCATAGTAGCACCACATCACACCCTGCCGCAATGTGGCCAGAAGACCATGATGCTAGCCACGACCGGACAAGCACCAGAAGACGGCGTAACTTGCTAGCCAAGTTAGCTAGGCCCTCCCTCAGGCTCTCGACCCTTCGGTCAGGAGAACCACCTCTTTGTACAAGCCCTAGCCCCAAACTCTATATAAGGGCAGTCAGGGCACCCATCTCAAAATGATTCACGTCCTCTACCATTCCATTCATTCACCATTGTAGTAGGGCTCTTGGAGCTTTTCTTCGGGCAGCCCTTCACCTGGCATAGGTCCTTCCATCTCATCCACCTTTCTTGCACCCCCATTGTAAGAACTTTAGAGTATTCAAGCAAGGAACACACACTCGATCATCTCTGAGACTAGACGTAGGGCTCTAGCCTGAACCAGTATAAATCCTCATGTCTATTAGATGCTACCATCATCTTCCTAGAGCAGTGCGATAATTGTATAAATTTACTAGTCCGGTTTACAAAACATCGACAGTTGGCGTGCTAGGTAGAGGGCAGTCGGGAACTCTCGTTTGCTGAGAAGGAAGCAATGTCTACTCGCACTGTCGGTGGACTCACTGGTGGAATAGCCCTCGGCAGCCACATCCGCCGCAAAAACTATGAGTTCACCAGCGTCAAAGGGCTAGCACCCATGACCGCCCATGGCTACAACCCAAGCCTCTACCATAGAGACCCGGGACATATAGCCCGCAGTGGACACACTCTGGTGGTAGCATCCTAGAGTTCACCTACCTAGAGGGGCCAATACCCTCGCTCACCGTCGGCCATGGTCAGTCCTCCCGTTTGGGAAACCAGAGGTCCACGGCTCACAGCGAACTCACTAAGGGAATGGCCTCAACCGGCCACATCCTTTTGGGAAACCACATGGTTAACCACACAAAAGGGCCGAGGCCCGCGTCCGCCCTCAGTTACGACCCAGACATCCGTCCCGTAGGTCTGGATCCCGCGGTCCATGGTGGACACACTCTCGGAACTGCCCTTGGGGGTTGCATCCCAGAGTGCACCCACATGAAGGTCCCAGTACCCTCTCTCATTATTGGCCATGGCTGAGACCTCCACCCGAGAAACCAAACAACCTTGGCTCATGGTGATCTCACCCAAGGAATGGCCCGCGGTGGCCACATCCTTTTTGGGGACCGCGAGATCGCCCAAACCGATAGGGCAACGCCCATCATCAGCTTTTACCCAGTCCAAACTCACCACGTGGCAAAACTAGGCCCTATGGTAGAACCACTCCCCAAGCAGCATCTTCGCCATCTGTGGAACGCGACAAGACAGGGCACGCACGAATGGTGAAACCACCCACCGCCACGCCGCGTCGTTTGTGATCAAGCGACCAACCGGTGTCACGCCACGCGGGGTCAAGCCTAGAACCATGACAATGGTCTCGGGAGCTATTTTTTGGATAAATCCTCCTACAGTCATGAAATCACCAAAGCTCATGGAATTCATTAGTTTAAACCCATAAACCTTCATTGGTTATTACATTTATGCCCTTATCCATGTTTAATTGACGGTTTATAGTGGTTGTTAACTACCGTCAACAATTCCCCCAAGCTTAACCTTTGTTAGTCCCTTGGCAAAGCTAAACTCAGCAATGGATCAGGAGTTGCTATTATGCTTTCACGCCTCAAAAGTACACAGGTGTTCAATCAAAAATTCTCCTCTAGATTAGAATAAACTGATATGACTTTCAGACTTACCCATATTACCTTCAACCATGGGGCTTCTTTGCCTTCACTTGGGTCTTGAGCAATTGAAAGACAGAATGATCAAGTCAAGCACTATGTCTCAAGTTCGTTGTTCCACCATTGTTCTAGAGTTTTTATAAGTTTTTAAAATAAAACTCAGAGATTCCATTGTATGACACTCTCAAATCTCTCAATGTATGTGGTATTTGTGGATCCTCACCAAGGCAACAATGATGTTATGCCTTTTTCTCTTCCTACTACTAAGGCTTTATATGGAGTTCATAGACAGGGAGAAAGCTAGGGCATACTTGCAATGCGTATATTGTAAAGTCAAACAATGGATCCAAAGAGAGTTGAGTCATACAATCAAATCAAGATGTGCATGTGTGTGAAATATATGGTGGATATATATATATGGTGGTTAACCTAATTCTACTATGCTCCTAGAAAAACTTATCTCTCTTTTGAAACTTAGAAACATTTGCTAGAGAACAGGGGCTATCTTATTCATCTCTTCTTTTTTTCAGGCGGGCATCTAAGTACCCATTGTTTTAAATATCTCGGACATTTTTGTATCCATTTTTTCTCATCATCATTTTTTTCTTTTCACTCTTTTTCTTATGAATAACTTTTGCATAGCCCCATGTCTCTTTTTCGCAACAAAACTTTTGAGAGATAGCAACAAGAACTTGGAGCATTTATTTGGTGGATGGGAAACCTAACAAGCATGTTTTTGGTGTTCACTCCCAGTGTGAGAGTAGAACATTTTTGGATTGATCTAAATGGAAAGCATGTTCTTGTGCCTACCCCCAGTGTAGGAGTAGTGCATATGTGGGTGGTGTGTACGTGATCTTGATTTTAAGAGCATCACAAATCTCTCATAAGGGTCAACAAAGCTTGACAAAACTCAATGCAAAAGCAAGCAGCATATATGTGGAAGTTTTCCTAGCTTAAATAATAAGTGTGGCTCTAGTGGGAATTCAAGCTTTGTCATACATGAACTCATCATGTAGCATTTTTGTGTTTTTTAAAAGATAAATCTCCAGAACTTTAGTGTCACTAGGAACAAGATAAACAATAGCTTAGACCTTCTCATATCATATCCATCAGTTACCTAGACTTAGATCAAGCATGCGCTACCCACGAGTATCAAGTTCAGAGTAAATCTTTATATCAAATTAGTCGTATCCAAAACTCGGGAGAATTCGAGGTTGAAAACTACGTACTTAAAAGGAATTACAGCAGAGCAACTATTCATTATTTCCATTTAAGAGATTATTCTGAGTCCTCTTTATTTTATTCAACTTCTAAAAATGAATTAAAGCAAACTAGACATACCTTTTATTTTGTTTTCAATTTTACTAGATCACACATCATTACTATAACTATATATTATATAGATAACTTTTTATTTTGTTTTTCATTCACCATTCTTTTAACTATTTAAAAGAAAACTAAACTAGAACAAAGGGAAAGCATACTTACTTGGATACATGGGAGTGTTTCTCCCCCAAGCTAGCTCTTTCGGTGAGGGTTTGGTATTGTAAGTCCTTCGAACTGGACTTCTCCTTGTGAAGTTCATTGATCAAGTACATCGGTTCGCTATGAAGATGAGGATTCTTGTGATGACGCCTCTAATGGTGATGTCACCTTCTTCCACCAAACCTGTCTTGGTTTTGAGTTTTGATTTTGGTTTGACAGGTTCAAAACTTTTACTTGTAGAAATTGGGGAATCAACTGACTCTCCCACACTTTGCTTGAAGTGTGTCCTGCTCATTAAGACAAGGTAGAGATCAAGTGCATAGGCTCTGTTGGGGGGAAAACAACAACATAACCAAAACTTTATTTATTCTTCTCTAACCTTAGGCACATTGAACAAGATGAAGTTGATATTGTGTGCATTGTTCATTTATAAGATGGCTAATAAGATAGAAGATTGAGCATGAATGTAGCATTTAAGTACATTTGGCAGAAAAGATTGAGTTGCTTAACCTATGGAAGGATCATCTATCTTTACATAATATATCAAACTTTACATGATTATGACTATCATCTTCCAGAGATAGGATGTGCACTTTTTAACTCATTTGGTTAAGACTATGAGATCAAGAAAGTGGTGCTAGGAACAAGTTTAAAGAACTAAACATGTTGAGTTAATCAGGTTGGATCAAGGAAGTTATGACTCAAACATGTTTATTTCTTATTTATGTGCCTATCAGAATCAAGGAAAAACTTTTTAAATAATGACCATTTACCTTAGGATGTTACCTTTGTCATTGGGGTGTGAAGACACCATATGACGAAGGGTAGATGACTCGTGATGGCCCTTCCTATTTACTTGAAGTTTTCCTTGTTTGGCTAGCCTCACAGTACGAGTTGTTCATGAGCTTCTTGTTTCCTAGTTCACACCTTTTCTTTCTCATCCTTCTATCATGCCATCTTTCTACTCTCCGATCTTTTTACACCTTGTTAGATCTCATTGTTTTATGCCTGCAAAGGATTAGTGGACAACGCAAACCCGAAGGAATATATAATTTTTAAACATAGGTTGTTTGTCCAGAATTTTGTAATTTCCATCTATGCTAATGAAAAGATAGTGTTAGAATTATTTTAGCATAGTTTTTGTTTATCATATTCTATATAAACATGGCTCAAGGCAAAGGTAACTTGCAGCAGAAGACAAAGTGAATGACTTCTGATACTTACAGTTCTTTCATTCATAATGAATGAGTTGTGTCTTCTTCGCGTAAAGTTATTGGAGTTCACCATGTGCCTTGCTTCATCTTTAATTTGAATTCATCTTGTGACTTACCCAAATTGAATTAAGAGTTTTCTATAGGGGTTAGTCTAGCAAAATAACCAGTATCTACTATAGCATATTCTTGGTTCAAAAATCAAACTAGACACCTTGTCTAATTTAATCTAGGAAAGCATTTTAACCTAAGCACCATGCTTAATTTAAAAAGCCTCCTGAAGTAGGATCAGCACTCCTAAACTAAGCACCATGCTTAATTTAAAAGATGTATGAACATACTCCAAACCTTAAGCATACTATAGCAAACAAAGGTAGCATGAAAACATTATAGAGTTTTAATCAAATAGAGATGAAGAACATGATTGTTATTTAGTAAACTGAGCATGGTTTAAAGGTAGAGACAGCCAAGATAAATTTAGAAACATGGCAAGAGATTTTTCAGAGAAGTCCATCCCCCATGCTTGAATTTTGCAAATGCAAAATCAAGTTTGGATGGATGTAATTAAATGTTGCGTGATAATGGGTTGGACATACCTTGCGTCATCATCCTTCATTCTTTTTACTTTAGACCTGGAATGGTTAGTGCCCAAAATACCCGAAGGAATATTTTTACAATTATATTTCTATGCTCATTTTACAAGGGCATTATATCAAAAGACGAAAACTCATGTTATCTCCCGAAAGTGCTTGCTTTAGGGCAAAAGCTCATTCTTGGGAAACCTTCGAATTGTGTTTCAAGTTGGTGAATTGGTTTCCCCTCCAACACCAACCTTTGTGTGCCTATCTCAAGATTTACACAATGAGATCTATAATATTATGATAAACATATGCATCTACAACCACCCTTTTAAAGTTTTTATGAACAGAGAGTATGAGGGGGTTGAAGATCTCATGTATGGCAATGTTGGAGAGACCAATTGATTCAGGAAATTTCTCATGTGAGCATGGATTTGATGAGGTGTTCATGCAATAACTTCCGTGCTTGTTGATGTTATCTTCCTTTTCAAGCTCTAAGGGTGTTTCTTCATGAATGTCTATAGGCGAAAACATTGTCTCCATCATTCCATGCCTATGACATTCTTTGGACATTTTGTTGTCCAAGATTTCTCTTGGATTAGTGACTCTTGGGTTGATCTTGTCTAAAGCCTCGTCCATCCATTCAATGGCAATGGCACAAAAGTTCTTAATATCCTCCAGCCATTATTGTTGCTCTTCTTGGTCTTCCTTGTGGCCTTCATGACTCCAATGCTTTGGGTGTCTTGGTGGATTTCTAGGATCATCATGAGACTTAGGAGAAAGAGCATAAGAGGGATCATCGGGATCAAGGATGGGTTCGAATGAGACATCTAATGTGGGCATAGAAGGAGAGAAGATAGAATTGACTAAATGACTTGGCTTTCCTTCTATGGGTTCACAAGACATGAGATCCTTGAATTCTTCCCAATGTCCTATATGGGAATAAGGACGCTTTCTAAGAGATCCCTTCTTGAGAGGATTTGAATTATATTCGCTCGAAGGTCTTTTATGTAGCAGAAAGTTTAAGCTTTTCCCAAAACCAGCATAAAAAAGATCATCCTTAATTTCAATAGGGATTTCCAAAGGTGGAATTACTTCTTCTCTTAGGAGATTTTGGGGTATTGATGGTTTGGGACTGACAGCTAAATCTTGGGATTGGAGTGGTTGTGATTTGGCTATCAGAACTTCCTCTTCTTGATCGGAGGATGATTTCTTACCTTTCTCGGGGAGTTCATTATAAATGCTAGTGCAGGGAGTCTTTCCACTAATTCTATCAAGCATAGCCCTTGCTTCACTAGGAGACAAATGAAGGAAAGCTCCTCTAGAGGTTGCATCAAGGGTTTGCGCAGATCCTTGCTAAGACCCATATAAAAATGTTGAAGGAGCATTGGGCCTAGAATAGCAAGGGCTGGGCAAGTGATGATGAGTTCATTAAAACGATCCCACGATGTGCCAAGAGATTCTTCTTCTAGTTGTCTAAAATTTAGAATCTCTTTCCGAAGGCTAACCACTTTAGAGACGGGAAAGAAACTTAAACAAAATTTAGAGCATAACGTTTCCCAATCTCCTTACACACTTCCTATGATTTGACTATACCATGTTTTAGCTTTTCCCATCAAAGAGAACAGAAATAACTTCCATCTTAAGGTCTTGTTAGACATGCCAGCGATACGCAAGCATGCACAGATCTGCTCAAACTCTCGTAGGTGTGAGTATGGGTTTTCATTGCCTTCTCCCAAGAAGGATTTATCCCAAATTAGTTTTATTAAACATGGGCGCAGCTCATAACCAGGTGTTATGATAGGCTTTGAGGAATCTGGTGGCTTTAGGCTTGCGCTCGTGGGTTTAGCATATTGATAGATAGGAGTGGAATCCATGCTAAAAGAAAAATTAAAACAAAAGAAAGAATAAAAGATAAAAGGTTAAGCTATGCTTGTAGTTAATTCATCAACCGTTTCCCCGACAACGGTGCCAGAAAGCTTGTTGGTATATTTAACGCACACAGATAAATCCATAAGCACATGGATACCATTGTAGCTTTCACCCGAAAGTATTCCAAGTATCGTATCCATAGGGAAACATGTAAGACTAACTATGGTCTAACTTAACAAGGGGTAACGATTAGGTTAAGGGTTAATTTAACTAGGAGTAGCAACAAGGTTAGGATAAATAGGAGCATAGAGGGGACAACTAAGGGTCTCTAGTTCTGACTTGGGTAAGCTTATTTCTTCTACTGTTCAACTGGGGATATTACTTAAGGAAAGACACCAGCAGAGGATGCTTTCCTTCGTAACTGCGTCCTACATGCGCTTACAGACGAAAGGTGGACTACAAAGGATCAACAATGCTATATAGTACGATGCTATATAGTATTGATGTCACACACGTGATCTACCACTGATCTGGAATGCAGGATGCATCCATGATTAACCTAAGTCTAAGCACCATGCTTACACTCACGATTAATACTCTACTCCCCCTAGGAAGAGAATAAAGCACTCAAAAGAGAGTTGTGAACCTAAAAAATAATATAAACAAGATGCTTACTTGAATCAGAAGTTGATTACCAGAGATATCTCAAAGACAAGCTCAATTAGAACTTGGATTCGCCAAGGTACAAACCATAGAGAGAGCACCGATAGGCTGGCATCTCCTCCAAACTCTTCCCTCACCCTCTATCTCACTATTTCTATTTATAAGACTAGATCCTATGGAGGACTAATCTTCTCTTGATAGCTAGCTCTGATCCTCATGAGGAGAATATGAATTAGGGTATTAGGGATCTGAGGATCTGATGAGGGAGGAGGGTAGGGGCTGCTATATATAGGCCAGAGGTAGAGTAGCGGCCAAGGAATCGAGGTGGAGTAAGGGGCAAGGACTCTAGGAGGAGTAGGGGCAAGGAATTGCCACATCATCGATCCGCGTCATCTCTCCCAACCATCGTTGGATGAACTGGCCTAAAACCGCCTTAAAATCAACGGTGTAGATTGTAGAAAGGAGTACGTGGTGGTGGAGGGTGTTGGCCCACCCCATGGGCCGGGCGGCCTCCCTAGTGGGCCGGCCGGCCCACTATGGTGTCAGGTGGGCTCCTCCTTCTAGTGCCGAGGCTTGGGCTCTGTCTTGAGTCTACTTTCGTAGGTGTCGCGGGTAGAATCACTTGTTGTCGTCGGTTTGCTCATTTGGAGTGTATGACAGTGGTCCCGGGAGCTATTTTCTGGATAAATCCTCCTGCAGTCATGAAATCACCAAAGCTCGTGGAATTCATTAGTTTAAACCCCTAAATCTTCATTGGTGAATACATTTATGCCCTTATCCATGTTTAATTGATGGTTTATAATAGTTGTTAACTACCGTCAACAACGAGAATGCATATGCGTGCTCCACGACGTAGCACTGCTTGTCACCATCCCAGCAACCCCTTCCCAAGCGCCTTGCAACCGCTCTGAGCACCACCATGAGCCGATGACCCATGTCTCGACCTCACGATCAGGCTACCCCAGCCGACCCAATGGACTAGCTCCTAGGCGAGGCCAGGCACCTGCACGCAAGCCTGAGAGGAAACGGGAAACCCATTTGTTTAGGTCTAGACGAGCAACGGGAAAGAGAACTAACATCGACCTCTCGCTTTCTTCTCACATCGTGCCGGATCTACTATCACCCCTCGCCACTCTACCGCTTTAATGGACCGCGCATGTTTTTTAGCCTCGTGGGCTAGCCCCTAGGGTAAAAAAACGCATCCACAAGCGCAGGACCGCCGGGGGAGAAGCACTTTCCATCTCGAATGGAAAGCGAGCGAAAGAACGACAACATGACAAGCGAATGCGCCAGTCGCACATTATGTGCGAAGAGCCCGAACATCATCCATCGTCGAATTAGAGACCTGCTTTGAACCCCTCCATGCGTACCCGCGATGGGACAAAACGGCGAGCCATTCCCCAACACCTTGACCGTGGCATTGGGCAACACAACGTTCAACCCTGCGACCAAACCCTAGGCTAGAACTCACCCTAAAGGTCATAAGGCTAAGGGAGAAGATCCCGAGCAACAAGCTCAAAGAGGGCCAAACCGGCAAGAATGACTCACCTGCGGAGCACTCACGCTTGCTCGAACGACCGTGGTAGGCGCATCATTCAGCCAAACGAAACCGTCAGAAACTCCCCGAGGCCCCGAGCAGCATGACCCACTTGAGAACACCGGGTGCCTCGGTGCACACTCGAATGGTGTATCAGGGCCACTCCACCCGGGTCTACGACAACCGCTCCCCTGGAGGGAGGCCTAGTGGGGAGCGACAAACACGCTGCCCCTCTCGATTGCGGTGGAGCACGCCATGGTGCGTGGCACGGATTCCCACAGCCCGATAATGGCTCAACAACGAGCCTAGCCGAACAAAGCGATTCGTGAAGATCGACAACACAGAGATTAAATAGCTTGGGCAAAAGACCCTTCATGCCAAGGTGCATTGAGACAAGTCATTCAAACAACTGACATTGGCAATGACAAAAGGGAAATCGGAAAGGGCAACGCATACATCACAGCCTTGGGTGCTTACGTGTTTGCTGATTACAACACTATCCTAAACATTAGGATCATCGGCTTCTAAAGCCGCAAACAACAACATCTAGCCAAACACGTTACAGGACCAGATGGACCCGAGGTTACGATAATCGTCGGATCCCCTCCCGCTCGTGATGGACATCTCATGAAGAGGAGAAACCGATACAAGGTGTCTCTAACCTTCAGAGCTACTCCATGAGCAGGAGAGGACTGTCGAAACAAGCCTCGAGGATGACCACCTCATAGAGCTTCCTCTAACATCTGAGGAAGAGGAGCCCACCAAAAACTGGCCTGACACCACTTTCGGTAGAGCCAGGGAGGAGCGCCTAGCGACGAGCCAGCGAGTAGGCCACCAAGTCGATGCTCGAATGCTCCCAGACCTAGAGCTAGGAACCGTGTGCCCGCCAACCATGGGGGAGCCCAGCGGCCTGAGCCTCCCATGGCATCGTTCCTCCCTATCTTCATGGAACTTCCTCTAACACCCGTGGAGGACCAACACCGGCCAGGTGCGGCGGAGCCCGATCTCCGAAGACCCTTCTTGGCGACGACGAAGCCGCTGGGATGGACTACGAACAATGATGCCCGATGGAGACAGTCGTTCTCTCACTCGGATAGGACATCGGGAAAAACTCAAAAGACAGGGAAGAAGTGAGGATGAGGCGCACTGCCCTCTTCTCCCTTGACTTAAATAGACAACATGAAGATGAAGGTGGAGAAGACGACGGTCGACATTCGAGACGGGCGCAAACCCCAAGACGCACTCGCAACCTAGAGGCAGAAGACGCGGTGGTTCAGTCTCCTAGGCGACACAAGACCCAGCAATGGTAATGAGAGGTACATCAAACGCATAAGTACACTTTGCCATTTACTAACTACCTTCTCGTAGCGCAGGAGAGGGGAGGTGTCTGGGCGAAAGATTGAGCAGTGGGTGCCAGCGCGGCAACGTATCTCGAGTAAGCCTCAAACCTCTCGCCTTCATTATCTCACAAATTCGAGCACCTGCATTTTAGGGCACACAACTGTACGCGAGAGGGCACCGCTAGGACGCAACGTGGCTAGGGGAGGTCGACCGCCCCCCAGGTTCACACGCCGAGCGGCCCTCCACATCCATGATCCCGTGTCGAGCTTAGGAAACTCTCTATTAGGCCGGTCCTTAGAAGGGCCCAAGGCCACAAAAGGGATAGGGGTAGGGAGGAGATGGGCCCCCGTGCCTCTAATTGGTGGTGCGGAGCCACATGACCATCTCTCCCTGTGTTCGAGTCGTCCACTTCGAAGTCTCCCGGGTTGACCCCCTCTAGGGGGAGGCATCTTGCCCTCTGGCTACTGCGGAGGCGGTTGGGGACCAACGGGATTGACGGCCGACGATTTATGGGACATCTCACGCGAGGCACAGCCAAACTCCACGTTGATTGGGGAGGATATCAGGTCCCGCTCAGATTAACCATAGACCCCAGCGAGGCACACTGCTCCGACCACGTGGTTATGGTGGACATGCCTCTCCCTACATGGGACGAAACCAAACCCACCTATAATAGGGCATCGTGACCCCTCGAGGTTGGCAAGGACGTTAGGGAAAGATGGAGTCGGGTCCCTGCGACCCCAAAAAGAGCCAGGGACAAATCCCGGCCAACTCCTCCCTGCGTCCTAGATCTCAAACCTAAGGCCAACTCCGGAGACTCATAAAGAGAATGACGAAGCAGATGGCCAGGGAAACACGATATAGTCTTTCTCAAGAAGTGACGTGTGACCCCAAGCGTGATCGTGGCTCGGTCGCATGGAAAAACCTAGAGGTCTACAACCTACGAGCCAAATGGACGTTCACAAAAAAACCTCGCGACCATGAAGGAAGAGGTTGAGAAAATGCTTTCTTGCGTCAAACCAAAAACCACGACCCTGATCTCGTGACCCGGGGGCTCACCACGGGCGCAAAAAGAATGTACAAAAAGGGTCATTCTTTTCACCCAACTCCGAGCAGTACAAGAGCGGTCAAGCCACTTGAGACGCACTGATCCATGACACCGTTGCCAAGGCAGCATTGTCGGGGGCCCTAGAGGCGCCTACTATAGGTGCGAGAGGAAAATAGGCAAGAAATCACCTCCTATTCCTCCCCGTAGCACCCTAACCTTATAGGCAGGGGCGTGCAGGGAAGAAAGAATGGGGCGGGAACAAGCCCTCAGGCCACCACCATCATGCTTCAAAAAGCATGAAGGGGACACCATGGGATGGCAACGCCTCCCCCAAACTTAAGGTGGCTTTCCAAAGCCGTCTACAAGTACGAGGAGAAACTGGAAGTTGTCCTTGGTGCTCGTGCTCTAGCAACCCGAGACCTACGAGTCCGGGTAAGTGCTTGACTCATGAGACCCTATGGTTAGCCTGAGCACCACCCTGGTCCTTCCCTGCTCGCAAAATCCCTTCTAGCACTAGTTGTTGGAAGGGCAATGCCGGCTCTGGACTCCATAGGAGACCCTGAAAGGAACACCCAATGGGAGCCACACGGTCCCATCCCCCGAGCTTTTCTCTCTCATTTCCTCTCTCTCAACAGGAAGGTGGGAGACAATTTGTAGATGCACTGACGTATGATTCAAATGGCGGGGGGACCAGTACTTATAGGACCAGGGGGGACAGAGCAGCCCGAGCCCCCCTCGCCGCATGGTGAACCATGAAAGGTCACAAACAGTAATGGATGCCCGTGTAAGGATGAAAAATCTAGTCCTCCCCAAAGGAAGGACCGATGCAGCGTCGACGAGACCATACGGCCCCACCTAGGTCATGTTTCGGTGATTAATGACAATACGTGATTACTATGACTAATGTGTATTTTGCAGAGGCAATTAAGTTAGGTCATGGTAATAGAGATCGATTGGGCAATCAAGGTGGTCATGCCCCTACGATGGAAATCATTTTGGTTTTCAAAGGATGGACGACAATGTTAAGGATGGACTAGTTCTAAGTGTTGTTTGGAGTTGAAGAGACACTTAGAGTAGTTTAGAACTTTGTTTTTCCTTTGGTCGTACTATTAAGAGGGGTATAGACGGGTAGCTTGACTTAGGTGAGTCTAGTGGGTTAGGTGTGGTGCACACTTGCTAAAACTAGCACTAGATAGCTCCAAAATAGCCCTTAGATCTAATGGAGCAAACTTCATTCACGTATGATCGAGAGTTGGAAGTGAATGAAGGGTCAAATACTGACCGGACGCTGGTTCCGGTGTGACCGGACGCTGGCGCAGAGTCCGGTCAGTTCATTTGACCAAGGTGTTTTCATCTGGTATGACCGGACGTTGAGAGGTGAAGTGACCGGACGCTGAGGGCCAGCATCCGGTCGACTCCAGTAAGGTTCCAGAGAGGAAAAATCATGACCGGACGTGTCCGGTCAGTGCTGGAGTTCGGGGTGAACTGACAGGAGCGTCCGGTCAACATGACCGGAGCGTCCGATCACCCCGCAGAGGCACATAACGGTTCGTTTTTTAGCCGGTGTTATAAATACCACCTCCACTCGTGTGTGGGGGTACTTTTGCTCATTCCAACAGCTGAGAAACACCTTAGAGAGTGTCAAGAAGAGCAAGGTCCTAGTGAGGTGATTGAGATTTGAGAATCCCAAAGAGAGCCCTCATTAGTGAGATCAAGAGTAGCAAAGTGTGCATCCACCCTTCTCATTAGGCTTGTCGTGGTCAAGTGAGAGTTCGTGCTTGTTACTCTTGGTGATCGCCATCACCTAGACGGCTTGGTAGTGATTGGGAGCTTGGTGATCATTCGGCGGAGCTTATGGATGACCCAACTCAAGTTGTGAGCGGTTGTGGGTGATTCACCGCGACGGAGTGTCAAAGAATCAACCCATAGAGAGCACTTTATCCTTGCGCGGATCAAGGGGGAGCTACACCCTTGCGCGGGTGCTCCAACAGGCGACTCTTCGATACCTCGGCAAAACATCGCCGCGTTCATCCTTCACTCTTTACTTTGAGCATTTACTTTGAGCAATTCAATTCTTGTCATTTACATTCCTAGAATTGCCATGCTAGAGTAGGATTGAAACTTAGGTTGCTAAACTTTTATGCGTAAGATCAATAGAGACACTTTCTAGGCACAAGGGGTTAATTGGGCTAACCGTAGGGTTTAATTATTGCAAAGAAATTTAGAATTAGCCCAATTCACCCCCCTCCTCTTGGGCATCTTGATCCTTTCATCATGGACCCTGATGAGCGGCACGTTAACACGACGAGGATCAGCCATCATGTACCACTTTGACAGGACAGGACGGAGCGCAACGTCAACCTACCGCCCTGAATACACCAAGCCCGAAAGGGGTCAAGTGGCGAAGCTTGGAAAAGCCACGACCGCGAGCCCACGCCCTAACGCACGCGCGTACCAGCGCTTTCACGATCACTACATGATCGCAAAAATGCTCGGGGGCTATTGTCGGGGTTGTAACCCCGGGGTTTCTCAAGGCACCGATTAGTTGGCAGGTCGCGCGGCCCGCAACACAATGGCTAACAAAGGCCCAAATGACCGAGGCCCAGCGAAAGCCGAGCAGAGTGGGCAAGGCGCCAAGGCTAGGGTCATCCCCGACCCCTTCCATCCGCCTTAGCACACAGTGCTCACAAGACGCACGACCGCTCCCCGTCACGACCCCCAGGAGGGATGAGGGGAGGTCGGGCACAGCTAGGCGCGCCTGCTCTGACAAGAGCAAGCATGCCACACTGACCCCGCAAGGACCGAGGGGACGACAGTCACCTCGGCCCGGTCAGATACCATCCCTGTGCCATGCCGCACTAACGAGACAACACCGCACCACGGTGGCAGCGGGTATGTCACCCACTATCCAAATACGGACTGACTAGATGCTTGTATGATCCCACCCACTATGGGATGGGGATCCACAACAAGGGGCACGACGAAAAGGCCATCCAGATCGGCTGAAAGCCCCGACCTCGACGATCGGTGTCGTGGCCCTTAGCCCCATGAAGCGACTAGGCGATCGATAACTCGGGGCAGCTACCAACTCCCGTACGACGCTCTGGGAAACCAGGAGATGGCGACGAAGGCCATGATGGATACCGCGTTGCGCAGGATAGCTGACGAACCACCATCGAGGCTACAGTACCACCACGGCTGGCACAGGAGCACCATGTCACACCCTGCCTCAATGTGGCCAGAAGACCATGACGATAGCCACGACCGGACGAGCAACAGAAGATGGCGTAACTTGCAAGCCAAGTTAGCTAGGCCCTCCCTCAGGCTCTCCACCCTTCGGTCGAGAGAACCACCTCTTTGTACAAGCCCTGGCCTCGAACTCTATATAAGGGCAGCCAGGGCACCCATCTCAAAACGATTCACACCCTCTACCATTCTATTCATTCACCATTGTAGTAGGGCTCCTAGAGCTTCTCTTTGGATAGCCCTTCGCCTAGCATAGGTCCTTCCATCTTTCACATTTCTTGCACCCCCATTGTAAGAACTTCAGAGCATTCAAGCGAGGAACACGCACTCGATCATCTCTGAGACTGGACATAGGGCTCCGGCCTGAACTAGTATAAATCCTTGTGTCTATTGGATGCTACCATTGTCTTCCTAGTGCAGCGCGGTAATCGTATAAATTTACTATTCTGGTTTACAATACACTGACACTATGACAATAATTTTCATAAGTTGTTACTTTTGAAAAGTTGATATGCGTTTTAACCTAAACATTGTGACATCTTAATTTTGTCAATTTTAATCTCTAATAATCATTATTAGAGAATAATAGGCACTAGAGATTATGTTTTACATAGAACTTACCAACTTATTTTTTTCTCGAATACGCAAAAGACTAGAACATACTAACTTCAATCGTATAAAAGATGTTCCCTTTACAAATCACATATCATTGACAATTATTAGAACTCTATGACAATGTGTTTTGTAAGTTGTTATTTTAAATAAACTTGTGCATTTTGGCTGAAACATTATGGCATGCCAATATTGGTAATTTATAAATTTTTATAGAGGAAACTCAGCATCCTAAATGTCATGGTGTAAGATAAAATGGTTGTTTATACCATTAGTACAATAACTAAGAGCATATAGTCATTTTACATAAAATCTAAACGTAAATTTTCAATAAATTATACAATAAACACTAAATTTGTATTTAACACGTAGATAAAAAATTACAAAAATTAATCATATGTTAAAATATATATTCATCATAATGTCGCAAAAAGGATGCAACAATAGTTGACAAATTTAAGGTACGATTTCAACTATGTATTAAAAGCTCACAGAAGTGCAATGCAAAGAAAAAACACATATAGAGTAATTGGTAAAATTTATCACAACTATATAGAGATTATAAAATATCTAAATGAATAAATATAATCAATGTTGATTAGTAGTACATACTAAATCTGTCTATAAAACTTCTAACACTTATATAGCATAAGATTCTAGGTTGTGCTAAGAACGAGTTGATATATATGGGTTGGTTATAACACATAAAGGGGCTTATAGCTCGCTTATAGAGGCAAGAAAATACTAAAAGAAGATGCGCTGACTCTCATGTAAGAAGAGTTCACCTCTACACAAAGCAAACCAAATAGTAATAAGTTTAGAACGAGGAAAGAGAAAAAGAGAAGGTGGGAAAAAAAAGGCGCCCAACATTTGGATGAGTGGACTATTGACGATGCATCCATGAAAATTTGGTTTTGTGTACTGTAATCTTTTCTAATACGAGAGATGCATTTATACAAAATCTTCTGCTCAAGTCACTCAAACAACATGGACGTTTTTCCATTAAAATGTGGCATTTTCTGTACCATTTTCAGGGAAAATCACTTGGCCTCACTTTTGATGATGTGTGTGTGTTAGATAAAAAACGATTACTGCTCGGCATCCCTACCTGGTCGGTAGTACCATGTCTTGTATATTCAATCAAGTATTTGGTAGTTATGTTTGTGCAATAACAGCTTTCTTCTCAGGTGGTCCTCTATATTGTAGCAACTTTTTTTTATACAACCATATGCTTAGCAATTTTGGTGTTATGAGACTATTAATGTCTATCTAAGCATATAGAATAGTGAAAGTGTTAAAGGGCATGTACAACTGCATAGTGATATACACATCGTACTAAGCATTCATGACGACGACAACAACCGCTACCAGATTCTGAGTAGCTCCCATTGCAAGGAAAAAAACTCAAGAGGAAACAGTGAATTAGATTGCGAACACCAAATAAAGAGAACTAGATAGTACAACAGTTAACGACAATAGAGCATGCGATTATAACTAATTAATAAAGTGAAAATAAACAGAAGCTGCTAGCCACATGACCCATTTTTTTTGGTTCCTCTATCCACGCTGTGGCGACAGGAGGCGCCAATGCCGCTGGCCGCGCACAGAGTTGTGTGTGCCTACTGCATCCCATGCATGGCCATGATGCACGATCGACCTCGAACACACCCTGCTGGTATCCTTTACACACATGCAGAGAACAGAAGAAGTTCAGAGATACATGGACAGATAATCACTGAAGAACATGAATGCATGGAACTAAATGTCCAAATAATCCATACCTGATCATTGAATTGCCTCTCGATCAAAAACATTTCCCTTGTGTAGCAGATGCATGTTATTTTTTTGAACGAACAATGCATATGCATATATGAATGTATGCATGAATAATGGATGTAAGCAGGTGTAGCCCTGAATGCCGGGCTCGGATAGAAGAGGAGAGGAGACCAGGAGGGGGCCTGACGGCCTCTCCCAGCCTGGTCCCCCAGGGGCTCGTCGATGGAGCTGCCCTGAATTTATACTGCAGCTTTGCCGATGACTAGCTGGCAGCCAGTTGCAGCCGGCCGGATTATAGTTTATGCCTGCGATAGTGGATGCGTAGCAAGGGAGTGAGGGCCGGGCCAGCGGCCAGGATTAGCTAGCTTGGGGCATGGGCATGGGCTGCCATGCCCCTGAGCTCTGGGACTCTGATGGGGATCATGCTGGGCCTGCTGCGTATAGGGAGTGGCAGTGACTGAGCGTGTTGCATGCAAAGGGCTTGTCCTTTGACGCCTGTCGACTGGCTCGAAAAGACTCGAGAATCTCCCTGCACGCGCCATGTCTAGTTCCGTGCAAGCCTCAATTTCAGCGCTAGGTGCGCGCGGCATATAACAACATGCATGGAGATGGAGCTGGCTAGTGGCTAGAATCTTTCCCCCGCCCCCTTGCCAATTGCCATTACCAACACACAACACAAAACCATTTAGGCAAGTGCAGCGATTATCGATCTGAACTTTGAAGCTAGCCATTCAGTGACAGGAGCAGGAGCAGCGCTGGTCTGCTTGCACGGACCCAGCAGGCAGCAGGAGAGCAGCAGTCACACAAACCAAACCCAGAGACAGCCTGAGCCTCATCATCAGTTCATCACAGGACGCACGTGAAAGTGAAAACGTGCAACGACAAGCGCTGAGCTGTCTGTGAGCACCCATGTGCTCGTAGATGGACGTGCACTCGTGCAGTGCCCACTGCCCAGTGCAGTAGCAGTAGCGCTGCCGCCGTCCATCGGTGTGGCGCCCTGCATGCCATGCCACAGGCGAGCATCATCATGTCATATCTGAAGAATCTCTGCACCTGATAACGCCCCATGCATGCACCGCGGCGAAAAACGTAGAGGATGAGTACGGAGCAGGTTCCAGCAGGCAGCAGCACGTACTACTACTGGTACGCTTTACCGGCAGCGTACCGTACGTGATGCGTGTCGCGGCCACTGCAGATTTCAGAGATTTCGCTTCGCTTTACCGTGCAGCGTGTTCCCTCCCCGCCATGCATGCACTTGCGCGCACGCTGACCTGACGACATCCTTGCAGTCGCTGAGTCGCAGCAGGGCACACGGGCACGGGCGCTGCACGGTGAGCACCGTACGGAGAAGCCGAGCCGGGCACGGGCAGCGGCCAGCGGCGGCGGCAGCGGCGGCGTCTGAGCCGAGCGCCTCTGCAGTCTGCACTGCGCGCCGCACGTGGCGTACGTCCCCGGCCAGCCCCAGGCCCAGCCATCGTGGATCGATCCACGAGATGAACAGGGCTAAACTGCCTGTCCGTCGATGCCCCGGCCGCCGCCGTGCGTTTCGCGCGCGCGAGCGTTTTGTATTCGTGGGAAGCCGTGCATCGTTTCATGGAACCACGTGACATAAACTGTTAAACTATGCTCGTGACTGATGAATGCTCGCTGCTGCCGAAGGTGTGCAGTGTGCACGTCCGTCGTTCGTCCACCACTGTGCAGCGCCTCTGTATGCGTGCATCGTTTCGATCGGTTCATGCATGCAGAGCCCAGGCACAGGCACAGCCGGCCGGCAGCAGGGAGCAGGGAGCAGGCGACTGCTAGTGCTAGCCGATGCCCCCTGCGGCATGCAGTGCTGCTGCGCTCTGCAGGTTATACATGTCCGTGGTGGTCCATCGACGACGTGACCTGTCATTTCGTGTTCTGTTTTTGCGTGATACAGTAATCTTTTGATGGGGCAATGAATATTTCTGACGACGCTGCCTGAGGCTGAACAACGGACGAGACCAGACAAGAGAGAGAGAGAGAGAGAGAGATTAGACACCACGAGCGCGACGTGTACACTGTAGTTCGTACGTTCGTTCGTTCATAGCCTAACGAAGAAGATGGCGAGCTCCGGGCAGTCGCTGCCGGGCGGTCCGACCATGTAGAGCGACTCCGAGTCCCGGGATCCGACGGTGTGCTCGAAGCTCCCGCGCATGTACGCCATCTCGCCGTCGGGGCCGTCCACGTCCGACCTGCCGGGGAGCACGCCGCCGCCCATGGTGACCGCCCACAGCGTCTCCAGCACGGCGATGTCCTCCTCGGTGGGCTTCCGCCGCACCGCGTACCCCACCCTCTTGCCGTTGCAGAACATGGTCCACATGAGCTCCTCCAGCACCCACCCGTCGTCGTGGCTGTGCCTGAAACCGTTTGTGCCGCCGCCCTCGCCGACGGCGGCGATGGCCTCGTTGCCGTCGGGGACGCCAGCGCTGGCGTCACCGCCGACGTGCTCCGCGCGCTTCTCGACCTCCAGCACGATGCGCGCGCCCGCGTGGGCGCCGAGCTCGCGGAGCAGCGCGTGCGTCGGGAGCGCCAGCTCCACGATCAGCGTGGGCTGGCACCGCGCGTTCTGCTGCAGCGACAGCGACACGCGGCCGTCGCGGTAGCCGAAGAGAGTGCCCGTGAGGCGGTGCCGGGACGACGCGGCGCTGCCGAAGGAGGAATGCGCGACGAGCTGCGACAGCAGCGAGCTCGAGTCCGACGACGGTGCGGTGGCGGGCCGCGACGACGACGGCGGCGCGATCCGGCACGCCCCGGGATGCATCTGCCCCCCGCACCGCGGGTTCAGCAGCGGGAGCGACCGGCACATGCTCTGGAACATCCGCACGGGACGGGACCGGCGGTGCGGCGCCTTCCGCCGAGGCGGCTCCTCGAGCGCGTGCCCCGCGGCGTGGCGCGCCGGGGACGGGCACGTTGACGCCTGGCACGGCGGGATGGGCGTCTTGCTGGCCGCGTTGTTGTCGTCGGCCTCCGATGATGAGGACGATGCGCGCGTCCTGCGCTCGGGATCGTTGTTGGCGTCCGCGTCGACGTCGGCCATCACGGAGGAGGGAGCAGACGAGCTGGGCGGCGGCGGCGGCCTGGGCTACCGGTGGTGGCGCGGCAGCCGGCGCGGCCCGCTCGCTGCGCTCCCCCGATCGGCCGGCTTCGAGCGCGACGGATAGCCGGAGGCTGTGGATCTGCGCTGCCCATGGACGGAGGCATGGCGATGTGTTTTGATGCGGTCGCGGTTGCTGCCCCGTCTCGTTGGCGTGGTTACGAGCCACTGGCGCCAAAAGCGCCACCGCGGCGGCCGAGCCGAATCCTCCGCGGCGCTATTCTGGGCTGCCCCCTCGACCAATTTGAGCTGCGCGATTTGTTGGATGGAGGCCCAAAATGCTTCCTCGTAACCGAGCCCAGTTTGAGGCCCCAGTAGCGGATTGGCGGTTTCGGCCTAGCCCATCGGAAACGCGGTTGCCTCGTCACAGCGCCGCTTTTATTGCTTCTCCTACTCCAACCACTCGACGACGACGACGGGGAAGGACGTGGCTGGAGTAAACGCTGGTTGCCATTGCCAGTAAGACGAAGGCAGCTAGTACTACCATCCTGACATCCTGAGTAGCCTGGTAATCTCTTTCACGTACCGTATCGTTGTCAACATGAGCACAGTTGGTGCAGTGCAGTCAGATCAGATCAATACCTAGGCCTTGTTTAGATTGCTTCAAAGTTCCAAGTTTTTTCACTCTCTCTTCATCACATCGAATCTAGGGACATATGCATGCAGTAGTAAATGTAGATAAAAAATAATTAATTACACAGTTTGATTGTAAATTACAAGAAGAATCTTTTGAGCCTAGTTAGTTCATGATTGGACAATAATTATCAAATACAAACGAAAGTGCTACAGTGCCAACTTTTTCTAACTCTTGCCATCCAAACAAGGCCCTACACATGGGACGTTACACTGATTTGCGATAGCGTGCAGCTCATGCAGGGCTAGCTTGCAGGTTGCATGCAGCTAGCAGTTCACAACGAGACACATATGACATTTCCACCAGCTAATAATCGATTCTGAGAGGTGGTGGTGATCAGTATTAACAGAATATATAATGTGATATTGATCAGCATGTTGGTTTCGGCTTATTCGCTTCGCTCGTATCTGGTTTATAATCTACAGCTTGAACATTATTTTTCTCTCACACCAAACCAGTCAGCAGTATTTTTAGTCATGGCTTATAAACCAATTCAGCCGAAACGAAGAGGCTGGATACTGCCAGAAGAAGAAAAAGAAGATTTCCCGTCACATTAAACTTACGGTATATGCATGGAATACTAAAAGTAGACAAAATTAAAAACTAATTGTACAGTTTAGTTGTACTTTGCGAGACGAACATTTTGAGCCTAATTAGTCAACAGTTGAACAATTATTATCAAATATAAACAAAATGCTAGAATATGGAATCTGACACTATGCAAACTTTGCGCATCCAGTATCCCAGCGATGAATACACTCCAGCTAACAACATCTACTAGGAGTATATAATTCTGACAAGATGTTGACCGGTCAGGTATCAACCGCGACTGAAAACCTCACGTCCTCAGAGACGCTGTAGACATTAAACATGGGTAGGTGTGAGGTATGTTTGAATGCCCTCGGCAGCTGGTTAACGCATCTGCCCGCGTCGGTTTCCTCTGTTGTTGCTCTGGAGAAGGCCGCCCTACCAGCGTCTGCCATGGCTACCCTACCATTCTACCAAGGCTGGCCATTTACAGGATTGCCCTTGCATTGCTGACTGCCTTTCTGTTGTTTACACTCTCTCGACACATTGCTCGCATATACACGCTGTTGGCAAGTGTAGTGACCGACTGATGACTTGCTGCTACTGGAATCCAGGCACAGACTCCTGTATCAATGTATCATACACAATGGAGTACACTGTAAACTGTACACCGGCATCAAGCGAACTCTGAGCTTACGAAAACGATATCAGCAATGCATAGGAGTAATTTGCATGTACGAGTACGTACCTGTACGATGTACCTTCCGGTCCAACTATCCAGGGGCATTCCGGGCAATGCTTTGTGGCCCCCCACCTATCCCAGTTCCACAGGCGATAAATTTGGTGCCCTCGATGCCGTGTGACTCTGCCAGAGTGCCACCTGCCACGGAGGGGAAGAGTAAATACCCCTGAACGCATCATCAGCATCCTCAGTCTCAGCTAGCTGAGCCTCACTGCCTCAGACCTCAGGAAAGGGAGACCTCCCGGAAAGTAAAAGGGAAGTGAACAAAAAAGTTGATGAGCAAAGGGAATCAGGAGAGTGTCACTGACTTCCCAACTACGCTCTCCAGAAACTCCCAGCGTCTAGCTAGAGCGGCTGCGCGCTGAGAGCTGGGGACAAAGGCAAGAAGCACAACTGAGGTCAGCGTCGTCAATCAATCTCCAAAGGTGCGATGGATCAGCGGGCGGGGCAGAAGGAGGCGCACAGCTCCGAGGATTCGTCGGATAATCGGCGCAAAGACGACGTCGACGCGGCGGCGGAGGGGCCGGGCATGAACAACCACGGAGAGTCCATGGATCATCAGCGCGACGACGGGTACGAAGAAGCGGAGGAGGAGACCGCGGGTGTGCTCAAGGAGGTCGAGGTGGTGGTGGTCGGCGGCTCTGAAGAAGCCTCGGCGCCGCCGCTCCTCGCGCACCCATGGAGGTGCTCGCTGCTCCAGCTCCTGCTCCGCGCCTGCGCCGGCTGCCTGGGCCTGCGCGGCTACTGCAGCGACGACGACGACCCGAAGCCGGCTGCCGCCACCGGTACCGACGTCGTTGCTGCGCCTGGAGCGGCGGCGGCTGCCGCGGAGTCGCCGCAGGAAGGAGATCATCAGGGCAACGGCGACAAGGCGGCTAGCGTAAGTGTTCGAGACCACCGCTTGATTTGTCGGTACACGGTAACCGGTCGGAGCTCGTTAACGAGCTCGCTCGTGCAAATATGCAACCTTGTACATGCAGGAGGTGGTCACTCAGGTGTGGGCAGTGAGGAGGAGGCCGTCGCCGCCCGGCCGTCTGATAGAAGGTTCCGGTGGCAATGGAGGGAGCCACCACTAGTAGGCAACGGTTCATCTCTTGCCTTCGTTCTTCGCTTGGCCGATGTATGGGCAGCTAGCTTTGGTGGTGGCCAAGTGACGAACATCTATGTCCATCTCTACTTATTCCAAGTACGTACGTAGCTTTCTTGTAACTTTCTAGAAAGTACGTTATAGCAAATACGTACTGCTAGTACCCGTGTGGGCGCATGTGGCTCTGAGGTTTACGTAGGCTTCTCGATGATCTGAACTCCAAACAAGACTGTGTCGAAGTGTTGTATAGTTTGCTAATTAAATGTGTTCAAGAAATTAAGCTGCAGTACGCCAGTACTTAAGAAGCATATTACATTGGCAACTTATTTGCTGCTGGGTGTGGATTGAAACTGTTTCCTTTTTACCGTCTGTCAAGTTTGGTGCCCGAAGGAGTGTTTGAGCGATTGTTTACAGAATGATTTGAGGTAGATCATGAGCAGATGAGATATATAGGCCCCGTTCGGCTGGCTTTAAACTGGCTAAAAATACCGTTCTTGCTGAATTGTTGGGAGAGGAAAATACTGTTCCGACTAAAAAAAGCCGAACAAACCGGCTTCTGGGTACGCCGAACAGGACCTATAGTCGATAGTCGATTGACCGGTTTGGTTGCATGCCTGCTGCATGCGGCGGCACACACGGTCGAGTAAAAAACAAAGAACAACTGAACTAGGTAAGGATGATGTTTGAATTATGACTGTATGAATATGTCTGGATTCACACCTTTTATTTGTTGGCAAATGATCCGATGAAATCACCTTGGGGCAGGTCGGATGTTTTTAGAAACGAAAACGACAGGGGCTAAATAAAGACACAAGGTAAGCATACCGAGGGCAGAAATAAGGGAGTTGCTAAATAACAGGCGCCTGATTTTTACATTCTTTTGAGGCGACAAACACCATCCATCTAGTCTAAATCCAACGATCAGTAATCATTCTCAACCCTTGCCGTACACCTTTTCCCTTGCTAGTAGTCCATCGTCTTCACTTTCAGGCACATGTAGGATAGGAAATGTGCAGAAATAATAGGCAAACAGAAGAAACGACAGCGCCTAAATCTCCTCCCAACGACCGGGCTCGTGAGTCGTGACCTTACATTTGTGCAAACTTTGCCTGCGGTACGTGTGCGTACATACGTAGGTTGCTCCCCCGCTGGTTCCACGCGGCCACCAGCCCACCATGCATTGTTCCCGACGGCCTTGCCCTGCCCCATGGCCAAACTACTTTTGAACTACACGCGCGCGCAGCTGCGCCGGGCGTACGCGAGGACGACATACGTGTGCCGTGTACGTGCGGATACATGGGACTCACAAAAAGAAGTCCATCGCTATTGTTTCGTTCCCACAATCCTGTGCAAGATCAAGAAAGAGAGAGGGAGTAAGAAAAAGTAACATTTTTTATTCACTATGGACAGCCCATAAACTTATGGGTATCTTTTACTATGGACTAATCTCATAGTATTTCAAGTAGCCAGTGGATAATATTTTAGTCAGTGTGGACTGCTTCTGAGTAATATTATTGTGGTTGCTCTAAAAACGGTCGGCGAACTAACGGACGGGGAAGAGCGCGCGCGCGGCGGGTCGAGACGGCCTTCCGGCCCGTGTTGGGGGTCATGTGCTGGCTGCTGTACGTAGCAGTCCATGGGTCGCCTGCATTGTGCCTCTGGCCCGCGTGGCCGCTTCTGGGCCTTCCGTCACAAACCTAGCCCACCGTCCACCGATACTTCCCACCCGTCACGGAAACTGGGGAAAGTAAAGGGGAGTGCAGTGCACAAATAAGGCCGCGTTTAGATGCTAAAATTTTTTGTTTTTGAGTACTGTAGTATGTTTGTTTGTATTGATAATTAGTGTCTAATTATGTACTAATTAGGTTCGAAAGTTTCGTCTCTCGATTTCTCATCTAACTATGTAATTAGTTTTTTTTTCCGTCTACATTTAGTACTCCATGCATGTGCCGCAAGATTTGATGTGATGAATACTGCGTAAAAAATTTTGGAATCTAAACAGGCCCTAAGTTGATGAACAAAGGGAAACACATGAGTAGTGTCACTGACGAGCTAGAGACACCGTCCCCCACTCCGCTGTCCAGAAACTCCCAGCGTCTAGCTAGCTAGAGCGGCTGCAGCTGCAATGGATCAACGCGGGGAGAAGGATGAGCATAGCTCCCAGCCGTCCCAGGAATCGTCGGATCATCGGCGCAAGCGCAAAGACGACGCGCCGGCAGCGGCGGCGGTGCAGGACGGCATCCACGAAGAGTCGTCCACGGATCAGCGCGACGGCGGCGGGTACGAAGCTGACCGCGGGTGTGATCAAGGAGGAGCAGGTGGAGGTGGTTGAAGAAGAAGCCTCGGCGCCGCTCCTCGCGCACCCGTGCTCGCTGCTCCAGCTCCGGCTCCTGCTCCGCGCCTGCGCCGGCTGCCTGGTGGGCCTGCTGCACGGCTACTGCAGCGACAACAACGACCCGAAGCCGGCTGCCGATGACGTTGCTGCTGCGGCGGACGCGGAGTCGTCGCCGCAGGAAGGAGAGGGCGGCGGGGACGACGACGACGACAAGGCGGCTGGCAGCGTAAGTGTTCGAGTTCACCACCTATTGATTTGTCGGTACTGTAACTGTAACCGGTCGGAGCGTAGATGTGCAACCGTTGCAGTACTTGTACGTGCAGGAGGTGGCCACTCAGGTGTTGGCGCCGCCGCCGCCGCCTGGCCCTCCGATAGAAGGTTCCGGTGGCCATGGAGGGAGCCACAACTAGCTAGGCATGCAAACGGTGATCTCTTGACTTCGCGCGCTTGGCCGATGAACAGGCATTACATATAGGCCATGTCATGTTTAGTTACTTCAAAACTCCGGAAAAATACATATTGGAAAAAGAAGATTCACCGTTACATCAAACTTGCGGTACATACATGAAGTACTAAATGTAGATGAAATCAAAAATTAATTGCACAGTTTAGTTGTACTTTGCGAGATGAATATTTTGAACCTAATTAGTCAACGGTTGGACAATTATTATCAAATATAAACGAAATGCTATGACTACAGAAATTTTGCCACCCCAAAGTTTAAGAACTAAGGAAGACCATAGCTTCCTGTAACTTTGTACAGTAGAAAGGTACTTATTATGTCAGTAATTAAATAAGCAGGCGTGTGGCCGTGTGGGTGGCTCTGAGGTTTACGTAGTAAGTAGGCTTCTCTGATCCGGCATGTTTTTGTTGGCTGGTTCGTTGTTGGTTTGTGAAAAAGTAGTGTTGATTGGTTTGTGTGAGAAAAAAATACTATTCTAGCTAGAAATTTACGATCGTTTACGATAAGCCATAGCCAAACGAACAGGCTGCTCAACTCCAAAACTTAGCAGCGATGTTACTGGTCCCGTTCGGCTTACCCCATATTCAGTTTGTTTGGCTTGTTTTTTAGCCGGAACAATATTTTTCTCTCATAACAATTCAGCTAGAACAGTGTTTTTCAATCAGTTTCAGCCAAGATTCAGCAAGCCGAGCGGGGCCATACTACTCCCTCCGTTCAGGAAAAAAATATAATTCTAGCTTTGAACATGGACACGACGCGTGTCAAAGTTCAAAGCTAGAATTATGTGTTTTTTTTGGACGGATGGATTAGTAATTTTTAACACTATATGAGAATGAGAGCGTGATTGTTCACGAAACGAGAAACGAAATGTTCCCAGAACACGTTCTCGAAACAAGACTGTGTGAAAGTGTTGTACAGGTATTAATTTGTGTATTCAAGGCATTAAGCTGCAGCGCTTAGGAAGCATGCCGATACATTCGGTAATTTAGGGTGTGGATTGAAACTGTTCTTCGTTTTTTTCGTCTGTCAAGTTTGGTGCCCCGGACGAGCATTGTTCACCCAAATTATTCGACGTAGATGAACACATCCGATAGTCAATATACCGCTTCACTTTGCATTCCGGCCGGCCCTGCTGCATGTTGCATGCACACACCTGTAAAGGGCGAGTAAAGAAGAGAAAAGAATTGAACAAGTTCTCTCTTGGAAGCAATTCATTTGAGCAACACGACATAGCTAAATAACTAATAGGGATAGTCGTTTATACCACGTGGAATATTTGGAAAGAGGAATAAGAATAATAGTTACTCCCTCCATACTAAAAAATAAAGTCGTTTTGAACAGCGATACGATGTCCAAAGTATTACTTTGACTTCTTGTTTTTATAAAAATATTTATCAAAAAATGATATATGTATATTTTTATGAAAGTATTTTTCAAGACAAATCTGTTTATATGGCTTTCATATTTCCAAATTTAACAACTTAAAAGTTATTCATGATTTATATTCCCAAAGTTTGACCCAAGCTTTATCCAAAACGACTCTATTTTTAGTACGGAGGGAATATTTATATCATGTGGAACATCTTAAAAGAACAGTCATCTTCTAAAATTGTATCTTGTCACCCGTTAAATATATAGGATGTTTGTTCCACATTTGGAAAGAGGAATAAGAATAATAGTTATTTATATCATGTGGAACATTTGAAAAGAACATGCATCTTCTAAAATTGTACGGGGTATCTTATCATCCGTTAATATGACGTTTGGTTTGAGGAATCCGCTCCATCCTAAGCTTCTAGATGAGATGGTGCATCATGAGTCCATTCTTAAAATTTGGTGGAATAACTCTATTTTTATACTAGTGATATTTTATTAATTTATGATGAGAAATGAGGTAATGATGCATCAATCTATTTTATTCTACAAACCAAACAAAAAAAGTGAGGAATGAGTAGACGATGGACTCGCTCATTCCTCAAATCAAACACACTGTAAATGCCCACTAAAGCTAAAGAGGATATTGAAAAGAAGGAAGGCTTTCCTAAGACATTGCTAATCTTGCATTTGCCTTTGGTCCTATGTGTTTTTTTTTTTTTTTGTGACTTTTTTGAAAGCGTGCATTGACACTGTCGGGGACCTAATACCGGGGTACCTAAGGAGGTGGAACTAATAACCATTGAACGTTAAAAACTCTCGGATAGACAAGAGCACTACTGCGCTTCTTGCCCGAACGACGGGAGTTTGGTTCCGCCTCGCCCGAGGGCTGAGGGCTAGGCTCCGCCTCGCCCGAGGGCTGAGGGCGGGGTCCGCATCGCCCAAGGGCTGAGGGCGGGGTCCGCCTCACCCGACGTCTGGGGCCAGGCTTCGCCTCACCCGACGGCTAAAAGCAAGACTCTGCCTCGCCCGACCCCCGAGGTATAGACTCCGCCTCGCCCGACCCCAAGGTCTGGGCTCGGCCTCAACCGACCCCCGAGGGCTGGGCTCCGCCTCGCCCGACGGACCTCGCCTCGCCCGATGTCCAAAGGCTGGCTCCGCCTCGCCTAACAACCGCACCCCGCTCCTTCATGATGATAGGCACATGGTAAGACAAGACGTTCGGGTCAACCGCGGCATCGAGGTCCATGCCCTGCGCCCTTGCAGGAAAGTACCGTCAAGGCGTGATGGGACGGGCGCTTAGACCCTTCCAGGAGTGGCAGAGCCTGAATAGTGCTGCAGGCGCGTGCTCTTCGCCCTACAGTGTTGTAGGCGCCGCCTTCAGCCCTCGGGCGAAGAACCCGACACAGACATACGACAACCACTACGTTCCAAGGGGAGACTCCTGTCCTCTACAGTGGCGAACGAGCATTCGCCGCGCCTTCCGCTCCCCACGGGGTCACAGATCGACACCCCTGTCCGACACGCCGCCCGCGGAGGCAGGACGGGACGCACCCACTTGCTAAAAGAGGCCAGGGCATGGCCTACGAAGATCAACAAACACATCACTTCTAACACGGTCTGCCATGTTATGCAGGGTAGGCGTATGAAAAAAGGAAGACCCAGATCCTTCGAAGGACCTTCTATACCCTTGGTATTTTCCTCTTTCTCCCATCTGTAACCCCTGCTCCCCCTTGGTCTATAAAGGGGGGGGGCAGGGCTCCCCACTAGAGGGACCAACTTTCAATGGACAACTCACACACAGACGAACTCATAGAGAATTCGGTTCGACACGTCACACACACAGCCAGGCCGCCACTAGGCTCTTAGCATCCTTTCAACCCTTTCATCAGAGACCTAGGACCAGTCCCTCTCTCGACCATCTGTACCCCCTACTATGAACCTTTTTCGGTGCTAATAACACGAGCAGCAATAGACTGATTGTAGGGACATTCAGTCCGAACCAGTATAAACCTTGTGTCCTTTAGCGCACCATCCTGGGCCTAACGCGCATCAATTATAAATTTACTAGCCGGTGCTTGTTCGAAACACCGACAGTTGGCGCGCCAGGTAGGGGCCTTTGCACGTTCCAAGCCAGGCCACAGATGGCTAACCACAACGTCAGCTGGGTCCCAGGCGCGCACGTGCGCTTTAGAAGCCTAGATTTCATCATCATGGTGGGAGGAGAGTTGGTACGAGCGCACACCGCCATCCGATCTCTCCCCTCCATTCGGCCTCGACCACGAGAGGCTTGGGCGCCAGCTCAGTGTCTCCCTTGGACCCCAGCTATCCAGGGAGAGCCAGCGTCACCTCGCCCTTTCCAACGACGATGACATGGCATGACCTTTCGGAGAGGGGCTCCTCTCTCCGGAACGCCACGTGCGGAGCGCCCCGACAGCGTTTCCTTTTGGTCTCCACAACGCCGCGGCGACCGCTGGCCACCTTGTGGCACTACGTAGGGTTTAGCCGTCCACGGACAGCGAGTTCATGGGGGTAATTGAACACGACACGGAGTCTCTCCACAGGCTCCTTACAGAGGAGCCAGGATCCTCCTCTAGCTCTGACTCCAGTAGGGGGAGCCATCACCCTTCCCGGAAATGCTTCATGGCGGAAACCCCCGAGGGGCGCGTCGAAAGCGTCTCCGGGGATGAGGCTACCCCGACAGGCAACCCTGATGGCAGGACCGGAGGGGAGGCAGTGGCCCCATCTTGCATGAGGATGGAGCAGCTGAGAGCCCAGAAGCTGGAGATCGATGAGGCCGGATAAGGGCTCGTGTGGGACTACGCAGAGATCAATCGCGAGATCGAACGTCGTGGAAGCGGCGGGCACGCAAGCGCCACGGCCCGTGATGTACACCAAAGGATCATCACCGATGATGGAACCCTCCCTCACTTCGCTCGGGCAAGCTAGAACATCGCCGCTGCGACAGCCTTGCTTCACGGACTTCCAGAGGCCATGATGTCCGAGGATCGCCAGGCCCGTCGAGAAATTCACACGTTGCTCGAGCGTGCGGCGGCGCAGCAGGTGGAAAGCTCGTTGTCTCGGCGACGCGAGCTTGACACCAGCCAGCGCACGCCCTTGGTGTGCCCCGCCAAGGACGCGTCGGTTCACCAGACACTACCAGGCGGCAGGCAGCATACCGCTGTCCCGGTGCATCAACTCCTCAGCCACAACCGCGACGCATGCAGCACCATCGACGCCCACAGACGTACCTACAACGACTTGAGAGAAGGAGCCAAACGCGGCTACCACCCTCGGCGCAGCGGACGCTACGACAGCGGCGAGGACAGAAGCCTGAGCCCTGGCCTGCCGGGCCCTCAGGCCTTCGGCCGGCACATCCTCAACGCTGCTTTCCCAACAAGGTATCGACCACCTACCAACATCCCTAAGTACTCCGGGGAGACAAACCCCGGGCTTTGGCTTGAAGACTATCGGCTTACCTGTCAAGTCGGTGGCGCGAATGATGACGATTTCATTATTCGCAATCTCCCACTATTCTTGCCCAATTCGGCACGAGCGTGGTTGGATCACTTACCGTCCAACGCCATTCAGAGTTGGGCGAATCTGAGGGAAATCTTTGTGGGGAACTTCTAGGGCACATACAAGCGCCCTAGGAACCCATGAGACCTCAAGAACTGCCGCTAGAAGGCCGATGAAACCCTCCGTGAGTACATCCGACACTTCTCCCGGTAGTGCAACGAGCTCCCTAACGTCGCCGACGCCGACGTGATAGGAGCCTACCTATCTGGGACCACCTATGAGTCTTTGGTTCATAAGCTAGGACGCAAGGGCCCGCGAACCACCAAGGAACTCCTGGACATCGCCACCAGTCACGCCTTAGGAGAGGAGGCGGTCGGAGCATTCTTCGACCGTTCTGACAGCAAGGCGAGGCGGGACGAGGGTGCCGACGAAGGCGCCTCCAACCGTTCCACCAAAAGAAAGAATAAGAAGCAATGGCGCGATGACTCGCTCGTGGCCGCTGCCGACCGCAAGGGTGTTGGAAGCCTACGGAGGGCGCGTCGAATCACTTCGAATAAATGCTCAAAGGGCTGTGCCCAACCCACGCCTTTCCCGTAAAACATCTGCTCAAGGACTACGGCCTCATGCGGAAGTTCTTGCTCGAAAGCGCCAACAAAGGGGAATAGGGGAAGGAGCCTGCCCCCACCGCAGACGATGCCGAGGAGAAGGACGATGCCTTCCCGACGCCGAACGGCGCCCTTATGATCTTCGGGGGATCAACGGCCTACAACTCCAAATGACGCCAGAAGGTCGCGCGCCGCAAGGTCTATACGACCGGACCGGCCATGCCTGCCTTCCTCCAGTGGTCAGAATCCGCCATAACCTTCGACCGGGCCGACCATCCGGATACCGTCCCACGCCCAGGGATGTATCCGCTTGTAGTTGACCCGATCGTTGGCCCGAAGTGGCTCACGAAAGTACTGATGGACGGAGGCAGCGGCCTCAACATCATGTACGCCAAGATGCTCGATGAGATGGGCGTCAGCCGGACGAACCTCCGCCCGATCCGAGCGCCTTTCAATGGCGTCGTGCTTGGCAAACAGGCCGTGCCACTGGGACAAATCGATCTGCCCATCACTTTCAGGGACCAGTCCAATTATAGGACTGAGACCCTCACCTTCGACATGGTGGGGTTCCCTAGAACCTTCCACGCCATCCTAGGACGACCGTGCTACGCGAAGTTCATGGCCGTCCCCAACTACACATACCTCAAGCTGAAGATGCCGGGTCCCCGCGGGGTCATCACCGTCGGCACCTCCTTCCAGTGCGCTTACGAGTGCAAAGTCGAATGCTGCGGCCACACCACTGCAGTCGTCGCCTCCAGGGAACTCGCCGCCCTCAAGGAGGAGGTTGTTGAAAAAGCGCCCGAAGCGAAGAAATCGACCAGGTCGTTCGAATCGGCAGAAGGCTCCAAGGAGGTCTTCATAGACCCAAGCAGCTCCGAGGGTAAAACGGTACGCATTGATACCGCGCTCTCCTCTAAATAGGAAAGCGTGCTCTTCGACTTCCTCCGTGACAACAAAGACATCTTTGCGTGGAAACCCTCGAATATGCCAAGCATCCCGAGGGAGGTCGCCGAGCATACCTTGAAAATCCACCTAGGCTCCAAGCCAGTGAAGCAACGCCTGCGTCGCTTCGATGAGGAAAAGCGCAGGGCCATCGGAGAAGAGATAGTAAAACTGTTGGCCGTCGGATTCATCAGGGAAGTACACCACCCAGAGTGGTTAGCAAATCCCATTCTTGTACGAAAGAAGAGCGGAAAATGGAGGATGTGTGTCGACTACACGGGTCTCAACAAGGCATGCCCAAAGGACCCATTTCCTTTGCTGCGCATAGACCAAATAGTCGATTCTACCTCAGGGTGCGAAACCCTCTGCTTCCTTGACTCATACTCCGGCTACCACCAAATCGCGATGAGAGAGTCCGACCAGCTCGCGACGTCTTTTATCACCCCCTTCGGATCGTTCTGCTACATCTCAATGCCGTTCAGTCTGAAGAACGCCGGGGCAACTTACCAGCGTTGTATGCTCAACTGCTTCGGGGACCTCATCGGGCAGACCATTGAGGCCTACATCAACAACATCATAGTTAAGTCCAAACAGGCTGACCACCTTGTCGCCGATCTTGATCAAACCTTTGCTAAACTCCGAGCAAATGGCATCAAACTCAATCCTGAGAAATGTATTTTTGGGGTTCCGAGGGGCATGCTGCTCGGCTTTATCATCTCCGAGTGCGGCATCGAAGCCAACCTAGAGAAAATCTCAGCCATCACAAAGATGGGCCCGATCCAGAACATAAAGGGGGTTCAGCGGATCACAGGGTGCCTCGCCGCCCTCAGCCAATTCATCTCACACCTTGGCGAACGAGGACTCCCCCTTTATCAACTCCTGAAGAAAGCTAACCGCTTCGAGTGGACAGCCGAGGCCCAGGAGGCGCTTGATATGGTCAAGCTACTTCTAACAAAACCCCCGGTCCTAGTTCCTCCAAGCAATGGAGAATCCCTCCTGCTATACATAGCGGCCACCACAAAAGTGGTCAGCGCCGCCGTAGTAGTAGAGCGGGAAGAAGAGGGGCACGCATTCAAGGTGCAGGGCCCTATGTATTTCATCAACGAGGTACTATCCGACTCCAAAACCCGCTACTCCCAAATCCAGAAACTCCTATACGCCATACTCATCACTAAGAGGAAGTTACGCCACTACTTCGAGTCACACACCGTGATAGTCGTGACGTCGTCCCCCCTAGTGAGGTAGTCCATAGCCAAGACGCCATGGGGAGAACCGCAAAATGGGCACTCGAGCTGATGGACCAAGGCATCGCGTATGCATCCCGAACGGCAATCAAGTCCCAGGTGTTGGATGACTTCATCGTGGAATGGACCGAGGTCCAGATGCCACCGGCGATCGTCGATCAAGAGTACTAGACGATGTACTTCGACGGGTCACTGATGAAAAAGGGCACCGGCGCGGGGCTAGTCTTCGTATCACCCCTCGGGGTCCGCATGAGGTACATGGTTCGGCTCCATTTCCCCTCATCAAATAATGTCGCTGAATATGAAGCACTCATCAACGGCCTATGAATCACCATCGAGTTGGGCATCCGACGCCTCGACATCAGGGGCGACTCCTAGCTGGTCGTCAACCAAGTCATGAAGGAGTCGAGCTGCCACAACGCCAAGATGGAGGAATACTGCCAAGAAGTCCGACGGCTGGAGGAAAGATTCAACGGCCTCGAACTCAATCACATCCCAAGGCGCCTCAACGAAGCGGCCGACGCGCTCGTGAAAGCAGCGTCCGGTCGAGATCCAGTGCCGACTGGAGTTTTCACCAGTGATCAACACAAGCCCTCGGTGCGCTACGAGGGGTCGAAACGGGCCGACGATGGCCCATCTGATCCAGCCCCGAGGGCCGGCCCGCCGACTGCTTCGTCCGACCCCGAGGTCATGGAGCTTGAAGAATATCCAGCAGCAGAGCCCGACCCTCCGAACGACTGGAGAACGCTTTACCTCGACTACCTCCTCCGCGACACACTACCGATGGCCAAGACGGAAGCTCGACGGCTCACACGTCGCGCCAAGTCCTTCGTTCTTGTAGAAGGCGAACTCTACAAATGGAGCCACACCGGAATCCTTCAGCTCTGTATCCCTAGCGAATAGTGAAAACTTCTGCTGAACGACATCCACGGTGGGGTTTGCAGTCACCATGCCGCGCCGAGGACCTTGGTTGGAAACGCATTCCGACAGGGCTTCTACTGGCCCACTACAGTAGCCGACGCCGAGCAGATCGTGTGCACCTACAAAGGGTGTCAGTACTACGCTCGGCAAACTCACCTCCTGGCCCAGGCACTCCAGATGATTCCCATCATGTGGCCCTTCGCGGTCTGGGGGCTCGACCTGGTTGGGCCACTCAAAAAAGCGCCCGGGGGGTTCACCCACCTACTTGTCACCATAGACAAGTTTACGAAATGGACCGAAGCTCGACCGATCTCCATGATCAAATCCGAGCAGGCTGTACTGTTCTTCCTCGACATCATCCATCATTTTGGAGTACCAAACTCTATCATCACGGACAATGGCACACAGTTCACCGGCAGGAAATTCATTCGATTCTGCGATGAACAACACATCCGGATCGATTGGGCCGCCATCGCGCACCCCCGAACAAACGGGCAAGTCGAGCGCGCAAACGGCATGCTTCTACAGGGCCTCAAGCCCAGGATCTTCAACCGGTTGAGCAAGTTTGGCGCACGCTGGGTCACCGAGCTCCCCGTAGTGCTCTAGAGCCTGAGAACAACTCCTAGCCGGGCCATCGGCTACACACCTTTCTTCATGGTCTACGGTGCCGAGGCCGTCCTCCTGACGGACCTCGACTATGGAGCACCAAGAATCAGAGCATACGACGAACAGGGAGCTGAGGCATCCCACCAAGACGCCATGGACCAACTAGACGAAGCCCGTGACATCGCCCTCCTCCGTTTGGCCAAGTACCAGCAGGCACTATGGTGGTACCACGGCCGACGGGTGCAGGACCGAGCCTTCAACGTCGGGGACCTTGTTCTCCGCCACATATAGAGCAACAAGGACCGCCACAAGCTCTCCCCACCTTGGGAAGGGCCGTACGTCATCGTGGAAGTACTCCGTCCAGGTGCCTACAAGTTGAAAACCATCGACGACAAGGTCTTCACCAATGCCTGGAACATCGAACAGCTATGTCATTTTTACCCTTAAATAAACACATACTTTTCCTTATCAGTTTTTGTCTTTACAAATCCCCGATCTTTAGTGACATCCGACCCCTGCAAATTGCGAGGGGTCATACCTCACTCAGGGGCTGATACAAATGATACAAGTACGTTTATCTTGCAAACACTTCCTGTGTTATCTTTGCAAACATTCTCTAAGTTTTTCGTTCTTCTCATAACAAGTCCTAAGGACTAAGATTTCGGGAACAAATTCTGAGTAGGACTATGGGAGACCCACGCCCCAGCGGCTATGACCTCTTTGCTCACCAACGTGATCAGAATTAATTCGCCTGCACTCCTAGTTTCTTACAACTTGAATCATGGGAAGGGTCGGAGGGCACCGAAACCTCTTCTACAAAAAGAGGAAGCTGAAAAGTTGTTTGCCGTAACAAAAGATGAAAATTTGTTTATTCTTTGCACAAATTCACCACTTACAAAGTGATTTCATCATGAAAAGGGCTAATGTACTCTTAAATTCAAAAGACTGTTTACTCGGGGGCTCCCCCACAAACTTATTCAATTACAGTCTCTGCCTAGCTTTACTACAAGTACTACTGCGGTCGCCGCGCCACGCTCTCCATCGGCAATGTCCTGGCATGTACACGGGCCAGTCCGTCTACTACAGCCGCCGACGCCACGCTCTCCATCGGCGACGTCTCGCCGCTTCATAGGATCCTCGAAGGCGCCGTCATCTGCATCGTCGAGCACCACGCCGGCGACTGTGGTGCCCCTCCGCCGAGGCATCCGGGGACTACGCCATCGTCATCAACCGCAACCCTGACAACGGCACCTCTACCGGGCATCTAGGGACTATGCCATCGTCATCAGCCCAACCCTGACAACGGCACCTCCGCCGGGGCATCCGGGGACTACACCATCATCATCAGCCGCAACCCCGACAACGGTGTCTGAACGAGGGGCGCCTGTCGCCGAATGAAGGCCGCAACGAACAACGGCGAGGCCAACGACGCTCGGCACCCTCCAGTGCCCCTCCTCCTTCGACGGCAGTGACCCCTTCTCGGCAAAGGTGACCCGCACCATCTCATCTACGTTGGATGACCTCTAGCTCGACATCACACCCCAGATTCACGAGCAGATCTGTGAGTTCTTCTCTCCCTAGCATTACCCTCTCCTACTTAGGAACCGTTGCATTCGGTGGAAAGGAAGGAGACAAAGTGGTGGCATAGAGGCTGGCAAGGAAGTGGGATGAGAACTCCCCACCCCCTTATTTAAAGAAGGGGCTCAGCAGCTAAGGAAAGGTGAAAGGTTGGGACAAAAAACTCTCTGCCTTCCTCTATTCAATGCAAATGCGAAATCAATGCTGACAGAAAGCCGAGGGGACACGACGGAACTGGCGGGACGCGCTCTGGTCGACAAGACATCGCCTGGTCAAATAGGACGTTGCCTAGGCATGGCCCGCCACTAATGCGTCCTGGGCGCGAGAACCCGGGTAGGCCCGCATGCAGGCGACTCTCCGCTTCCCCAAGCAGGATCGTGGAACGACCCAACGATGGAACCTCCGTCCAGAGAGAGCCTAGCGGGCCTCCTGGGCCAATCGGGTGGCCCAGGTAAAATAACGAACGGACGACTGCTGAAAAGATAAGTACCTCTGTTTACTTAATTTCTAAACTGAGCTACCGACCCCAGCAACAGCAAGGGCACGGACATTGCTCGGGGGCTGCCGAGGGTGTCTATTCATTTAGACACCCTCTTCGCCTGACCCCTCCTTATGTTTGAAACCGGAAGCGCGGTGTGTGGGTATAAAACTTTGAATACAACTGGACGAACTGCCAGACCCTACGCCTCGATGGCTACGGTGTTTTTTGTGCACCAGCGTAATCATACTCCCAGTTCCCCACACCACAAACCTCAGCTCCTGCCTTCCCAAGAAGGGTTCGGAAGGGTCCCCCTGCAGAGCCTCCTTCAAGGAGAAGCTATCAGGTCGACTAAATTAATCATGCGGCTCGGATCACCGCCGAGAGATAAAAACAAAAATAGCAATGCTTATGTAGGTTACGCCAACCCCACCGTGAACAGCAGGATCCGAGGTAACGTTGCCGACCCCCACTTTCGTTTCAATTAAGTGATACGCTAAATCCATACATCCAAACATCGCATATGAAAAACCCTGCATCTCAACGCTTCGTGTCGTGTCACGAAGCGGCAGCCGCCTCATTCAAATATGAGCGGCGACCGACCGAGGTTCGAAGGCCGGCCCATGAAGGGCTCGAGGCCGCCTTGTGTCAAACAGAGCTAGGGAGAAATAACTGAGACGAGCCCCAGTGGCCCTGCCCGACCCCACTCAGAAGCAGACAGGGGCGTCTTGACCTTTTCTCGTTCGATTCTAACCCCAAGCCAAGCCCACAAAATCTCCACCGAGGAGAGGCCAGCGGGCCACCTGAGCCTATCGAACGACTTGGGCATCTACGGGAGGCAGGTTAAGAAGTAGTGGAGTGCCATCTGAGGGCTCTGCCGACCCCATCAGCAAATGATGGACCCGGATTCCACACGAACGTACCTGTTAGCGAGCTCATTGAGCGCGGCACTTGAGCCATCAAGGCAAGTGTCTTCAACTCAGCCCCTCCGGTTGCGGAAATCGAGGACGGGGTAACGCGCGAAACACGGCCGACCCCTATCAGACCCTAACAGGGCTCGGGGGCTCGAGCCACTCGATCTAGGATCAAAAGACCGAGGTTCAAAGGCTAACCCACAAAAAGTCCGAGGCCGCCTCGCGTTGAACAAGAGCCAGGGGAGAAAAATGAGGATGAGCCTCAGCGGCCTTTGCCCAACCCGCATTGAGGCGGATAGGGTCATCTCAACCTTCTAGTTCAAACCAGCCCCTAGCCGAGCCCATAGAAACCCCATTGAGGGGGAATCTGTTGGAAGGTGGGGCAAGGAGCAACGGAATGCCACCCGAGGGCTTTGCCGACGCTGTCGCAAAGCAACGGGATCGGATCCCGCCCAAACACCTCCATTAGCGAGCTCATCAGGCACGTCATTTGAGCCACCGAGGCAAATGACACCGCCCTAATCCCTCTAAATTGCGAAGAATTGCAGACGGGATGAACGTTATGAAACATGCTGGCCCTCGACCAAATCCCCACCACGCGCGGGGGCTCAGGGAAGGCCGAGCCAGGGGTAGAAAACCAAACGCACGGTCACACAACGATCGCCAAAATCCTAAGTAAGGAGTACGAGCGAACACAAACGTAAGTTCGCTTCCCTCGCTCCGGTCTCCAGTAACATCCGACCCCAGCAACCGTAAGGGGTCGAATCTCACTAGGGGCTGATAAAGACCTTTCCTCACATCAAGACTGATGGCAAGGTTCAGGAGGAACAAATAGGTAAGACTGCAAGTAACCCACGCCCAGACGACTACGGTAATTTTTGCTCACCAGCACAATCAAAACTTCCCTACACACCTCGGGCCTTACGGTCTAAAACGAGCGGAAGAGTCAGATCACATAAACTTCTTTTCATCACAAAAGGGAAGAAGATAAGACCGAACAAACAAAATGAAAATTACGAAACGAATCCACGAAACCGTTTATAGGACACGAAAGTACCGACACTTGTTCACATGATATGAATAAATGTTTATCAAAATAGATTCAACTAACTACTTCCGCGGAGGGAGAACCGGCTCTTTTAGCCTGTTCGCCAGGTTCCGCGCAAGTGGAGTCACCGCCTTCTCCATCTCGTCCAGCTTAGCATCTTCATAGGCAGGCGCGAAGCCTTGGCTCATTACCTCCAGGTTGATCTCCCGATCATAATGGGAACGGGCGATAACGAAGGCTTGGGTGATCCCAGCGTGAAAGGCGTCCTCCTCAAGTTGGCCCACCCTCGCCGTGATACTCGCGGCACGAGCCGCGAGCGAGCTGGTTTCCACCGGCTGCGCCACCCTCAGGTCATCGATGACCACCCCAATAGCGGCTTGCAGAAGGTCGTGCTCATCACTCTCAGTCTACAGGATCCCTCACACTTTGGTAAGCTCCTTGTCCATCCTGGTAGCGACGCTCTCGACGTCCAACCTTCGGTTCACCGTGACTCCGAGATCCGCCCGGAGGGAGTCGACCACCCAAGGCGCCTCATCGCGCTCCCAGATGGCTCGACCGTGATCCTCATGGGCTGCGCTGCGCTCTGAGCAAAGTCTTTCCTTGGTCTGGCGTAGCTCGTCACGCTCTTCGCACAACCGGACGATCACCTCGACATCCCGGTCTGCCCTCTGCTGCAACGCCGTGGACCTCTCCTCAGCCTATAGCTTGAGGTCCCGCTCTGTCTCCAGCTCTGCCAGGAGCTCACCGGCCCAATCACTGGCCACGACATCCTTCTGTAGCAGCTCGTCCCCCTCCTTTCGAAGCCTAGCGGTCGCCTCCTCGTCCACCTTCACCCTCGGCGACAGGTCCTCGAACATCCTGTGGAACTCCTCCACGTCTCGACGCGTCTCGGCCTCCCGCTGCTGGGCAGCAGCAAGCTACGTGCCCACGTCTTCTCGTAGCCGGGCCTCCTCGGTAAGGTGGTCCCACTCCGCCTTTTGCTCGCGGGGGAACCGAGATTTGTTCTGGGTACGAGCAACGATACACTGAAAAGAAGACCGGTATCAGAAATACGAAAACACAAAAATACAGGGAGAGGGAAGATTAAGCGGGCACCTGGCCAGTGGGAATGAGGATCTCGCGCAGGGCACCACTGGCCTGGCTCAAGGCGTCCATCATAGCCGAGAACCCGATGTCAAGATTCTCCCGCTCCATGCTCTTGGAAGTATCGTCGAGCGAGAAAAGAACCGACGTTGGGTCCTGAGCGGCCATCCACTGGAGTGGCGGCTCGCCCCACGCGGGGGAGCGGCTGCCCCCCGACAACAGGGCTGGGGACGACCTTCTGCGGGTCCTCTCCACCACCGCCATGATGCCCGGAGACCCTCCGGCCGTGTCCTCCTCCATCCGGCTTGCCCCGAGCGCCGTGGCCTGGGCCGCCGACGGCGTAGATTGCGCTCCCCCTCGGATGCCACCATGGCCGTGTCCGACCCCGCTGGGCTTGCTGTGGTCATGGCCACCTTCGCCTGGGCCTCCGGTGGCATGGACTGCGCTGCTCCCTTGGACGCCACCGCGACTGCATCCGACTCCGCCCGACCCGCGTCAGCCGCCGTCACTTGGGCCGCCGAGGGCACAGATTGCGCCACCCCCTTGGATGCCACCGCGGCTATGTCCGGCTGCTCCTGGCTTGACGCAGTCGCGGCCGCCTGCTCGGCAACCACCGAGGGCACGGGCACCACAGCGGGCTCCGCCGGACCGGCCAACGAGGCCACAATGTCAGCGCCGCTCCTGCCCGAAACAGGGTGGCCCTGTCCCGCCTAAAGGGCAAGGCTCTTCTTGGGCACCGGCCCTAGAGGGTGCCCCGTCGCAAGAATCTACGAAAGGGAAAAAGGCATAAGGTCAGAACAAAAAATAAAGGGAAAAAACGAGGGGAATCGGCGACATACTCTGGCGCTTTCGGACGGCGGGTGCGTTTCGGGGACGAACCCCCGGACCCCTGCTCCAACTCATGTGGGCGAGACCATTTTGAGCCTGCCCCCTGCTCTAAAGCAGGGGGGGCTCGCCTCCCTTGTCTCCGAGGGTGTGGCAACAGGGCCGCTCCCCTCCATCGGCTCATGGGGCGCGGCGACAGGGCTGCTCCCCTCTATCGGCTCGTGGGGCGCGGCGACAGAGCCGCCCCCCTCCATCGGCTCATGGGGCGCGGTGGTAGAGCCACCCCCTCCATTAGCTCACGGGGCACGGCATCAGAGCCACCCCCTCCATCAGCACCTCGGGGGTGGCCATGGATCCGTCCCCTCCCATCCACCGATCCTCCGCCGGCACCCCGAGGGTGACGGCGGATCCACCGGCTTCCACCGGACCTAGGGGCAGGCCCGGCTCCCCCGTCCTCGCAGACTCGCTTCCCCCCACATGGAATGGGTAGGGTCCCTACGTGGACAGCGAGTCCTTGTCCTCCAGGTCGCCCCAATCTACGCCGGCTGCTGCCTCGTCAGACTCATCATCGTCGTCATCGTCTTCACAACCAGTCTCCTCTCCTCGATCTCGAGCTTGCTGCTTTCGTATCATCTTTTTCTTCACGAGACCCCTCATCTCCTTGTCCCAACCGGCCATGGAGCGGTTCGCTGCTGTCCGGGTTGGGTCCTTCGGCAGCAGAGCCGGGCTGTCCTTGAAGAACAGTCCCCCCGGCTGATCCTGTTATCCCGAGGTTAGCATCAGGGGGTCAGAAATTCAAGCGAAAAGAGGAGCAAGGGGAAAGAAAACTTACGAATTCAACAAACCCTGGTTCTGGACACATTGGGGATGCCCCGACACTGGACACATGAAGTCAAGGACAGCACCAATGGAGTCCTTCATAGGCTCCATCACCTCCTTAATACGCTGCGCCACTTTGGAGGGGGGGCGCTTCGTCGGCAAGCACCGTCCCTTCGAACGACGCTCCGAGCACCATCTGGTACAGGGGAAGCGCGCGCCATCAGGGGCGCAACCCTCCTCGCGTGGTAGGCACCGATAATCCCTGACCCCTTCATGCCCCTCTCCTTCAGAGTTCGGAGGGCGGCGAGAAGGCCGTTGAGATGCTTCTTTCCCTTGGCCATGACACCCCACCCCATGACTCCGGGGCCTCCAAGATGTAGCGCCTAGTGAAAGCTGGCAAGAGGGCGGCGGCGTCATTCTTGACATAGAACCATTGCGAATGCCACCCCTTGTTGGAGGTGGATAGACGCATTAGTATGTACGCTCCTACCCGGTGGTGGTGGAGGTGGATGCTAGCGCACCCCATCGGCGCATGTAGATCTTGCTTCCTGGCCCGCCTCTTCAGAAGATTGACGGCGAAGAGATACCACCACAGATCAAAGTGGGGACTGATCCCCAAGAACCCCTCGCACAGGGCGACAAACGCCGCAAATGTGCTGGATCCCGTTGGGGGTTAGGTGTTGTAGCTCCACCTGATAGTAGTCCAGCAGTCCCCCGAAGGAACTGATGGGCGAGCATGGTGAATCCCCGCTCATGGAAGTGGGCGAAAGACACGACGTACCCTTTGGGCGGCTACGGCTCGTCCTCTTCACCGAGGCAGCCGCCACTCCTCGGCGGCGGTCAACGAGCAAAGGAGACCTCGGCGGATGAGGCCCTCTAAGCGCTGAGGGTAGATGTTCGATTTGTACCCCGGGTCCATTGCGACGGCAGGAGCAGCATGGGGAAGAAGGCAGCAGTGAGTTTGACGGCGGGAGCCATACAGGTGTAAGAAGCTCAGGCGATTGGCGGCGGAGGTTGAGAAAGCGAGGGCAAGGAGGCAAAGTATGGAACACTAGGGGCGAACCCTGTGATTTTATAGGGGCAACGGATGTGAGAAGGGCAACAGTCCACCTCGATCTCTGAGCCCGCCACGACACACCACTGTGTCACGTCACGGGACACGCGCACACAATCCCTATCCCTTCCCACAAAAGTCAGGTTAGGCAGTTCGCCTTCCCCAAGCGAACCAGGACTCTCTTCCCACCGAGGGAACATGGGTCACAAAGCCTTTCTCTCCGGCCCACCTAGGGCTTCGGAGCCCAAGGGCCGTCCCAACGAAGGATGGGCCCACAGACGACCAGGACTCAAGGACGCAAGCATCACCAGGGCCTCGATCCGCAGTCGAGCCCCAGCCAAGCCGGCCCTGAATGAAATCCTCACGAATGGGATACCAAGATTCCCTTAAAAATATCCAGTTGACGAAAAACCAAGTCTTACGGCCTTACCCACGTAGGGTCCGATAATACCCCCCAGGCGATTCTACTCGAATCACCCAAGGGCTCGGGGGCTACACCCACCGGGTGCGCTTGCGCGCACCCTCTGGCGAATTAACTCTGACGAAATCAAAACACCCCCGAGGCGATTCTATCCGAATCACCCGGGGGCTCAGGGCTACTGTCGGGGACCTAATACCGGGATACCCAAGGAGGTGGAACTAATAACCATTGAACATTAAAAACTCCAGGACAGACAAGAGCACAACTGCGCTTCTTGCTCGAATAATGGGAGTTTGGTTCCGCCTCGCTCGAGGGCTGAGGGCTAGGCTCCGCCTTGCTCGAGGGCTGAGGGCGGGGTCCACCTCACCCGACGTCTGGGGCCAGGCTTCGCCTCACCCGATGGCTAAAAGCAAGACTCCGCCTCGCCCAACCCCCGAGGTATAGACTCTGCCTTGCCCGACCCCCGAGGTATAGACTCCGCCTCGCCCGACCCCGAGGTCTAGGCTTGGCCTCAACCGACCCCCCGAGGGCTAGGCTCCGCCTCGCCCGACGGACCTCGCCTCGCCCGATGTCCAAAGGCTGGCTCCGCCTCGCCTGACAACCGCACCCCGCTCCTTCATGATGATAGGCATAGGGTAAGGCAAGACGTTCGGGTCAACCGCGGCATCGAGGTCCATGCCCTGAGCCCCAGCAGGAAAGTACCGTCAGGGCGTGACGGGATGGGCGCTTAGACCCTTTCAGGCGTGGCAGAGCCTAAATAGTGCTGTAGGCACGTGCTCTTCACCCTACAGTGTTGTAGGCGCCGCCTTCAACCCTCAGGCGAAGAACCCGACACAGACATACGACAACCACTACGTTCCAAGGGGAGACTCTCGTCCTCTATAGTGGCGAACGAGCATTCACCGCGCCTTCCGCTCCCCACGGGGTCACAGATCGACACCCCTGTCCAACACGCCGTCCACGGAGGTGGGACCGGATGCACCCACTTGCTAAAAGAGGCCAGGGCATGGCCTACGAAGATCAACAAACATGCCACTTCTAACACGGTCTACCATGTTATGCAGGGTAGGCGTAGGAAAAAAGGAAGACCCGGATCCTTCGAAGGACCTTCTATACCCTTGGTATTTTCCTCTTTCTCCCATATGTAACCCCTGCTCTCCCCTTGGTCTATAAAAGGGGGGGCAGGGCTCCCCACTAGAGGTACCAACTTTCGACGGACAACTCACACACAAACGAACTCATAGAGAGTTCGGTTCGACACGTCACACACACAGCCAAGCCGCCACTAGGCTCTTGGCATCCTTTCAACCCTTCCATCAGAGACCTAGGACCAGTCCCTCTCTCGACCATTTATACCCCCTACTACGAACCTTTTCCGATGCTAATAACACGAGCAGCAACAGACTGGGCGTAGGGATATTCAGCCCGAACCAGTATAAACCTTGTGTCCTTTAGCGCACCATCCGGGCTTAACGCGCATCAATTATAAATTTACTAGCCGGTGCTTGTTCGAAACACCGACAGACACGTTCTTCATTAAGTAGGAGATAGAAACGTACAAAGGCCGAGGCTACCAATGGCGAGGCGCCAATGCCAGTCACCCGGACGAACACATACACAAATCGCTGGCTGCAACGGTGGAGCTAAAGAGTTGTATTAACTTAGCAACTAGCTTTGCGACTAAAAGACCAGCACTGCAATGTGAGCAGCGGTGGCTCAATTGTACCCAGGTGTAGCCCTCGCCCTACGCGTGCCTCGCATGGGGAAGAGCTCACACATCGCTGCCCTTTTATTTGCTTGTTGAATCTATCAGATATCTATATCCGGGTATCCGAGCCAAAGGATTAAAAAACATCACGTCGCCTCATCCGATGGTTAAAGATGCAACTACGGCCTCGTCCGACTCCGAGCATGAGGTTTCCGTCTCGTCCAACCCTTGGAGGCTAGGCCATGTCTCGTCCGATGCCAAGGACGAGGTTTCCGCATCGTTCGACCCCCAGGAGCCGGGACACGCCTCGTTCGGTCCCACGGGGAGGACCCGCCTCGTCCGACCCCTAGGGTTGGATTCCGTCTCGCCCGGTTTCCATGGAGAGATTTCCACCTAGCCTGATCCTTAGAGGATCGGATCTACTACCGGACCAAAGCAGTGGTCCCAGGGTAGGGTTCGAACCGCTTCAACCACTACGACATGGAAGCGCATGCCCGGGAGGCCGGGAGCACGTCTCGGACATGTCTTGATGCGACTGGTGGTCGTATTGGGCCATGCTGGTAAACTCGTGTCGCCCATCGCGTCAACAGGCCGGCACTGTGTTGCCAACTCTCTACCTGACCATCGTCCAACATCAATCAACCAGCGTTAGTTGACTGGCACTGTACCGTTAGCCCCCCCCCACATGGCTTCTGTCAGGGGACCCTTTGACCATTTTGTCCGCTCGGATGGAACGGAAGACAAGAAAGGCGCACGACGCCCGCACGTAAGCTACAGAGGCCAATAGGACCCCGGTACAACGCCACTGCCACCACGATCTACACGGGCATCGAGACCCACGCAAAGAGGAAGACGGCGCACCTCTGCGAGCCTTATTTCTCTTTACTTTCTCCTCCTCCCTTCGGTTGTAACCCTTGGTTTCCCTTGACCTATAATAGGGAAAGCAGAGCGTCCCACTAGGGAATCGACTGATCACACACCGATTCATTAGACAAACATACCGTATCACACCAGAGACTTGGGAGCTACCTCCCTCTCTCATCAGTTTGTAACCCCCTATTATAAACTCAGTGCTAGTAACACAAGCAGCTCAAAACTAGACGTAGGGACATTCGCCCGAACCAGTATAATCCTTGTGTCCTTTTAGCACACCATCTGGGTCAGACGCGTAATATACAAATTTACTAGCTGGTGCTTACTCGAAACACCGATAGAATCCCTTGTGTCTTGTTTAGGCATGGTGTAGACCAATTAACTTAAACTTCCTTTCCTCCTTAATTGCCATCGTTCTTGCCCCTTATGTTAAAAAAGCCACAAAGGGAAGCCACATATAGCGAGGGTAGAAATATATATACTAAAAAAATACTAGAAACGACAGCGCCAAAATCTCCTCCCAACGAGGCAACGACCAAGCTCGTCATTGTGCCTTCTTTGCCTGGTCCCCGCTGGTTCGACGCGGCCACTAGCACACCATGCATCGTTCGCGAGTCGTCAGGGCCTCATGCCATAGTACATCTTTGGCACTCCCCATGGCCCAAAAACTACTTTTGAACTGCACATAGCCAAGTCACATAGGGCGTACGTGATTCTTCTAAAAAACATAGGGAGTACGCGACGACACACGTGTACGTGCGCCGCCGCTACAGTCTAGAGCCCCCGGCTGCTGGGAAGCGGGGCGCCCGAACGTGTGCCCCGCCTACATCCCGCGAGCGCCATGGGTGTTTGTGTGCAGAACGCGACCACGGGCGAGGGGCAGCCATGCGCGTCCACAACTTGCACAAGGACAAGGTCAAGAGGTGCACCTGCACGGCTGCACGGACAGGAAGCGTTTCGGACTGGAAAACGGACGACGAACGGATGGCAAGAACACGCGGCGGGCCGAGCCGGCCATCCGGCCCGTGTTGAGGGCCACGAGCGGCTGCTGCGCGTAGCAGCAGTCCATGGGTCTCCTGCGGTTGCGCGTCTGGTCTACATGGTGGCGATGTGAGAGGTGTGTCCGCTTTTGGGCCTTCCATCACAAACCTAGCCCACCAGGCCACCACCACCCACCGGATAATAATTTTTCAAATCGTCGTCTCGTAGTAGTGGTGCAACTGTGTAAAGGTCTGTTGGCTTGTGAACCGAGCCAGCTCAGTTGGTTAATTTTCTTGTGGTGGAACCTGTCCGTCCGGGTTTAAGTCTTCGACTTGGTACGGGTGCTCATATTTTTCTGGATTTATTCTAAGATTTTTAATGGCTTTGCGTTTTCAGTGGTAGGCGACGTTCCGTCGACAGCGAGACGTTGAAGGGTCGAGATGGCGGACTAGAGGGGGGGTGAATAGTCTTTTCTAAAATTAATCGCGTCGGCTAACCGATATAAATGCGGAATTAAAACAATCGGTCTAGCCAAGACTACACCCCTCTATATATGTTCACTAGCACCATGCAAAGATACTAATAAAGCAACTAAGGTGCCGGGCTAGCTAGAGCTCTCCTAAACAATTCTAGGAGCAAGGTCACACAAACCTATGCCACTAGTACTTTAAGTAACAAGGGAGCTCCTACACATGCTAGTAAGAAAAAGCACAAAGCTAACTAAGCTCACTAGCAATGCTCAATAACAAGGCAACCAATGCCTAATTAGAGAGCGCAAATACTTAGCTACACAAACTAAGCAATGTGACTAACAAGGTTACTAAAACCAAATTAGCCACGCAAGGGAGCTACTTCTATGCTACACAAGCAAGAAGGTAACTAGTAAGCTACACAAGCTAACTAATTACAAGAGCAACTACACAAGCTTAAGATATATAAAAGTAATTGCAAGCTTGTGTAATGGGATGCAAACCAACGGGAAGAACAAGGTTGACACGATGATTTTTCTCCCGATGTTCACGTGTTTGCCAAAAAGGCTAGTCCCCGTTGTGTCGACCGCTCACTTGGTGGTTCGGTGGCTAATTAGCATCACCCGCTAAGCCCGCACGTCGGGCACCGCAAGAACCTACCCCTTGAGTGAGGGTAGCTCAATGACACGCTTTACTAAAGTTGCTCTTCGCGACTCCGTGGAAGCGAGCACAAGTACCCCCTCACAAGCACTTCTCCTGAGCGCCAGACAAGCTTCTTGCGGGCTTCGACGGAGACCACCACTAAGCCGTCTAGGAGGTGGCAACCTCCAAGAGTAACAAGCACCACCGGCTTGCAACATGACCACCTAGTGCCACTCGATGCAACCTCACGATGCAATCGCACTAGAATCGCTCACTCACACAATCGAATGATCACTATCAAGTATATGTGTGATGGAGGGCTCCCCAAGCACTCACAAGCATGGACACTAAGTCCCTTGAGGTGCTCCAGACCACCATGGCCGAGGGCCACTTCTATTTATAGCCCCAAGGGCTAAACTAGCCGTTACCCCTTCATCGGGCAACGGTCGGGCCGACCGACGCTTCCGGTCGTGTTGACCGGACGCTGGGACTCAGCGTCCTCTGGTCGCTCGTAGCAGACGGCCACGTGTCTCGATTCCAACGGTCACTTGACTTGACCGGACGCAGAAGCTTTCAATCGACCGGACTTTGAATCCCCAGTCGTCGGTCGTTTTAGTAGCCGACCTCGGACCGGACGCGTCGGTCACATTTTGATCGGACCTAGCCGGCGTCGGTCACACTCCAGCTTTCTGGTCATCATCAGACGTTACCGACCGGACGATCCTCGCCATCTGTCTCGGCAGATGATTTGATCAGCGTCCGGTCATTGACTGACGCCAAAGATCTTCGCGACTAACTCGTTTTCACTTCTAACTTCATCACCCTTGCTCCAATGTGCTAACCACAAGAACTTGCATCCGCCATGCAATAGAAAATAGGCATTCTATTTTCCCGAAAGCGCCGAATCCGCCTCAAGTTTCTTCGGCGGGGAGAGAGGGACCCAAACCCATCTCACCCCTGCAAACACCACCTCCTTTGTAAATGTGCCAACACCACCAAGTGTACACCACCATGTGTATGTGTGTTAGCATTTTCACAATCATTTCCCAAAGGATGTTAGCCACTCAACTTGCCACGCCACCGATCCTAGCGACAATGCAAAGTTAGATCACTCGAGTGGCACTAGATGACCGATATGCAAACAAGTTTGCCCCTCTTGATAGTACACGCCATCTATCCTAAACCCGGTCATAAACTTCTCTCTACACACCTATGACCGGTGAAATGAAATGCCCTAGGTTATACCTTTGCCTTGCGCATTCCATTCCATCTCCTCCAATGTCGATGCAACACATGCACCAACACTATCAACAATGATATGATCCACTTCATATCATCACGTGATCATATTGGTTCATCGATCTTGACTTCACTTGCCCTTCACCGTTGCCATCATCCATCGGCGCCAAGTCTTGCTCAAGCTTCACCGCCACGCTTGGTCCATCACTCAAAGCCTTGACTTGCCCTTCACGCTTGTAACCGGTCCATCAAGCCAAGTCTTGTCTTGATCTTCTCCACCTTGATCACATGACTCAATGTCATGTCTCATGTGCAATAAGCTCCTTCATCATCACGTGTGTGAGCTTTGCAACATCTCTAAGCCATTTTCACCTTCATGGCATATGTTGCTCACACACATGTACCTGTGGACTAATCACCTGTGTATCTCACATAAACACAATTAGTCCACCTAGGTTGTCACTCAATTACCAAAACCAACAAGGACCTTTCAGACGTCTATGGTGACTTCGTCAATCTCGAGATGTGCTCATAGGGCGGGGTTTACGGACATGTCATAGGGGTGAGTGTGCGTGCGTGTTGAGCTTCTACATCTATACTCGTGTTATTCGCACAAAAAAAAGGTTTGTTGGCTTTGAGCCTGTGACATAGACGCACCATCCAACATGGTTCATTCTGGGGCACGACAGCTTCAAAGGAATGGATTGCACGCGGTTTTTCTTCTTTTAGCATATATTTTTACAACAGACCTCGCATTTTCGTTGCATTATTATTAGAGGTTCATTTAAATAGTGAGCCACCACAAAAATTTACATCTCTAAGAGGGTATCATTCCAAACATAAAATCATCTCGAGGTCCTAATCTAAGCCAACAAGAGCAAGTTCATGCGCACACCCATTATCCAAACTGATAATGCCACTAGCATCACCTAGCTCGTACACACAGACCAGTTCTGCTGCCTCGACAAGGCAGCCATCATGGCATCCCCTTAAGGAGGTGTAGTGTAGTGGTGATTTCTTGGTGAAAGCCTTGCTCGACTCATAGCTGATGGTGTCCTCGGGTGCCATGCTCCTTCTGGAGGCGTCGTTGAAGAACCGCCCCCTCAATGGCGCACCGCCTCTAGTGGTGGTGTGCCCCACTACCCTATGCGAGCTGTCTAGGGCTCAAGAAGTGGGGGGCATGGGCATGCTATCGTGCCATGGACTCATTGTCATGTATCTTATATGGCAATCTACGGTTTATGGGTTTGGGAGCCTAGGTGAAAGCCATGCCCGCCCTGCCAATGCTATCGATGATGACACCCTTGGGCGTCGCTGGCCTCCTTGGAGGCGTCATTGTAGCCTTCCCACCCATGTAACTGTAGGATATCTCTGGGTGAAAACCTTGCTCTAGATCTCTAGGGCCGGTGGCGGTGGCGTCGTCGATGTCACATCCTACTTGTTGGTGTCGCCACAGAGCATCTTAGACTTAGTCACAACTCTTTTGCAGGGTCATTTTGCTTGCACTTCCTATATAGGGGCACAAGATGATTGTTGGATGGTGTCTACTGCTTGTGTCTTTGCCCTAACATCCTCCTAGTTCCTTGATTGCATCTTCTCACCATATACTGCGTTAGCGGGACCGTGATCCCCTTTCTTCTATCTCCCCGTTCTCCAATCGTCAGTCCTCCAACCCTTGAGGCTTTCTTCCCCTAGGGGTGTAGGTGGAAAGCGATTAGATCCCGAATGAACTCCATAGAAGATGTACATAACGATTGTCGTTTATCACCCTGACTTTGTGTCTTATAGTCGTCGATGGAATGGAGTTCATCAGAGCTTTGCCTCTATTGGTGGTGCAATGTTCGGTGATCATCAACATGCCCCCGTCCGGATGTTGTAGCTTTGTTATTTTTTCCTGTGGGGTTGTTTGTGGTGGTGTTTCTCTTTGTATGAGGTGTTCCTTGTTGTGTTGGTGTTTGTGTTCTATTTCTCGCCTTTCTTGTGTTGTAACTCTGAATTCAAGACCCAACAATGTAACTACCATTACCGTCTTTTATCGAAATCTATGGTAATGATATTTAGGTGGGGATAATTCATCTCGGATGATCTCCTAGAAAAAGAACACCACCAACTGAAAATCATACACCGGTCTAGGAGCCTCTACTTGAACTGTTTGAGTCTGTTTGGAGGAGAACAGAACCTGATAATAATGAGATATACGTCGCTGCATAGATCTCTACGTTTAACGCATCACACAGCAGTTAGCCATGTTTTGACAGTCCTCCCAACATCACGCCTGAACCTTTTGTCTAGAAAAATAAAATATGTGCCTGCGCGTGAGGTAGACAGGAGAGTGTGTGTTGACGGTAGTTATCATCCAACATAAACAGTCAACTTTACTTGTATAAATGCATAAAAAGATCACCAATATAGGCTTAGGGGTTTTAACTGGCAATTTCCACGAGTTTTGGTGAATCTGTGTTTTTAACAGGGTTATTTCAGAAAACCATCAAGGAGGATCAAATCGTCAAATAAAATCACGCTTATCCGCAGCGAAATCAACTCTCGAAGGTTTCAGAAGACTCGAGAGGACTCCACACAAAAGCGGGGGCCAAGCCACTGCCACGGCCCCACCTGGAGGCAGCCCGACCCCTGGGGGACCCACCTGTCAGCCTCCTTCATATATCAGTTTCCCACCGCCTCCTAGGATGCATCTAAGCCGTCCTTTAAGTCGGTTTGATCCAAGGGCTCACGTTGGACGCTCATGCCTATATAACTAGCCCTTGCCCCCCTCCAGGGCATGCTGCCATAAGTCAATATTAAACCAGAAATTAGGGTTTCTAAGGAGAAGAGAATAGAGCTCCAATTCTTCAAGTTTCTAGTATAGGCTAGTTAGAAAGGTTCAAGTAGAGTTTATCTGGACCTACCGTGTGGAGACTGGTATAGCCATTGTATCTCTTTATTTATGACTTTGTGCTACTTTAATATTATGTTGCTATTTATTATGTTCCTAGTTTGCTCTAGTTGTATGCTTGATATAGTTATGATTGATTATGAATATATGTATATGTTCGCAAAGCTCTTAGCTCAGTACTCGAGTGAGTTAAGTGGTCGATATTATGTAAGCATGGTGCTTAGATATTGTTTGCCTGCGGATGCATTTTGCACTCTGGGTCATGTGGTGGATCACGGATGTGACACTCCCGTTGAGTCTTTTGTAGTCCACTCCCCGTTTGTAGAGCACGTAGAACATAATTGCGAAGGAAGAAAAGCTCTGTTCTTAATCTTTCTTAGTAATGTTCCTTATGCATAGATCCAAAGTTAGTTATACTATAGATGAGAGTGTATACTTAGGTGTACAAAAGACTTAGTAGATAAATAATGACTTAGAAATCTTTTGCTCTTAACAAATCTTATATTTAGCCTTACTACATTTTATGAGTATTTATTTTTATCTCTGGAATACCATTATTATCTTACACTTATCATTTATTTATTACTTGACTTATTTCTGCCATAGCATGAGAGTAGTTTTATCATAAATATATATATTTATCAATATCTCTATGCCAACACAACCCCATAGCTTCTTCCTGTGGATAAAATATAAATAACGATACTCGGTATACTTCCGGGTGAAATACTACAATGGTATGTTATATGTTCGCTTATGGATACTTTATATATATATATATATAGAGAGAGAGAGAGAGTTTACCAGTGTTCTCATAATTAGCGACAATATATTTCTGACATCATGTTAGAGATGATAACTTAATTAAGAGTGATGTTAAGAAATGTGGACGGTGTGGCCACCACGTCGACACGCTTGGCCATCAGGCGCAGGAGGCTGCGCCCGCGCGTGAGGTTGCCACGGGAGCTCATGTCCCCACCTCGCCGTCGCAGGCCATGCCATACAAAATCGAAGCCGCTGCATCCGGTGTCAGTGACGAGGGGGATAAGGGTTGTGGATAGAACGCTGCGGCCGCAGCCAATCACAGGCCAGAGGACACCACACTCCCGCTACGCTCTCATCCTCCGGCTCATCTCCTCCCCTGATGCCACCGACTCCACCTCACACCACGCCCAAGCCCAACATGCGGCATAAAAAATGGGTACGCATGCTAAATAAGAGGAGCTTGGGAAGCTGCCAAGGCCTCCGATTTCGCAAATGCTGCGGTGAAATCCCACACCTCACTCCCTCTCTCACCGAGGACCCTCGCGAGAGGGAAGCGCACAACGAGGCGGCTTCTGTCTGCGATTCTTGTCGCACTGGTTTGGTTCTCTCGGGAAAGGAGGCGGCTTCTGTCTTCCCTGATCTATCTAGATGATGGCGAGCACGACGTCAGCGACCACCGCCGCCGCTGCCGCCACCACCAAGCCGCGGGGGTCGTCGTCGGCCCTCTGCCCGAGGGTGGCCGCCGGCGGCAGGCGGCGCTCCGGGGTGGTGCGGTGCGACGCCGTCGGCGTGGAGGCCCAGGCGCAGGCCGTGGCCAAGGCGGCCAGCGTCGCCGCGCTCGAGCAGTTCAAGATATCCGCCGACCGTGAGTCCCTTGCCCCTCTCGCCTCTCAAATCCGCCGCCGTTGTTGCCGCCGTGTAAGCTGTATAACCCTGGGATGCGGGGATTGTGCCGGTCTGGTGAAATGGATTCTGGTGCGCGATTTGAGGAATCTTTTGGCGTCGCGTCGAGGTCACTGCTGCAGTTGGGATTAGTTTCGGTTTGGTACAAGCCAAAGCTTGTGGGTGGTTTGGGTAAGAATAAGGAATAGGTGTGAACTTCGCATTGCCGTCGCAATTTTGCCTTAACCAAGCGTTTGAACTTTCATGTTACTGCTGTTCACTAAAAATGTTCAGACTAATTGGTTCCTGAGTAAGATTATTATTTGGAGGAGGAACTTCTTGGTTTCCCAATTAAAACATTGATTAGTTTTCTTTCTGAAGTGAGTCAGGCAGACGCTAGGGAGTGGCAAGTTACATTTGGGGGATTTGTTCAAATGTTTAACTGGTTGTGCAGATATAAGTTTCAGAGACTTGTGGAGCTTTTGTTTGTATGCAAATGTCTGTTTGTGTAAAATTAAACGGTTATCTTTATCTATATCCACCAAAATAACATTTTGTAAGAAGCCAAATGCTAGTGTATGCATACAGAACTGTGTAGTCCTTTTAGGAAGGAGGAATCTAATTTGACAAAGATGCCAAATAATTATATTCGTGTACTGCAGATTGTTCATACGCTTTTGGCATCAGCTATTGGCCAAACATTTTGCATTGGTTTTGTTTGGGATTTTCTTGTTCCAGTCATAGTCATCTAGTGTAAACATGCTATTATTGCCCCTTAGAATTTTCTTTAATAAACTTCTCCAATTGAACTTCATAGCAATAGCAACTAAATTGAGGAAGCTTATATTGACGTGCATTATATCCAGTTTCTTTCTTTCAGAAACAAATAGTCTCTGTGCAGCGTTTGACAATGTTTTAACTATTATATTCGCTACCAGGGTACATGAAGGAAAGGAGTACCGTAGCTGTGATAGGCCTCAGTGTACACACTGCACCAGTGGAGATGCGTGAAAAACTTGCTGTTGCAGAGGAACTGTGGCCCCGTGCTATTCAAGAACTCACTAGTCTGAACCATATTGAAGAGGCTGCTGTTCTTAGTACCTGTAATAGAATGGAAATTTATGTGGTGGCCCTATCATGGAACCGAGGTATCAGAGAAGTAGTGGACTGGATGTCAAAGGTGAGTGCTGTTTGATCAACCCTCGTTGTTCAGTCTGTAGTAGTATTTTTCCCCAGCTTTTTGGTTGCTCAAAGACACAGTTTAGGAAAGATTCCCTAATGTGTTTATTTTTGTGATTTTGCAGAAAAGTGGTATTCCTGCTTCCGAGCTTAGGGAGCACCTGTTCATTTTGCGAAGCAGTGATGCTACACGCCATCTGTTTGAGGTGTCAGCTGGCCTTGACTCTTTGGTTCTCGGTGAAGGACAAATCCTTGCTCAAGTTAAACAAGTTGTGAGGAGCGGACAAAACAGTGGAGGCTTGGGAAAGAACATTGATAGGATGTTCAAGGATGCAATCACTGCTGGAAAGCGTGTCCGCTGCGAGACCAACATATCATCCGGTGCTGTTTCTGTCAGTTCAGCGGCAGTTGAATTGGCCCTGATGAAGCTTCCAAAGTCTGAAGCCCTGTCAGCCAGGATGCTTTTGATTGGTGCCGGGAAAATGGGAAAATTAGTGATCAAACATCTCATTGCCAAAGGATGCAAGAAGGTTGTTGTGGTTAACCGCTCAGTTGAAAGGGTGGATGCCATTCATGGGGAGATGAAAGATATCGAAATTGTGTACAGACCTCTCTCAGAGATGTATGAAGCTGCTGCTGAAGCTGATGTCGTGTTCACAAGCACCGCATCTGAAACTCCATTGTTCACAAAAGAACATGCAGAGGCACTCCCCGCTGTTTCTGATACTATGGGAGGTGTTCGCCTGTTTGTCGACATATCTGTCCCCAGAAATGTCAGCGCATGTGTGTCTGAAGTTGGCGCTGCACGAGTATACAATGTCGATGACTTGAAAGAGGTGGTGGAAGCCAACAAGGAGGACCGGCTCAGGAAAGCAATGGAGGCGCAGACAATCATCACCGAAGAACTGAAACGATTCGAGGCATGGAGGGACTCGTTGGAGACTGTCCCCACCATCAAGAAGCTGAGGTCATATGCTGACAGGATCAGGGCCTCAGAGCTCGAGAAGTGCTTGCAGAAGGCTGGTGAAGACACCCTCACCAAGAAGATGAGGAGAGCCATCGAGGAGCTGAGCACCGGCATCGTTAACAAGCTACTCCATGGCCCGCTGCAGCACCTGAGGTGCGACGGCAGTGACAGCCGCACCCTCGACGAGACGCTCGAGAACATGCACGCCCTCAACCGGATGTTCAGCCTTGACACGGAGAAGGCGATCATCGAGCAGAAGATCAAGGCCAAGGTGGAGAAGATACAAAACTGAGGCCAGGAAACAATTTTCCTACCCCTTTATCTATATATATCCTCTTCACTCTGTTTCCAAGTTTTTTGATCCTTTCGCTTACAGACCCCCGACTCACTGAGATCGTCAACTGTGTCGTGAATTAGAGCCATGGCAGCGTATCGTGAATAACAGCTATGTATCCCAATTCCCCACAGAAGAAAGACTGTATATTTATATGCATTTATTGGAGCAAATAGTGCTGTAAAATACTAATACAATCATGGGCTCAATGCAACTGTAGCTAGACATCTGAGCTAAAGTTGTTATACTGTATTTGATAGTATGTAGATGAGGATCATGGAATTACGGATTTACAGTGCATACCATCAGTACACTAGAAGTCTGCATTTAATATTGCTTGGATTGTTTGAAACTCATGATTCTGAGCAAGGAAGCTGTTCAGTTTTATCAGGAAACATTTGCTGGTCTGGGTTAGTAGTTAGTACTTCAGTTATTCGCTTCTGCTCCTCGACACCACTCCATGGCTTGTGGTCATCACGGCGGTGGGGGCCGAGATCCGGATCTGACGGTAGCTGGTGCATTGCCATGTGCCAGGCCAGTCTTGTCTACAATAAGGGGTAAATTTGCTAGAGAACGCCCTTGGCCCTTCGATGTAAAGTTAAAAATCTGAAAAAATAAAATTAAAAAAATCTGAAAAAATATAATTTCAGATAAAAAAAATTTAAAGCATGTTTGGAACACAGAAAATTCAATGGAATAATGCAGGAATTAGTTTGATTTCGTAGGAAAAACGTTGGAATAAAAAAAATATCGTGTTCCAAACATGTGGCCCCATTTGCGTGCCCTTTAACCTCGGCTCGATCCGCTTTTTTTTTTCATCGGAATAGTGTTTTCCTTTCACAAATTTCTCCAGATTCCTCCAAATTTCTCCAAGCGAACAGGGCTTGCATCGACAACTGCAATTTTGTATGGACCATGTCAATGTCCGAAGTCGTTCGGAAATTCTAAGTTTTGAATTTCAAAATTTAAGAATTTAAAAATAATTTTTGGTAATTTAAATATTTTTTTACAAAAACTTATCAACTGCAAAGTTGTAGATCTTATTGAGCTCTACTATTTTGATATAAAGTTCATCTTTATCCGATTTAATATGCAAAAAATATAAATTGTTTGGATAACTATTGAGGCTTTGGGTAGGCATTATGGTGACTTTTCTAAATCTCACTCTCTAAATCATCATTTGAAGAGTCATTTATATAAAAATCGTTTTCTATATCTTTTCATTCTCCAACAGTTCTTCTATATCTCATGTGCACTCTGGAAAGCCATTCTCACCTTCTATTTTTTGGCTAGCGAAAAATTAGAATAGAAAATGGCTATATTTGGATAATCATTCAGAGAAGCTGTTGGAGGTTAATTTTACACCAAAATCTCTATTCCTAGCATTTAGAAAGGATATAGAGAATCTCTTGGAGATGCTCTAATAACTAGAAAATTGCCCAACTGAAAAGTGAAAGGGTCGATATGAGAGGAGGGGGGTTTGAATTAGCGCATCTAAAAATTTCTGTTACGATTTAAATCAGCGGAATAGTTTAGGCTTATGATATTCCTCAAATTTGTTATCAAGAAACCTTAGGAAGTTCTCGAGGTTAGCAAGCCTTTGAAATGAAACAGGCACCTCCAAAGTTAGAGCTCAAACAAGCTTAGAGATATACACAAGCAAGTTCACGAACCACATACACTCACAAATACGCACAACTAAATAGATCAAGCAGGAAACACAGATTAAAAGCGAGAACTCAAAAGTAACCAAACCAAAGTGGAGACACAAGTAAGGACGGATCTAGCGGTGGGGCGGGAGAAGGGGGGCAAGCCCCCCCCCTACCGCTAGTCCCATAGAGCCCCCTAGAGCCTCTCCAAGAATTTTTGCCATTGTTGTTTTGAAGAGGAGAGGCTGAATATTGAAAATGAACTTTCAGTTTCCCCTGAACTTTCATCCTAGATCCGGTCACTAGACACACGGATTTGCTTTCCGGAGTTCGTCTCCTTCTAAGAAGGACCTACGTCTCCATTGAAGAAGCTCCAAGCGACCCAAGGATTTTACCTTAGTCTCTTTCAACCACACCACAAGCACGGGACTTCACCGAGGCGATGCTAGGCATCAGTTGTTTCACCTCCAAGAGTAACAAATGCTTCTTGCTTGACGAAGCCCATAAGTGCTCAAGTATTTAGATTGCTATTGTGCTCATAAACTCCCAAATTGCTTACACTCTTAACCCAACTCATAACATCTGACCTTGAATTCTCACAAAAAAAAAGAATGGGAAGAGCTAGAGAGGCTTTTTCTTTGCATCCAACCCTTCAAATGAGGGGTGGGGGGGGGGGGGGGGTATAAATAAATACTTTAAAATCACGAACTAGCCATTATGACTGTCAAGGTACACCGAAACTTCCGGACGTCGAGAACGTCCTGATAAGAGTCGGCTAGGGTCAACTTAGGCATGTTAAGAACACCAAAAAGAATTTTATTAATCCCAATTCCTGTTGACCCAAGTGTTGATGACTTGGTGTGTCTTTCGTGTTAGCACTTGGATTTCGGTTAGTTTGAGTGCTTAATAATGTCGAGTAGTGGAGATGGATGGATAAAACCGGAAGAAAAAACATGCGTGGAGATGGATGGATAAAAAACAGGGAAAAATCGCGTGTTGAGGGGGAAAAAAGCCTCAGAGTGCTTGTGTTTAGTTTTGCCGGTTTTCGATCTTTTCAGTAGATAGAGATATAGAGATTAAGATAAGAAACAAATACCGCCTTCCGGTTCTGTAAAGATTTTGCGTGCATCGTCTGATCGATCCGCATGTACTGTTAGCAGATTTTGTTTATTTTATTTACAAAACTTTAAAAAGGTTTGAAGTACTACTATCTCTATCCCTAAGAATATTTCGTAGAGAACCGATTCGTACATAAATCTCAACAAAACTCCCAACGTCCAGAAGCTCCGATCCCGGCGTCTAGAGCGGCCACACCGCAACAGCAACAAAGGCGATGGATCAGCACGGGGAAAAGGAGGAGACCAACTCCCAAGAATCGGCTTCGGCGGCGGACCAGCGCGAAGAGACTGCGGCGGCGGAGGGCGAGGACACGTCCGAGGAATCCATGGACCAGCGCAAGGAGGACGGGTATAAAGCCGACGAATCGACGGGTCTGGTCGAGGACGACGTGGTGGGCTCTGAAGAAGCCTCGGCGCCGCCACCCTTCGCGCACCCGTGGTCGCTGCTCCGCGCCTGCGCCGGCGGCCTGGGCCTGCTCGGCTGCTGCGGCGACCAGAAGCCGCCGCCGTCTGCCGTTGCTGCAACTGAAGCCGCCACGGCTACAGCGGTGGGCAAATGTTTGGCGGCGGCGAGGTCGTCCCAAGAAGAAGAGGCGGGCGGCGACGCCGGCGAGAAGGCGAAGGCTAACGTAAGTGGATCGATCGCCGCTTGATTTGCACGCTGATCAGTTCGTTTGCCGATCCGTAACCGATCGATGTTCATTGACTAGCTCAAGTGAATATGCATGCAGCCGCCGCCGCAGGGTTTCTACATGCAGGAGGTGATCACCCGCGTGTGGGCGGTGGCGGTGAGGACGCCGCGGCCACCGGACCACGCGAGAGAAGGGAGCGGTGGCCATGGAGGCGCACACCACTAGGACTCGCGCATGGGTTTTCTACCTCATGCATCTAGCTTAGTTCAGGGCGTCATCATGCGCTGCGCCTGCATAAAAACATTTTGACCGTCAGAGATGACAGATCTACGGCCGTCTACGTTGCACGCCTTCAAACTTGGTACAGTAAAAAATGTGCCTGTGCGTGTGGCTCCGAAGTCTGATGTGAACTTCTTTTTTTGAACAGAACTGGCAGGTGCTCTGCTTTTCATTCAGTAGAAAGCATAGTCTGAATCTGATGTGAACTTCAAATAAGACTATTCAAAGTAGTTATCTGTGATGTTTGAGACGTTATAAGCTGCAGCACCCAACCCAAGGGTTTTAATTTGGTAACTAACGAGGTCTTCGGTTTAATTTTGGTTGTTGGTGTGCATGTGTACAAGTGTTCAAGCATTGTTCACGGAAATTTTCGAGGTATAGATAATGAGTACTAGATCTTATAGATACGTACGGTTGCGTCTCTGCATAAAGCTCATGTTCTGAATAATTATGACAGCACACTTCAAAGTGATGATGCCTGAATTATGAATATGCATGGCAAAGTCCAATGTAATCAGATAGCGCTGTGATATGTTGCAGTTTAAGGAATAACGGAATTTGTTTGGTTAGCTTATGTAATCAGATACCAAAAGAGGAAGGGAGCATCAACATGCCGACGTGGACTGACGAGCGGCGGCGCAGGGATGCCGGACAAGTAGAGGAGAAGTGGCGGTGGATGTCATCGGAGCCATGACGAATCGTTGCGGCGGACACCAGAGCCTACGACGAATCGCTAGCCAAAGGTCCTCTAGCCGAACTGGCTAAGTGTTCCGGCGGCACCTCTCAGATCCTGAGTTCGATCCCCATATAGGGATGAATTTTAGGCTAGAGGGTAATAAAATCCCCTCATGTCCCACGCCAAAGTACATGTCCGTGATTGTCCCATCTCACGGGGATGCGGTGCCACTGTATATGGGTGGGGCCGGAGTTCATGGGTTTTCACGAGCTACGTGAGAAGTTCTTCTTAATGAAAAACTGGTGGGGACGTCACTCCCCCTCGCGGCTCACGTTTTTTTTACGACGAATCGCTATGACTCGTGTTCACGAGTGGTGCGGATGAGCAGAGAAGAAACGGCAGTAGTGGACACCGAGCCGCGCAGGCGATTGAGTGAATGAGAAGAAAAAAGATAATGCTGGTTCTAGAGCGGTATCAAAGTTGTATAGGCCCGTATCTGATGCCGCTATAAATGGATACATGCTGCCCTAACCAAACACGAGACCGGGCGCCCCCATCCCGTCAGAAAACGGCGCTTGGATCTTGGTTTCATGCCCCCATCCTCTCCTACCTACCTCTTGCTCCACCATGGAGGAGCGCGAGACGAGGGCCAGGTTGTCACCGCCTGCCACAACCATAATCGGTGTTCCCATCTGTGCGCTCATGGCCAGTAGAGTCGTTCTTGGCAGATGGCGAGTGTAGGAGGGCGACGCCCTACCGTGGCGTCCATAGCGGTAAGGTTAGTAAGATGCAATTCTTGCCGGTTCCAGGTAGTAATAATTCTTGAGGATTAGAAGACACTAGTACAACGACGATTTCTCTTGGTGGTGGCCATTTTATCTGTGGTGGTTCGTAATGTATTGGCGTCACTAGAAATAAAACTATGGGTCTAGACCATGAACCGTCAATATAAATTTATTTTTACTGGCTGTTTTCTTAAGTTTACCGCAAGTAAAAATACATGATTTCTACTTGTGATAGCCTTAAGAAAACAACAAGCAAAAATGTATTTATAGTGGCGGTTTTCATAACCTAGCGTCACTACAAATAATTTAAAATTAATTTTTTGAGTTTTTCAAATGATCTCGGATGGAGAAATTGTCTGAACAAAAGTTGTAGGATTCAAAAAGATCTACAACTTTTTAGTTGACAACCTTTTCATTTAAAATCATTTAGGACACAGAAATTATGTTTTAAGATTAATGATTTTAAAATTTATATTTTTTGAATTTCTCAAATGGCCTCCGATGGAAAAAACGATCAAAAGCAAAGTTGTAGATCTCAATGAGATCTAAAAGTTTGTAGTTGAAACTTTTTTCATTTGAATCCATTTAGGGCTTGAAATCTCAATTTTTAAATCTGCGGTAGTGAATACTGAGTGTATATTTCTACTGTTAGTTACAAGTGGCTTTTGGGGTGTAGTGGTAAAGGGTGTAACGCGCGAGGTTTGAGGTGCTGAGTTCGATTCCTGGGGGTTATGGATTTCTTGTGAAAATGGATGAAAACATTCATAACCGTGTGTGGCTGCCTTGTGCGCGAGCCTCCTTAGATAAATTTTTTAGCCCGATTTTCAAATTTTGAAAATCATTTGTAGTGACGGTTTTCTTAAGAAAACAGTCGGTGTAAATCATTTGTAGTGGCGGTTTTCTAGAAGACGCATATGAAGTTCGTGATTTTCACTAGCCTTTAGCATTGGTGGTGGACACATGACGCCAGTAACAGTAGGTTTAGAACCGTCAGTACTAATGTTCTGTACTAGTCGGATAGACATCACTCCTTGCTCCAGGCGAGTGGAGGAGGGCGACGCCCTACCATGGCCCCGATAGCGGTAGGGTTAGGAGATGCAATTCTTGCAGGTTCCAATAATTCTTGAGGATCAGAGAGGACGGATAAACAATCAAGCAGAAATTGGATCGGTTAGTTATCTCTAAGATGGGAGAGTAGGAAAAACAGATAAGGCCAAATTGGATCGGTTAGTTATCTCTGAGAAGGGAGAGTAGTTATCTCTGAGATGGGAAAGTAATCGGATCGGTTAGTTATCTCTAGGAGAGTAGCTATCTTTGAGATGGGAGAGTAGGAAAAACAGATAAGGCCGTTATCTCTGAGATGGGAGCCCTCATGTAAGTGCTTCATGTGCTCGGTTGCTGATGGATGGACTCGTGGTGATCACTGAGCAGCTAGGAAAAATAGATAAGGCCCTCATGTAAGTGCTACATGTGCCCGGTTGCCGATGGATGGACTCGTGGTGATCACTGAGCAGGGAGTGCAAGTTGCGCTAGGAGTACATACAAACAGTGGAGTCGGTTGGATTGTATACGGAGTACGAGACGAAGAGGGACGTGGGGTGGCGATCCGGGAGTACAATCCCGAGACGGACCGCGACCGCGACCGCGCGACGGGACGGAGGCCGTTGACCGGGAGTGCGACGTCGGCCCAGCCGGCGAGATGTCGCTGCACGCCGACCAGCTGCTCGGCGACCCCATCGCGCGCATCCGCTACTCGCCGCACTACCTCATGCTGGCACGTACGTACGTGTGCTCCGACCTCGATCTGATCCTCCCGTATACGTACTCGTCAATGCACGGTTACGCGATCTGCTTAGGCTGCTTTTTCAAGTCGCAAACTAGTTTGATCCCGACTTGCATGAACATTGATCCCGACTTGCATGAACAGGTGGCTGAGACGTCCGAGCCGATCTGCTCCCACAAGTAAAGTTCCACTGTCCCTATAGGTACTCCTGACATCTACGATCGCCAGCGACAATTGTCCACTTTGTTGCATCCATTTGACTGATGATCCATGCTGATATGTTGTCACATCAAGTCAAGAAACTAAACTGGTGCATGCATGCAGGCGGATGGGCATCGCGCTGCAGCTGGTGCGTCAGCTGGAGCAGTGGTTCGAGCTCATGAGCGCCGAGTACGCGTACATGGCCACTGACAAGTCCAACGAGGCGTCGCTGCGTCTCTTCACCGGCCGCTGCGGCTACACCGAGTTCTGGACGCTGACCTTCTCGTGCACCCAGTGCACTCGCACCGGCTCAAGGCGCCGCGCCGCGCCACGGTCGTTCGGACGTTCGCCTCGGCGCCCGCGATGCCTACCGCAGCATGTTCGCACACGTCGAGTTCTTCCCCGCGGACATCGGCCACGTCCTGGACAACACGCTCTCCCGCGGCACGTTCCTGGCTATCGTCGGCGGCGGCGGAGGCTTCGAGTGGGGCGGTGACGTCGACCGCTTCCTGGCGTCCCCGCCGGCGTCCTGGGCCGTGGCGAGCGCGTGGGACTGCGGCGTGTGTCCGCCTCGAGGTGCGCGGCGCGGCCGCCACCCACGCGCTGGACCGCGTGGACAAGTGGCTGCGCGTGCCGTCCGTGCCCGACTTGTTCCGCCCGTTCGCGGGGTGGTTCGTGTACGGCCTCGCTGGGACGGGACGCGACGCCGCGCTGGCCGGGGGAGGCGGTGTTCGCGTGGATCGTGCGCGCGGCAGCCGTGGCAGTGCAGGTGGAGACCATGTATGTACCGCCTCGGCAGGCGCATCCCGCACTGGCGTCGCCTGTCGTACGTGCACCGAGGACCTGTGGTTCGTGAAGCGGCTCGGCGGCGGCCACGCGAACGCCTGGGACTGGGCCACGTCGGCCCCTGCTCGCTCCATCTTCGTGGACCCCAGGGAGTTTTTTTTTTTTTGGAGTAAAACAGGAGGGGGGCTCACCTACTGAAATTTATTAAAAAGTGTAGAAAGATTACAAGAAGTTACAGAAAGTAAGGGAGGTGAGGGAAAGAGATTCAGGGTTTGACTCAGTGGCCGCACGCTTAAGAGTACGTAGAAAGCTCTAGAATATATATACTATGTCGATCATCATGTAGATTAATAGATATATGTCTCATGTCGTCGTTGTCCACCGTGTTCTCGGCATTATCAACTACAGGAGATGACGGTCAAGCAAGCTAGTTCGTTGTCCACCGTGTTCTCTGCATTATCAACTACAGGAGATGACGGTCAAGCAAGCTAGTGAAGGTGCCCTCCAGAGCAGTCTAGTACAACGTCGATCGCCGGCAGCTTTGCTTCAACTCTCTCAGGCATCACATATCTTGGAGCAACAACACCTAGGCGACTCCAAAGATCGACGGCAGAGCCCACTGCTAAAAAGGAATGGGGACCTTGACACGTCTATGCTTTACAAGACACTGAAAACAGCTACTGCCAGCCTGGACCCTTGGGCGAAATTTGTGTGGAATAACAGGGCGCCGCCATGAGTGAAATTCTTCGCATGGTGGTTGTCGCAGGGGAGAATCCAGTGCAAGACCAATCTGATCAAGAAGGGGATCGTGGACAACACCTTGCGCGATGTCTGCAATGCAAGGGAAGAGACGCCAGCTCATGTGATCTTTGGCTGTATAGCTGCAAGGCAGTTTTGGGACGCTGTCCACATTCAAACCGGCGTCAACTGGACGGTGCAGAAGCTGCAGGAAATTGCTCCGCCCAACCATGTCCCAGGCAAACACTTCGGAACGTTCCTACTCCTATGCTGTTGGCACATTTGGAAAAGAAGAAACAACACTGTCTTCAGGAATGATCGAACTGCACTCAACGGGGCATTAGCAGCTTGCAGATCGGAAGCCTGCTTGTGGAAGGCTCGATTGCCAAAGAAAGACAGAGAGATTGCGGATGCTTGGTGCTCCATTTTAGTTAACGCAATGTAAAACATAAATGTAGCTCTTGAAACTATGTTTTTCAAACATTAGGCCTTTGGGGCCAATCAATCAATAAAATTCCAGGTGGGGGATCCTCTCCCCTCCCGTCGACTTATAAAAAAAATCAACTGATGAACGAATGGAACTGCTTCCATGTACGTCACGCAACGCGTACGGTAGCATACACAATAGTAATAGCAAACATAGTAGGATAGATGACAGCGCAACATAGAGATAATAAGGAAGCAACATAGAGATAAGGAAAAAAAATACAAATAACTAGCCTTAGGGATTTTCAATCTGAAGGGTTCCCCATATAGTACTTCTAGTATGTATTTCATATGACGTGGTACTAATTGATATTGTCTTTTTTCTTCACCTTTTGAGCTTATAAACATTAAAGCACATAGACAATAGACTTAGGGCCTGTTTGGATGTATGGAAATAGGCTGAATTGGAATCAGTTTCTTGAGCTGGCCTGTTTAGCTGCCCACCGAATCGGAAAAGGACTTTCCTATGATTTCCAGAGCCCGAATTGAACAACTACGCTAGATTCGTGGCCTCTGAGACAGAAAAGGAGATTCCGAGCGACGAGCGCCTCCTCTCGTGACTCGTCTCTCCCCTGCCCACCGAATCGGAAAAGGACTTTCATGTGATTTCCAGAGCCCGAATTGAACAACTACACTAGATTCGTGGCCTCTGAGACAGAAAAGGAGATTCCGAGCGACGAGCGCCTCCTCTCGTGACTCGTCTCTCCCCCCCTGCCCACCGAATCGGAAAAGAACTTTCATGTGATTTCCAGAGCCCGAATTGAACGACTACGCTAGATTCGTGGCCTCTGAGACGGAAAAGGAGATTCCGAGCGACGAGCGCCTCCTCTCGCGACTCGTCTCTCCCCACAGTCCCGACGCCTCTCTCCTCTTGCCTCCCTCGACGACGCCATGGCGGCGGCTAGGGGTTCGTAGCCTTGCCGAGTCGCCACCCCTTGCCGCTCCCTTTGAGCCCCTTTGCTGCAGCTGCCGTGCCCCGTGCCTTCGCACCGCTGCGAAACCCTAAGTGCCGCTGCCGCCGCTCGATCCGCCATCCTGCCGCTTAGTCGCCACCGTGAGCCCTTTGCCTCGCTACGGAAGTCGGTAAGGAGGCCGCCGGGACCCTTCTTGTTCTCTCTCTCGCTCTCTGTCACCTTTGCGCGCTTGCCGTGGTTACCGAGCCGCAAGGACGTTTGATTGATCTGGTTTTGTGAGGGCTTTTGATTGATCTGGTGGAGATGGTTTGTGGATGCAGTGTCAGCTCGCGTTGCCCGTCGATCTGGTTGTGGACAGAGAGAAGGACGGAGGTCATCCTGTGAGGTGGGACGCCAGTAGATCTTGAAGGTACCTTATGTTGATTTTTTTCCCTGTCTTGGTATGTGTAGTATAATATAGCGTAGTAAGATTCCAAATTCTGCATGAGGAGGTGAATAATTTTGCAGTCTTTTGTTGCCTACCCCTGTGTATGCCTACTGTTTGTTTTGTTTTGAGAACATTTTTGTTGTTCCGCTTATTCTTGATACTCAAGATACTGTAGACAGATTCGTTGTATAGCCAAAAACCTGCCACACATTTTTTAGCATCTGAAATAGTATGTTGAGATTGATCTGTTATTTAAGTTGACCAGTTGGCTATAATCTCTGATTTGAAATAGCCTGTACCAGGATTAAGTTGGGTTGTGTTTTGCTTATGCTGTTTATGAAAACTGCTGTTCTCATGTCCCATTTAAATAAAACTGGACAGTGCTTGTTTCTGGTTCTATATAAAAGTGCATCTTGTAATTAATATAATACGACCCTTCTTTCCCTACACTTGAACTGTTGGCTGCAATGGCCTTTTTCCAGCCATTCAGTAACTTTAGAATACAGCCCTTCTTTTCCTTTTTGCTGAAGCATTTCTTTTGCATATATGTGATTTAGATGCCTGACAATAATTTAGAATTGGTTAACACAAGTGTGGAAGAAATGAGGCAAAAACAAAGGAAGAAGAGAAAGAGAGTAGCTGCTGTATTTTTTGTTACTTTGATGACCATGATAGCACATTGGTATCATCGGAAAAGACCTAGACATATTCTTCATGCCAATGAAGAGGCAGAGAGAGATGTTAGAACAAAGAAACAAATGCTTAGGAATCTATACCAGGGCTCATATGTGAATTGCTATGATAGTTTCCGCTTAACTAAGAGATCATTTTCTGACATGTGCGCCATCTTACGTGAGAGGTGTGACATGTGTGATACCTTGAATGTGTCCGTAGAAGAAAAGGTGGCAATATTTTTGCTTATAGTTGGTCATGCCATAAAGATGAGGGTAATCCGTAGCACATATGAGTGGACGCTTGAGCCTATCAGTCGTCATTTCAATGAGGTGTTGCGATGCATTTTATCGTTATGCCATGAGTTTATTAAGCTTCCGGACCCATCAACCATACAACCGGATGAGGTAACGGAGCTCAAACTTTATGACATCTTAACTGCTAGTGAACGGAAGTTTGAGAGTCTGTTAGCACTTCCAATTGCAAGAAGAAAAACATGGTTATCGATGCAACTCAACAAGTGATGCAACATACCTATATATCTCAGCTTTGCTACTTTGTCCTTTTAAGTTATGAACTGTGTTACATTGCTCTTCAGTGATGCAACGTACCATATATCTCAGCTTGTGGTATTTGTAGTTAGATGCTTACTGGTTTATTATTTTGAGATGCTTACTGGTTTATTGTTTTTTGATATTACCTACATGTTGGTGTTTTGAGTTACCACCGATGAGTAAATTTGCAGTATTGCGCGTCTGACTCGGATGGTGTGCTTAGAGGACACGAGGTTTATACTGGTTCGGGCAAAAAATCCCTATGTCCAATTCGTTGCTGCTGCTCGTGTTACTAGCACTAAAAGTTTGTAGTAGGCAAACGGGCGAGAGAGGGAAATGATCCTAAGTCTCTAGTGGAAGGAGTGAATGGGTGCTGAGAGCTCGAGCGCTGCTCAGCCGTGTGTTCGTGTCATGCTTTGTACGGATCTGGATCTGATCAGTTTTCGATGGGTCGATCCTTCATGGGGCGCCCTGCTTTCCCTTTTATAGCCTAAGGGAAAGCGTGGGTTACAATGGAGAAAAACGAGAAGAATGAGAGAGATAGAAGAAGGCTGCCAGGACCATCGGGTCCTTCTTCTTCTTCATGTAGGTCCCACCGATCTTATAGATGTCAACAGAGACGGCTTCACGTCGCGGCCCTGTTCGTCACTGACGCCATGCGCAGGCGTCGTCTGCCGGTCATGGTGTCCCATTCCATCCTGGCGGGCGTCGTGGTGAACTGACACACCTGTCAACGTTCGTACGAGGGTTAGACAGAACAGCACCGGCACGCCCGATGTTGTTCTTGATGTGAATCCTCAGGTATGACTCGTCATGGCCACGGGTTACATCGGGCGTGCCGGCCTCTTCTTTGGTGTCAGAGTTTTGACCCAGGCACATACGCCTGAACCTGGAGTGGTTGACGGCGGTATGGGACCCCGTCGGGTGAGACGGAGCCCGCACCCGAGGGGTCGGGCGAGGCGGAGCGCAAACCCAAGGGTCGGACGAGGCGGAGCCCGTGGCCTTGGGGTCAGGCGAGGCGAAGCCCGCGACCTTGGGGTCGGACGAGGCGGAGCCCGCGGCCTTGAGGTCGGGCGAGGCGAAGCCCATGGCCTTGGGGTCGGACGAGGCGGAGCCCACAGCCTCGGGGTCAGGCGAGACGGAGCTCGCGGCCTCGTGGTTGGGCGAGGCGGAGCCAGTGGCCTCGGGGTCGGGCGAGGTGGAGCCCACGACCTTGAGGTCGGGCGAGACGGAGTCCGCGACCTTAGGGTCAAGCGAGGCGGGCCCGCCCCCAGTGGTCGGGCGAGGCGGAGCCCACGCACCTGGGGGTAGGTTGGAGCTGTAGTCGCGCTCTTGACTGCTCAAATGAATCAATATTGATGGCCATTAGCTCCTACTCTTCGGGTACTCTAGTATTGGTCTTCGACAGTAGCCCCGAGCCTACGAAGAAGTAGAATACTCCTTCGGAGGCTTTTTCGAATGGGAGGACTCTGAGGACCTTGGCCTTCTTTTATCGCCCACGGTGTGTACTGGAGACGGCGATTCCCTTTTGTCATGATCGGACCCCTCGGGGGTATAGCCGTGAGATTTGGTGGGTCGGAAAAGGTTTTTCCTGATTCCGACCCCTACGGGGGTCTATCGTTCTGCAACTGCACGTTCGGTCTCCTTGCGAGTCCAACTTTCCTCGAACCCCCTGATGACGACATCACTCCATCACATACAAGCCAAGGAGAGGAGGAGGTCTAGCATGGGCGTCCAATTCATCTTTCTCATGGCGGAGGCCCAGTCCAACTGAAGTTGGGGCCCATCTCGGGTTTCAGAACCAGTCTGTAATAAAACTGGTCACACGGGCGCATCCGAGCTTCGTTTTCGACGATCCACATATGGATGGAAATCTAATTACATAAGAAAGCCAATGCAACTGGTCTCACGTCAAAATCCCTTCGGAATCAACGGGAATCGTCGAAACAAGTCAGCGTCCAGAATCTGCCAGGGTGCTGCGACACCGTCTTTTGATCCGTTGGACCGTGTATCGTGTTTGGGCCCATTAGGGGGTGCGTCCAGGGAGGTGACGCCCAAGACTATAATTAGCAGCCGTCGCTCTTCTTAGGGTTTGGATTTTGGTTAGTTCTTGATTTTCCTAATGAAACAGACATCGTTTTGCTGCAACTGTGCCGCCAAGGCTGCATGCTGTGAACCAGGGCCCCTGTTCTTGATCTTATTCGCCTGTGGTGATTAGTCATTTCGAATAAAGACTTCAACTCTTTCTCATTATCTTAAGCCTCATATTTATTTGTAATTTCAGATTTCGTTCATCCCGTTTTTGCTTGTGTTCTCGATTCGCTTGCAGGAAAGCCTTCTTGATGAGGTCAATCATGTTCGCGTGGTTGATAACCAACGGAGCAGTGGTGTAACGGTTGCAGGGGTCCGAATTAGTCTTGGTTCGAAGCCTAGATCGTGAACGTCGAGTCTCCACCAATCGACGCTATTATACCTATCGGAAGATCGGGCCTTGTCTACATCAAATGGTATCAGAGACCTTGTTGTCCGTTAGGTATAACTTTGTTTTCCCTTTAGATTGTTACTGTTTTTACATTATCTATAGTTCACAAAAAGCCAAAAAAAATATACGCCACCACATATTCTCTGTCCTATAGCCTTGTTGTGCCGTGTAATTTCGTTTCTGTTTCGTGTTGTTGAGTTTCTGCTCTAGGTCAAGTTCTGATTGCTGGTTTTAAATCGTTTTGAGTTCAGTTTGTTTTTCTCTTTGTTTTTCATCATAATCCGTGAACACCTTCAAGTCTTGCTGTGTTTTCTTTGTATCCATCAAACCCTAGTTCACGCCATCTAATTTGTTACACTTGTCTTCACTGTTTCCATCAGATCCTCGCTGTCCTGACCAATTTTGCGCGTATTGTTCCCGTTTTGTCCTCTAATTCAGAGTCCGTTCGTAAAACTGGTCTAGTTTTCGCATACGAACTCGGATTTCAACGTTCCATATATCAAAATCGATTAGAAAAAAATTTCGGACCCATCCATCCCCCGCACTATCGGGGTCGGAAATTTTTATTTTGGTCAAAAACTGGTCACAAGGTCCTCTTTTCGTGGTCACAAGCTTTGTCGATTATGAGCACGTCTTCTAAAATCTCCACAGGCTGCACCTTTTACTTATTTAAGCTCATATTTTTTGTGGTTACTTTTTTTGTGCTCCTAAGTGAAGGAAAAAATATGAAAAAAAAGAAAAAGAAAAGTCAAAATTTCCCAAAAAAACAACGACAACCAAAAAAATAGAAAAAAGAGAGAGGCAAAAGAGGAACAATATCTAGAGGAGCATATAGATAGCTCCATTTGAGATGTGTTTGCGTGTGCTGATTGCTGCCTTGTTACTAATCATATTCCTGCTGTCCACATCACTTGATACATCTGGTACTTGGAACGTGAATAGGCCAACAACTAAGACAAGTACTCGGGATACTTATTCAGCTTTGCTATTCAACTGCGAATATTGTTTTTCCTTGCTACTATATTGTGCCTGTCCAAGCTCCACTTTCTTTAACCAAGTACAGGTTCGTCTTGCAACTATTACACTCGAGCTACAACGGTATCACAGTCACCGACCGATTGCACCGCCTGTTGTTTTGGTAAGAACACTTGTAAGACCGTGATAAGACGTTTGAGAGTTGAGTGCCTTATTTTTCCTTATCCACAACCTAAGTAGTTGGTAGGGATAATACTATTTGTGTTGTCTTCTCTTTTCTACTAACCATGTCAGGAAAAGTCAGAGGCAGCGGCCAAGGAAACGAGGATGCACCTACAGATTTCAATGACTGTGTTTCCAAGAATAAACTTCGTGTCGTCCTTGATGACAAGTTTAATGAAATCCTTCAACAAATCATCAACTTGGTCAAGAGGATTGAAGATGTTGAACAACATCCTGAACCACGTCCTGAAGATACTGATAATGATGATCTCTCTGAGGAGGAGGATGGCGGCGCGGAGGCTGAAGCTGAAGCTCAACGACGTGCTGAGGATGCACGTAACCGTAATCGGTTGAATTTTAACCGACGCGGTATGGTAGGTAATAACCAAGATAATAATGATCCTTTCTCTAAAACCAAGTTTAAGATACCTCTTTTTTCTGGTTCTGCTGATCCTGAAGCATATTTAGATTAGGAGATGGTTGTAGATCAAAAATTTAACTCCCATCAAGTACATGAAGAATATAGAGTTAGACTTGCTACTAGTGAGTTTACTAGTTTTGCACTTTTCTGGTGGAATGATATTTGTAATAATGCTAATGCTAATGCTCAAAAACCTCAAACTTGGACTGTACTTAAACGACGAATGAAATCGAGATTTGTTCCTCCATATTATCAGCGTGATCTACGATTAAAACTGCAACGTTTAAATCAAGGTAGTAAGACTGTTGAGGAATATTATCAGGAGCTTTTAATTGGTCTAGCACATAGTAACATACAGGATGATGAAATGGATAAGTGTTCTAGATTTTTTTGAGGTTTGCGTCGTGAAATACATGATGTTCTTAACCAAAGTTCGGCTAGGTGGCAACTACTCGGCGACTACGCGCGCCTAGTCGCTGGGCGAAGCCCGTCGCCGCGACTAGGGGCATAGTCGCGCATCGTGGCGCTAGGTGGAGCTAGGTGGCCGTCGCGACCACTGCCCAGCCGTAGCCATCGGGCGCAGCCGCGCATGCACCAGCTTCAGCCGTCGGGCGGCCACGCGTGCGCGTGTGCCCGCTCCGGCTGGCTGCGGCCTCCGTGGACGCCGCACCTCCCCTGGCTGCCACCTGCTGCCCCTCCCCACGTCGGGTGTGGCCCTCTGGTTGAAGCCACCCCTGCTCTGCTTCACTCGGGGAACCAGGCTCGGCCCTCTGCTCTGCCTCGCCGCCCCTGCTCGTGGCCCTCTGCTCTGCTCGCCCCCCTGCTCAGCTTCGCTCGGGGAACCAGGCACGGCCCTCTACTCTGCTCTGCTCGCCGTCCCCTGCTCTGCTTCACTCGGGGAACCAGGCGCGGCCCTCTGCTCTGCTCTGCTTTCTCTTGGAGCAGAGTAGCTGCTCTGCATTGCTTTCTCTTGGAGCAGAGGAGAGCTCCATTGCCAATACGCCTAGGCAAACGCCTAGGAGCGCCTAGGATCGAGTACTCCCGACTAGGCGCTAGGCAATGGGTCAGCGCCTAGATTCCGCCTAGCGCCTAGCTGAACTTTGTTCTTGACTATAAATAATGGTGTAGATTTTTCCAATTATATCATTATGCTATTAAAGCTGAAAGGGAAGTACAGGGACGACAACCTAGACGTTCCACGACTCCGTCCGCGACTCCATCAGCTCCTTCATGTCCAACCGAGGTGAGTAAATTTTCTAATGTGCAGACACCACCAGCATCTGTAAAGAAGAGTTCTCCTATCACACCTTCCAGTGGATCTGCTACACCTTCCTCTAGCAGCTCTTCTAAAGTTGTTTGCCACCGCTGCAAGGGCATGGGACATATTGCTAAAGAATGCCCTAGTAAACGCACATATATTGCTACTGATGATTGTGGGTATGTTAGTGCTAGTGATGAAGAGAATGAATTTGCACTTGCAACTGGTCTTTATGCAGATAAATTTGCGGACAGTGCTGAAGATCCTGAAGAGGTAATTGATAGTGTGGCCTGCACTGCAGACTACAAATCAATCCTTGTTCAGCGTGTATTGAGTATACAAGTTGAGCCAGTAGACAAGCTACAACGTCATAATTTGTTTCAAATGTTCCTCATTGTCAATAATTTTCGTGTTTGTGCTATAATTGATGGAGGGAGCAGCAATAACTTGGTAAGTTCTGAGCTTATCAAGACTCTTGGTTTATCTACACGGGCTCTTTCACATTCATACCATGTTTAGTGATTCAACAATAGTGGTAAGACAAAGGTAACATAATCTGCTCGTATGTATTTTTCTATCGGATCATACCATGATTATGCTTATTTTGATGTCGTGCCTATGCAAGCTTGTTCACTTTCGTTAGGCCGCCCTTGGCAATATGATAATAATGTTGTACATCATGGTAGACAAAATAGATACTCCCTCCGGTTCTATAAAGCAAGTCGTTTTGAGGTTGTCTTAAGTCAAATATTTTAAACTTTGACTACAAATAACTTCTTTTAGGTTGAGTTTGAAAATATGAAAGTGATGTAAGTAGATTCATCTCGAAATGTAGTTTCATAAAAGTATATATTGACTATATTTTATAGATATTTTATAGCAAAAAGTTGCAGTCAAAGTTGTTTGTTAAAGACCGTGTCGATGTCCAAAACGACTTGCTTTAGAGAACCAAAGGGAGTATACTTTTATGTTTAAAGGAAAGATCATTGTTTTACTTCCTTTAACTCCTGCTGAAATTGTGCAATATGAAAAGGAACTTGCTGAAAAGAAAAAGAAAGGCCTTGATAAAGACTCTAGCAAACCATTAAATGATCCTTCAAGTAACATGAAAGAGGTTTTATTTGCTCTTAAATCTGTTCTTGTTGTTCATGATGAACCATGTTATGCTTTAACTTGTACATCGCCTATATGTCCACTTGGTCCTACTTCTAGTGCTATGCCTCTTGTTGGTACTAACCTTTTGCAGGAGAAGGAGGATGAATTCCTAGCAGGAAAGCCACCATGGCAGCCGCCTTTGCGAAGGATTGGGCGTCAAGATGAACGTCTTCTTCGGAGCCATCGTTGTTGTCATCCAATGGAGGAGACGATCTACTTCAGTCGAGGATGACTTCAATTCAAGAAAGGGAGGATGATGATGACATCACTCCATCACATACAAGCTAAGGAGAGGAGGAGGTCCAGCATGGGTGTCCAATTCATCTTTCTCATGGCGGAGGCCCAGTCCAATTGAAGTTGGAGCCCATCTCGGGTTCCAGAACCAGTCTGTAATAAAACTGGTCACACGGGCACGTCCGAGCTCTGTTTTCGACGATCCACATATGGATGGAAAGCTAATTACATAAGGAAGCCAATGCAACTGGTCTCACATCAAAATCCCTTCGGAATCCATGGGAATCATCGAAACAAGTTAGCGTCCAGAATTTGTCAGGGTGCTGCGACACCGTCTTTTGATCCGTTGGACCGTCTATCGTGTTTGGGCCCATTAGGGGGCGTGTCTAGGGGGTGACGCCAAAGACTCTATAATTAGAAGTCATCGCTCTCCTCAGGGTTTGGGTTTTATTTAGTTCTTAATTTCCTCGTGAAACAGACATCGTTTTGCTGCAACTGTGCTGCAAAGGCTGCTTGCTGTGAACCAGGGCCCCTGTTCTTGGTCTTGTTCGCCTGTGGCAATTAGTCCTTTCGAATAAAGACGTGAACTATTTCTCGTTATCTTAAGCCTCGTATTTATTTGCAATTTTAGATTATGTTCATCATGTTCTTGCTTGTGTTCTCGATTCGCTTGCAGGAAAGCCTTCTCAGCGAGGTCAATCGCGTTCGCGTGGTTGATAACTAACGGAGCAGTGGTGTAATGGTTGCGGGGGTCCGAATCAGTCTTGGTTTGAAGCCAAGATCATGAACATCGAGTCTCCACCAATCGACGCTATCATACCTATCGGAAGATCGGGCCTTGTCTACATCACCGCCACCCGTAGCAGGGGTCCGGTCGAGGATGATCGTCTTCTCTCAAATATTTTTTCGATAAAAATGGAGGGGCTGAGCCATGCCATGATTTTCCTCTATGGATGAATCATGGTGATCGGTGAGCTGTTAATGGGGCTAGTTCATCCGCAATGGGGTTCTAGGGATCATCCCTCACTTAGACTTGTGGGGTCCGGTTTCATCGTCACCTTCGGAAGAAGAGGGAGAAGTGACCGACTCTAGATTCTTAGCGGTCAATCCATATAGTTCTCAGGTCCAATCGACCGGTCCTGAGGGCTCTCTGCCTTTCTTCGAGGAAAAACCTTAGATCGTATCTGGCCGAGACTCGAACGTGGGCCGGGATGCCCGCGGCGCTTGTGCGCTCGGGTACTGGCCGCTAGCGGGCCTATCCTCACCCCTCAATCTAAAGGTGCCCAGAGCGGTTGTCGAACTCATCGGTGGGCCAACCTTCAAACTCCTGGGCCCAGATAGGTTGTAGGAGCGTTTTCAGCTCCGTATCCCTCTTACCTATGATGGGTCGTGGCCCATTTGGGGAGGCGAAACGTCCTTGACTTCGTCTACCCGGTGCTAGGGCATCCTCCGATGCGGCTAGAGCCAGGCTATGTTGTCTTCGTAAGTTTTCCTTTCTCTTGCCTTCTCTTCAATTGATTTCACGACCCCATGAGACTAACTTTGAGAGGGGCGAGACCAGCCGAGGGACCTCATCCTCACGGATCACCCAAGCATTGCTGCCGAGGGATTCAGCCATGAGGGCGGTAAATCATGCCAAGGTCGAGCGACTGAGGAAGGCGAAGGAGGACACTAACAACGATGATGATGATGACGATGATGATGGTGACAATGATGAGGTGATGGAGGAAGAAGAAATGATAGCCAATGATATTGAGTGGGACAACCTAGAGAACAAGGATACACTGACAAGCATCGGTTCGTCCTTGCAGGCGTCGGGACCCTTCCGGTTCCATGGAGGGGAGGGTATGTCTGGGGGGCGGTGGAGGTGGGCTGTTCTAACGATGCCCCTCAGAACTGACGGAGGCGGGACATATTGTCGTCCTGCCCCATGAGCCAATAGAGGCGGGTGGCTCCGCTGTCGCACCCCAAGAGCCAAGGGGAGCAGGGCGTTCCGCCAATGTGCCTCAGGAGCTGCCAGGGGTGGGCTCGAAATAGCCTTGTTCCGATGAGGCGGAGCAAAGGTCGGGGGGTTTGCTCCCCAAATGCATCTGACGCCCGACGACGCTGAGGTGAGTTATCAATTCCTCTGTTTTTTCCTATTTTAGTCAGATTTCATCATGACTTATGTTTTTCGTCCCTTGCAGCGTCGCCAGGCAGTGGAATCCTTTGGCACTGGCATCGAAGAAGAGCATCGCCCTCCAATCGGGGCGGCGGCTGTCAGCTGGTGTCGTGCCCCTTTTGGGCAGGAGCGACGCTAGTGTGACTGCTTTCCGGTAGGTCAAGTGTCGCCCATGGTGGTGCCTGTGCCCTCGGTGGGACGGGCAGACGTGAGCGTTCAAGGGGCGCCTTCGAAGGTCATGGAGCAGCTGGTGATGGGCATGATACCGCTACCGACGGTGGGGCAGATGGGGCTACCGACCGCGCTCGTGGCACCGACCATGGCGGGTGCGACATAGCCGGTCGTGACCCCGCCGACGTAGGTGGAGGTGGAGGGGGTCGTGACAGATGGGTCACAGCTGGACACAACCATAGCGTCGCCTGAGATCTCGGCATGACTCATGCCATCGGTGGCCCAAGCGATGATGCCTGGCGTGGTGCTGGGAGAGAGGTTTGCGTCCGCACCGCTGACCCCATCCATCGTTGGAGGGGCCATCCCGACGGGATGTCACAGCGAGAGGGGTCGGTGACGCTTGGGGCCGATGGGGAGTCGTCCCTGACCCTGATGTCAGTGGGCAGCGGCTCACCCACGCGGGGCGAGGCCCTGCTCCAGTGGGTGGATCCACAAGATCCGACGTCGATGCTTTTTACCCTTGACGATGCCGCAGAGAGCACGGAGCGGGAGAGCCTCGACTTAGGGATCACGTCCGTGCTCGAGGACCTAGACCACACCACGGGGGCATTACGCGATGTTGTTGTTCCCTCCGGCTAGGTATTGTTTGGTCCTACTTCTTGCCCTTTTCTTCCTCTACATACTTTTTGTATCCTAACCATCATCTCCCTGCAGTCCCTTATAGCTCGCAGCCAGGGGAAATCTCGGTTCCTTCGTCAACAGAAGGAAGCCTAGGACTACCTCATCAACGAGGTGTGGCTACGTAGGGAGGTGATAGCTCAGCTCATTGCCACCCAGCAGAGGGTGGTTGAGCTGACTCCCCTCATCGAGAAGGTGGCCAATCTTCGGTCGCGGGTGGCCGAGGCCCGTCGGGATGTTGACGAGGCTAAGAAGGCATTTGAGGCCCTGTCGGCGAGGTCGCATAAGGATGACGAAGAAGCCACCAGGGTAGGAAGGAGCGAGATGAGTTGCTCCAGAAGGATGTCGAAACCCGTCAGTGGATCCATGACCTTCAGGGCGAGGCTGAGAAAGAAAGGGATCTAAGGCTAGGGGTCGAGGAGAAGCTCATGGCCCTCGAGAGAAGGGCGAGCCTAGATGCCACGGCGATCGCTCGGCTACACAAGGAGCGGGATGAGCTGATCCAAACCGCTGAGAGGCTCCGCTTAGAACATGGCGTGGCTCACGGAGCGCCATCTAGCTTTCTGAGAGCGTGACCAGGCCTGCCAAGAGCGCGACGACGCATGCAACAAAAGGTCGGCTTGCTCTAGGCCAAGCTCGAAAGGGAGACGACCCAGAAGCTGGAGGCTGAGAGCGTTTCTACCAGGCTGGCTGTGGATCTCGCCGAGATGAGGAGAAATCTTTAGGCATAGAGTGACAAGCTCCATACCTTGAGCACTACCCTCGGAGTGGTCTGCGTCGACCTTGAGGTGGTGCGGTCGAAGGGGACCAGTTTGCTCGTCAGCTCGTGCCGTCAAGATCATGGCTTGGGTGCACCAGCTCGAGAGGAATGCTCTTCGCGTCGGGGTCAATCAGTCCTTCGCGATTGCTCATTCTCATTATGGGGACAACATCGATCTGGAGGCGATGAGCCACCCTACACGCCCGGTTATGAAGTCCACGAGCTGGAGGAGATGGAGACGGCGGTGGCTCCCCTTTCGCATGACCTAGCGGACATGATAGAAGTCATAGTTGTCCCCCGGAGGGGCTAGTTAGTTACATAGGTCGGGCAGTCATTTTTGTAATAAGCGGACAAGTTCCGACCCTTTTGTTTAAACAAGCTTGTTATTTTGTTTCGTTTGAACAAATTTGTTCTTTCTTCCTTTTTATGTGTAAAAAAGGGGTTAATGCGTTCCGACCCTTCCTATTGTTAAGACCATAGAGTTCGAGGTGTGGGCAAGAAACTCTGGTCACGCTAGTAAGCAAGAGTGTCGTAGCCGCTGGGGCACAGATTTCTCACAGTCCGACCAGTTTTACTTAGCGTTCGTTTACGCAAGCCTTGCCTCTAGGTTTTTAACGTGAGAAATGGGTAGGGCACGGCGACTATTTCAGAAAAGGTATGTATATACCCTTATCAGCCACCGAGTGAGACCCGACCCCTTGCCATTGCTGGGGTCGGGTTTCACTAAAGATCGAGGAGATGATAGCGAAAACTAGTAGAAGAAAGCATCTCTTGTTTTAAAAATGTTATTCTTAGTTTTCATACGTACCTCCTCCCTAGGATCCGAGCCATCGTTCTACGACCGCATATTCGGTCTCCTTGCGAGGCCAACTTTCTTCGAGCCCCCACGCGTAGCGAGGGTCCTATCGAGGGTCAGCTCATCTTTGTGATCGTCACCCCACCCACGGTTTCCGCAACCAGAGGGGTTGATCTAACGTCACTTTCCTCGATGGCTCGAGTGTCGTGCTCAGTGAGCTCGCTAACGGGCATGTCCGAGTGGAATCTGGGTCCATCGTTCATAACGGGGTCAGCATAGCCCTCATGTGGCATTCCACAGCTCCTTAACCCGCCTTCCGACAGATGCCTGAGTCATTCCGGAGACCGACTCAGGTGGCCCACTGGCCTCCCTTCGATGGAGATTCTGTGGGCATGGCTCGAGGTTAGGATCGAACGAGAAGGTTGAGATGACCATGTTCGCTTCTGAGCAGGTCAGGTGAAGGCCACTGGGGATCATCTATGTTTTCTCCCCTGGCTCTGTTCGACGCGAGGCGGCCTCGAGCCCTTCATGGGCTAGCCTTCAAATGTTTGTCTATCGGATCGCCGAGTCGGGGTCGAGCGGCTCGAACCCCCGAGCCTTGTTGGGCTCGGTAGGGGTCGGCCGAGTTTTATGTGTCACCTCGTTCATGGTTTCCGCAACCGGAGGGGTTGAGCTAACGACACTTGCCTCGATGACTCGAGTATCACGCTCGGCGAGCTTGCTAACGGGCATGTCCGAGTGGAATTCAGGTCTGTCGTTCGAGATGGGGTCGGCATAGCCCTCATGTGACATTCCACTACTCCTTAACCCACCTCTCGATAGATGCCCGAGTCGTTCTAGAGACCGACTCAGGTGGCTCGTTGGCCTCCCCTCGTTGGAGATTCTGTGGGCATGGCTCGAGGTTAGGATTGAACGATAAGGTTGAGATGACCCTATCCGCTTCTGAGCGGGTCAGGCAAAGGCCGTTGTGGCTCATCTATGTTTTCTCCCCTGGCTCTGTTCGATGTGAGGCAGCCTTGAGCCCTTCGTGGGTGGGCCTTCGAACCTCGGTCAGTTGGATTCCCAAGTCGGGGTCGGGCGGCTCGAACCCTTGAGCCCCGTTGGGCTCGGTAGGGGTCGACCAAGATTATGCGTCACCCCGTCCGTGGTTTCTATAATCGAATATACGACACTTGTCTCGATGGCTCGAGTGTCACGCTCGGTGAGCTCGCTAACATGCATGTTCGAGTGGAATCCGGGTCCGTCATTCATGATGGGGTCGGCATAGCCCTCATGTGGCATTCCACTGCTCCTTAACCCACCTCTTGGTAGATGCCCAAGTCGTTTTGGAGACCGACTTAGGTGGCCCATTGGCCTCCTCTCAATGGAGATTATGTGGGCATGGCTTGAGGTTAGGATTGAACGAGAAGGTTAAGATGACCCTGTCCGCTTATGAGTGGGTTGGGTGAAGGCTGCTGGGGCTCATCTATGTTTCCTCCCCTGGCTCTGTTTGATGTGAGGCGGCCTCGAGCCCTTCATGGGCTGGCCTTCAAACCTCGGTCGGTCGGATTCTCGAGTCGAGGTCGGGTGGCTCGAACCCTCGAGCCCCGTTGGGCTCGGTATGGGTCGGCCGAGTTTTATGCGTCACCCCGTCCGTGGTTTTCGCAACCGGAGGGGTTGAGCTAACGACACTTGCCTCAATGGCTCGAGTGTCGCGCTCGACGAGCTCGCTAACAGGCATGTCCGAGTGGAATATGGGTACATCGTTCTTGACGGGGTCGGCATAGCCCTCATATGGCATTCCGCTGCTCCTTAACCCGCCTCTCGACAGATGCCTGAGTCGTTCTAGAGACCGACTCAGGTGGCCCGTTGGCCTCCCCTCGATGGATATTATGTGGGCATGGCTCGAGATTAGGATCGAACGAGAAGGTTGAGATGACCATGTCCACTTCTGAGTGGGTCGGGCGAAGGCCGCTGGGGCTCATCTACATTTTCTCCCCTGGCTCTGTTCGACGCGAGGTGGCCTTGAGCCCTTCGTGAGCCAACCTTCGAACCTCGATCGGTCGGATTCCTGAGTCGGGGTTGGGCCGCTCAAACCCTCGAGCCCCATTGGGCTCGGTAGGGGTCAGCCGAGTTTTATGCGTCACTCTGTCCGTAGTTTCCGCAACCAAAGGGGTTGAGCTAACGACACTTGCCTCGATGGCTCGAGTGTCGCGCTCAGCGAGCTCGCTAACAGGCATGTCCGAGTGGAATCCGGGTCCATTGTTTGTGACGAGGTTGGCATAGCCCTCATGTGGCATTCCACTGCTCCTTAACCCCGTCTCCCAGTAGATGCCCGAGTCGTTCCGGAGACTGACTTAGGTGACCAGTTGGCCTCCCCTTGATGGAGATTCTGTGGGCATGGCTCGAGGTTAGGATCGAACGAGAAGATTGAGATGACCCTGTCCACTTATGAGTGGGTCAGGCGAAGGCCACTGGCACTCATCTATGTTTTCTCCCCTAGCTCTATTCGACATGAGGTGGCCTCGAGCCCTTCGTAGGCCGGCCTTCGAACCTCGGTCGGTCGCCACTTGTATCGAATGAGACAACTACCGCTTAGTGATGCAACACAAAGCATTGTGATGCAACAATTGCATATGCGATGCTTGGATGTAAAAGAATGGATGAATGAATGCTCATGCACTAGGAAAGTAAAGTGGGGTTTGGTAAAGTTACCTCGATGGCTCGAGTGATGGGTTCGGGGATCTCTTACCGGATATGTTCGAGTGGAATCTAGGTCCATTGTTCGTGACAGAGTCGGCCTAACCCGCATGGGGCATCTTGCTGCTCCTTACCCATCTCTTGGCAGCGGTCCGAGCTGTCTGATCGACTTGGGTGACCTGCTGGCCTCTCCTCGATGGAGATTCAGCCAGTGGGCCCCTCCAAACCCTTCCTAGGAAGGCGGAGGCTAAAGCTCGGGGTGCGGGCAACAAACTCTAATCACGCTGGTGAGCAAAAACGTTGTAGCCGCTAGGGCGTAGGTTTCTTGCGGTCCGACCAGTTTTACTCCGCGTTTGTTTCCACAAACCTTGCCTTTACATTTTTTAACGTGATAAAGGGTTGGGCATAGAGAATGTCAACCCCTTGCCATTGCTGGGGTCGGGCATCACTTAAAGATCGAGGGGTCGATAGCAAAACTAATAAGAGAAAATGTGTGTAAATTAAGGGTGACCTGTCTCTCATCAGTGGCCTGAGCCATCCGATCGACTTGGGTGACCCGCTGGCACAGGACTTACCTTGATGGCTCCAGTCATGGGTTCGTCGTTCGTGACGGAGTTGGCATAACCCGCATGGGGCATTCTACTGCTCCTTACCTGTCTCTCGGCAGCGGCCCGAGTCGTCTGATCGACTTGGGTGACCCGCTAGCACAGAACTTTCCTACGGAGATAGAGGATGAGATCATCCCCCAAGAAATTAGTTAGGCAGAAAAACCAGGCGATGAACTCATGATGAGTGAACAAGCTCTTAGATTTTGTTATGGCCAAACAGATTTTTAGGCCTTCTCCCCTTTTTGTATAAAAAGGTTAGTGCGTTCTGACCCTTTCCGTCGTTTAGGCCGTAAAGCTCGGGGTGCGGGTAAACAAACTCTGATTACGCTGGTGAGCAAAAACGCCGTAGCCGCTATGGCGTAGGTTTTTTGCAGTCCGACCAGTTTTACTCTACATTCGTTTCCACAACCCTTGCTTCTAGATCTTAACGTGAGAAAGGGTCGGGCACAGAGAACGTTTGTTAGGTGGATATACTCTTAAATGCGTTCTAACTCTTTCCGCAGTTAAGGCTTAAGAAGCTCGGGGTGCGAAAAAAACTCTGATCACGTTGGTGAGCAAAATGCCGCAACCGCTGGGGCGTAGGTTTCTTGTAGTCCGACCAGTTTTACTCAGTGTTTGTTTCCATGACCTTCGCTTCTAGGTCTTAACATGAGAAAGAGTCGAGCATAGAGAATGCCTACAGATAAATATGCTCTTATCAGACCCCAAGTCAGGCCCGACCCCCTACTGTTGTTGGGGTTGGGTGTCACTAAAGATCGGAGAGTTGGTAACGAAACTAATAAGAGAAAGCGTGTGTAAATTTAAGGGTAAAAGCGACGTAGTTGTTCGATGTTCCAGGCGTTGACGAAGACTTTACCGTCAATGGTCCTAAGCTTGTAGGTGCCTGGTCGAAGCACCTCCAAGACAACATAGGTCCCTCCCACAGCGGAGAGAGCTTGTGGTGGTTCTTGTTGCTCTAGACAAGGCGGAGCACCAGGTCCCCGACGTTGAAGGCCCGACCCCGCACTTGATGGCTATGGTACCGACGCAACGCTTGCTGGTACTTGGCCGAGCGGAGGAGGGCAACATCGCGCGCTTCATCTAGCTGGTCCATGGCATCCTCGAGGGACGCCTTGGCTCCCTGTTTGTCGTACGCCTTGACCCTCGGCGCTCCATAATCGAGGTCAGTCGGGATGATAGCCTTGGAACCGTAGACCATGAAGAATGGTGTGTAGCCGGTGGCCTGGTTGGGGATTGTCCTCAGGCTCTAGAGCACCGTGAGAACCGCTTCATGAGGACACAATCCTTGTATAGGTGCTCGATAGGGAAAGCATAGTTCGGGCATGGCCCTTTGTGTAACTTCTCGAAGTGGTTCGAGGTACCTTCGACGGGCTTTCGACCCCCCTTGCGGTCGATGGCGGCCACGAGCGAGCCCTCGCACCGCTGCTTGTTCTTCTTCTTGTTGGGACGGTTGGAGGCGTCTTCGCTAGCGTCCTTGTCTCACTTAGCCTTGCCTTTGAGGCGGTCAAAAATCGCCCTGACCGCCTCCTCGCCTGAGGCATGGCTAGTGGCGATGTCGAGGAGCTCTTTGGTGGTTCGCGGGCCCTTGCATCCCAGCTTATGAACTAGGGACTTGTAGGTGGTCCTAGACAAGAAAGCTCCTATGACATCAGCATCGGCGACGTGGGGCGACTCGTTGTACTGCCGGGAGAAGCGCCGGATGTACCCACAAAGAGTCTCCCTGGACTTCTATCGGTAGTTTTTTAGATCCCATGGGTTCCTAGGATGCGCGTATGTGCCTTGGAAGTTTCCCACGAAGATCTCTTTTAGGTCCGCCTAACTTTGGATTCGGTTGGGCGAAAGGTGTTCCAACCACGTTCACACCGAATCAGCCAGCAACAATGGAAGGTTATGGATAATGAAATCATCATTATCCGCTCCACCGGCTTGGCAAGCAAGCCAATAATCCTTGAGCCATAGTTTTGGGTTCGTTTCCCCAGAGTATTTCAGAATATTGGTCGGCGGTCAGTACCACGGTGGGAAGATGTCGTTGAGGATGTATCGGCCAAAGGCCTAAAGTCTCGGCAAGTCGAGGCTCGAGCTTCGATCCTCGCCACTATTGTAGTGTCTGCCATGACAAGGGTGGTAGCCACGGCTTGTCCCCTCCCTTGCATCGCTGCGGGTACATCTGCGGGCGTTGTGGGTGTCACGCGCATCATGGTAAAGGCCAAGACGCTCATTCAACGGGACCGTGGTGCACGGCCTACCGCCTTGCTGTGTCTGGTGGACTAACACATCCATGTTGGGTCGCTCAGAGGGCACGCACTGGCTGGCGTTGAGCTCACATCGTCGGGATAGCGAGCTCTCGGCCTGTTGCGTTGCCGCACGCTCGAGTAGCGTGCGAATCTCATGATGGGCCCGACGATCCTCGGGCGTCGCGGGCCCCAAAAGCCCCTAGAACAAGGCCGCTGCGGCGGCGATGTTCTAGCTTGCCCAGGTGAAGTGTGGGAGGGCTTCATCATCCTCGATGATCCTCCGGCTCATGTCACGAGCCACGGCGCGTGCACGCCCACCGTCTCCGTGGCGCTCCATCTCTCACTCGAGCTCCGCACATTCTTGCTCGAGCTGAAGTCATGCTTCCTCGAGCTCTTGGTGCCGGGCCTTCAGCCGCTCTACCCGTAGGTGAGGTGGGGCCCCTGTATCCCTCTCGACCTCGTCGTCGAAGTCGTTCGTTGGTGTAGCCTCTCCCTCGTGGATGCTTTCGACATGTCCCTCAGGGGTACCTACCATGAAATATTCACGAGAGGGGTGATGGCTCCCCCTGCTGGAGTCAGAGCTAGAGGGCGACTCCGATTCTCCTGCGAGAAGGTCGTGGAAAGATTCCGCAACATATTCGGTCATCCCCACGAACTCATCGTTCGTAGGGGATGAGGGAGTGTGTTGCGCCACAAGGTGGCCAGCGGTCTCTACGGCGTTGCGCAGATCGGATAGGAGCATCGTTGGGGCGCTCCGGACGAGGTATTTCGAGGAGAGCGGCTCTCCTCCGGCAAGCTACGTCATGATGTTGGCAAACGAGAAGGTGAGGTGGCACAGGTCTTCTCGGGACGGTCAGGGTCCCAGGAAGGCGCCGAGCTGGCGTTCTAGCCTCCCATAATCAAAGCCAAGGAGTTGGTCGCTCCCGAGGGCGTGGGCCTCCGGTGCGTGCAGCTGCAGCTCCTCAAGCGCCTCGGTGATCACGTCGAGGCCGACGGAGTGGAGAGGTTGGACGGTGGTGGGAGCCTGCGTCAACTCTCCCTCCGTGATGACGATGAAGCCTAGGTTCCCGAAGCGCACGTGCGCGCTCGGGACCCAGCTGATGCCGTGACTAGCCATCTGAGGCCTGGTGTGGACGTCGAGATGCGCAAAATGCCCCTACCTGGCGTGCCAACTGTCGGTGTTTTGAGTTACCACCGACGAGTAAATTTGTAGTATTGCGCGTCTGACTCGGATGGTGTGCTTAGAGGACACGAGGTTTATACTGGTTCGGGCAGAAAGCCCCTACGTCTAATTCATTGCTGCTGCTTGTGTTACTAGCACTAAAAGTTTATAGTAGGGGTTACAAATGGACGAGAGAGGGAAAGGATCCCAAGTCTCTGGTGGAAGGAGTGAACGGGTGCTGCTCAACCATGCGTCTGTGTCATGCTTTTGTGCGGATCTGAATCTGATCGGTTTTCGATGGGTTGATCCCCTTCATGGGGTGCCCTGCTTTCCCTTTTATAGGCCAAGGGAAAGTACAGGTTACAGCGGAGAAAAAGGAGAAGAAAGAGAGAGAGAAGGCTGCCAGGACCGCCGGGTCCTTCTTCTCCTTCATGCGGGTCCCGCCGATCCTGTAGACATCAACAGGGACGGCTCCACGTCGCGGCATGTTCGTCACTGACATCATTTGCAGGTGTCGTCTGCCGGTCATGGCATCTCATTCTGTCCCGATGGGCGTCGTGGTGAACTAACGCACCTGTCAGTGTTCGTACGAGGGTTAGGCAGAACAGCACCGACACGCCCGATGCTATTCTTGATGTGAATCATCAGGTATGGCCCGTCATAGCCATGGGTTACATCGAGGCGTGCCGGTCTCTTCCTTGGTGTTAGAGTTTTGACCCAGAAACATACGCCTGGATCTGGAGTGGTTGGCAGCGGTATAGGACCCCGTCGGGTGAGACGGAGCCCGCACCCAAGGGGTCGGGAGAGGCGGAGCGCAAACCTAAGGGTCGGGCGAGGCGGAGCCCGCGCACCTAGGGGTCAGTTGGAGCATTAGTCGCGCTCTTGACTGCTCGAATGAATCAATGTTGATGGCCATTAGCTCCTCCTCTTCGGATACCTTAGTATTGGTCCCCGACACTACTACATCTCAGCTTGTGCTATTTGTAGTGAGATGCTTACTGCTTTATTATTCTGATGAGGTGCTTACTGGTTTATTATTGTGTTAGAGAGAGTAGAGAAGAGAGAGAGTAGAGAGAGTATAGAGAGAGAGTAGAGTAGAGAGAGGTAGAGAGTTGAGAGAGTAGAGAGAGGAGAGAGAGAGAGGTAGAGAGTAGAGATAGTATATATAGAGAGAGAGAGAGTAGAGAGAGGTAGAGAGAGAGAGAGAGGTAGTGAGAGAGTAGAGAGAGATGTACGTACGTGTTTGCTGTGTGAGATGTTACAGAGAGATGACAATATAGCTTTCTGTGTTATTTTTGTCCAAACAGGTTTTGTAATTTAATTCATGGAAATAGATTCTACCTGCATCCAAATAGGAATGGTACGTTCCAATTAAATTCCGAACAATTTAATTTCCATAGAAAGTAATTACTAGAATCTTATTCTTGAAATAAGGTTCAATTCATGGGATCCAAACGCCCCCTTCGGGATTTATTAAAATTTCCTCATATAAGCTTGAGGGTTTAGCCCATATATTAAATCCAACACTTTTTGCGATGCGTCCATCAGAATTTCTTCACCAATTTTCACGTTACTTCTTTACTTGCATTTCTAGAACCTATTTTAACATGTCTAACACATATTTAGCGCATATGTTCGTTTTAGGCTTGCGTTGTCATTTTAGTCCCTAAAACTCAGATATATGATCATGAGCGTATTATTATTATTATCCTTACATCAGTCTACCGCTTCTAGATTCCCAAATTACCTTCTAAGCCCGCTGGTGATAGATCAACCTTATCCCCACTCTAATCCTGAACCCAATCTCGCCTGAGACAAAGAAGACGAGTGTAGGAAGACACCCATGGATAAGGAGAAGCCAGCCAGCCAGGTACGTGGCGTTCATCCATTGGTAAAAAGAATATTTGGGTGCTCGTGGAGACATGTTCTAGCGTGATTGAGGAAAGTTATTCTTTAAGTACTAGACAACCACTCATGGGAGACAGGAGTCATGGTCCATGTGAAACACACCTTAGGCTGTCTCCATTGGAAGATTCGTTGGAAAATCTAAATCTAAAATAGGTCTTTAACATAATATTTAGAGTCTTAACAGAGTATCGAAGATCTATTTTAAATATTAAAAAGACATAACTTAAATCTGAGTATCCTCTCTTCCGAAAACTCATTTGTATAAAATGTTATCTTTTGAGTCTTACTTGGAGAACATCGAAAATAAGTATCGAATCATTTTACCTGTAGCGCTGGAAAGGACGAGAAGTTGTATTTTGGGATCCCAGCCGCCACCGACGCGATGAACTCAACGTGACGCTGCTCTGTCATTGATGGCCTTCCCGTACCAGCTAAGGGCTCTTCCACAGCTTCCACACACACTCGAGGCTCGAGGGCAAGCAAGCAAGCTCCGATCCGGCACACAGTTCTTGCTGAGGCAGTCAGGCACCGCCCAGAACCCACATGGCTCCGGTTGTGACAATCACCGACGTCGCCTACGTCGCTGAGCCGGATGGCGCGCTGCCGCCCGAGCCTGTCATCAAGCTCAACGCCATGGAGGCGCAGTGGGTCGTGATTCCATTGCTGCAGCACCTCCTGCTCTTCGAGGGCGACCATCTGCCGCCCTTCGACGCCATCCTCCAGTCCCTCCGGTCCTCCCTCGCGGCGACCTTGGCCACCCACGCCCCGCTCGCTGGCAAGCTCCACTACCTCGCGGACACCGGCGACGTCGCCATCTGCCGCTCCACCGGCGGCGGCGACGACGACCGCGGTGTCAGGTTCGTCGCCGCGGAGTGCGACGCCGACGCCCGCCGCCTCGCGGGCGACGAGGACCACGACGTGCTCACGTTCGAGCGCCTCGTTCCGGAGCTCGACATGAGCCTGCTGCCGGCGCCGGTGCTGGCCGTGCAGGCAACGCGCCTCGCGGGAGGCGGGGTGGCCCTCGGGGTCAGCGTGCACCACGGCGTCGCCGACGGCCGCTCGCTGTGGAGGTTCGTCGAGGCGTGGGCCGCGGCGAGCCGCGGGGACACGCCGCCCGCGCCGCCGGTGTTCGACCGCTCCCGTGTCAGCCTGCCCGGCGGCGAGGAACTGGCCCGGAGCATCCTGCGGAAGTACGCGCCAGATTTGCCAGTGGTACGTGCACATTCCCCCAGCGAGCAGAGCACAGTCTTCTTCAAACCGGTTGTTTTTTCCAACTTTTTTCCTGCTCTTCTCGCCGCCACTCCAGGCTAGCATGCCCACGAGTCTGCAGGAAGACCGCCTGCGGTTCACCCGCCGGACGTTCACTCTGGACACCCAGGACATGAAGCGGCTGAAGCAGCGCATCGTCCGCCTCGGCGAAGCACACGGCGCGCCGCTGCGCCGCTCCCCGTCCAGCTTCGTCGCCGTCGTCGCGCTAGCGTGGACGTGCTTCGTCCGCGGCAGGGCTTTGGCCGCGGACGACGACGACGTGTTCCTGTTCTTCTTCGCCGACGCCCGCGACCGGCTTGACCCTCCCGCCGGGGCGGACTACTTCGGCGCCTGCCTGACCGGATGCCTCGCGAGGCTGCCCGCGCGGGAGCTCCACGGCGAGGGCGCGCTGGCGGCCGCGGCGTCGGCGGTGCAGGGAGCGATCGAGAAGATGGTGGAGGACCCGCTCGGTTGCTGGCCCGGGTGGGAGTTCTTTAGGTTCGCCGGCGACCCAACGCTTCGGCTTGAACGGCTCATGAACGTGTCGGGTTCGTCGGGCTCGAGGGCGTACGATGTTGCCGACTTCGGGTGGGGGAGACCGAGGCGGACGGAGAACATCAGGATGAACCACGACGGGCAGCTGGCACTGGTCCGCGCCAGGGACGGCGACGGGGTGCAGGCGTCGGTGTCCATGCTCCAGCAGAAGCACGTGGACGCTTTCAAATCAGAGTTCCTCAAGCTACTACTCGGTTGATGATGTTGCACGTCCTAGGAGTAGTAGCAGTAGTAGTACGATTTGTTGGTCGAGTTGCATACGGTGGTGTTTAGATCGACGTGTAAAGGTTTGTGTGTCGTATCGGATGTTATACGAGTATTGTATGGGTGTTTAATACTAATATAAAAAATAAATTATAAAATCCATCGATAAATCGTGAGACGAATTTATTAAGCATAATTAATTTGTTATTAGCACATGGATTATTGTAGTGCTTTATTATCAAATCATGAACTGATTAGACTTAAAAGATTCATCTTATAAAATAGTCGTAATATATATAATTAATTATTTTTTAGTTTATATTTATATATATATATATATATATATATATATATCTAAACATTCGATATTATAGGATATAAAGTTTTGACAGAGTAAGTAAACACGGGCTTGCAACTTTGTATTTGCATCGCATTGTACTCAGCATTCCTGTTGACGCTACGGCGATTTGGTGTGGAGAGGTCACGTCACGTCGGCCTCCACGGTGTAAGTGGTTTCACCTCAACGTCGATGTTCCATGGTTTCACCTCCTCAACTTCGATGTTCCATCGAATATTTAACACATCTAATAAAGTATTAAATATAGATCATTTATAAAACTAAATGTATAGATTGTAACTAATTTATAAGACGAATTTATTAAGTTTAATTAGTTTATGATTTGATAATATTGTGTTACAGTACATGTGCTAATGATGGATTGATTAGGCTTAATAAATTCGTCTTACGGATTATTGATGGATTTTGTAATTTATTTTTTTTATTAGTATCTGAATACCTCATGCGACACCACATATAACACATCTTAAACTTTAGTCCCTACATCCAAACACCCATATGGTGGTTTTACAAGGAACAACTCACCTAAAGATTTGATTGTAGCTGCTCCATCCGTCTAGAAAGAATACAATTATGAAAGCCGTATCGGTCAAACAAGTTTAAGTTTGACTAATTTTATAATAAATAATATTAATATTCATGTCTTCAAATAAATTTATTATAAAAATATATTCTATAACTAATTTAATGATATTTATTTTGTCTCATGAGTGTTAGTATATTTTTATATAATTTTAGTCAAAGTTAAATATGTTTGACTTTTTAAGATGTGAGAATTTTATTATTTTATTGCCGTAGGGAGTATACTTTTGCAATAGCTTTTCAAGAGCTATGACGTCAGTCTCTGCGACAACCATTGGAATATCAAACCTGCAGGCTGGCGGGTCTTCTTTGCAAACCGCTTCTCCTAAAAAACTAGAGAAGCCATTTAAGCCACATATTGCTTCACACCTCTAGTAAAACAAAAGGCTTCTCCCCTCTGCAGTTTTTTTTTTTGTAGAGTCATTTTATGAGCTAGCATTTGGTACAAAGTTGAAATTGCTCTAAAAGCCATGTCAAAGAGGATACATATAACAATATAATTACTCCCTCCGTCCAGAAAAGAATGCAATTATGGGATCCATGCCGATCAAATTAGCTCAAGTTTGACTAAGTTTATAGCAAATAGTATTAATATTTATGTCTCCAAATAAATTTATTATGAATATATATTCTATGACTAATCTAATGATACTAATTTTGCATCAGGAATGTTAGTATTTTTTTTATATAATTTTGGTCAAAGTTCAAACGGATTGACTTCTCGAGAAGCGAGAATTGCATTCTTATGTGAACGGAGGGAGTAAAGAGGATCATAGCTTACTCATCTTGCAGTCAATAGGCTATATAATCTTAACTTGTGACATCTTTCACTTAATGAATCATGTGTATTCAAAGCATTACTCTTCCTGCGGGTCCTTTGATTCTTGCTCCGTTTGTTGATGTCATGGTGGAGAAGCACCGTGTTGAAAAAACAAACATTTGCGATGGGAAGGGTTATTGAGCAGCGCGGATCCAGCAGGGCGGGCTTGAACAATGGAGACCTCCCCTCCTCTAAAAAGAAAGAAAGTTTACCCCTCCTTCCCCTAATCGTCCATCCTAGATCCGCCACACCGAGGATTCTATTTATTAGTACTCTGTATGTGCTAAGGCAAGTCACGAAAAGAGAGACGGATAGTGAGTGGAGGCAAAGAGGAAAGACAAAGTCTATAGAAAGCAAAGGTGTAGATAGGAGTACATGCTAGGGGGTGCCAGATTAGTTGAAAGTATAACTTTGTATTGTAAGGCCCTGATTCAATCAAAGGATTATTAAAAAATTAAAGAGATAAATTTCAAATGAAAGGAACAACATCAGAGTGTTTGGAATGAAGGAAAATTGAGCTCATAAGAGATGTGCAAAATGGAGAAAATAAAACCTTCATACCAACCCATGAGAAAGAATATTTGCTCTCTCCCCTACTATCCTTGCTTATGTTCTGTATTTTTTCCCTCCAATCTAGATAGACAATAGTTCAAAGTATCTATTCCAGTGAAATCCTATAGTTTCCACTATTATATTTTCTATGTTTTTTATATTCCTCTATTTCATATTTTTTTCGTTCTAAACAAGCCCTAAAATTGTAACATGATTAGGCCTCGTTCGCTTCGCTAAAAAAACAAGCCGAAACACTGTTCCGGTTAATTTATTGTGAGAGAAAATATTATTCCAGCTGAAAAAACAAGCTGAAAAAGACGGATGAGAAGAGAAGCAAACAGGGCCCTGCAGGTTCTCGAATTTTCAATAGTGAGCTTGGCAAGCGCAACTTTGGTCCGACCATAATCATCTTCCACAAGTAGTAGTATGAGACCCTCCCTATGATTCGGAGTTTTTTAATATTTCACAAAAAAATTGTACTCCTCTTGCTAATTGAAATGGCAAGATTTAAATTTTGCCAATTAAAATGGTGAAATATCCCATTTCTTCATAGCACATCTTAAAAAATCATTCCATATGAGAATAGATGGAGAGGAAATTTATAGAAATATTGTAGAGCTTAGCAAGATCTACAAGTTTGTAGGTCAGTACATTTTCATTTGAAGTCATTTTAGTGCTGAAATAATGAAAATGTATTGTGCTGTTGCGGTATAATTATAATACAGCTCATATGAAAATGCTATAAAGGTTATAAATTTTTAAGATGTGCTAGGTAGAGAAGGGATATCTCAACGTTTGCAATGGTGAAATTTAATTTGGTGATTTGAAATTTAAATCTGACCCGTCCAGCTGGTGAGAAAAGTACATTTCTAATAATTTTTGCAATTATTTTCTAAAAACGAATTTATAGTTTGGACGAGGCCTTTTCGGCCCAAACACTTGTCGGACATGGTCGGCGTCCCGGCCTGGCTGCCTCCCTGTCTCTTGGCGCCCAGTCGAGCGCATCCATGGCGCTGCGGCGACTCGCCCGCCACGCCCTCCACCGCGTTGTGCCCGTTCCCACACCTCCCCTGCCGCTCGTCCCCTTCCCACCTGAACTCCGAAGTCACATCCTCCTCCACCGCTTCTCCACTTCGTTGTCCGACCAACCGCACTTCATGGTCGACTACCTCGTCTCCACCAGCGGCGTCCCGCCGGCCAAGGCCGCGAAGGCGGCCCCGCGGTTCGCGCACCTCAGATCCCCAGACAGGCCCGACGCCGCGCTCGCCTTCCTCCGCTCGCAGGGCCTCACCCGCGCGCAGGTCCGCGCCGTCGTGACGTTCCACCCAACGCTGCTCCTCAGCGACGTGGACGCCACCATCGCCCCCAAGTTCCGCGCCGTGCGGTCGGTGGGCCTCACCCACGCTGAGGCCGCGCGCCTCTTCGCGCTCTACCCGCCCGCGCTCACCTGGGGCGTCCACACCAACCTCCTCTCGCGCCTCCTGTTCTGGCTCGATCTTCTCGGCTCCACCAGATTACTGATGAAATGCCTCACCAAGAAGTGGCTGCTCAAGTACAGCGTCGAATGGCTCAAGGACAGCATGTCCACGCTCCACGGCTACGGCGTCCCCGAGGCGCTGCTCGTCGCCACGGTGTGGCAGAGGCCGGCGTTGATCTTGCGGTCGCCCGCCAGGCTCCGGGTGCTGGCCGCGCGCGTCGACGCGTGCGGGGTGCCGCGTGGCTCCTGGATGTATGCGTGGGCGCTCCTGGCGCTGCACTGCGTCAGCGACGCCGAGTTCCGGGCCAAGATGGCGCCGTGATGTGCGCGACCGGATGCACGGAGCAGGAGTTCCTCGCCATGTTCCGGCGCGCACCGTGCTTCGTGGGCATGTCCGCGGAGTTGCTGCGCCGCAAGGTGGAGTTCCTGATAGGCACCGCCGGGTGCGGCGCCGACGACATCGTTAGGAACCCCGTGGTGCTGACGTACAGCCTCAGCAAGCGGATGGAGCCGCGGTGCCGCGCCATCGAGGCCGGCCAGAGGCGTGGACGACTTTAATCCGTACAAATCAGCCGGCTTTAATCCGTACAAATCAGCCGGCTTTAATCCATACAAATCAGCCGAGGAACAGTATTTTTCTCTCACAACGAATCAGCCGTACAAATCAGCAGAAGACGATTTTAACCGAACTCCTGTTAGACCACCGCAAGGCTAGCTTGGGTGGCGATTCGTCCACCATTGGCAGCAGCTCGCAGTCAGAGGGTGATTGATTCACATTTCTGTTCGGACACCTCTGCAATGCGTGTTGTTTCATCAGATCTGAGATTGACAGGGACCATTGTTTTAACATGATTTGAGCAGAACAGAAGCTTATACATAAACAACAAACTAAGCGTATCATTTTGTTCTGGCTTTGCCGTTATCTGCTGCTTCACATTCTGAACGGGAGCAATATTCTTCGCTGGCCAGTTAATTGCTGCGCCGTCGTTGTTTCGCCATCTTTATCATCACTTGAGACATTTGGAGATGATCCTTGTATTTACTTATAGGCACATGCTGGGGCCAGTTCAAATGATGCCAAGCTGGTCAGGTCAGGAGTTCACTTGAATTTATGACGAACTGAAACATTTGCTCAGCCCTGCTGTGCGGACAATGTTCAGAGAAGAGGCAATCAACAAGACGCACAATTCAACAGCAGAAATAAAGAGATTAAGAACCCTCACAATCAACTACATTCTCTTGTGACCAAAACATTGTTGCAGTATGTACGGCAGTGTAGACATCAGCAGAACAGGTCAGCTAACACAACACATCAGCATGCTAAACAAATCTTATGAACACGGCATGCTTAGTCTTCACTACTATCCAGGACGGTCAACTACATCAGGCATGAAAGATCGACAGATCCTAACAGGGAGTACATCAGGCATGAAAGATCGACAGATCCTAACAGGGAGTGTGGAAGGTCAAGCTATCCGACCTATACGGAGTAGTGTACAATGCCTTCGCTGCTTAGTGCTGACCCCTCACTGTCCAGTTTCCTCTGCCCACGGTGAAATAACTAGTGCATGGCATCCACCTGGAGACGAGCTCAGTAGGCTACTAGCAGTAGATACCAGTTCAAAACACACTGAATTTCGCCAAAGGAATTGACACCCTTCTGGGACCACAACCTTTGCTGTGTTTGGTAGTCAACACTGAACAGGGAAGGGAGGAAAGTGCTACGGTCTACTTGGCCGCATACCAATTCTGTGCACATTTGGCATCAACAGCAAGGTCGACCTTCAGGATATTGGTGCCGTAGAAGGGCTTAGACATGCACTCAACCACTATGGACTTGGCCAGCTCCGCAGACTCTGAAGGCCCTTCCAGTATCACTTCATCATGCACCTGAAAGATGGAGCTGTCAGTTCTACAACAACAACAACAAAGCCTTTATGGAGCTGTCAGTTCTGCTAGGTCTAAAATTATGTTGCATTTATTTTTCAAAAAAGGCTAGAAACTAGAATAGTACTCCAGGGAAAACAATCTGCACCGTCAAATGTATCCATTTTGACTCAATACGGGATACCAAAGGTCAAGTACTCTAGTTACAGGAGTCATAAAAAAGGTGTGTCCTTTTCAGTTTCAAAGGAGAAAGCAAAGTATGCCAACATTTAACCAGTGATCTAACTTTATGCATGAAGTACCTGCAAGAGGAGCGTCCAACCAAGCTCCTTAAGACGAGTATTCCTGTCTATCTCAAGCATTGCACACATAGCAACATCAGCTGCACTGCCCTGTGGTGTTCAAAGAAAATAATTTCAGCACAAAACTAATTTCAACGAGGAGTTGCAATAGACAGTAATCACCTGTACAGGAGCATTGATAGCAGCACGCTCAATGTGACCCCTTTGGCCAGAAGTTGCATGAGCCATATTTGGAAAACGGCGTGATCGCCCAAGCAAAGTATAAACTTCAGACTTCTCATGTGCTAGCTGTTTCTGTTTCATTTGCCAAGCCAGAACCTCCTTTCTATCGCTATACCAGAGTTTCAGTGTATCTTTTGCTTCCTTAACAGAAACCTGACAAGAGAGGAAGGGTTACAAGAAGCCATGAAGGCTACATTTCTTGTAAACATGGCTATTCAGCAAGTGTGTTGCTGACTGGCACAAACCCAGTAATCCAAAGCTCAGACTTAAGTGTAATGCACACTAACGTTGACTTGCTGCTTAATTTAGAGCTATGTTTGTTTGACAAGTTTGTACCTTCCAATCACGAGCAAGCCCATGGGGCGTTTTCCCATATGCAATGGAGAAATTTAGCATCTTAGCTTTCCTCCTCTCAGCGCCAAAAGCATCCTACGTCACAGGAAAAGCATTAGAGTCCATTTTTTCATACGCGCCATGTATATTCCCATGCTAATATCCATAATTAACTACACAGTGTACAAGTTCTGGACCAGACGACATGGAAGGTAAAAGGAAAAGGAAAGGAAACTGTATGTGCGTGGAAGTGCAGTACAAAAGCTAATAACCTAGTAGCACTGAACATAATTTTAACAATTAGAAGGAATCAACATAATTCTCAGAAACATCATTAAAGCTAGCATACCTTCAACAACGGCACGGGAGGTTTCTCTTGACCGGGTTGAGGATGCCACTCAAGAATTACTTTCTCTTCTTCAACAGCCTCACGAATATGCGGATACATGTTCATGGCTGTCCTGGAATGGAAGTCACCGCCAGCTCTGAAAGCATCTAACATGCTTTTACAATCAGCAAGATGCGCCAAGATCCTGAGTTCCAGCTACACACAAAACAAATTTGTCTTTTTACTTGGAACTAGTATCATCAGCATACAAACATTCAAAAACTCTACTGCGCACAAGCATACCTGACCATAATCAGCAACAATAAGAGTGTTCCCTGGAGCTGCAACAAAAGCTTGGCGGATTTTATACCTATCCTTTTCAAGCGCAGGTTGGTTCTGTCATGGAGTAATTTAGATCACAAGTACAACAAATTACTTGATGTTGGTATCACAGTACTACAATATTTAAAGCAACCAGCTCACAACTTGCAAACCTTGACAAAACATTTCTCATCTTTGGGTTATCATATTAAATACTGCAACAATCTGGGCTACCTATTTTGGCAGAAACAAAACAGAGCTTATTTTAACAATATCAGTACCAGTTCTTCATTTATGTTCATCCAGTCCACACATATTAAGAATACAGAACTTGCCAATCTAAGTATCTAACTGCTGCATACATTGGGGTAACAGATTATTGTCTATTTGAGTACATTAGCTTGAACTATCATCTATTGCTTTGTAAGTATGACACTTCCTGTTGGTCCTTTTCTGAAATGATCTAATATGTAGAAAGACAGCTCAAATCCTGTATAATTCTTGACCTCTAGAATGTCATTTCATACTGCAAAACACGTGCAAACTCCCTAAAATCATAAATGCCAACCTGTAAATTTGGTGCCCTTGCCGATAAACGCCCTGTTTCTGTGTTAATATTTAAGGAACAGTGGATCCGCCCTTCCTTACATGATATATGATTTCCCTGCCAGGGGAACAAAATGATATAATAAATATAAATAGGATAAAGATACAGATAGATAACTAAGACTACTAAGTGATTGCTCGCATAGCATGTGTACAATAATGACTGCTGCAACGCAATCTACATTAGAGTAGGTGGAGCCAGCTCACCTGTAGAGGAAGAATGAAGTTGGATATTAACGAGTCAATAGAACAGATCTCACACAAAGCTGCAATGGCATGGCATGCTTCTTTTCCTTCCTTTCCTCCTCCAAATGCATCATATGCAGTTCCATAAGAAGAGGTGTCTTCTAGATCACAATTGGAAATTTCAGAATGACTACCACATTCATCATCATTTACATCATCTGTTGAGTAAACAAGATCTGATGGAACCTTCCCAGCCAAACTTCTCAATGCATCCCCACTAACTGAAGGCCAGCCACTTGCAGTAAATATATCAGTTTTCAGGTCTTCCACAATGTTGAAAAGTTCAATTGTGCGATACTTTGGAACCTTCTTGCCTTCTGAAACTGCAGTTTCATCGTTAGGCACTTTAATAGCTTTAATCTTCGGCAATAAATCACCAGGTTTGCATCTGTACAAAGATTAAAAACATCAAGATTTCTAACAATTGCGTGCAAGAAATATCTAGGATACAAACTTAAACATACATTGACTAAAGTTTTTTTTTCCTTTTGTTTTGTATTTAATAGACATACAGGAACCTTTGCTCTCTAAGTGACAGATGGATGATGAAGAATACACAAAATCTGGATACCCAAAAGGAACTTTGAAGAGAGAATATATGATGGTGAGGGTTATACCTGTTCTCTGTACCACCAAAAAAGAGTTGTCGAATCTGAGTATCACTATTAACATTCATGTATTTTGCATCAGGGCAATACTTAGATGCCCACTTCCGAAATTTATCTGCAGCTAATTTGCGCTGTGCAACAGCAACCTTTTCAATCTCTGAAAGGTAAGCACGGTCAACAAGCATTCCAGCTGTTTCCATTTTTACAAGAATAGCACCGAAAGGACGCCAATACTCCTCGTAGAAATCGTACAATGAACCTCTGGGGCAACCGTCAAAAGTCCAAGGCTTCCTTTCAAGCTTGCTTTTCAAGCTTTCATAAAGCTTCAAGGTACTCATGGAATCTAATGAAGAATAGCAGATCCACAATTCTCTGTCTTCTCTTTGTAAAATTTCAACAGGCTCGATTGAGGTAATCTTCCCTTCTGATCCATCCTTCTTTATCTTTTTCCTACCAAAGATGGTTTTCATTGATCTCTTCCCAATCTTTCGCAATTCCTTTGAGACAACACCCATGACCCTATGATCATTTGTAAGTCCCTCAAGAGAATATCCTCCATCCGTTCTTCTTGAAGAATCCCAAAGTCTTGCAAGATGCATTGTATCAGCATGAAATCCAGCAACTTTAATTCCATAGTTCTCTATGACATGACTATCAAAACTATAGTTGTGCCAAACCTACATAAGAAAAATAGATACTTGCTCAAGATTCAAACGATAAGACAACAGAGGTATATGTTTTATCCTATTCCTATATACATTCCATAAATAGCAAAGTTTGACTAGAGATGGAAAAAAAAAAGGGTAAAATCAGTGAAAAATATATAATTCAGCATGCAACACATAGTAAAGTTGTAAGCATGAGTTTTAAGCTGCATATCACCTTCCTGATTGATGAATCCTCAAAAAATGGGGCAAACTCCATGAGTACATCTGGTCCACCATCCAGCACATCCACCCAAATGCATGTCTTGCCATTTCCAAAATCAGCTTCAGCACCTTTAGTGCCAGAGTAGATGCTAAAGCATGTGACCTTTCCATGGCCAACTGGTGTCTCTTGTTTAACATCAATATCTACCTGCATAGCAGTGAATTCTCCTGAATTATAACACCAAAGAGTCAATATGCGTTCAAAAGGAAAGAAAGTTTCCCAACGTATAACTCAATTGTCCAGTAATAGGGATGCAAGTCCCACTTTTTTTTTTTGTCATTGGACCAACCCAAAACTTGCTAAAATGAACTAAAATGACATGTCATTTCATTAATTTAGGGAAATAAATGAACCAGAACAGCATGCTACGTAATTAATTAGCTGACCCAGAAAACACCACTGCGTACCCGTGTGCATCCCTGCCCAGTACATACCACTGAACCAACAAGATGATGATGGGTATCTACTATTCTACTCGCTGTTCAAGATACATGACAATAGTGACACCTTTTCCCCTCATTTTTCATGGATGTCATAGTGAACAACAAAGGAATAGGTAGGCATAAATGATGCATAATGAACATAAGTTGCAGAAAGCAGACACTAGAATAAAAATGGGTGGGTATCTAGTCATATGTTGAACTTTGATTAATGAATGCTAAAGGAGTATATACTACCTGATTGAATATGTCAATATTAGATTCAGGCAACAAGTCATGACCGATGTAAACAAACATAATTACATAAAGCATTTACATAGATGTTTGAACAATCGCAAAAGGCTTAATGCCTTACCTCTGTGTCACATGCATGAATATAATTTCTGTACTTCGTAGTAAGCAGTTGAACAACACTCCTAGCTGACATGACATTGTCAACCACCAGAACTTTGTCATAGATGGTAGCAAGTGCCTTCCGCGCATCTATAGACTCCTGGGATAAGGGCGCTCTAGCTGGAGAAGGTTGTACCATCTCCTCGGGTGAGCATTCATTCACATCTTTAGCATGACCATCTGTAGCATTTTCATCAAATGGCAAGCTTGTTTCAACTTCAGAGATTTTCGGAAGAGGAGAATGAAACTTGGGACCATTAGGCCAATGAGCCTCCACTTCAGATTCCTTAGGCCTCTTCACCGGTTTAATGTCATCATTAACAACACTGGTCAGTGCTGTCACAGCAACTGCGGCACGATTAATCGCATGATGCTTTGCCAGTTCCGTGTTGGCGTGCCTATTCGCAAGAGAATTCGGTGCCATTCGTTGTCTTACACTGTGCAATAGAGATTGGTTGGAGCTCTTGAAATCTTCCAAGGGTTCATGATGGAAAATACCTGTCCCTAGATGAGTGGAACCATTACTATTGCTGGCTTTGCTTAAGGATAACCTCCTGCTCTCGTCAGCCCATTCTTGTGCGCCGCTACTTTGCACATTAAAGTTGACACATACTGGAAGCTTAAGAGCTCGGCTGTCTTGAATTCCAAGGACTGAGCTCTGGGAGTACTCCTGCCTGGCAATCAGCCATTCTAAAAGTCAGAGGCGAAACACCAAATGATGGACATTTTTTAATGGCTGCTATTAGGCTAATAGGTAGGATACTCTGGAGGAACATCATCACATGTTGTTCGCTAACAAGGTTCAGCAAAAACACTACCACCAGAAGCAATAGCTCCGCCCTGCAGGCTATGGATGCAGAGCCAAATTACAGAACAGACACTATTTGGTTCACTCATCCCTGATTGGTTCACAGATAGAGATTATTACTAGCATCAATCCAGAACACGACACACAAGGTTCCCACGAAACAACAGTAATCACCAGAACATCAACACATCATCGAGCTAACCAAAGTGCAAACCTCTATCTAATCAAATGTTTTATCACCATCACCGCTACGGTCTAATCACGCAGCACCATAAGCTCTAAGGTCACCGGAACGAGCATTGAACCGCTAAACAGTAAGGGGGCATTACCTTCTGGCGCCAGTGAACGGCGACATCATGGAGCGGCCGCGGCGGCGGGAGCGGAAGGGAGAGGGCGCCCAGGGAGGCGCGGAGCACGGGCACCGCCGGAGCAGCGGGGGCGCCGGTGCGGGCGCCGCCCCGGCCATCGCCATGGACCCCACGAGCCGCCTCAGACTCCCGCCCCCTCCCCCCACTCCCCCGCCGCCGCAGCCGAGCCCGCAGGGCGCCGTCTTGGACCACACCGCGCGGCGCGGGTGAGGCGAGGCACACGTCTAGGGTTGAGAGCGGGTGGCACTGGGCGCGGGCATTCGGCGGCCTCCGGGAGGCGAGTGGAGCGAAGCGGGAAGCGGCGGCGGGAGGAGGAGGAGGCAGCTGGCCAGTTGGGAGGCGGACTTGTGGAGGGGGATAGGGAGAGGCAGGGTTTACGCCAGCGCCAACGGTGGAATCCGGAATCGTATTTGTGCCTCCGCCTCTCGTGTCGCGGCTGCCAAGCGGGGACAGGGACCAGGAACACGGGGGCAGCCGCAGCGTAGGCGTTGGTGGTGTCCCAGGACCCGGTCCTTTTCTGCTACGTGCACACCGTGGACGCCACCAGCGTGTCTGGCAATATTGGTCTTGTGTGTGTTGTTTCTTTTGGTTGGTGTGTATACAGTGTACACAAATACACATCGGTCGGTGTGGGCGTATGGCCGTTATGTTTGTTTATTAGTGGCGTTTAGACGTTTGAGACGTTTCGTTTGTCTTATAATCGTTTCTCTTATAATCCGGCCGCTTATTTTTGGTAAACGCTTACACGGTGGTGTCTTTTTCACCTGTTTACCCCGTTTAATAGCCCGTTTAATGGGACGTTTTGTTCGAATAATGGCTAAATCAAAGGTGACCGATTGCTTACTGCTTAGCGTTAGGAAATTTTTTCAAGAGTGAAGTGAAATAAATGAGGGCCTTAGTGGATGATTTTGAGAGCTTTAATTAGGTTGGTGGACCTCCTAATCGTGGAAGATGGTGGGCACAAGCGTTAGTTGAAAGGTTAGTTCTCATTCTTTTTAGGTACACGATTATTGATTTACGAGGTAGCTACTCCTCCTTCCGCCACAAGGCATTATAATATTTGTAGCAGTGGTGGAGCTTGATGGTGAAACAAGAGGGGCCATTATCACTAATTTCTTACTTAATATGCATACTTATTATTAATTTTAATCACCAGTTTAATAGCTACTTAATGGAATTTTCAATCAGCAAGCAAGGAGGGGCCATGGCCCTCTTTGACCTGCATGTAGCTCCGCCAATGATTTGTAGCCTTCCGTCCCAACTCCCAAGGCGTTATAATATTTGTAGCATAGCCTAAGGTCTTGATTGGAGGGGCTTATGGCTCCGGCACATTGCTACAATGTCAAGGGAGTAGGAGCCGAAGGATTCACAAAACGTAGCTTCTACTTGCTCCTGGTTCATTTTACCATGAGAGAGAAAAATGACTTCTATAATTGCTAGTACAGGAGTCAGAACCATATGAAGTCATGCCAAATATGCCCTAAGGATCAGATAAAGTGACCTCGATACAAATGCGGATCTAGCAACGAGACATGCGGGCTTGAGCCCCGCTACCGTTGCTCGAAGTGTGGACCCCCTACCAAACCCCTACAAATTGATATTCATGGAAGCTTGAAATGAAGGGCTATTACAACTTACAAGAATAGGATAGACGTCCCTCCTAACTTAATTTTCTAGATACGCCACTGCCTGGATACCCCACAGAAGTATTGATGAACAACAATAAACTGGTCTTGGACAATGTTAAACAGTAAGTAGTGTCCTTTTTATGAGACACATTCTAGATGCTATAGATATTTCTTTGTAGGACGAAGGAAGTACATGTCTATTTAGAACTATATGTTCAGAGATTTTATGCTATCTTGAAACCACAAACATATATTGGTCATTGGCAAAACATTCAAAAGAAACCGAGAACAAGCAATGTTGGTGTGGAAATAACTAGATGCATGAATATGGAGATATAAAGCAATAATATACTTACAGATAAGTTAATTAAGCAAAAAAAATTCTTCTATAATTGCAAAAGGGATTACGAGACCGTTTGGTTCCTGACATTTAAACGCCACGCCACAAGTGTGTCAGCGCCACACATATTCTGCCATGTGCTTTTGTTGACGAGACATGTTAGGCAGCCACAGCTACTTCCACAGCAAAAGCTTCACAAATCCCTCTAGACTTTGTGGCGCTGATTTCCCTCGTCACAAACTGTGGTGCCGCTGCATATGAGGCGTTGCAACTCATGGCTGGCATCAAGCAGGCCCTACATATAAATATATTGCGTATCCTATGTTCTCACTAAATATTTGTTACGGTTAGTTTTGTTATAAACCAGGCAACAATTCGCCAGTAAGAGCAGTTATGCTTTAGGCACCCAAATGAATAACACATGGCATGCTGCCTACAACAAAGATTTTACTCAAATTAGCAAAGAAGCCTCGTACATCTACTTAAGGGATCGAACACACTGCAACATTCTTAGCGTGTCTCCAAGACCTTGTCCTGCTGTTCATACATCCTACTACAGTACAATGAAACAACCCTCGGGCACCCCCCAAAAAAGACTCATCGTCAGGATCTCTCCTCCATAGCACACATATTAGTACTAGCTAGCTAGCGCTAGGTAACGACTCATCGCCCATCGTCATTTACAAAAACTGCCCCGTAACACCGTGTTTAGCTCAGACGGAGAAGTCTCCAGCTCTCCATGCATAAATTAAGGTTCAAGTGCTAGCTACAGCCTACAGCTTATTAGCAGGCCATCATCATCTCCATCCCGCCGGCGGCGACTCGATCGATCGGCATTATCGTCAGCTGGAGGGCACCGGGTAGCACTTGCCCCTGCACATGCAGCGGTACACCATGGGGCACGGCAGCGGCTCGGACGCGGAGCACTTGAAGCTGACCATGACGCGGCTGCACGGCGAGCACGCCCCGCACGCGTGCGAGCAGTCCGGGAGGCTCGACCCCGTGGCGCGCACCACCTCCTCCCGCAGCACCAGGTCGTCCTTGCCGCCCCTGCTCCTCCTCCCCTGCACCTAAACGTACGTTACCGGAACGACACATGAGGATCTGTAGTGCATGCATGTCTGTGTTGATGATTCAAATCGAGCCAACGTTGAGTCGTCTGGTCGACATGACATGTATATATATACCTGTGCAGCTGACGGTGCAGCTACGACCATCTCCGCCGTTGATCCACGCGCCAGTTCGTTCGCCCCAGCAGCTGTTCAAATGAAGAACTCGATCGATCGATGATGCGTATCTGGAAGAAACGTTATTCATGGATCCGTATCAGGCATGCAGTAGCTGCACTTACCAGGAGCTGGTCTGATGCCATCACTCGCGGCGGCGAGCAGCAGCACTACCGTCAGAGCAAGAATGACGCCAGCGTGCCTCCCCATCAGCCCAAAGAGACCGTACGAGCACGGCGCGCTTGGCGGTGTCGGCTGCTGAGACGTCGTGGCGTGGTGGTGGATCTCTGAGAGAGGCCGTCGTCGGGGCGGGAGGCTAGCTGCACCTGCACGTACGTCATCGCCGCGCCGAGCGTACTCGTATATATAGCCGCAGCCCGCAGCCAGAGCCCGCATGCCAGCATGACCGAGCTCGCGAGGCAGGCAGGCAGCTAGCGCGGCCATTGATGAGAGGCGCAGCGGCTGCGCGGGGGACCTTTGATTGTGCGTCACATGATCCTCGGCCCCTCACATGGATTCAATGACCCCTGCCGCGCCCGCCGCTGGAGCTTCGCGCAGGGCAGGCAGGCACGCACGCAGTCCCAGAGGCCGGGGCGAGACGCGACTCAGCCATTCAAGGCCGGCCCTGCTCCTGCTGGAAGACAGCAGATGCGCGCGCTCGCCGCAGTGCGGTGAGGACGAATATTTACGGGCCACGGGGACGGGGCGGATCGCGACGGGGGATACGGCAAAAGCGCCTGCCGCGTCTTTTGAATGGTGCGTCGCGATTTGCGAGTGCCTGCCGGCTGCCGAGAGCCCGAGACCTCTGTCGGACTGCCGCGGTCGCGCGGTGGCCGGTGGGGAGCCTGCGGCGGCTTTGAATGAAGCCGCCATTTATTCCGCTCTCGCTCTGCGTTTCGTGATTCCACTCACAGTGGCAGGGACGAAGAGTTCGGCCGTTCCCGCATGAACTGATGAGAGCTCTGCGGTGCCTGTCGCGCTGCTCTGCTGCTGATCACGCGCGATGGGAGCTCAACTGTGCGCAAACTCTCTGAACTCGTCGGTGCGTCACGAACTGATGTACCCTCGCTGGTTAAAAGCTACTAGGAGGAGGAGAATCCAATAGGCATGCATGGACGCATGGTCCCGGCCTGTGTTGCTTGCTGGGAAGTGAAGTGGACAGATTGAAAATGCCTTGCATTGCATTGATGCTCCGTGCGAGCGATGGCACTGCTTTCTCATTGGAATCCAACCTCTGGTGTGTTCGCATGAAAAGAAAAACACCATGCTCAAAGAAAGAAAAAACAGAATACTAGAGCACATGTGAACATTGCATGGTTTATGCCCTTTTACCCCGCGAATCTCCGAGGAGCAAATCTAAGCAACCGCCGGTTGGGCTTGGGCAGGCAAATATTGTCAACATCTCGGCAACGGTATTAGTCTAGCCTTTTTTAATATACTTATAAAACAAAGTATCACTACCACCAACAACGGATCCGTGGCGCAATGGTAGCGCGTCTGACTCCAGATCAGAAGGTTGCGTGTTCGATTCACGTCGGGTTCAAAACCCCGATCCAAGCGGATTTCTTTTAATTTTTTATTTTTCACGTTGCCTCTCTGTTTTCTTCACTCTAATCTTTTTCTTTAGTTTCCGATTTTGAATTGATTTCTCTTGGATTACGAGCTGGCAGTGGTTGCACAAACAACTGGTGTAAGATGCCGGCCGTCATCCCACAACACACATAAAGTTCCTAGTTTGCCTAACTAAACCTAAGTGCTTTTGTATGCCGCTTGGAAGATAGATTCCCATATATGTTAAACTATAAATCTTTCCATACTATAAAGGTGGTGGCTCAGTAAGCATCCTATGTTAAGGAACATTCCTCTGTCATCAAGGGCCTAAGTTTGACAGCTGGTCTAATTCAAAAAATTATGCAAAATATCACTTTTTTTTTTTGCTCTGGCTTGTTTTATTAACAAAAGTTCTTCAAAAATGTCTTAAATTTGACTTTGTTTGCACAATTTTTTTAATAAGACGAGTGATTAAAATTTGGTTCAAAAAAGTCAAACGAATTATAATTTGAAACAGATGGAGTGTATAACCTACTCGACGCGTGAGATTGGGCTATGCAGTTGTTGGCTATTGCTATTCGATGAGCAGGACGGCTGCGCTCGTGCTACTACTTGGCTACAAATGCGACGGTGACTGTGGAGGGATCCCCCTCAAATCCCCTATGCTTCTCTCATTTATCTGCATGCGACATCTAACATTGTAGAGTTGGAATCTAGGTTCTCTGCTCTATTTGTGAGTTAAAATTGTGTCCGGTTCTAGCAGTGGGGGGGCGCAGTAACTCGCCATGCTCGCTGTTCAACACGTCGTCGAGCCGAGGGTTGTCGTCCGGTCTAAAATGGCGGTGCCTCAGTTCAAGGATCCGGATAAGCCTTAGGCGAAAGATGTGCCCAATTCATCGGTGCTATCGACGACGACGCCCTCGGGTGCTGCAGACCTCCTTGGAGGCGCCGTGTTCTAGCTCCCTCCACCCTGTAACTGCTACATGCCTCCAGGTGAAAACCTTTCCCGGCACTACTGGGACGGTGGCGGCGGCGGCGACGCGACGCGCGTCCTACTTATTGGCGTCGCTGTGGAGGGACACCTTAGACTTGCCTCAACCTCCTTGGGTGCACATCTTGGTCGCTAGATGGTGCCTACTGCGGTCTGTCTTTGCCTTGGTGTCCTCCATGATCCTTGGTTGGATCTCCTTGTTCTCCCATAGTCGGTCCTCTAAGGCTCCAACCCTTGAGGCTTCCTCCCCTCTAGGGGCGTAGGTGGAAGGTGATTGGATACCTGATGTACTCCATAGAAGATGTACATCGCGACCGTCGTCTGTCTTTTAGGACTCGGTGCCCTACAATCGCCTGTGGAATGGAGTCACTCGAAGCTCAGCCTCTTGGTGGTGCAATGTTTGGTGGACATTGACATGCACCCGTCGTGGGAGTTGTTGCTTTGTTGCTTCTCCCTTTGGTTGACGGTGTTGGTTGTTCCTCTCTGTATGTGGTGTCGGTGGCTGTGTTCTTTTCTCAACTTTCTTGCTTTGTAACTCTGGGGTCATGACCTAAGCTCGTATCTACCATCATCGGATTCTGCCGGCATCTGTGGTAATGAAATTTAGGTGAGGATAGTTCATCCCCGATGACCTTTAAAAAAATTGTGTCTGGCTGAGAGAAAGGACAAACTTGTTATTTGGCATGAGCCAAAACTATCGAAATATAGTCAGAAATGGAATGAAAGATATTAAAACTTATGGATAACAATATTGCTAGGATATGATTTTTAAGTGGCATGTATAATAGTTTTAGCCAATGACATAAAACTCACACCAAGCAGATGAGATGGATCCGTGAAGTTGAGGCAAGCAAGCTCTTCTGAAACTCCAAATGATGATGAAGTGATGCAGTAGGATTGTAGGAAGCTGTGACTGACAACTGACAAGTGTGAACTTCTAGATATCTCTCTGGTTTAGTGAACTAAATTGTTCCATACGTACAATACCCGCATGCCCCGTAGTCATGAGAATTTGACCAACACTAGTTACAGGTAATTACAAATATGATAAGTATATATATACCCTCAACACTAGTTATAAAAGGCCTGCATCATCAATCATATTACGCCTCTAGGAGGCCCCGGCCGGGTACCAAAACAAGATATGTACAACTTCTTCCGCCCGTCAAATAAAAAGGCCTCAATCGATTTCCGTTTATTCTCTAATCGCCTGACAAACGCACACCACTTGCTGACTTGCTGTTGCTGAGAAACGCGGCCACCGCCGCTGATTGAGAAGCCTTGCATTCTTCATCCAAACCATAGTTTTAACTTTTAAATCTCCCGCTATAGCTATCGCTATAGCCCGCTATAGCCTTTTGAGGTATGTTACGGTTATTTGTGTTCATATATAATTTAGCCGCTATATCCGCTATACCATGATATAGCTTCGCTATTAGCTGTTTTAAAATATACCGCTAAACACCTTAGCCCGCTATTTAAAACATTATCCAAACCCAGCGAGGTCGATTTCTTCGTCCTCCACTTGGGAAAGTATACAGCGAACTGCTACTACTCGTCGTCGTCGTCGTCGTCGTCGTCGTGTTCTTTGGTACGGTCACCTCACCAGTGAGCTTTTGGGTGGCCACCGCAGGCATCTAGCTAATCGCCGCCTCCCGCGGGCGCGCCGCCCACAGCGAGCTCAGTGTGCGGAGGCGCTGGAAGTAGTCGCCCAGCGCCAGGAGGCCCCTGGCCGCCTGCCGCGTCGTCAGGATCTTGTGCATCTGCTGCAGCGTCGTCAGCCGGAGATGGTCCGCCTGCACACCACAGCCAACCGAGCAGAGGCCGCAAGGGTGAGCATCGATCAGGCCTCAGGGACACGCCGCGTGCGTTCCAGACTAGGCCTTGCATTGCATCCATGGAGACGAATGGTTCCTGCATTGGCGACTGGCTCTGACGGTTTACCTGGATGACGAAGCCGACGAGCTCTTTCAGCCTGTCCACCGCGGTGGCCATCTGCAGCATGTAGGCGTCGGGGGGGCCGAACGGGACGGCCTCCGCCGTCAGGGTCTCCGCCAGGTTCTGCTGCAGCTTCTCCATGCCCTGCGACAGGGCGTCCTCCGCCTGCGTCGACGTGTGCTGGAGGCCGCCCACCAGCATGCGCTGCTGCTCCGTCAGCGGCTCCAGCTGCGGGCTCAGGATCTGCATGCCACCAGCAACAACGAGAGAGATGAGAACCCATCCATCATCACCATGCAAAGACGAATCAACACTCCTGTGGGTGGCGGGTGGGTTCTGGGGGGACAGACAGCCGCCACACCTTGAGGACTTCCGACGGCCGGAACCCGCCGATCCAGAGGAAGAACCTCTCGGCGGGGGTCTTCCACATGCCCGACATGACGTGGAACACGTCCGCGTTGGCGGCCATCGCCTTGATCCTGAAGAGGTGCTCGTAGTTGCTGAGCCCCGTCTCCACCAGCAGGCGGAGCTCCAGCTCCGACGTCTTCTGCCCCTGGAGCGCCGACATCAGCTCCGCCGTGTGCCTCTTCTGCTCGTCCACCCAGTGGCTGTACTCGATCTCGAACGCGGTGACACCTGCACGCGGAAATGGGAACCACGCACGTACACGAACCAGCAGTTAGAAGATGCACAGGGACTGACTGAACATTGCGCGGAATGCCATTGGACAAACGACTAGTGCTCGTTCTTCAGAACGATCAGCGCAGAGCCTGACCTGGATCTATCGACCCTGTATAGCCGAGAGCTGAGTCTCCCATGTTCCCATTTGCATATGCACCCTGCAGATCGTCCCATGCACTTGATCAGTCATCAGTCAATGCAACACTGATTGTTGAAATGGCTTTAATTCTTTCTTCATGTACCTGCTGTCGAGCCCGTTGAAGCTCCAGCTCTAACTGGGCCAGCTTCACCCGGCTTGTCTCTAGCTGCTGGATGTAGGCCTATTGAACAACAACAAAATTGGCCCCAACAGCTTAAGGTACTGACAATCTAGCATGGTTATAACACCAAAAGATTGGTGAAGTTCTTGTGGTCACCTTTTTCCGCAGTCGACTCTTCCGAGCAGCTTCTCTGTTCTGCGCGAGCCTTCTCAGGACCTGAGGCAAATCATTTCAGGTTTATACATTCAGAGCATTTTATTTCTCTTGCAGCAATAAATCAGCGAACCTAGGAATGGACTATTCTCTGTTGTAGTATGACATACTAGTATTTAATAAGAAAGACTAAACAAGCTGTGACAGTCTAGACGACAAAAGAAAAGCAAGTGAAAGATGCTTAAAACTCTGTACCCTCTCAGGCGGCTTGCTTGTTTCCTGATCCGTGCTTGTTCCTGGCTCCAGTGCTGCCTGTGGAACATCTTCTAGCTGCACAAAGCTCACCAACATGGCATCATGAGCGATCCTCCCATTTTTTTCATAGACAAATCACAGCAGAAGACATGCAAGAAACAGAAAGAAGAAATCACAAGCACTCACCCTTGTCTCGAACTTGGTGTCGGCCTCCATGACGGTGGACGCGCTGGTGGCGTGGCCGCTGTCGACGACCTTGAATGCCTCGCTGCTCCACATGCCCGTCATTACGGGCGCCGGCGCAGTCGACGGCGCCGGCCGTCCGTACCCCATTCTGAGAGGCACCACCGCGAACTGCGCCGGCGATGCCGACGTCATGTACTCCGGCGGCGAGGCGGCGCTGCCGATGCTGGCCAAGCCAAACAGAAACAAGAGGGCGCCGTGAGTAACGACAGACGGATCGACAGAGCACCGTTGCAGGTGGCAACCAGGTTAGAGGTTATACAACAGTGTTAAAAGAAAGAAGACGAAAAAATAAAGGAGAAAAGGCAGCAGGCTAAACTTTCTTTCTAACTCCGAATGGAATGGGCGCAGCCAGCCCAAGCAAAGGCAAAAAATATGCTATGCTCTCTCCAAGCTAGTGCGGCCGCAGCTGCGCCCCCGGAAATGAGGCCCCGGCGAGCACTTTGGGCAAAGCGGAGCCCCGCGGAGGCTGACAACGTACGCAACAAATGATGACATGATGATGGGTGGCGCGCTGAGATGACGCCGCGCACTAGCTCACGTCGCCGGAAAATCCTATCGTCCACGTACGTGCACGGTCCACGGCCGCGCGCGCCGATGCGGGCGGCAACGGCTTCTTTCCGTTCATCATTGCTAGGGAGGAAAAGAGGAAAAGATGGGTGGCCACCGGCCCAAAAAGGGAGGAAACCGATCGATCGGTGGCGAGCTGCGGTTACGACTTTGAGGTCGCCTACCGGGATGCGAGAACCTGTGCTGCCTAGCCTAGCCTAGCCGCCAAGGGGGTGCGGGGTGCATCTGCCGCACGCAGTGGCCGGATGCCGTCGTCTCGTCCGCCAACCGCCGTCGCCTCGACCTCGAGTGGAGCCTGGTGCCTGGAATCCGGAATCATGCTCCTGTAGCGTGGAGCCAGCCGGTGGTTTTCGCCTTTTCGGAAAGGCAGCGCAGCTTCATGGGGACTGGGGGAGCAGCCATGACTGGCTGGTGCCTACCGTGCCGGGAAGGAAGGAATTGGCGCCCGGCTCGCTGTCCGACTCCGCGCGCGACAGACCACGCAAACGTGACGAAACAAAAGAGTTGCCGCTCGCCTCCAGCTAACTTTCGTTCCGCTCTTCTGCCCAGCCCTGCCGTGATGACCGACGGCGCAGAGACGTGCGCAGCACCCAGTGGCAGCGCGACACGAGACTCGAGACACGATCACGAGGACGAGCTACGACGACGACGACGTCGTCTTGGTGCGGGGCAGGTTTACCAGCAACACGTACACAGGATAAGCTCGTGTGCCGATCTACTCGGCAGCGATAGCTAGCCGCACCAGGACTAGCATCTCGGCCAGGTGCGCACCACCGGCCGACCTGCGGTGACGCTATCCGGCCAAGTACATCTCTGCCCTTAGCTTAATCGGCAGGATGACAAGGACGGACACCACACCAACCAGTGCTTGCAATTCCAGCCATTACTTAGTAGTAGAGGTTTAACAAGCAGCTGTTAAGGATTAATAAACAGGTAAAGACTAAAAGAGTGTGGCGACAGCGACGGCGATCGATCGGCTCATCAGCCGTGACGTCACACCGCAGGAACAAGAGTGCGCATGAAGAGAACTCCACAGATTCTAGCCGGGGCTTTAGCTCCTAAACCACAAGATTAAGCTCATGAACGGCTGCATGCTATGCTTCTGATCCTCTTGTTTTGTTAATAGCCCACATGCTAAGCTTTTGCGTCTTGGCAACAGCTCTCAATCTCAACAGATTCTAGCATGAACTGTTCAATTACTGAATCCTTGTCCTAAGCACTCATGGGCGTCAATTATTGTGTGCAATGCAGATGCTTGCGTCCTGCAGGACAGGGAGCAGGCAGAAGCTTCATCAGCCATCGCACATAGTGGGGGGTGGGGGCCTCTTCGCTCTTGGTATTTGGCTTGCCATGACAAGCCAGCACGGCCAAAAGAGGGTTTGGATTGGATGGCCCCTCAATTATTGGGGAAGCCACTTGGCTTTTACGGCAAAAGGAGCAGGTTAGGTTGGTCTCTGCTCCAAGTAATAAAGCAGTGGTCGCCGGCCTTCATCATCTGAACCCCACCATCCAACTTATCTGGAACACGAGTGCAGGCTGCAGCAGGGATGTGTGCAGTGCAGTGGTTTGCGCCACACGTGTGGGTGCGATTTTTGCCAACACTACCAGGTTATATATATTATAGAGTAATAAATAAGGGATGTGATTCTAATGCTGTATAACCATATCGAGCAGATTTTGCATATTGCAAAGGAGAAAAGCATGAGAGAGGAAAATACTAGTATGTCATGCTCTTGCATGCATGCACAGTGAAAAAATATACATAAAAAGACCAAACACTGCAAGTTGTAGTATGTGTGCGTAGTGATGTCTGGTTGGCTAGCCAGTGCCCAGTGGTGAACGTGGTGATGCACAGCACCACTCACCACTTTCTTCGTTCAGATCAGCACCAGGCAGCATCACTGGCAGCGGCCGGCAGCCCCTCCCCTACCCTGCCTGCTGAGTTGGAGGTGATGCAAAACAAAACGGCTTTCCTTCATTAGAGTCTACTCTAGTGCCTCACTGCCCGTACTATTTGCCAAATAAGGCTCTCGACTCTTTTCCGTTAGGAGGTCAACTATCAGAGGACCTCAGCTAAAGGCCAAGGGAGACCTGATGCAAACCTCACTGTACTGACGGCTGACGTGTGCTATTCAGGAACGTCAGCTATGTGTCTTGCAAAAAATTGTGTCACCTGTGGGCTAAAGCGAGAAAAGCTTGGAAAACGAGAGCGCTTCATGGCTGTCTAGGCTAGGCAGAGAACAAAGCGAGGGGGTCTCCCTTCATAGGCTTCTTTTGGAGAGACTTAATTAGCACAAAGTATCCCTTGATGTAGAATGCATTTTGTTCCTAACTGATGATTCTTGATTCCGAAAGAAAGACGGTAGCTATCGTATTATTATTTTTTCCCTACTTTTGCGCTTCGCTTTGTTTATTTTAGCCAGCATGATCTCACTCTGGATGCGCTAGTCCCACTTGCACCGCTAAAAAAAAAATCTAGTATTCAGTTTACATCATGATGTGCCACCCATAGGTAAGGAAATCTGATGCAAATCGCACTACTACTAGTCTATTAATGCTAGTGGCACCAAAGCTATTACTCTCACTCTTTTGCTTCACGTCTCATTCTACTTCAGTTGACTGATTGGACAGTCATCAGAACATTGGCGTTTTTTCTATGCATCAGATGGACAAAAAAAAAAAAAATATTCAGATGAAACAGGGGGATCTGATCAGAGGAAATGCTCACCTTAGCTTGTGGAGGTTGAAATGATCTTCGAGATATCCAGAGTAGAGCTCCATCATAACATGCTCAAAATGATCTCCCTTAAATCAATACTTATTACTGATCACCTCACCGCATGTCTGTCAAACAGAAAGTAGTAGTTCATTTACCAAAACAAGAATAATAGCTGAATGATTCGTGCAACTTGAAGGTTCAGCATCTACTCTTAGGTTGTCTAGTGTTGAATGAACATGGAAGAAGATATGATCTTAGAAAAATACTCTTAACAAAGATACGCTCATTTAAAAATACAAAAGTTTGATCACTTACTTTGATTGGTGATTGCTTTATTCGGGTGACAATATAAAAATTCTCATAAACATGGGTTCAGAAGTGCTATTCCAGACTTACTGGAGAAGCCAATATGATTGCCTATTCGTTTTGTATCCTTGCAGCAATTTGCAGTCATCCAGAGAAAGAAGGCAACAACAAATTGAGCATGATTAACTAAAGTTCAAACAGTCATGAATCATATTTAGAAGAACACAGCAACTGAGAAGCTAACATGTGTTAGACCCAGGAAACCATGCCTTATTGCTTTCAACTTTCAAGTTTCAACCTAGCAGGATTGCAGGAACCAAGAGATAAACAAGCAATATTTGGCAAGCTCTAGTGTGATGTCTTCCTTGTTGCTTCGAAAAAAAAGTGTGATGCCTTCCTTGTCAATTTCTAACAAAACACCAGCTATCATCAGTTCATCACCTCTTATCCACATGAAGAGAAGCCACAGAACAGAATTTACTTGCTCCTTACTAAAGATCAACACACACTGATGAACAAGCAAAACCAACGAACAAACTTAGTAGGAAACTTAATACCTGGTTGAAGTTCTTCCTTCAACTAAGGATAACGGAGGACATCAAATCGCCAACACAAGGTTTCTCACAGTTGTGCTCTAGCCCAGCTCCAAAGGACACTACCAGTTGGCTGGAGGAAGTGGTGCAGGGTTATATAAGAAGCCAGCTGCCTTCCCTTCAAAAGGAGGAGCCAAGTATAAAGCGCTTTAAGTATCTAATATTATCACCTGGGCCTCATGCTTCGGATGCACTAATTATTCTTTACGTAAACTAGTTGGATACGTGCTAAGTTGCTTGCACACAGGAATACATATACGCATCCACCATCACCTAACCAGTGAGAGCCTGAAAAGTATTCACATGATTCTGACAGAGGAAAGATGGTAACTTTCATGTGTAAAAGAAGCTTGCATTGCAGGCACACACTTGGTTACTCAGAGAGATCGACACATTAGGTGCCCAATAATTTCGGTTAATACAACAGATTGACAGTGGTCTGGAAAGGCACGATTCCAAGTAGTTTCCACGTACATTGTACTGCAACTCCACCATGCAAAGCTGGTTAAATAGAACATTCACTGTCACTCATTAGGCAGAAAGGTGCATGCAAGAAGACTGCAGGCGTGTTATATAGTTACTTATTACATAGATAGGAAATTTTGGTGAAAAGGGAACTTATTTTGGCACAAGAACTCCTACAGATTAATGGTCCTTGCATTTGTGAGCTTGTTACTCACAGATACGGATGAACTATGTACACTCAAATGGTTTCAGGGAGTACAATGGAATGGAGGACACCAGTAGGTTCACACAAACTTACAAAGTGAGCTTATCATGACTTACCTCAATTGCTGTAGTGCCCTTGGAACCTTAAGAAGGACATAAGGATTTAAGTAATGTTTGTTGTTGTGATGACCCTATAATGGGGTCTCGTTAGATTCCATGATGCAAGTAAGGGACATCACTAGATTCACAAGTTGGTGCATGGTGGAACTTCCCATTTCTGGGGTATCCCTCCTGATCACTAGACCTAGACCTCCTCAACCTTCCCAAAAAGAAGCATCCTTTACATCTTTCTTTTTTGCTCCAATGCTACCTGTCTCCAATTCCTCAGTGCTTTCTGCAGTGGTGGTGGTGCTACAATTTTCGCTAACCCAAGGGTGTCGATACTTAATAGTCTTGTTGAGAAGAACACATCATGTTGATCAGTCAATTAATTATACAGTAGAAATACCTATCTTGGTAACGAGAAACTGTATTCAAACACGACATTCAGTTGAAGACTTGAGACAAGGCATAAGTCTCTTAAGAGTTTTATTTTGTAATACTATGTCGTCTACTAATTAGCGAGTCTAAGTCAGTCCCACTATTCGCAATCATTGCCCATATCTTTCCAAAAGCAAGAGGAAATTACACTGCATAATAATCTGATCCAAAGCAAAGAAAAACAAAACAAAACGAAGAGGAATATATTACACCTAGTCGGGGCACCTACTCTTTTGTGAATTGCGTAACGCTGGTGCGCGACGACGAAGAATTCTCCTTTGCCAAAAAGGCGCAAAAGAAGAGGAGCCTTTCGACGGGCAACCTAAAGAAGAAGAGATAAGATAAAGCACTATGCGGGATCAATTAATAGTATAATTAGGCCACAATGATGAAGTCGTGCTAATATATGGAAACTACTGAACCTTATTGCAAAGGGACCCTGCTTGCTGATGCCAGCATTATTGAAGCTGTTCATGCGTGTCTACATCAGCTGGGTGTTTGTTCTGCCTCCTTTTGGAGTGAGAATGCGTTGCAGCAACGGTCGTGGCTGTGGCTGCTTGATTCCTTCGTCGCCTTGCTTTCCTTTTGGCTTGATTGGTTTGCGCCCTTCTTTTCCCCGGCCTCTTTTGCCCTCCTTTCCGATGTTCATGATGTTCTGTACGATTTCAGGAAAATTTCTGGTAAAAAGTTGGGGAAAAAATTTATACACCTTCGAGTTAATTGGGACCTGAGTAAAATAGTTCAGGAAGGGCAGCGGATTCATCAGGAAAAGAAATCCCCCACCCAGACATCAGATGCAGCCGTTTGATTTCAGACTTTCAGGGAAGTTAGGGTTGCAAAGATCACAAAATGCAGATCGTACCCTCTCCTCTGTTCTGATCTGAAGGGGAAAAAAGGAAAGGAACTGCTTACTTTCATGACGCAATTTTTCAGGTTTCTTCTGCGTCGAGGATTCCAGTTGGCTACCTTTCGGCAGGCAGAAGCAGGCAGCGGTAGATTGGAGAAGCGGAATAAGAATTTGGATTGACAGCATCTGATGCTGCGTTGAACGACCTGGTGGGACCAAACTTGTCTGGGCTTGGGCGGGCAGCTCCTCAGCTGCCTCAAGTCTGAACGAACTGAGGCAGGGTTCATCAGGTACCCATTCTGACAGGAGGGGAAAAAATCATTCTGGAAGTTGCCACCCAAACCTCCTGGAACAGCACGTTCGGCTGGGATTATTCCATCATAAACGATCATAAATTTTTTGGAACAATATTTTTCTCTCACATCAAATCAGTCAGCAGTACTTCTTCACGATCCAGCAACGAACAAACCCAGCCAAACAAACAGGCCTAGGATGTTCTTTAGACGGGCTCTGCATTGGGATTTTGGTCAGATATGGATATACATACAACATCTACTACCTGTAGCAGTATTTGAGCATATGGCATTTCTCATAGACTCTGACTCTGCCAAGATATTAACTTTGTGATCTCAAGTGTTTGGGGGAAAACTATAACTAAATCATCGACTTGGTAGCCTAGCAAATAAGCAACAAAACGTGAATTCGCATGAAAACAATGCACAGATGAAAGTTAAACTGAAGAAAGTTGCAGGAGCACTACCAAAAGCAAAGGAACGGTAAGGCTGGATCTCCATATACATATACATACATGACTACATGAGTCTACTCCGTTTCACCGAGCCAACAAGGATAATGGAATATGACTAAGATTCCCACGTGAACAGCGATTGAACTCCCTCTAGTAAAAATAAAAATACTGCTTACATTTGATTTTGCACGGTCCTCGATGCATATCTTATCAATAATTTTTTTCCTAGAATACATTCTTAAAATCCTTCACAATTTATGAGTTTTTGCAAGTATTTTTCAACACAATTCTACACGCGTTCAATATTTTACCCGGTTTTGAAAGTTGTATGTATGTTGTTTGATATTAAAGTTGAGTGGTTTTTTCAAATTCAGATATTAGTTCAGAGGTAAATCGGACTTTACTCTAATTTCAAAGATGAGGTTTGTAGTTCCTATGGTTTGACTAAATTTTGTCCTAAACACCATGTTTTTCATCCGGATAGATATCTACAGTGCTACATACAACCTCCATTCTACCTTAGTTTAGTTATGTTTCAGCAAAGATTACTAAAACACAACAGGACAATTTGTATGCATGTGTGTGGGGTCCAAATCTCCAAAAGTTAACATCATGCAGTTTTAAAAACGGGAAAATAAAAGGGAATGGAAACAGGCCGGTCTGTGATCGTCATTGTTTCTTGTATAGGATCAAAAGAACCTTGCAATCGACGAGCGAGAGGGCACAGTGATAAGCTACTTAATTGCAAAAGGCAGTGAAAAAGCAGCAAACGAACGTAGCATTTCGATCCCAATGCAAAGTAACGCCGGATCTTGGCCTTTTATGCCTAGAGTATTGATCAGTGAGTAGATGTGGCCTAAGCTGATGGCGAGTGATGGCTTTGCTGCAAGTTGCTACTACGATCTTTCATTTGTGCAGGATTAATATAAGCAGAACAGAACTTGACTATTGGTTTGTACCATGGAACGATTCTCTGATACCATAGTCTCTCCGAGCTGTTTCACATCGAGGTTGCCGAGGCCATTGTGAGGCGTGACATCTTGTGAAGTGAACTGAACCCATTCAGAAATAAACAAGGAGGCAATCGATTGATCCCAGTGTCTTTTCCTGCGCTTTTGGTCGTTCGTCTCTCTGCTTGTGGCCCGAGAAGAAAATGCGTCTGGTCATGCGTTTCTTTTTCGGTAGGAAAAAAGTCTGCTGTGGCCGACATGATCAGCGTGCTGTTCATACTTGCATCTAGGCCTGAAAGTTCAAAAGGGCTAGCACCGATGGGTCTTCTTCAGGGTATATCCGCATACGCATGGGTATATCTCTGCAAAAGTTGGCCTGAACAAGTCCAGTAATACGTGATGGCAGACGCTTTCTTGAGATGGATATATCATTCAGCCATGAAATCTTCAGAATATTTTTTACAAAAATTATGTTCATTCAGTCTGAGGAGAAGCTAAAACTGTCTGAAACTCTGAATCCGGCCTTACTGCAGTGCCGTTGCGATGGGTGACAAGGCCAAACTGACTCGGTGTCTTCTTCCTCACGTCAGTCAGGAACGCAAATCTACTCAGCAGCACGGAGACGGAGAGAGGGTCAGGAAGTCGTGGCAGTTGGAGGAGAGGGAGACGCAAGCTCGTCTTGGATAGCTGGATAGACATAGACTGCGTGCCGTTACTTTACTGTCCATTTGCATAGCTAAAAGCCTAAAAGAGATTGTAGAATTGTATAGATCAACTGGACAACTTGTATTGCTCTCAGGTGATTTACATATATAGTACAACTGTGGCAGTGGCCTTTGGCCAGCTGCGTACAGGCGAGAGCGGGCGCGTGCTAAGCGGATCTACATGCTGTGGTGACCGCTCGAGCGTGGGCACCGAAGTCGTGAGGTGCGCGCATGGCGCTGATGACTCGGGCGCGTGGCCTAGCCAGCCTCGGGCGATTCGGGAGCAGGTGATTCGGGAGCAGGTGGTGCCAACCGTGAAGACCTGGTCATGTGCGATCTGTTGGTGGAGACCGGATTCCGCTGACAGAGATCATCATGGCATGGGTATCAAGGCGTGCAGCTGCAGAGCTGCTCACTGGACGAAGGAAGGAAGGCATTTCGTGTTGGTCCAAGGAACCTAGGAACCCCAGCTTTTGACTGACTTTGTGTGCAGTGCACATATGATTTTGCATTGCGTCCTGTTCAGATAAGCTTGCCGCTTGCATGAGCAATCCTGTTAGGTATGGTTACAAGATATGTATCATGCATGGACAGCATTAACAATATGCAACGGCCAATATAACCACTCCTTGCTACATGTTTTGGATACAAACGTATCTCTTCCTCTCTTGGTTTAAAAATGGTGCAGATATGTCCCCATCCTACGTACCTGCCAACGGGAAGAGGGAGCAGTGACTTTGCTTCATCGGTGATCAGATCAGAACGAGATCAACGCATCAATTATTGGATAGGCTGTTTCTACATCGGGTCTTATATTAATAACATCCACATGATGAACAACAACCAGATAATAATCAAACGACCTTTTCTTTTCGATACCATACTTATCTGCTGTCAGCAAGCACACTGTGCAGCGCCAGTAACCCACTGCACCCTGCACCCTCTTCTTTTCTTTTCTGAAGCTGCAAACATATTGGTGATGCATATATATGAATATAATGAACGGGATCATGGGATAGCAGCATGCATGCCTTTTATTTCTTTTTTTTCTCTCGATCGGGTGGTCAACCCGTTTTTCATTAAGAGGAGGGTACATGCCTTTTATTTCTGAAAAAAGAAAGAAAATGGGAGGACAAGAGAGTGAAGCTCGGGCTTCCAGCAAAGAACGAATTGGTGGGAAATACCATGCCCCACTGGAGCCAATAATTTGGACAGTGTATGGAGAGAATGGAGCAGGCAATGCCATCTCTGCCTCACATTTTCTTTATCTGGACAGGCACCGGGAGGCTGGGTTGGGTCGGTAGGGCTCCCCTTGAGCCATCCATCAGCGGTGCCCATGCGTGTGCACTGCAGGCCCCATGGGGCGCATTGCCTCCAGAGGAGTGGGCACAGGAAGCCTAAAGTTGTGGAGAGGAAGAACGCTGTGTGCGTCACCATGGCGGGCCTTGAATTGTTCGTGCACCTTTAAGGAGAGTGTAGCTGTGGCTGGTGAGCAAAGAGCAATGCATGCAAGATGCAACCCATGAGTCAGTGTAGTGGCGAATCTAGAATTTTAGTTTAGAGATATGCCGCTCAAAAATTTTCATATATAATTCGGTAATAATTGTAAATTTTACAATGTGATTAGATAAATTCAAGGATTAGATTCAGACCATCCACTGAAAACAATATAAATAGTTCAAATATAGGCATAAAAGAGTACCAGAGACTTACAATGCTATTTTTCTCACTGGTTTATTCGACGTTTACGAAGAGACATGAATGTCTTGACTATATCATTTTCATCAACTTTAAAAAAAATATCTCACTCAACGAGAATGACTAGACAATCATTCAAAAGGCTAAACAATAATTTTCTAAAAAAACCTGAAGAGCCAAGATTAAATTACAGTAAATATTGCAAACGAGACGTGCGAGAAATAGACGACGATCCTCCAATTGAGAGCAGTGCGGAGGGCGGTAGCCGGCAGGCACTAGGGGCCAGGGCGGCAGGACGGCACCGACTCGACTCATCCGGTCAGGGCGTCAGGCGCAGGCGGTGTGTTCCTCCGTGGCCCATGTAACGTCGTGTACAGAGTTGGAGACTCAGAGCGCGCATACCGTATGGGTTCACTTGCCGAGTGGGCCGCGTTACATGGGCCTCCCGTCATCAAGCGATGGTGTCCAGGTATGTTTTTTCATTTTTCTTTTTTATAAATACAACGTATACACTATATTATATAGTATATATATACTGCTCGCCGCCGGTTTTGTAGGGTATGCCGGTGGAATCGTTATGCCTTTAGGTTTTGACTTTGCATAGTACTGGAGGGCTGGAGCAGTTCTCAACGCTATTTGCTTGTGCCTTTTTCTTTACTACTCCATCCGTTCCAAATTATAAGTCGCTTTGACTTTTTTGGTTCATCCATTTTGATATGTATCTAGACATAATAGTATGTCTAGATGCATAACAAAATAGATGTACAAAAAAAGTCAAAGCGACTTATAATTTGGAACGGAGGGAGTACTCCCTCCGTCCCAAAATAAACACACATCTCGTTGTTTAGAGTCATTTTTTTAAATTTGATCAAATATATATACAAAAATATACTCTATAACAAGTATCATTAGATGGAGCATGAAATATTTTTTTTTTCATAATAAACTTATTTAAAGATACGATAAATATTATTTTCTATATTTTTAGTCAAACTTAACCTCAAGAAGAAGGAGACGTGTTTATTTTGGAACATAAGGGGTAGGTGCTTGCACGATTTTCATTCAGTTTGGTCAGACTTTTGCGGTAACGGGTTTCTGTTCTAGTAGAGCTTAAGATTAATTCAATGATATAAATGACTCTGAGTTTTTCTCGTTCTTCTGTTGCGACGAAGAGAGTTCTTAGTTACAAACATATACGAAATTGTGGTTGCGCTGTGGCTGTAGGAACGCACCTGCCTGTTGCTATTGCTGCCTGCTGTTCCGAAATCGATACAGTTTGGCTGCACTAATGGGCCCGAAATTCGGCGACGAACGCTTCACTATGCGGCCTCTCCAAAATGAGCCGGGCTAGCCTGCAAGAAGAAAAAACTTAGGGCTGCTAGTGGGCCTCTAGTAAGGGCTTCTACATTAAGGCTCAATTATCACGGGCTTTTCGGCGCCGCCAGGCCGCCGTTAATTAAGGCCTGGTGTATTTATTCCACCTCCTTTCCTTGTGTCTCACTTGTGTCTCCCCTGTCTCTCCTCCGCAAGCTTGCGCCTAAACCCTAGCTCGCTTCCCGATGGCGCCGAAGAAGCGCAAGGTCGATCCCGCCGAGTCCGCCGCCGCCGCCGCCGCCGAGGCAGCCGCCGGCAACCACCGCCAGGAGCCGGCGTCCTCGGAGCCCAAGCCCCGCGGCACCATCTACTTCCCCATCACCGACGACCCGCCCGAGCCCACCGCGGCCGAGGAGGACGAGGATGATGGCGCCGGCGACGACGAGGACGACGCCGAGGACATCGCCAAGCTGCTCGAGCCGCTGTCGCGGGAGCAGCTCGTCGCGCTGCTCCGCACGGCGGCGGAGGCGAGCCCCGCCACGATGGCGGCCGTGCGCCGAGCCGCGGAGGCCGACCCGGCCAGCAGGAAGCTCTTCGTCCACGGCCTCGGCTGGGGCGCCGGCGCCGAAGACCTCCGCTCCACCTTCTCGCGCTTCGGCGAGCTCGAGGACTGCCGCGTCATCTCTGACAAGCAGTCCGGCAGATCCAAGGGCTACGGGTTCGTCCTCTTCCGCTCGCGCCGCTCTGCGCTCCGCGCCCTCAGCCGCCCCCAGCTCCAAATCGGAGGTCGTCTTGCTTTCTGCCACCTGGCTGCCTCAGGTCCCGCGCCCCCAGCTTCTCAGTCTCAGAACCCTAGCTCCAACACCAACACCAATGCCAACTCTAGCTCCAATACCACCACCAACGCTTCTGGTTCCTCATCGTCGCAACCAGATAATATGCAGCGCAAGATATTTGTTGGTAATGTGCATTCTGATGTGGACGTGGACCGCCTATATGAGTACTTTGCACAATTTGGTGAGATTGAAGAAGGTCCGTTGGGCTTTGACAAGAACACTGGCAAACCAAAGGGATTTGCATTGTTTGTTTACAAGTCTGCGGAGAGTGCTCGCCGTGCTTTGGAGGAGCCAATGAAGAATTTTGATGGCAAGACGCTCAATGTGCAGAAAGCCATAGATGGGAGGACCAAGGGCTCATCTGGAACGAATACAAATGCTAACTCCAATCCCACTACTGCATCTGTGGCCGCCGCTGCCGCGCAGATGACTGCTCCTGCCAGTGCCGCCATTAGCCCATATGATGCATCAGCATATGGTGCTACTGCGGTTCCTGACATGAGTTTTGCACAGCAAGCTGCTATGTTTGGATTAGGTGCACAGCAACAGGCATTTGTTCAGCCCAATGCAATGCTTGCCATGATTGCAGCAATGCAGAACCCAGCTGCACTAGGGATGACGCCAGCCATGCTTGCTGCTATGAATCCGGCCTTCGCTGCTGCTGCATTAGGTGCAGGGGGGCAGCAGGCACACACAGCTGGTCTTACGGGTTTTGGAGCTCAGGGTTTTGGGGCACAGGCATTTGGAGCAGGAGGTGCAGCTTTCCCAAATGCAGGTGGTGTTCAAGCAGCAGCGGCTGCATATCAAGGAGCTGGAGCTCCTCCTGGTTTTCAAGGGCCACCTGGGTTTCAGGTTGGCCAAGCAACTACCCAGACAAGCACTGCAGCGGCAGCGGCAGCGGCCGCCGCCGCTGCCAGTGCTGCTGGTTATCAGGCTGGGGCAGCTGGGCAGGGCCAGGCTCAGATTGGAGGCACTGGTTTCCAGGGTGGATATTGACAGTACTAGGTATATCAACTCTCAACATTGTTTTATGACCCACCTTTACTATATTGCTTCGATTTCCTTCATTCTCTATGCATTCTTTGTGATTTGTTGATCTTGTTCATACAGTCATCTGATTATTTTCCTTGTATCTTAGTTTGGCATCTGCGGGTCATGGTTCGTTCATGTGGTTTTGCATTCAGATGGCTTTTAAGTCTATATTGGTGCCAAAATGTTGCAAAAGGCTTCCTGCTGTTGAATTTTACAACTGGATTTGAATCAGATGCCTTTGTAGCAGTATTTGAAGGAGGAACTTTCTTGAAGGATTATGTCGTTTTATTGCCTAATATGTAGTTTTGCTATTGCGACTTCATTATGTACTTTGTGGATCTGTAGTGGGTTTCATGTACCAAAATATCTGTATTTTTGCTAGTTGCCTGTTACCTGGTCTTATCAACCATGTCAAATGGTTTTGTGGGCACAATCGGAGACATTTTAACTGCAGTTGCTGTGCTGTTTGGAGCTATGGGGTATTTATGGCTTTTGCCTTAAACCTGGAAATTTCTTCTTTGATGTTGGGTTCGGCGGCCACGACATTTAAGATCTTAAATGTGTTGAAGTTCTGTTGCACTTTTAAGTTTATATCTAAATTTCCGAGTGTTTAACAGTAGCCGTGCAAAATAGCTTGAATGGTAAGTGGTTGATATAATCCCATAAAAGAGATGGTTTGGTCTGAGGGATGGTTGACATATGGTATCTCTGTGCTTTGTTGCACTTTTAAGTTTATTTCTAAATTTGCCCAGTGTTTAACAGTAGCTGCGCAAAATAACTTGAATGGTAAGTGGTTTATATAATCCAAGAGATGGTTTGGTCTGAGCCTCTGAGGGATGGTTGACATATGGTATCTCTGGGAATTAGTGTTCATACCTTGAAAAGTTTTGTGAAATTGAAGCATAACATTTGGAGCTCTTTCTTGTGTCAGCTTTACTGTGACACTGGTCATGCCTTGACATTTCATAACTGGATTACTAATTACTTTAGCGCTTTCATTTTCTGAACTATCCCACTTTATGTTGATTTTTTTTCATGAATTGCCTATGTTAGGATATACTGTTCATATTTGCACACTCAGAATATATGAAAAAAAGATTGTTCTTGCAATGTTCCTATTAGACTCAATAGGTCACTAAAGGTTAGATTACTAGAATTTATTCTTACTGCTGGTAGATTTCTAGGCTGCTGACCTTTGTAGTGTCAAATCATCGTGTGAATCATGAATTGGCCAAGATGAAACCATCAGGTGGATGCATATTAATAAATTTTAATCCTTGTACATGCAACGGTCCTTTTCTTCTGATGACATGAAAGTAGTAGTATTGTGTAATTGTGTTTATTTCATCAGCAGAATTAGTATTGCTTCTGATGATCTTATATCACTGGCCCATTGTTCTGTATTGGTCTGTTGTGCAATGCTGTCTTTGGATATTATAGATGCCTGCTATATTTGAAGTAATACAGTTGACACTTGGCACTGACTAATTAATCAAACATCGCTTGCCAATTCGCAATTTCTAAAACACTGTACTAGTTCCACTAGAGTCGAAAGCACACTTGGAGGCAATTAGTGCACGGAGGGTGGCATCTGGTGAGCAGTGGCAGGGGGAGTCCCAAGTCCTGGGTTGGACTTCTAATGTGCTGGATGGCCAAGGCCAGCCTAGGCACCTTCTGTTTCACATTTCTGTTATTTAATTTTCTTATTACATTCAAGGGCTAATGACACCCTCTTTTGGACCCTTCGCTATCACATCCTCCCTCTCCCCTTCCCCAATCTAGATAAATGCCTTACCATGCTGTAAATTGCATCTGTTGGCAATTCTTTATTTGCTTCAGTGCTTAAAAAGATTCAGCATAAACTTGGTATTCACTTAATCTCTTTCAATAGCATGGATTGAACATTAACCCTGAACTAGCAATGACAGGAAAAAAAATCGTCCAACTAGTGTATACTAGTAGTGCAATAGTGCCAAACTGACCAACTTTAGTTAAAAAGTATAATCAACAAATTTCTGACTAAATGTTTGCAGAGAACCATAGCCTGCCAAAATTTTACAGGTGGTAGACCATTCTAATTTTCAATTATCTTCTGTGGGGAACTGTCGCCACAGTTGATAGCTAACAGTTCTAAATGGTTATTGACTATTGATAGTTTCTGGGATTTCACAAACCATATTTCCCTCACAGAACAATTGTTCATTTGTTTTTTGGTCACTTCTAGTTTTTTTTCCCGAACTTCAACAAAGTACCTCGCGGAACAATTGTTCTTTTTTTTTTGGTCACTTCTAGTTTTTGCCTCTTGTTGTTTCGATAATTACACTTTTTTGTGATTGAAAGACAACATTCCTTTATATGTACTTCTTACTGTCATAATTATGCTTTTGTGTGCTTGACTGTCTCACTAACGGTTGCTAATATGTTATGTTTGCATTCTTATTATGCTATCTCTTAAGCCTCTGTTGCGCAGATTATCATTGTTTTCATACAGCATCCTATTTGATTGAGCTTATTTCAGAGTTATGTTTGACATGATACTCCAGGTTCCTTTGATTCTTTAGGATTTTCATCAGTTGTTCAGTGCAGTCTTAATTAATAACTTTAAGCAAAAAAAATTGCAGGGGATTTGGTCTGATTTTTAGATTCTCCAGACACAATTAAAATTAAGTGTAGTGGATCTCAATCAGGTCATTTGTGAAATGATGAGTTGACCACATCCAGCCAATGTTACCCTCCGTGATGTTGTAATAAACGTTGCCCCTTGTTTACTTAATTATGTGCATTTCAGAAATATTCAGAATCTGAGTCTAGAGGTCATGCTTTGCGTTGCATGAACTATTTATGGGTAAGGGCACGGTTTGGCCTGGCTCTTTGGGGGGGCATGGTTTATTATGCTACAAGGAGCAGAGATAAATATTTATCCAGCACAGTCTGTCTCAGACAAACCGGAAAGGTATGAGCTTTTTACTACCCCTGTTTCGAATGATTCGTACTCGAAAATTCATGAATTGCTCTTGAAGCTGTTTAGCCCATCAGAACAAAGGAATCCCATTCTCGATTTGCTGTCGCCCCCCACTAATCTGCCCCAGCTTTTCTTTACACCAAGCATCCTGCCTGCAAGTAGCCTGATGCTCAGCTTTGTTGAAGCTAACCTTCGCTTTTGGCCTTGCTCTCTCTTGCTCGCTCGCGTTTCGGGCCCCATTTCCCCTGCCGTTCTGATTAGTTTTGATGCAAGCACAAGTGTTTCTACCTTTTATCACCAGCAGGCACGAACGTACTACGTAGCTTCCTGCCGACACGATGAGTGTTGGCGTGTTGCACCGCAAAAGTAGGTGCTATACTGAGGCGCCCTTTTCCAGGCATTTCCTCAGTTAAACTCCCGTTGTTTGGACGTTGGTTTTTGTCGCCGCACGGGGCATTGGGGATTTTGTTGCGGTACCTGAACGGGTGGTTCTGAGGAGGAAACAGGTGGGTTTCCACCTGACGCAAAACAGATCCCTCTTTCCCAGATTTCACCTTTTATTTTATTTTTTACGAATTCCCCAGATTTCACCTTGTAAACAAAAGAAACTCTTCTTTGCAGATGGCTCCTAACTCCAACGGCTGTTGTCCTCTGGTAGTCTGTTCCCACCTACTCCTACTTGCGGTGGTATTCAATGCACGCCCGTCCTCTACGCAGGATCTGAATGTCGTCATCCCTGCGACGCTAATGACGTTTTAGCGACGTGCGGTTGGCTCGTGAGCGGTGATGAAAAATTGACATCTGTTAGACTGACTTGTGTTTTGTTTTCTTTTTGTGTGTGAAAAAAAAAAAACTGAGCCTGACTTGTGGTTGCGAAAAGCGCCTGGTGGTGTGGCCTCTCGCCTCGAGAGGCCACTGGAAAGCCAAAAAACCAGCGGACAACCACGCGATGGCGCGGTCCAAGATTAACACCGATTAATTAATCCCATCCATCCGCGCTTAACGCTAGCCGTCTGTTTCGTCTCCATTAACCAAATCAGTTTATTTTCCCCTTGCACCGTTGAAGTCCACAGTCCACATAATCTCTCCTCAAACCCGGGGAAAGCAGCGATTTACGCATGTGCCCTCCTCCAGCCATCAGTAGGCACGGCCAATCCTGTGCCCACCACCTGCCCTGCCCCTCCTGCCCGAGCTGCCCGGCGCCTCTACCCTCCTGCTCCAGCCTCCTCCAGGCTCCAGAGAGTGAAAAAGTCTCCTTTCCTCTCCCTCCCGTTGCAGCCATGGAGTTTGCCTAGTTGTGCCCGTTGTGCACTAGCAGCCTCCTTGAAACCTCCAGATCTGTGCCTCCCAGGCCCCGTTCCTCGGCAACAAGGTAACCTCCCTGCTCCTGCCCTCTTTCCTGCCTATCCGGTGCCTCTGTTAACGCCTAGGCTGCCTCCTAATCTGTCGTTTCATCAACTGTTTCATGTTAGTTTTCCTCTCCTGCAAAGTCTGTACCTTTTTATATGCATGTTTATGGAATAATATCTCCCTTGCAGAACAGATACTTCTAGTACTACTAGATGTGTACCAAACATTGCAGTTTCGTCTCTCTCCACGAGAGAGGAACTGAAAAAGTAGTAGCGCCCTCTTGCTCATCATCCCATGTTTCTTTCTGTTCTGTTCTGTTCTGTTCCATCCGCAGTTTTTTTTGGCCACCCCAAGTTCCCAAGAGCTTTTTCTTTGGCTGACAGTTGTTGTTGTACTTGCGCTCTGCCTGCCTGCGAGCAAATCTAAGATTGGGTTTTTGCTAAAATTAGGGGGGCACAGCACAGAAATCTGGCTATGCCTGCTTTGGCCTTGGCCGGCCGGCCTTGGGAAAGTAAAAACCGCTGCCAGTTTTTAAGTTTTCCTCAACGGTATTCTGTCCCATCTGACGGACCTTGTTCCCTGTGCCCCGCCCACGTGGCCTCCTCTGCAGCTGTCCAGATGGCCACCGTGACGACCGCGCCCCTGCAAGTGCAATCCGCCGCCGCCGCCGTACACGCCTGCGCCGGCGACGCTGCCGTCATGGAGAAGCTGCTGCTCGCCGTCACCGCCGCAGCCGAGGTAACATCCGTAAAAATCACCGCCATGTCCCTGTTCATCATCTTGTCGTTCTAGTCGGTTTTGATTCGGCTGTTCTTTATTCTTTAATATCTCTAACCTCCTCGATTAGCTTGCACTTTTAATTTGTTTTTTATTTAGAAAGAGGAAAAATATCCTACTGGTGCAAGGCCCGCTTGCTTTGGGCCGTCGAGTGGGTGGGATATTGTTCTTTGTTTTTGACTTTTCGCATGCGGATTTGTGTGGGCGGGTTTAGGGTGTGGTTTTTGCAGCCGGGGTCCGGGATTTGAGTTCCGTCGGAGGGGGTGGTGAGTGGGGGCCCACCGGGCCACAGGATACGAACGAAATGGAAAAGCTCCCCCTTGTTGCTTGCTAATTACGTGCCTACCCCCCGCGCCGCGCCCCCGAATATTCGCTTCCCATGACACCGAAAGATTCCTCCTCGATCTCTCAGATATTTTTTTTCCCTCGTCAACAACTCGTGCGATTTTCTTTTTCCTACCCATCTAGAAAACGGTGAGAAACTGCTGTCCCGTTTCAGTGGCTTAACTTCTAAGCAAGATGGTTTAGACTTTATAAGACGCTGCACAGTGATCTGGCTGCTGTAGCAGTGTTATTATGCGTCCAGATCTCTCTCACAGAGAAATTAATATGCATCTAGGTTTTTTTCTGCACACAGTTTTGTAGGAGTACTTTCGTCAGGACGAGAAAAGGCTTTTCTTAAACGCCAAGCCTGTCCGTCGTCAGCGTGTTTGCTGTTTGCACTTTGCTGCATCCCGCAGGCGCTGCGAGCTGCGACTGACAAGTTGGTCCACAGTTATTTTGCAGCCGGGTCCATGGTTATTTTGCAGCAAGGTCCCTAGGCTATAGAGATATTTCAACGAGGTTGTTTCCTCCATCAGTTGTCCAAGTCTTCTGTTAGAGACAGAGTTTCCAGTGGGGCCAGATTGTCATGCTCAGTGGCCTCTTGCCCTCATCTATACGCCCCTCTTGCCAGGCATGTGGCCCCGGGTAGCTGTGTGTACTCTTCAGCTTACCCTCCAAAACTGGTGCATGAACAGTTGCAGCAGATCCAAGTCATTGCCTATTTTCTTTCTTAGATCTAGATACCATGGCCCCGTTCGTTCGCTGGGAGGAAAGTAATCTAGAGGAATTTTGAACAGTAAAAATCAGCCGTGAACAGTACGTTTTTTAGCACCAACCGAATGAGGCCCGTGTCGACTGGTGGAGGTGGAAGATACTGTATCTCCACATGTATAGTAGTTGACAGTACCATGCAAATTCTGCAACAAACTATCCTATTTCCTCTCATCGGCACAGAACAACACCTTACCGAAAAACTTAAAAGACTGCGGTACTTTAGTACAGTCATCTTTGATTTTTTTTTTTTGTGTGTGTGAGTCATCTTTGATGTTTATAGCCTCCTTAGTTACCAGGCTTAGCCGTTTAGCATTTAGAACCCACCCTGTAAAAATGGAAAATGTATCTATAAAGTCTCTCTCAGGCGATGAAACCTGGCTAAGCACTCAGTTCTTTTCTGCCAAGAAGACTATTGCACAATGTCTTGGACAATATAGTTGCACATCGAGGAATGAGTTAATGTTCTTGCTTCTTGACATGTCCAGTTTATCATGGTAGCCTACTAATCTGCTGCGTGTGCTGTGACTAAAGTTTTTTTTTCTTGGCATCGGTACATCTGGTTTGCTTTCTATGGTGTCATTTCTTCCCACCTTGTTTCATATTTGATATATGTGTGTTCAAGCATGCTATGGTGGCGTGACCTTAAGATGTGAATCCAAATTACCATTTGTGCTATATGAATTTCTGCTTCTTGAGTGTTTAACTTTGTTCTGAATGTTGATAACTGAATATTGATCATTGTACAGGGTCCTATCTGTGGCATGCCTGACTTCAAGATGAGCGGAAAGAAGAGTGATGAGCTTGAACCTGTTGGTGCTGGCGATGAAGATGGTGATGGTGAAGACGGGGACGAGGACGGTGACTTTGGGGAGGGTGAAGAGGACATCTCAGAAGGGGAGGGGTATGACAACCCAAAGGGCAATGAGAACAAGAAGAAGCAAAGAGGTGATGCTGAGGAAAACGGTGAGGAAGATGAGGAAGAACCAGAAGACCAGGAGGGTGGTGGCGGCGACGACGATGATGATGACGACGACGACGACGACAATGGGGATGACGAGGACGACGACAATGGGGATGACAACGGGGATGACGAGGAGGACGGGGGTGAGGATGAGGAAGACGACGACCAGGACGAGGACAACGAGGAGGAAGATGATGATGAAGACTCACTCCAGCCCCCAAAGAAGAGGAAGAAGTGAAGATCTTCGCTCCGGCTTTAGTTACCATGTGCTGAGTTCTGGCTCGCTTTTCGTCATATCCTCGCATTTGAACTTTCCCTTAGAGAGTTAAGAAGGCTCCACACGTTCAGCAGCACGGGTGGGCTTGTAGGCGCTTTATGGTTTGAGGCAATTAGGGAGAACTCTATGTCATTGTTGCTTGCTTCTGTGGAGTCGAACAGATGTTTCGCTAACATAATTCAACCTGAGTGATGAAAGCCTCGAGATTGAATATGCCATCTCTTTTATCTCGTATGGAATCAATGATGGAGCCCTGGTTGGTCGCGTTCCTTAAATAGTGAATTATCTTGGTAGATGGCAGCTTCGTGTGAATTGTACGTTTATACTATATACATTCAAATCTCAACTGATATATAACTGATCGGAACAAGATTGAATATTGCATTATTGGTAGTTTTCTGAAATATAATGGTTTATGATGGCCAATGTGATTGTGACTTACGGAGCCACTGGAAGCCGGACAAGTGCATACAGACTTTTAGGTAAAAGGGATGGTAGAGCTGAAAAACGCTTGAGCTTCTCATTCAGATCAGATCAGATCTTCCGGCATGAAGCTCTCAAACAAGCGGCCAACTTGTGTCGTTCATGTGTTTGTGTTAACAATAATCTTCCTTTAGGGCTTGTTCAGTTAATCCCCTTCACAAGGGATCAATCTCCACCAAACCAAACAAAGCCTTAGGATGTACAACAGTACAAGCACAACATGCCTTGTGTGTTCCTCTTAGCCTCTTGCTCCGTTCAGGTTCTAAAAAAAGTCGTTTTGGACAAGACTTGGGTTAAATATTAGGAATATAAATCATGAATAACTTTTAAGTTGTTGAGTTTGGAAATGTGAAATCCATATGAATAGATTTGTCTTGAAAAATACTTTCATAAAATATATACTTTTTAAAATTCGGGAGGCCGTAATCTTTATCGTGGATTATTTAGCAACTTCTTTGAACCTGGATTGGTTTGGTGAGAGAAAAACTCTGCTCTTGAGGACTTTGGAAATTTATGATCGTTTACTATGGATGAAAGCATATGAGTCAATACGGATATTTATTCGACCGTCCGATTCAATAGAACAAATATGAACACTTATCCGGATAGTTACTCGGATATCCATAATTTTTTTTGATACGGATACTAAAACGGATATCTTAGGCGGATATCAAATACGGATGTAATATCATCGATATCCGGCGGATATCGGATAATCCGGTTAAATATCGGATATATCCGGATATTTAAAAACGGATATTATCCGGATATTATTCAAACGACCTTGGATAGAGAAATGATCAAAATAAAAATTGTAGATCTCAAAAAGTTATGAAACTTTATTGTTTACAACTTTTTCGTTTGAAATCATTTAGTGCTTCAAAATTTAAACCATCCAAACTTTCTCAAATGGAAAACTAGTTTATAGGCGTCAAAATTTAAAAATCACAAATTTGAACCATCCAAACTATCTCAAATTGAAAGTTGACCAAAACAACAATTGTAGATCTTGATGAGTTGAACAAACTTGGTACTCAAAACTTTTCAATTTGAAGTTATTTAGAGATCATAATACTAGAGTCAAAGTGTTGTTTTTTCATTTGACCAAATTTGACTTGGTCAAACTTGCTCAAATGAGACACTAAATGACCTCAGATGAAAAACTCTGAATACCAAGTTTGATCATCTCAGCAAGATCTACAATTGTTACATAGCTCATTTTCCCATTTGAGAAAGTTTTATCAAACACTAGTCACAAATTTTTGAATCTCATATAGACTTTCTGAAACTATGTCACACTTGTGAAATTTGAACTACATTTTATTCAAACTTTCTTAAATGAAAAAATAGACTATATAAGGATTGTAGATCTTGATGATCTGAACAAACTTGGTATTCAAAACTTTTCAATTTGAGACAATCTAGGGTTCCGAAAACTAGTTTGTAAGCATCGAAATTTAAAAATCACAAATTTGAACCATACAAACTATCTCAAATGGAAAGTTGACCAAAACAACAATTGTAGATATTGATGAGTTAAACAAACTTGGTATTCAAAACTTTTCAATTTGAAGTCATTTAGAGTTCATAATACTAGAGTCAAAGTGTTGTTTTTTCATTTGACCAAATTTGACTTGGTCAAACTTGCTCAAATGAGACACTAAATGACCTCAGATGAAAAAACTCTAAATACCAAGTTTGATCATCTCAGCAAGATATACAATTGTTACATAGCTCATTTTCCCATTTGAGAAAGTTTTATCAAACACTAGTCACAAATTCTTGAATCTCATAGACTTTCTGAAACTATGTCGCACACTTGTGAAATTTAAACTACATTTTGTTCAAACTTTCTCAAATGAAAAAATAGCCTATATAAAGATTGTAGATCTTGATGATCTGAACAAACTTGGTATTCAAAACTTTTCAATTTGAGACAATCTAGGGTTCCGAAAACTAGTTTGTAAGCATCAAAATTTAAAAATCACAAATTTGAACCATCCAGACTATCTCAAATGGAAAGTTGACCAAAACAAGAATTGTAGATCTTGATGAGTTGAACAAACTTGGTATTCAAAACTTTTCAATTTGAAGTCATTTAGAGTTCATAATACTAGAGTCAAAGTGTTGTTTTTTCATTTGACCAAATTTGACTTGGTCAAACTTGCTCAAATGAGACACTAAATGACCTCAGATGAAAAAACTCTGAATACCAAGTTTGATCATCTCAGCAAGATCTACAATTGTTACATAGCTTATTTTCCTATTTGAGAAAGTTTTATCAAACACTAGTCACAAATTCTTGAATCTCATACAGACTTTCTAAAACTATGTCACACACTTGTGAAATTTGAACTACATTTTGTTCAAACTTTCTCAAATGAAAAATGGCCTATATAAGGATTGTAGATCTTGAATCCATGACCATGACTCTATGAGACCCATGAAGCCATGAGCTTGGCTATTTCTACTCATGCCGCGAAGATTGGTGCTTGTATGATGTTTGATGTATGATGTATCTGTATCTTTATCTTATTTGTTGCTTTACTCTTTAGTCTTTCAGCTTAATCTAGATGGATTATGGACTCATAGAGTGGTGTAATGGTTTGTGCACTTATGTATATATATATATATATCGCTGCTTTTACTCAATATCCGAATAGATATTTGTATTGTAAGATTTTCACCTTCTCCGAATCCGATTCATACCGTATTCGATACTCATTATTCGTATCCGTAACCGAGTCAATCCATATTCGTATATGTATCCGAACGCTATCCGTGTCCGAATCCGAACAGAAATATGAAAACAAATATAATATGAGTGATATCCGTTCGTATCCGATCCGTTTTCATCCCTATCGTTTACGAGCAAGCGAACAGGCTGATACATATATCACTTTTTATAAAATTAAAAAGTCAAAGTAATGCTTTGAAAACCGTGTCGTTGTCCAAAGCAACTTCTTTTAGAACATGGATTGAGTAACTGTCTAGCTCCATATTCGTTTTTACTGGTGCCCTCTTGAGGACTTTATAGATTTGCCATCTAGGATGTCGTATCACTGAGTTATTAACACACCTTACCATATGAGTCAATGACACGTGGGTCTAGTGGCTATTTCAAGTATCTAGCTGTCGACCATCATTCTTGCGAACAGTAGTTGTGTTGACTCTCACTAGAACAACACATGCCTTCACCTTTCATGTCATCATCCGTCGTCACCACCGCCTTGAACCTACCCTCCATTACTCTCACCATTGTGGATGTCTCGACTTTCGATGGCTAGTGATTCTCCACTAAGTCACACCACCTTACAGAGACAGAGCTTCATACATGATAAACCACGTCTTCTTATGCTAAGTCAAAGTTTTAATCTAATGTTTGCTATTTAGTACTATCTCGTAAGGATTGAGTGTTGCATACTTGATTGAGGTCGTGAGGGCTCATAACTTAAGACTTCTTGATACGGATAGATTGATTACTATAAAAAATAAATGCATTTTTTATAAAGTACTTTTTCAACACATATTTTGCATGCATGTCTTGGATGTGTGCCATTTGTTCTTTACACGAAAGGAAATAGGCGCCAACATCGTAGAATAATCCCTTGTTTCACAACCCCAGCTTTTCACGTGTGTTCACCATGGATTATAATCATGTTACCCTATCACCTAGTGCTATACATAAACCGCACATTTTCAAAAAAAAATCATATAGTAGAATTTGCCTCGTACTTCTTACTTTTGCATCAATGGTAACGTACTACAGTATTTTATCTGATATATTACTTGTAGGTGACTCAAGAGAAAATCTAGACGTGAGAATCTAGGGTTTGAGTAGACAATAGACGAGAATAGACTTACCCATTCTCAGTCATATAGTCCTAGAGCTAAGATATCCAGAAATTAACTATAATCATAGGGGACCGTTATCCCACGAGTGAGGTTATGCCTTTTCTCCATTTTGAGTGCGCCACCTCATCTTCCTCCTTGCGACGGCTTCTTTTTCATCGCCTCCTCCTCACGCAGTAGCACGCCCCACAGAGTCTTCTTTCTCCCTCCTGGCCTGGAGTCCTCGCGCCTGGTCGCCTCCTCCTCGCCTCAGGGTCCCCATCTGGGCCAGGGCCAACGCCCAGATACGCTCTCTAGTGGCTCTCTAGGGAACAAGATGAACGAACCCATGCATGCTAGGGCACGTCAGACAAAACCACAGAACGTGGAAATTGCTATAATGGAACCCTAGCACGCTTCGCAAAATAGCCTAACCACCTTCTGGGCCTCCTCCCTCTAGTTGGAGCTCCGCCATGGCGCCTCGCCCCTTGATACGTGCCCGGCCGCCGCTAGGGCCCCGAACTGCTCGGCCTCCTTCCCCGCCACCACCGCCCTGCCTTCCTAGGGCCTCTTCCTTCTAAGCCCGCTGGAGTTGGCTTCTTCTCCCTCTTCGGCGACCTCCTCCTCATCGTCTCCGACGAGCTCCTCGCCGGAACCCTAGGCGACTTCTTCTCCCTCTCCGGCGTGGGCGCGGACACAGGTGTGGGCGCGGGGCGTAGGCGGGAGGAAGAGAGGCGGCGGAGGAAGGAGAAGGACGCGGGGAGGAGGCAAGAGCGAGGAGGGCGATGGGTCACGCGCTCGCGCAACCCTGTCACGTATTAGAGTTTGCGATAATCATATGTTATAAACTAGAAGTAGCACAATGTTAGCACTTGGGTTTCCATGTCGAGAAACTTGTGGATGAACATGGGAAAGAAAGTGATGCACTACTATAGCACTCCAACTAATCGATGAGTGTTACCTTTAAAGGAGAGAGAACGTGTCAGTGAGGCAAATTGTGATGTTGTGCTACTACTAAATATGGGTGTATAAAAAAGCGGGAGCGCCGTAAATATTAGCCTAATCTAATGGGCTTGGAGATGAGATATTAATCTTTTACTATTCGGTGACCTAAGGCTTCGTTATCTAAATGAAAAAACTCAAATTTATCAACAAGTTGTAGACAAGATTTGAGTCTACTCACATGGACCTTTGTTCATGTGAACAGTGTTTTCAAACATAGCAGTATTTTTCTCTCACAACAATCAGTCGGAACAATATTTTGGTTTATTTTTCAGTCCTGCCGAACAAGCTCTAAACCTCTTAACCTCTTATTTTTCTTGTAAGACCGGATGTCACTTAGGGTCCCGTTGTCTATATTTATTTATTTTATAATAATAATAATTTGATGATAAAAATGGTAATAAGTTGTTTAATCTTTTTTCTAAAAGGTAACTCTATCTAAATTAAAGGAAAAAACAAAAAGAACACCCAAGGGAAATGCTTCAGCCGATCTGATCACGCTTACACTCCTCTTCTTTAGTTCTTGCCTCTCCAAACCCTAGCCTCCCTGATCCATCCGCACCTAAATTTCGGCGGCTGATGCCTCCGCCATCGCCGCCGTGGTCGTCTAGCAGCTCTTCTATCTAGGTTTCGTCGGTCCCTCTTCCTCCCCCCGCCCCCAAGATCTGCGCGACGATTTGAGCGCTCCGTGCTGTTCGGGCGGCCATGAACAGCGCGTTCAGCGAGGACATACTCGCTGACAAGCTCGCCAAGCTTAACAACACGCAGCAATGCATCGAGAGTATCCTTTCCCTACTTTTCACCGTTCAAATCTTTGGACTTTGGACTGTTTGTGGTGCTTCCAGGGAAGTTTTGTGTGAATTTCCAACTTGTGCGCTTAGTCTCGCGTTTTCTGTACGATTAGACTGTAGATACATCTCTTTTCCGTACTTAATCTCTCGTCCATCGAATTGTTGTCAGGTTCGTTCAAAAGGATGTATCTTTGAATAGCCGGCAGGGAGAATTTCCCCGTTCTGCACCCTGAGCAGATAGATTGAGCTCTTGATATGTTTGCTTCTTTTGCCTACTGAATATGTCTTGACTTCAAATCTTTTAACCTATTCAGTTGGTGTAAATAGATTGAGTTCTTTGCCATAACATGTATTTTTGTTATCCGGTTGTTGCCTTGACTTTTGCTCTTTGTGGCCACTAGCACTGTCGCATTGGTGCATTTACCATAGAAAGAATGCAGAGCAAATTGTTCAGACTTGGGACAAGCAGTTCCACAGCTCTGGCAAGGAGCAGAAGGTCCCTTTCCTTTATCTTGCTAATGACATCTTACAGAACAGCAAGCGCAACGGGACAGAGTTTGTAGAAGAATTTTGGAAGGTTCTCCCTGGGGCGCTTAAAAATGTAAGTGAGAATGGTGACGACCGTGGGAAGGAGGTGGCATCTAGGCTGGTGAGTGTTGTATATCGATGTCATGAGTTCCCAGCTGTTGCATATCTGTTCTGAAAATACACATGTATCCTGTTAATATTGTTGTGTAGCTGCAAAAACGTATTAGTAACGCACAAATGTGTCCTAGGTTGACATATGGCAAGAAAGGAGAGTTTTTGGCTCACGTGCTGGGGGCATCAAGGATGTGATGCTTGGCGCAGCTCCCCTTCCTGTTTTAGATATGACCAAAAAGCGCTCTCACAGTTCATCAATAAGGATTGTTAAAAGAGATTCGCGTTATGTGAAACTTGTAAGATTTTCTACTCTTCCTACTAGACTATTTTTTAACACTTATACTTTGCTATGAAATTCTCTCAAATATTATCGCCATCTTTGATCAGAGACTAGGCATTGGAGGCACTGCAGAGAGGATTGTATCTGCATTGCATACTGTTCTCAGTGAACAAGCAGATGAGGATGTTGACCTCGAAAAATGCAAGACTTCTATGCGTCATGTTGGAAAGATGGAGAAGGACGTCGACAGCGCCTGTAGCAAAGGTAATATTTGTTACCGGCCTGGGTGGAGTCCTGCATTTTTGCTACCTTAGTAGACATTCTTAAGACGTCCTCTGTATGCAGCCGAAGATCCTCGTCGTGAGGTTCTTTGCACAGAACTAAAGGATGAGGAGGCTAACATGAAAAAATGCATCGAAAAGCTAAAAGTTGTTGAGACAAATAGAGCAGCTGTTGTGTCTGAATTGAAGGAGGCATTGCAGGAACAGGTCAGAACAACTTGGATTTTGTCTTTTCGAATATGTATTAGCTTGTCATTGTTACTTGTATTTTGTCGATGGAGCTATGGAATCTTATTTGTTTATGTTACTCAGGAATCTGAACTGGAGAAAGTCTGCACTCAGTTACAGGTAATGTTTTCCAACCATTCCAAACCATGGAAATGTTGATACATGCTTATAGTGTTCTGTAGGATGTGAACACTTGTCATTCTTATGTTTTTAATTTTTCCAATCGGCAGCTAGCTGAAGCAATGGTACATGAAGCCTCCAACATGCAGCGGAGACTCAAGAATGAGCCAACCATTCCGCTGCCCAAATCAGCATCTTCAGTAGAGCCAAGAAAGGTGCTTTCCAATGGGCAAGTAAAGGAGCAGCAGAAGACAGCTGCTGCTATCCTTGCGGACAAGATTGCAGCATCATCAAACTCTCAGCAGATTCTGCAGTCTGCACTTTCCAAGTTTGCTGCTGAAGAAGCGAAGAATTCATCTGAAACACGCTCAGATAAGAGGCAGAAAACTGACCAACTTTCGCAGGTACCAAGCGTCGCAAATGCTGCAGCTTTCGTTCCAATGCCACAAGTGGTTGCCACAACAGCTCAGCAGCAGCCCCAGGCAATCTTAGTGCAACAATCACATATGCAGAGCCAAGCCTCTGCATCTCAGCCACAGTACAATATCTACCAGGCCCCTCCCCAGCAGTTTGTCCCTCAGCCTGGGGGTGTAATGATGGGCATGCCTTACAACATGAGCACCATGGCCCCGCCGCCGCCGCCTCCACCGCCCCAGATGATGAACCTAGGAAGGCCCTCACCTTCAGCTCAACAGCCTCAAATGGCTGTCATGCCTCAGACTCAGCCACCAACGCCACCGATGCTTCAGCAGCAGATGCCAATGAACCTAGCGCCTCATATGCAGTTTGCCCTTCAACCGCCTGGCGTGCCGCCTTTCAGGACCATGCAGCCACCTCCTGGGATGCAATACTTCCATCCCCGATCTCACTGACAGTTTTGGTAGCCCAGCCCTGTTAAACTTTTGACAGGTTTTCGATTTAGCGTTGACTGGTAGGCAGGATCTGACTTGCTGTAGAGTATACTGTTTGTGCTGTTCATTTTGCCATATGTTGTTGTACTGTACATGTAATGCGAGGAGAGTTAAAGAGCGAGGAGAGTAAAAGGAAGATTAAAGATTCACATAGGCCTGCTTCGTTCTCGTACAGCTGCATCGTATATGCTTGATGGGGGAGCCGAATTTTAGAAAATGGAGGTTGTTTGGTAGGTCGAATTTGCGGCTGGAAGTGAGGTGAGTTTTCTTTTCTCCATTTTGAGCATGCAGGTGGAGTTACTGGGGCCTGATATTTAGGCATTGCTTTTTTACATCAGCCGAAAATATTTTTGGTAGTATAGTCAACGAAATACAGAAATTTTGTTTTTGCAATTACAATGGCCTGGAGCAAGATGGCGCACTGGTCCTGATCGTGGGCTCGGCCTCAGGGTCAGGATCTGGGCCAGGTTTTCCACCCAGATACGCCCGTACATGCCCCTGGAAAAGAACAAGAGGAACGAACCCCATGCCGTTTTGTTTCGTCAGACAAAACCACAGAACGTGTTTTCCCCAAAAATGCAAACATGGTCGATGTGGGTGAGATTAGATTGAACTTTATTCTTTTCTCTAACAACGGAAGAAAATAGTGGATGACCAAGGAGAACAATAATACAATATCATCCAAAGGTAGTTCAAAGTTGGAAGATTTTGACGAAGCTAAAAATGACTTGCGTTTGTTTTGGAACGGTGGGAATAGCAAATTACCCACCAGCCACCATCCATTTCCGAAACTCCTAGTGCCTTCAACTCGTATCGCAGTTCCAACTTCCAAGGGCAGATTCTGTATGAATTAAGGCAGAGATGGTACTGTGTCACCCCTGCATTTGGGATGGTCTTATCTAACGCAGAACATAATGTAATCTCTCTAGTATGCATGATCCCAGCCCCAAGAGCATCCTTTTATATAGAGGAAACAAAGAAACAAAGTGTGATCTTGCTAGCAATATATAGCCCTGTGGGAACATGCATTGACTGGATGTTGCGAACTTATCTGACAAATATTTATATGATTACATCTACTTGACATGAGGTCCTCCAGAGAACTATTCAAGTTCAGACTTGACCGGGTAATGACGTGGGATATTATTTTCCATGAACAAGCATGGCATTTGACCGCGTATATCTTCCTTTCCTGCAATTTCGAGCGATATTTCTGATGGCTTAAACCAGATAACGGTCTGTTGGGATGGGAGTGGCCGATTCAATTTGAGTACACCTGATCAATGAAAAAAGATGTAGTAGAAACCAAAACGTGCAGGAGAAATACAGGATCGTTTTTGTTGGATGGATGTACTGCAAGGCAAAGCAACTGGACTCTCAACAAAACGGTTAATTGCGTGCGTTTGTAGCCGTCAGATAACAAAACAGAATGCGATAAACATCTCACCTCATTACCCGGTCAAGTCTGAACTTGAATAGACCAGGACAGATAGACCAACCTCCCACCATAAATCCGTAGAATAATTTAAGCGATGACTTGTTTTCTATTGGCAATGCATTAAAAAAATACTAAAACCTGGATGTTCTGAATGTTGTGGGAGGACAACACTAGAATCTATAAATGAAAGGTAATTTGAAGCAAATTGGTGGCCTGTTGAGAACAAATCATGCAGAATTGTTCCTCTAGACGAAAGTGCTTTTTCCATGAAAGCTCTCAGGCTTGTAATATGTATTTCATTTATAGTTTATACATACAAAAAAAAAACCTAACAAAACAGCATCGACAGACTGAACTTGCCCTATCTTGACGAGTAAACCACATGCTAACCAGACTTGAAATTCAGTTCATGAATTACAAAGAGTTCTTTTTTAAAAAGGTTAAACTGGATTTCATTTCATCGAAGGCATGGTGAAAAGATGGGGCTAAACATTCGCATTTGGGAATATTGAACTGCTCTTTGCACATTACATTGCGAAGAGTGCAGCCATGCTTGACATGAGTACTACAGACAAGGCCGTATTTCCTTGTCTAGCTTGCCTGGCAGGCAATACAAAGGAGTTGAACCTTACTGAGTTACTGCAAGACACATTAAACTAGAGATACTTGATTTGGATACAAATCATTGATCTACTAACAGGCAATGACACCTTCTGTCCAGTGATCACCACCAAATTTATTAAGTCATAAAACTTGCATACAGAAATCTCCAGCAAAACATATCAGCAAGATAAAAACTGATGAAAGCATAAGGATGTCACCAGTTGCCATTTGCAAATAGTCTTCTATTCATGGATAAAGAACCCCTCAGAAACGGATGCCATAATATGGCATTCCACATCAGGATATTCCTTCATAATGCTGCAGATCTTCTCGTAGCCATTGTTACTTGGTGAGATGTCATCAGAAATAGTCATTGTCAATCTCCGAATCACTGTTGCACATCGGAGTATGGCTTTTAGGAAATCAACTTCATCATCTTCACCTTGCAGGCCATGAATTTCAACGACTTCAAGATTAGACAGAGACATCTTCACTTCTCCAGTTGATAGGATGTTCACAAGGACAATTTACTGGGCACGGCACTCGTACCTGAAAGAAAATTGGAGTACAGGATCAACAACCAGAATACGTAACTGAAGGACAATTCATTGCTATCTAAACTCAGTAGCCAACCAGAATACATAAGTACAGGATCAACAATCGAATGATTACCTTGTCACGTTTTAGGACCACCTTAAGTCTTTGCATAATTGATTAGTCCGAAGCAGATACAACATCATTGGTCCAAAAGTATGCCCCTCTATTTCGAGATCCAGCTCTAAAACAGTAAAAACAGCCACTGGAAGATGAGCTATCAGCTGTGTAATGCTCCATTCTGCATCCAGAAGACCATTTGACTGCATTCAACAAAGTGAGTGTCCAATGTTATCAATAGAGGAAATTTTCAGCACATGGAGAAAACCATTTGGCTGCATATAATAACATAAATAATTTCGGTATAAAAGTTTGGAAGAGAAGCCTAGAAAAGTAGCATACGCACATTAGCAGAACTCATTATGGTCAGCGAGACGACATGAAATTCATCTAGCTCACGCTCCCTTATGCTCACGAGGCGCCATATCTGTCCGAACCCAACAGTAACGCACGAATAAGAGCAACCCCATCTGAGTTTCTTCACCATTGGGGCCGAGAAGGACAAGCTGAAGCCTTTGGCAATATCGACCTCCAGTGTCACCTCCTTAAGCACTGGGGTCGCGATGTCAATGCGGCAGATGTCATGAATATTTATCTCCAAGCTGAACTCCTCAAGCGACGGCGAGTGAATAATCACCGTGTCAGCATGTCTGAGATCGCTGACGTTCAGGATGTTCAGGATGCGCAGACATGGGCAGAGGGGGAGCAGGGCGCCAAGGTCGATGCAGCACGATTGCAGGTGAAGGCTCTTGAGCGCAGTGAACTCACCGGACTGTGGCAAAGTAATTGGGAGGCTGCCCATCAACTCAAGACTAAGGTAGGAGGTGCGCTCGAAGCAGGGAAGCTCGACGGCGTAGTCTTTTATGGGGTGGATCATCACAGAGATGATGAGTTTCTCTGGCAACACAAGTGCAGCGGAGCGGAGAAGCAAGGATACGTCCCCACCCCAGTCTTCTTCCATCCAGCCCGATGACAAATTGATGTCGAGGGGGTCCACCGAGGAACGGGTGATCCTGGCGAGCGCTGACACGACAGGGAGAGGGTTGGCGCACCAGAACGTGAGCTCGGGAAGCTCAGTCCAGAGGTCGCGCCAGCCGCGGGATACCGCTCCGGCGCATGCAGCTTCAGCGACGGACCTGAGACGGACGATAATCTCGAGGAGCAGGTCCTCAGGGATGCCGCTGATCCTGTCCTCTAAGCTTTGCTGGGACCGGCGGCGATGGCCACCTCCTTGCTGCTCCGGCGGTGGGTACACTAAGCGACGCCCGGACCCGAGCTGCATTGTCCTCGCTTAGCTGCCAAAAAGAAAATGAGCGTGGAGGGTGAGAAAATTATCTGATGCATGCAGAATAAAATGTAGTGTACTACTACAACAGAGTGAAAGCTAATTCCTACAATAGATTCTGAAACTTTTGACAACGTGAGCAGGACGATTATCCTCTCGTCTTCAGTAAAAGTAACCAATTTCCCCATGGAGATTAGGTTTCTCCTTCAGCAGTGGCGAATCTAGAAAAAATTGTGATCGGGGTCAGCCCAGACTCATGATAGAAATTTATAGTAATCTAACACTGCGATACATGCAAAACATAGTCATAATTATTTATAATGATGAAATACTGCAAAAATCTAGGATTCATATAGAGGAGTGAAATTAACAATGTTATAATAAGACAAAAAAAAACTCTTTACAATAGTGGTTACCTCTTATAATTTCACATTACGAGTACGGTCATCCATATTCTGAAAGTTTGTAATGATGATCTTTTACCCGCTGTGTTATGAAAACTATTAGGTTGGGTGCCTACATGATCTCGAAGCATGTCCTTTTTGTTAAAGCCATCCCAACCATTTTTCACAAATGCATCATTTCCACCTTGGCCCTCATTAGAATCTCTAAATAAGTAGCAATATAAAAACATTTATCCACCTTTTCACTGTACTCTAGCCAATCATGTTCTGTGAACCATTCAGGGTGAAATCGACGTGGATGACCTGTTATAATCTTTTCTGGATACCTAAAACCAGGTGGTGCTCTAAAAGGACCTCTAATCAAATACTTGCGTCTTATCTCATCTTGTAGATTTTGGTCTATGTAATCTGAAATTTTCCTTCTATCTGCTGGATCATATGGAAGCTCATCAAAATTTACCTCCCACCGTGAGACTCGCGAAGAACGAAGAGTAGTATGATTGGTGTTTGTTACAGCTACACTTCCATCTCTTCTTCTTGAAGTGCCTGCATCAGGATTCTCGTCGCGATCTCCTCTTGAAGCACCTCCATCAGGATTCAGGATTCTCACCATCACTAGGGGGATTTTTTCTTTTCAAGAATCGTTCCAATGTTCTTTGGTTGCCTATCAAATTTGTGAACACAATTAAACACTAAAGTAGATATTGAATAACAGTAAGCAACCATGCGTATATGGTTAAATATAATTAATTTCCTCACCGCCTCACCGGACATGTTGATATTGCTCCAATAGTCCAATCAGCCAAGAGGATTAGAGGCAAGAGGCTTGAACATCAGTACGTCACGTCGGCGCCAAGTCACCGGCAAGCAGGCAGCAATGGCAAGATGCGGCGAGCCGGCGATGCTTGCCGTTGCAGGCTGCAGCGCCGCCGTGAGGGGGGTGAGCGCAAAGGAAGAAGACGATGAGTTGAATTGCCAGATCGGAAAGACCAAAGAGTCAGGCCGGTGTGCCTACAGGAAGAGCGATCGACGGCAAGTAGCCAGCAGGTGATTTCTGGGCTTCTTAGCTTGTGCTGTTTATTGGACGCTTCATCCACGAAGTGGGCTTTACGGTCTGCTGCCCTTTGCTCTTTACCAATACGTATTTCCTTGGACTGGGCTGCGTAGTTGCCGGGGTCGACATTTGATTTACTGGGTCCATCACGGTGAGATTACATGGGGTATCACAGCACAGGCTCTACGCAAGTCATCGGGGTCGGTGGAGGACCCCGACGCTTCACTGTAGATCCGCCCCTGCCCTTCAGTCCCCATGGGGATTGATTGCCCACTGATCCAACCTAGACCCACATTTCCAGGATTTCCCAGGAAGCATGAAGAAAAAAACGGGACGGAGGGGAATCGAGCGCAGAGTGAAATCTGAACCAAATCGAAAAGGATGAACAGCTACAACTATTTGCACATCTAATCACCATCGACAGATCAAAGCATTCGAGGGGATAAGAACCATCTCACATCTGATGCAGATTTAATACCTTGATCGGATTGAGACGAGGATGGATTGGGGGACGGCGCCGACGTTACTGTTTCCTCGAGCGGTGGTGGAGAGCCTTGGTCGGTTGCCGCACAGTTCAAAGGCGAGCGGGGGATGCGGATGGAGACGACGGCTGCACGGCGGCGTTCAAGGAACGCAGGCTAGCGGGGTGTTTTGGCTGCCCTGCATTTGGTTTTGGAGCGGGTCATATGCTTTTTGGAATTTTTAACGTTGTCGACTCTGCGCCAGATCAGTTCCTTGAGAACGAGAACCCAAGGGTTTTTATCAGCGTGTTTGGTTTGAGTAGCGGACTCGTCCGTCACCAGGTGATTCCTGTGCTAGTACAAATGCATGACTGAGTGCTTCCTTCAAAAAACCATCGGATGACTCCGTCCGAGCCAGCTGGTTCCCTAATCCAAACAACGTCAAGTCTGTGTCCGACCCTAGCAAGAGTGAATTCATGCCGGACGTACCGATTCTGGACGTGACCGACTCCTGAACCAAACACGTTGAGTGGAGACCAGCACCAGCAAGTCTTTGGTGGGTCTCTTAAACTAGTGTCACTAGGCACTAGGCAGTGCGAATTTGTATTCAGAAAGTGACTCGGTCAACGATTCTCAACTTCCATCCATCTAAATTCAAATTTGTTACGTTCATCAATGGACTTAAAAAAATTATCATCACCGCATCATAATCACAAATATATCAAGGTCCTGTTCGTTTCGCTGAAAAGCCAGGTTGATAAGTATTGTTGTTGATTTGTTGTGAGAAAAAATACTGTATCATAACTGATAAGTCAGGCTTGAACTTATCAGTCTCGTAGCACATTCTACAAATTATTTTAATATTCCAATGGCCTCATTATACGAACTATTCTACAACTTTATCATCATGTGCTAAGTTATCTTAAAATTGTGCAACCGATCTTTAATAGTGTTTGAAGACTAGCCATGGCCCCGTTCGCGTGTTCTTAAACCCGGCTTAATCCGCTTCTTTTTTCATCCGAAACAATGTTTTTCTCTCACAAATTCCTCCAGATTCATCCAAAACCATCCAGATTCCTCCAAGCGAACGGGGCCCATGTGTATTGGTAATCTATTGACGACCCTTCTCTAACAAAAGGTATAAGAAGATAGTTAAGAGTAGCAATAAAGTACTACCTCCATCTTCAAAAGAATATAATTATGGAACAGTGTCGTGTTTTAGTATATCAAGTTTGGCCAATTATAGATAAAAAATTATAAATATTTATAGTATCAAATTATAAATATTTATAGTATCAAATGTATTTTCGTAATAAATTAATCTAGAGCCATAAATATGAATACTATTCACTAGAAACTCAGTCAAACATGAATCACTTTTCGTGGCACGTAACACATAGTTACATTCTTTTAGGGACAAAGGCGGTAGTTAGTCTAGAAGTCAAAGCCAAATCAAAGCGCTTTGCCTCGGTTCTTGTATAAAAGTTCCGTATGTGTTCTCCAATTTTTGTCTTCTATCTGAGATATATATTGCACTAATATAGTGGTTTTTCTTATTGACTATTCTCTCCGTTCCATCAGTTCCAAATTATAAGGTTTTATTATGGCTTTTCTATGTATATATGTAAATTACACTCAAGACGATTTGTTGCAATTTAAAATGAGAGAATATCTGTCAAGTTTATTTTATTCTAAATCCATCATCACTTTCCTGGCATGAGCATTCAATATGCTAGCGTTGAATGACTATGAAAACCAATACCTTTGGATTTGCCTTCCACGCCACGCGCTAACACATGCCACCACGGGCTACAATCGAGGTGCATATATAACGCGTTTTAATGTCAGCAACTCTAATAATGAAGAACAAGCAAATCCTCTTCGGCACTTTACCACCTTGTGGATTGTTGATGGTCGTGGAGGTCGAAGCCCTCTTCATTGTTAGGGAGTGAAGTAAATCATATATGACAATTTGATCATAAATGGCTGTTCTCAGCAAATGGCTTATCAAGAGAGAAGAAAACAAAGGTGACAACATGCATACTATAGAGAAATAGAGAAGAAGCCGTACATGATATAAAATGTAGTGATATGCTTGAAAGTGGTGAGGATATTTTGGACGTGGATGTCAACCCGTATGGCTTTTTTGGGGGGGTTTGTTCCTCCTCCTTCCTAGCACTATAGCGCTACTATTTGCTACTATAGTAAGTAACCGTTTTCACTCCTAAGATGAAAAATGAACCGAGAAAGAGGAGCAGGTGGAGCCACAATATCTAGCTCTGCCATGCTATAATGTCGCTACATTGTTTTATAGTGACAAGGTAGAGCAAAAAGTTGCACCAAACTACCTAAATAATGAAAAGGACACCAGCATGGCAGAATTAGCAAATATGGATATCAATGATGGTCAAGAGCTTAATGCTAATGTATTCTTCCAAACTATTTTTGTCATGTCACGTAGCTAAAAATGCAAAAAGCCTAATATGTATGATGAGAGACACTTTTTTTATAAATTTTTGTATGGTATATTGGTAGTACTGTGTGATCGGTGAGGTCGCATTTGAGACTGTGGTAGAATTATAACTTTCCATTTCATATGCAGCGTTTTACTATTCTCTTCTACTATAGATCTTTTGTTGGAACACAATGAATAATATAGAAATTTTACAGGAAGCAATTCATTTTCATATAATAAAGACACAAGAATCACTAAAAATTCTAGCATTCCATTCCAGGGGCCTAACTTTGAACTATCCCCAATTTCTTCTCCAAGCGTTCGTTCAGGAAGCTGTCCGGCGACGCGCCACTCTCCCCCTTCGCCTCCCCTCCCCTCCGCCGCCTCCTCCTTGCCGTCGCTGCCGTCGCGCGGCACGGGGCGGTGGCCGTGCAGAGCGATCGGGGCCGCATCGCTCGACTGCCCCTCCGCCTCCTCATCGTCACCCCAGCGGCGAGAAGAACAAGGGACGGTGGTCTCCAGTGACATCGCCCATCATGCTGCGCCGGTACGGGCACTGACTCTGGTCTCAACCCACCACACCCTAGGGTTTCGATGCCTAATGCTCTGTTCTTCCTGCCACTGCAGGTGCATGCGGGATCTGCGCCCGCTGCGGTCTCTCGCGAGGGTCCCCAGACCGATCTCCGGCGAGGTAGGCGGTTCCGTTCCCGTTGGTTGTTTGTTCTCGTTGTTGTCTGTTATGTTAGAAGATTGGTTTTCCGTTTGAGCTTAGTCAGGAGACTTTTGAATTGGTGAATTAGCTAGGTAGATTGCTGCTGCCTTCATTAGTTTGGAAATGCTGCCAAGGCTGGTAATTGTATATGGTGTAACGGTAGGGAATTCTAGAGTTTCCACATTTTGAGATTGAATTAAATAAGCAAGGATTTTTTGGAATACAATGCTGTGACGTTGTGACAGGTGTGCTGATACCTTGTTCATCTGTCTGAGAAAGTTCCAGGATTTAGGGTGATGAGGGGACTCAAGCTAATAGTAATGTCTACTTTTTGTTATGAAAGTAATATCAATCCCATTTCATGTTTGATTCAGGTATTCAATATTGAGATACTACCTCCGTCAACAACAACAACAACAAAGCCTTTAAGTCACAAACAAGTTGGTGTAGGCTAGAGTTGAAACCCAGCAAAAGCATTCAAGGTTCACTCACGTGAATAGCTGTTTTCCAAGCACTCCTATCTAAGACTAAGTCTTTGGGTATATTCTATCATTTCAAGTCTCATTTTATTGCCTCTACCCAAGTCAACTTCGGTCTTCCTCTGCCTCTCTTCACGTTACTATCCTGGCACCGGTGCCTCTAGAGGTCTCCGTTGGACATGTCCAAACCATCTCAACCGGTGTTGGACAAGCTTTTCTTCAATTGGTGCTACCCCTAATCTATCACTCCACAAAAGAATGCAATTGTCGCTTTTTGAGAAGTCAAACCGTGTGAACTTTGACTAAATTTATATAAAAAACTACTAACATTCATGGTACAAAACAAGTATCATTAGATTAGTTATAAAATATATTTTCATAATAAATTTATTTAAAGATATAAATACTAATACTATTTACTATAAACTTAGTCAAACTTGAGTTAGCTTGACCGGCATGGATCCTATAATTGCATTCTTTCGTGGACGGAGGGAGTACATAAGTTCATGTCATAATGGAGTACTATTAGTGACCGCATACTGATCTCCAAGCAGATTATTGAGATGCTTTATTTAATCAGGAAAACCTATTTTCTATGAGAGTTTGTAGCTGTTCCCTGCTGTGCCTGATTGTTGTAATGTTATTGGTTCCTGTTTAGTAAGCTTTGGATGGAGTTATTTTAGTTGTGATACTTAAGCTCATGTCACAATGGAATGCTATATCCCACTTGGATTGGAGTCGTGTTACATATGGCCATGTTGTTTGTTGGTTAATCCTAATGAGGTTGGAGATTCTTTTATCTTAGTATGCTATGGCCAGTTTTTTTGCCCCCATGTAGGGCACCAAATATAATCCTGCTGTAATTATTTTTCCTACTGCTTTCATAAAGCTTGTCTAGATAGTATATGTTCAGTCTTCAGTGGAACTGACATGACCTATCTGGTCCAGAGTCCAACATTCCTTAAATCTAGAAGCAACTCGACAAAGGCATCTCCAAAGAGTTCTACACAGAATGCTGCCCCAGGTCCTCGAGGACAACCTTCTCAGTCGGGAAGTAATGTTTCAAAGCTTGTTCTTGGGACTCTTGTGGTTGGTGCAGCAGCAATGGGTGCACATCAACTTGGTTATATAGATCTTCAATTTAAGGACAAGAAATTGCCTTTTAGCTTAAAGAAGGAAGATGCTGTAAATGTGTATGAAGATCTGAAGGTTCCTTCTGAACAGAAGGTTGACCAGACACAAAACGTGTCAGGACCAAACACTGAGATTGTTCAAGAGGGTAATAATGAGGCTAATACTCCAAAGGATGTTCGAAATGACGGGGTGGGGGCACCAGAGGTTCCAACCAATGGGGATCAGCCTGTTCCTGCAGAGGAAAAGAAATCAGAAACCCTATCCCATGAGACACATCCAGTTCCAGATGAACATGGATCTGATACTAAAATGCCATCTGAAGATTCTCCAGCAGTTGAGCTAAAGACAGTTCCCATCGATGATAATGAATCTGGTGAAGTTCCTCATGAACAGCAAACTGATAAGATAGACAGCACAGTTCCTCCTGTACAGTCAACCCCAACAACAGTTAGTACTTATGATCACCCCACAGATCCAGATGGACCAAAGGTATATTACATATATTCCTCTGTGATCCTTGCTTGCCTTCTTATCATAACATTTGCATGTTGATCGGTAGAGGATAGTATCTTTGTTTCCTAGTTCCAAATTGGCACTTGAACAAATTCTGAGTGTAACATGGATTCTATATCAGGTCCTATTGGTCTTATTAAATTCCTAAAAATTGCAAATGAAATTCTCTTGCAGTTTGGTTTACATAAATCAGTGTAGGTAGGCCCTATATAGTGTGCATGTCCCACGGTTTATTGTTGCATTGATGCATCTATGTTTGTCTATGACTACTTAACTTGACCAGGCAGCTGGCACTCTTGAACAACATTTTGATTGTGAACTGGTTTTGATTTATAGGACTGTTAATTTGCGTACTGGAGCTGTTTGTTTTTGTCACAGGGATCCCCCACACAGTTTAGCTTTACATTGTTATAAACTATTTTATTTCTTTGTCATCACTTCAGCATCCTCCATCTGTAGTATCCATCTAGCACAAATGTTGAAACTCTTCTATATTACTATCCTGCTTTCTCAATGGTTGATGATGTTGTTTCTGATTATTGAATCGATCCTTGTCTGTAGGATCTCACTGGAGCTGTTGCTGTTGAACAGAAATCTCTTGCTGAGACATATTTACTGCAAGATGAACCTGATGTTTCAAAAGATGCAGTAAGTTCAATGTTGAATGTTGTAATGTTTTTAGACTATAACAATATGATAAATGATTTTCTATGGGCAAAGAGGTCTAGAAATAACTTGATGACACTTAAATGACAATTCTTCCATGTTATTTACTTGATTATCCTTTTTTCTTTTCTTTTTCTGAAAAAACCAGACCATTAAGGAGAAAAGAAGTGATGAAGTTGTTCGTGAAAAAACTTCTGAAGATGGTAAGATTGTACTTGATATCATTGAGGCTATTCATGCTGCCGAAAAGAAGCAGGCAGATGTAGATGCATACATGTATTCAGAAGAGAGAAGAAAGTTGAAGGTGTGCTATTCATTTACTTTTTTTTTTTTTGCTTATCTATGGTCTTTATTTGCTGAGGATATAAGGTTCAACACTAGTTTACCTTTGTGGTTTACACTGTTATTTTCCTCACTTATATTAATGCCCATAGTTATTGTGGATTTTAAGCAGTACACAAACCTTTACCTAAATTAGGCATTGGATAGTATTGTTTTATGCGCTATGCTTTGCATTTTCTCAGGAGAAGTATGAAAAGGAGCTGAAAGACACCAGGGCCAGGGAACTAATGTATGCAGAGGAGGCAGCAATTCTCGACAAGGCATGAAGTAGACATGATTTGATCCATATTATGTTTCCTTAGATTTCAAAATGTAGGAAATACTACTTTTAGTGCCTTTAACTAAAGCTTTGGTTGTCATAACTTGTGAAATTAATTAGTATAGCTATATCATGTGAGGCTCTGTTTTCCTGTGGCAGTCTGGATACTTTTGAATTCTTCTTTTTAAAAACACCACAGTTTAAAGCAAAAGTGCAGAATATTCTCAGTACAATATGCATGGTATCTTCACATTATTCAATGTAGGCTAAAATTATATATGAATCTTTTGTTTGCATTGAATTTCTGATAAACTATTTACTATTTTCATGTTTTTCAATTATCTTGCTGTTCTCAGGAGCTGAAGAAAGAGAAACTGAAGAATGCTGCTGCAATAAAGGAACTGCAAGAAAAGGCTGAACAAAAATTGCAGGATGAGCTGCAGAGGAAGGTGTGTCAGATTCGATATATGTTTAAGTTCTCTTCTCTATATATTCTAATTCATTAAGTAACTGAACTTAGTACTACTGATTTAACAGGATGAAGAAACAAGCCAACAAGTTGAGAAGGCTCAAGAGATAGCAAAAGCTGAACTGGCTGCAGCTATTGCAAAAGAGAAAGCATCCCAGATTGAACAGATCGCTGAAGCAAACCTCAATGTAAGGGACTTAATGCAATTTTGTTTAGGGTTGCACTCTAAATGGCTATTAGAGGTTTTCATGATGTGAACTAGCTTAAAATGCATGTCGGGCCTACTGGCACTGTGGTGCCTCTCAAATTGGCTTTGCACCTCTGTTTTGCAAAATGGAGGCCTGTCTAACTTAAATGATTTGGTGCACATGTGGTTGTGAACTCCCTGATTTAGAGTATTATGTACTGTTTTGGATTGTACTGACTACTGAATACTAGTAGTGGCAGTTTCTGCCCTTGCTGCTTCCCTATCACTCACTTTTCCCTTTGAATGTTCCTGTCGCCCCATTCTTAGCCAGTGATGCTATTAGGATGAAGCAGACAATGACTGGATGTCTAAAAACAATTTTTATTTTTATTTTGGTTCATCTATAAGCTGCATTTATACTGATGTACGTTCAGCATTTCTGACTCTTTTTCTATATGTCATAATATATGTCTATGATGAACACGGATCCTCGACCATTCAAACACTGTCCAGATGTTATATCCAGCAAATCATTATTAGAGCCAGCAAATTTGATTATATATGTTTGCTGTGCCAGTATATTATATCTTAAGCTGCTAGAAAAACAAGTTATGCATAATTTCAGCTTGCTTGCACTTGGTTCTAACCTTATTTTGTGCTTTGATTTCAGATTGATGCGCTGTGTATGGCATTCTATGCACGATCTGAAGAAGCTAGGCAGAGTCATTCAGTTCATAAGCTTGCTCTGGTAAGTTAACTTGAATCCCCTTATGTGCTTGCCTCCAAGTTCTAACTATTGAAAGCTTTATGGTCAACTTATCCTCTCTTTTCATGTATCATAATGACAAAATTCTTAATTTACATGCAGGAGCACTCTTGCTTTGGAACATGCTTTATCCAGTGGATCACCAATCCGGTCAGAAGTGGAGCTATTGCGTAAATCTGTTGAAGGCATTGACAAAGATTCACTGTTAGAATTGGCTCTTTTGTCTCTCCCAGAAGATGTTTTAGATTATGGATCAGATACACGGATGGGGTTGAAGGAAAAGGTATGCCCATTCTTTGTGATGCAATGGATGAAGGCATCTGTTCATACTCTTATTGAGTATGTGACACTATACTAAAATATCAAGCTATTTCTGTGTAAGACAGCATACTTTATTATTCTGAGTGGATTATGGAATTTAGAATACTTACAGTTAAATAGAATGTATAATATTCCCTATGACAATATGCTTAGTTGCTTACTATGCATTGAGCAATTGTTATGAAAAAGAAATGCATAGATTTTGGTTTTTTGAGCCCTGACCAGTTCTAGACTTCAATTAGCATAAAAAGAATGCGAACCACAATTTTTTCTGTGCTTCTTGTCATGAATGCTTGTTTAAAACCATCAGTTTGGCTACCCAAAAGCTAAATGCCTAAATTAGTATATCTTTTCTCGTGCAGTTTAACTCCTTGAAGGAAACTATCAGACATTTCAGCCTTCTACCAGCAGGTGGTGGTGGAATCCTGGCACATGCTGTTGCTCGTGTTGCTTCTTCAATCAAGGTAAATGCTAAGGAAATCATTTCTTTGACCAGTTTGATAAGTGATTATGCAATTGCAAGTTCTATATCGATGTTCCTGATTGCTGTTATTGCTGTTCCTGGATCTTTTGATCAAGAATCATCTAATGATATGCTAATACTGAAATCTATAGGGTATCTCATTTCTACTTATAGGACAGGTACTGTGTTGTGTCACTGCCACCACTTCTGGTGGCCCTAGTGGGCCTCTTGGAGTCTTAGTACCTTGCTGTAGTTGTTATCCGTTGGATTTTAAACTGAGTTGCAATCATTCCATTTGTTTTCAGATTAAAGGCGATAACTCTGGAGATGGCATTGAGTCTCTTATAAACAAAGTAGAAAGCTTGATTGTGGATGGAGACTTGAGTGCAGCAGCTGATGCCTTGGAGCAAGGGTTACATGGAACTGAAGCAGAGGAGATAGCTACCGAGTGGGTGAAGCAAGCCAGGAAGCGGGCCATTGCGGAGCAGACACTTGCGCTCCTTCACGCTTGTGCTTCTTCGACCACGTTCTCATGATTTTGACAAGTCATTTTTTCCTTCCTTTTGTTCGACTGGATTTTGCCGGTTTCAGTACTCTATGCAACCGCATATTTTTCCCAGACCATGTTGAAAATGCGTGGATGGTGAACGAGAAAATCAGATACAATACTATAGGAGCCACTCGGTCTCAAAGTGGGCCCCTGCCTAACTTTCCTCATGTAAACAGAGCTAATAAGTTTTGCCTTGTAGCTACTTGCTGTTTTTGACATTGTAGTGGCCAGTTAAAGCAATGATTTTGGTACAATTGCTGAAGGATTTTTGTAGGTATAGCCATGAGCAATTCTACGAGGGGTCAGTGGTGCCAAATAAAGAAGTTCAAAATTTTAAGAGACAAATACGGAAGATTGATTTGATTTCAGTGCCAAATAGATAATTCTCTCTATATATTTTTGCGAACCTTGGGAAGCATCTCAACATTACCTGATAAGAAATTTACCAACGTTCTAAATAAAAACTTTCAGCAAAACAATGAGCTTTGTACCTACGAGTAATATCATCATCAAATCTTACTGCTACATCACAAAAAAATTAATTAATGCACGTCTAAACGAATGCACGCCTAAACTTTCATGTGTTATTAACACCCGAAATGGAAGGACTTGCGCCTCTTGCCGCTGGCGCCCGGCAGAGGCGGCGGCTGCTGCTGCTGCCGCGACGACGACGACCTCCCGCAGAGCCCGAGCTTCCCTAACAGCCGGCTCAGGGCGCTCTTAGGCTTCCCCTTCCCCGGGCGGTGGATCTCCGCCACGCTCATCGCAGGCGACGACGGATCGTCGTGCCTGGCCGCCGCGAAGCCGTCCTCGTCCGTCGCGAAGCCGTCCTCTTCCGTCGTCACCTCGGACCCGGCCGCGAAGTCCAGATCGTCGTCGGGCCTCCGCGGCAGCACGCAGTTGTCGGAGCTGGAGCCCTGGTCGGCGTTATCCGACACGAAGAACCACCCGGCCACCGTGGTGCGCAGCCGCAGCTGCTCGAAGAAGAGCACCTGCACCACCACCCGCAGTGGCAGCCGCTCGTTCTGCGCCGCGTGCGTGCACGCCTCCAGCGACAGCTTCTGGCAGTTCATCAGCCGGCACAGCTGCTCCCGCTCCGAGTCCGTCAGCCACGGGTGTGCCTGCATCGCGCCACGCGCACACACACACAAGTGTACGTTTCATCACATATTCACACGATCATTATTCAATCGATTCATTCAAGGCTCAGGTGCAGCAGGCAGATCGATCAAGAACAATGGTGAACTGTTTGTTACCTTGAGGTAGATATCAATGGCACGGTAGAGGCCGTCATCGATTGCCCGGGCGTAGGCTGGGACGAGCGCGGCGATGGTCTGGAACTTGGAGGGCTTGAGGTTGGCGTCCGTCCCGACCTCGGCGAGGTACCCGTCGACTAGCTTGGCCACCGAGCTGACTGGCATGAGCTCGGCCGGCGGAGCGTCGACCAGCTGTCCCTCGTCCGTGGTCTCCGGCGACGCGGCGAACGCAGGCGGGGTCGTCACCATGAACTGCTCCAACATCCGCTGAAAGCTGTCCACGTCGTAGAGGGTCTCCGCGGAGTACCCGGTGTTCGGTATCAGCAGGTCCCCCAGCGCGGCCTCCTCCAGCTGGTTGCCGGCCCTCCTCTCCAGCGCGTCCCGGCACGCCGCGGCGGCGTGCAGGACCGTCGCGACGCGGAGCAGACCAAGCAGGAACCGCGTCGGGGTGACGCTCTTCTGGACAGGGAGCAGCGCGACAATCTCCTCCAGGAGTGTCCTCTGGTCGCCGGCCGAGAGCACGGCCGCGGTCCCCGACGCTCCGGCTCTGCCGCGGCTGCTGCCGTCGCTGTTGTCTCCTCGCCACCTGAGCCCGGAGAGGTGGCACCTGGCGTAGTGCATCAGCGAGCCGGCGACGTTCTCGGGGCTCATGCCCCTGGACAGCACCGCCGCGATGAGCCGCTTGTATACGGGCAGCCCGAACGAGGACGCCTGCTCGTACCACCAGTCCGCGCCCGGCGACCGCGGCCTCCCGGCGGCGCCGATGCCGTTCCAGATCGCCGTCTCCTCGAGGCTCTTCGCTGTGAAGTACTCCAGCATCGGCCACCCGGAGAGCGTCGGGTCGGCGCAGGCCTTGTCCGCCAGCGAGTCGATGCACCGCGGCAAGATGAGCAGGTCCTCGGCGGCAGGGAGCACGGCGTCGTCGTCGCACGCGTCCAGCGCGCGCACCGTGTCGTCCCAGCCGGCCAGCACCTCGGACAGGAACGACTCCGCCTGCTCCACCAGGTTCCCTTCGCCGTAGTCCTCGGTCATGGCGAGGTGCTCCGCCGCGCACCGCAGCAGCACGACGTTGCCCGCCTTCAGCTCTGTCTGGACGTCGTAGCAGAACCTGGCCGCCAGCAGGAACGCCTCCGCCCCGCCGGGGACGTCATCCAGACGCACGGTGCACGGTTTGCTGTCATCGCCGCCGTCGTCGTCGCCGGTGGACTCGTTCACAAGCTTCTTCAGCGTACCGCTACGGCTGATCAACGGCATCTGAATGATGCAGATGGGATTTAGTTGCACCTTGCACGTCGTCAGCATTCGAAACTTGCAAGTTATCTGACAGTCTAAAAGCATGTCATCACATCACATAGATTCATGTCCTGGAATTTTAATTCATTCCGTGGGGCAAATATCCTCTAGCGTTGAGAAATGAGAATACCTTGTGGAGGTGGAAGGACATCTCTCCTACTTGGACAACCACATCGCTTGCAAGCTCCGTGATGCAAGTCCTGCAAGAGCTCCAAGGTGTACAGGGGAGGTACCAAAGATCAGTGGTTCAGAAATATCTTTGTTGTAAGGTTTTCAGAAAGGTGTTATCTGAACTTGAAAAAAAAAACGGAAAACAGGAACAAAACCAGGACCTATTTGTATTGTATGATCCAAATTTGGTTATGGAATTAGGATCGGTAATTAACTACTACTACTACAAGATCATGGATCCTACATGGAAACTTTGATCAGATTATAGCATGATGAAGACAACGGATGCAATTAAGAAATTCTAACTATGCCGGCGCTGCAACTTGAAACAAAACAAAAGTAAAAAAACAAATAAATCCTCAACCGATCTGCATGCCGACGGGACAGTGGCCATGGCTGGCTGGGGATAGGAAATGTAGGACGTACCAGGTGTTAGGGTCCTGGAACTGGAAGCAGTCCGATGGCTTCGATCCGATCACCCTGGTCGCCGCCGCCGCCGCCATGAACTAGGCGTTCGGTTCTTCCCACGGACGATCCGGGAAGCGCAACTGCGCAAGGATCGATGGATCAAATCACGCGGCGCGCCCAATGTGCGGCCGGGCCGGGCACGGCGAGAATCCGCGAGAACTGTAAGTGTACTACGACAAACTTATCGTGTGGTCTCGGTCGGTCGGCCGGCCGGCCGGCGAGTATCGCCTGCCGATTGGCGGCCGCGTCCGGCACCACGTGACTCGGGCGGAGGCTTGGAGACGGGCGGGCGGGAGCTGGGAGGACGTCGCAACTCGCAACGCACCGGATCACCTGAGGACACACGCTGTTGGATTGGGCTTGCTTGGCTGATAAGGCATGATTAAAAGTACTATGAACTGATTTGGTATAAGAGAAAATTATTATTCGTTGACTGGAAAAAATACAGCTTATAAATCAAACTAGCCCAAACGAACGGGGCGTGAGTCAGGACGTGCGCGACGGGGGAGCGGCCGAGGCGCCGAGCGATCCCAATTGACTAATTTAGCCACACACTCCACACTGTGTCTCGTTTAGGATAAGAACGGGAAAGGGCCGGGTAGACTCATTTGACAGTTGATTCGATCCATAAAAGTAGGATCAATAGTTACATGGTCAATCTTAAAGTCTAAAATTGGTCAATTGAGCCGAAACCTATTGGCCTGATGGGTAAATGTGATGATCTAAGATGGACTTGAGCAAGGCTAGAAACACGGTGGAGATGATGATAACCATGTGAGGATTTGGAAGGAGCTGTGTTGATAACCAAAATTGTCCTTTTTTCTAGTAGAGCTCTAAAACCCTTACTATTCATTAATTTTTTTTGACAATTTTATGAAGTTGTCAAAATGTTAAATGGATTTTATCATTGCATTTTTCTCGTCGAGATGATAAAAGATGTTCCATCATTGAAAGTTTCAACCCATGTCGGAAGTTTCGGTGCCGGTGCAGGTGGCAGGCCGTGTGTCGGCCGGGCTTGGCTTCTGCGGTTGTTGACGTTGCTTCACCGATCACCTCGCCAGGCCAGACTCCCGCCGACTAGTCAGCACTCGACACTGGACACGCCTGAATGGTGCTCCAGTCTAGTGCACCCTACTGCAATAGTGGTGAAGCTAGAGAAAATTCAGAGGGTGCACTTGTTTGTGGGTGCATAGAATTATGCCATAGGAGTATATATATGGTGAAAATTTGATCACTATAACTAATTTTGGGTACATAGAATTATGCCATGGGGTACATATATGGTGAAAATTTGATCACTATAACTAATTTTTGAATTTTTGGGGTGCCTTTGCACCCCCTACTGACACTACAGCTTCGCCCCTGCATTGCAACAAGCACTACTATTTTATTTATTTATTTATTTTGCTAGGCACGGGAACAAAGCTGGGCCTTAAGCAACTAGTACTGTACCAGGCACGGTTGCTAAAGCAGGTCGGCCTGGAAGTAAGGTTGGGCCCATGCAAGTAGCATCTGGGCTCACTTTCCGTTTCCTTTTGTGTATTTGGCGAACGCCGTTCATCCCGAACAGACAGGAGGGGGGGGGTCAGGGGAAGGACCGACGGACGCAGAGATAGGGGTAGGTAGGGCGAAGGCGGACTGCATGGACGTTCGGACTCGCACATCCGTTTAGACGTCCAGACGCTAGCCTCGTCCAACAAGAAAGATCTTTTTATTTTTGGCTAGATGCATACAGTTAAAGACTTTTGTAAGTCCCTCCTTTGTAACTTTATAAAATTTATAAAATGAAGTGCAGGTGGAGATCTCCCCTACAGTTTTTGCCTTTAAAAAAACAAGAAAAGGTATATTGTTTTGATGCTTTCTTGGTCCAGTCACACCACTTCATTCAGGTAGATGTAGGCGCTGTTTGGTTTCACGTTTTTCCGCGTTCGCGTACCGATTGAGCGAGATAAGCAGGATAAACCCGCCGAACACCCCGCGACGGCCGCGCGACTCGCAGTCGCCCGCGGCGTGGAGTCCGATGAAATGAACTAGATCCCGCGATTCCCAAAACGCGGCCTCCGAGCGTCGTCGATGCGGCATCGGGGAACCAAACAGGGCTGTAACATCAGAGGCACACATCCAGCTTGCTGGATGCCAGTTGCCAGATAATAAACACTCCTATGTAGGCTGTGTTTAGTTCCCAAAATTTTTTCAAAAAAATACTGCAGTAGCTATCACATCGAATTTTATGATACGTGTATGGAGTATTAAATGTAGACGAAAAAAAAACTCATTGCACAGTTTGATTGGAAATCGCGAGACAAACGTTTTAAGCCTAATTAGTTCATGATTAAACACTAATTGTCAACTAAAAACGAAAGTGCTACATTAACCAAATTCCCAAATTTCACGAACTAAACACAGCCATAGTATAGTCCAGTACAAACAGATAAGAGAAATGTGACCAGTGATAATATCTGGGTTCAAAAGGACAATTATTGAGACGCTAGGAATCGGAGGAAAAATATCTTGACGGCCAAAGTCCATTCCGCACCTCCCTGTGCTTAATACTAACCAACAAGATAAAACGGCGCACAGCTTCGGGATTGTCTATGTTCAGTGACTGCTACAGCAGCTCTCCTGATAAAGTTCAGGGAGCAGTGACCACCAAAGGTTTGCTGACCAAGCTTACCTCAAGCACAATGGACAAATCTTCCCATGCGGGATGAATTAACCGATTGATAGGAACCATCATCTGAAAGTGCTACAACACAATATCTCTCTGAGATCTCTTTATCGCTTTTGCTTTCCCAAAGGTTTAACAATTGCTATGCATGTCCTTTTACATATATATCGCTTTTTTCCGAATATGGTATCAACTACAGTCACAATTCATCTCTAAAGAATTGTCAAAGGACCATAACAGGTGTCTCCAACATGACCATTTGGTGGGTTCCCATGAAAACAAAATAGGCGATAAGATGGCACCGAGTGGGGATGACGATAGCTAAACTAACTACAACTAAGATGGGACAGGAACTTCTTCGGATTGTAGGCTTTTCTGGCTCCTGAGAGCGAGCCTGCTATAATCCTGAAAGCAGTAAATGTTAATTCATTAGACGCAAAACATGTATCATACTGAAATGAATTCAACAACACAGCAAACTGATGCTTTTATGTACAACCAGGACCATGGTGAGTATTTACCTGCACTATAGACTGGGCGCAAAGCTTCCCGGATAAAACTGCACCTTCCATGGAAGCCAAGTATTTCTGCTTTGTGTAATCACCAGCCAGATAGAAACCTTCGATCGGTGACCTTTGGAGAGGTCGGCAAGGCTCACAGTTTGGGACAGTTTTGTAAACCGATCTGTCAAAGCAAGCCAGAATACGAACATAAGGAAACAACACATAAAACTATCAGAGCTTGAGCTACTTATGATTATCTATCAGGAAGGGTCTTTGGCAAATATCCTCACCTCGGTGTCTTCACAACATGATACTTAAGAATCTTTGCTTTATTCTGATCGGCAGCAATTTCATCAGGAAATAACTTGGCTAGCTCTTCCATAGTTGCATCGATGATTTCAGTGTCACTTCGACCAATCCATTCGTCAGCAGGAGCAAAGACCAACTCCAGCATTGAACGGTTTGGATCATAGTATTCCTGTAAAGAATTAGAAAAACAGAAGGAAAGAAACAGGTGAGTGTGCATCCATGTCATTTGCTACCAAACATATCGTGATTCATACAGACATGTTCACCTTAATACATCTATGTGCGCACATGACTAAAATTCATAACGCGCAAGATATTTATATTTCCACTTAATAATGAATTCCTTCTAAATCGTAGTTAATAAAGTAAAATTCAGGTGGATGACACATGTTCCCTGAGGCCCTAGAAACAATGACGATATAGCATGCTAGTGATTATCGAATGATGATAAGCTCCTCAAGTTAGTACCTTGCAGGTTACTGACATGTCTGCATAGACACTTAAAAGTGAACTCCTGAAAAGAAAACAAACAAGGCATACAGTATTTAATACCGAACATGGACACTCAAACATGAACGACAGTGCAACCAGAATAGCACATAAAATATCTTGATAAATAATCATAATCAAGATTTACTGCACAAAAAATGCATGAACTACAGCTAGGAGAGATACCTGCTGAAAAGAAGATGGTCATATGTGTTTTTCAGTTTTCTGTCAAACCTGAGGTATTCAAAACAACAGAAATTCTCAGCAAAGCTTCAGGAATGTCTTGAGGAACAAGCACAACCAGACAAGGGAATCAAGTCATTTCCAATTCAGAACCAAATATTTCAATCAACTAACCATATATGAACATTGATAACAGGAACTCCCACCAACTTCTCCAGCTTCTTGAAGTAAGTAATTTCACTCCACTCTTGAGGTACAAGAAGCTTGAAGATATCAACTAAATACAAAGACTAGTCAGTTAAATTGAATAGCTGCACAGGAAACAAGGTTTATTCTTTATTGGAAACAAATCACACCTGGTGTTGCACAAACATAAGCATCTCCAGTTATTTGAGTTCCATCGCTAAGTGCGAAGTGTTTTACAGTTCCATCAGGATTCAGCTCTATCTTCTTAATACGAGAATTCAAGCGGACCTCTCCGCCCCTAGACCGAATGTGATCAACAATAGGCATGCATAGCCTTTCAGGTGGATTACCATCCAAGAATGCCATTTTGGAACCATGCTTCTCCTGCGCATTTACACAAAGTAATCTTTTCAAAGACTCACAAGGTATCTTAACATTGCAGGTACATATTAGCATTTTCTCAAGTAAAAACAAGAACATAGACAAGAAAATAAGAATCGACATATGTAGGCTATTTCTCCAAACAGAACAGGCAAGTAATATATTACACAGTTAAATAAAGCAACAGCAGCTATACCTGAAGAAATCTGTTCAAAGCAATCAAAATGCACTGCATAGATAGCTCATCAGGATTTATGAAATTGAGTGCCTTGGACATTGCAATAAAAACCTCATCGTTCACCCGATCAGGAACACCCTGTGCTGATCAAATAATTGTATCAGGCACCACATGAGACCATAAACAATAGAAGGATATATTACCATCTGTATTCCAAATGGCAAAAGTAAAACCAAATCTGAAGAACACTGTATGTGTATATCAGTTAGCACCCAAAAAAATTCTTTGCATTTTTTTTCATTTCGGCTACAATGCTGGACCTAAAGGGATGAAAATCGCTGGACTTTACTGGAACAGTTAATGCAACTATAAGCATTGCATTGCTCAGCCTAACTTTGCACAGAAAGGGGTTTACAACAAAATATAAGAACAGAACTTGAGCATATGAAGCATTTCCGTTTATGGATCTAACTATGCTCCTTCCAGAAGATATGGCAAAAATGGAAAATTACTGGCAAACTACAAGCTCTCTAATATTGATGAGATGGCAAAATGTTTTCTACACAGAGACTAGTTTAATCAACACATTTAAATCGTACCTGCTTTTTCATCCATTCTGAAACGGTTAAGCCATCTTGAGCTTCAACATAGGGTTGACCACCCACCATTGCTGGCAGAAGTCCAATTGCAAACTTCACCTTCTCCGGCCAGGTAAGCATTTCATTGTTTCTCAGTATGGCCCATATCCCTGTTAAAAGCACAATAGTGAATCATAGTATGGCATCAATTATCAGAGTTAAGCTCAACGGTAATGATGTAGTGTTATTATTGCCACTAATAAACCCCCCTAATAATGTCCATATATTAGCAAAATGAAAGAACCTGTTGCGCTAACTCCAAATTGTTTATAATCTTACCATTTACAGGTGCTGGCAAAGTTTCTGGGAAATCAAACCGGCTGAATTCCCCTGGCTTGTTTGGCATGGCAAATATCATGGAGTGTTCTTTCCACTGCAAACGATCCTCAATTCCAAGCTCACCAAACAGATTCTGTATGTTGGGATAAGCTCCAACTTAAACCAAAAATCCAAAATACATGGTTACATACACGTACACAATAAGTGTCATATATGCTAGAAGGAATAGTAGCAATCCAGTGCTCAACTGCTCATGTGGACAGAAGAACATATATTCGACTATGGCATTATGGATACGATGTCCAATGGGTCAACATGGTTTACGTGACATTGAAACATGTGCTGCTGTATGTTTTAGTAGTCTGCAAACTTTTCAGGCTATTTTGTCACTACTAGTAACTTAACAAAGTCCCTTTCTCAATAATGATTTTTGCACAGATATTTACAAATTGTCCTTGAAAGAAACTCCTGCGACATTAGGAAAACGAAAATTAAAAAGCAAGATACAAGAAAAGAGTGCTTTAGAAGTTTGTGCGATGGTGTGCCTCAACAGTTTGTTAATATTTTTTTTGAACAAGTAACAGTTTGTTAATATGTGTAGAAACCATCATATTAACTGTATTTTTTCTGATAGTTAAGCCTAGCTGCTTGTATCTTACTTTCTGCTTTTACTATTCACTGTCTAGGTAGTTTCAGCTGTCTTAGCACCCAAGTTTGGTATCTACTTTATGCAGTAGAATATGCTAGAGTAGTTGGCTGTCCACTTTGCTATATATGAGCAGTGGCAGACCATCTTGTATCCCAAGTCTTGTAATTTCAGTTTCAATCCAAGCGGCCTAGTGGCCAAGCTGCCCTCTGGGCTTTACCCCAAATCTGAGATCCATTTTGTGTATGTCTGGGCAACATTTTCTAATAGAAATAATCAAGAACATCAAATATCATGAAGAGAACCTTGAGGACCAGAACTGTAACTTACAAAAGATATGAAGCCCAGTCTCGTACCAATCCCCATCTTCATCCTTCCAAGCAGCTACCTATCAATGCGTACAAAAAGAATCATAAAGGAACAAATGATGAAAACAGTGAATGAGAGCAAATCAGAGAGTGGCAAACAGTCATGCAAGTATCTATCAGACCTTTCCGCCCAAAACATCTCTTGCCTCAAGCAATATGGGTTTATGGCCAGCATCTGCCAGATACTTCGCCGTTGATAGACCAGCCAATCCTGCAAAAGTGACATAACAAATTAATAAAGCTAACAGCCAATTAGAGTTTCCCTCGAAATTCCCCAACTTACAAAGGAAAATAACATCTGTGAAAACATTAATCACGAATTCCGTCAGACCTGCACCAGCAATCACGACCTGCAACGGTTTACTGGGGCGTTCGCTGTTTCTAAAAAACGAAGAGAGCTGCCCAGCTTCCAAATAGTTTATTGTGCTTTCTAGTGGAGGTCTTGGAAAATCCTTGCAGGCAACCTGCAGAAAAGGCAATCAATTATGATTTCACAAGAAACACAGTGAAAGCATCGAAAAAGTGAAAAACAAAAAGATGAACCTGCAAGGCAGCATGTCTACGGTGTGATCTCCTTCCTTTATTCCTTAAGACAAGATTTTTCACGGCAAAGCTCGAATGGTGAGTACTCGCAAAACATATCTGAGGATGTTGTCCCACAAAAGGTCTTGCTTGGCTAGCTCCAGTAATGTTCATTGATGATAGGCAGCCAGTGTCCATGATGAAGCAACTCTTGATGAAGTGTGGTCAGCTCCGCTTCAACCAATAGGCACAGGCAGACTACTGCAAATTCAAGAGGAGCCATTAGACCCACAGTTCATGAAGTCCTTCAGAGTATCGTGAGTAAACTGATCCAGGTTGCTAAACAGTAAATACTAATGAAGTCACTCTATGCTGAGAACAATTGATGGATTAATTAACGAGGCAGAAAAAAAAATAGCATGATCCGGACCAAGTTCCAGATAACTTTGTAGCACCACCACCTCAGATTAAACAAGCAGCATCGCCCCTCTAGGTTCTACACTGTACACTCTACACTATCTCGTCCAGTCCCTACGCCACAGTTTCTATCAGACCACTGCGCCCAACAATCGCAGCCTGCTCCATGTCAGTCCTAGACCAATTACAAATTCCCCGATGCCTTCAAAGCCTAAGAGCCCTAAGAAATTCCCCATTTCCACAGCCTGTTACTAAATGAGAAGTGTTAGTGGGTCGCAAGGCGCTAGACGCCCCATCCCCCATACGGAACCGGATCGCGCGCTGGCCGCGTGATTAAACAGAAACGCAGTGTGAACGGACTCCGGTTGGCGAGAGAGAGAGACGGAGGGGGCTACTCACCGGAGGAGAGGAGAGGAGAGGAGAGGAATGGGAGCCGGCGGACTTGGCGAGGCGGAGGCAGTGTCGTGGAGGCGGGGGAGCCCAGTTGCGAGGAATTGGGTGTGTACGTGGGCGATGATAAGGGGGAGAGGGAGGCGACCTCCGCATTTGATTGGGGCGGTGGAAAGGGACAAGCGCACGACGAGACGAGACGAGACCGGGGTGAGGAGGATGCGGTGGTGGTCTGGTGGAGGATGCCTGCCTTTTGGCGCCTGGTGCGCTCTACGTTTCCGTGGTATATACCGTTACGGCGCTACCATCCGATAATATAAAAAGGAAGCCTAGTGGGCCTATAACATCACACCGACTTATGGGCCTGGACAGCACCACAAAAGTGAACTCAGCAAAGAAGCCCAGCCCTATTGTCTTATCATTAGGCCAGTCTCAGGAAAAGTTTCATTACGTTGGCATTGTTCGGCTGGCTGGCCAGCCCACTCACGAAATCACTGTTTACGTGCACAATGTTTTCAGACAGAACATTATTTTTCTCTCACAACAATCAGCCGGAACAATATTTTTGCTTATTTTTCAGTCCTGCCGAACAAGCCCGTTATTTTCAAGACGGCCACGTCATGTAGAATAGAATAAAATATGGATGAAAAAACACATTCTCAATGGTGAGTTTCATTCTATAGTTTTATAGACATTTAATTCCATGACTCATAGAGAGTTGGTATTCGTGATAACAGAGTTTCATCCCCATAAAACTCACTTCTTCTCTCTTATTAAAAAACTTGCCACATCATCAAAAAATGTTTATGTGGCAGCTCATTAAATGCAAATGAAACTCTGATAAAACTCCCACTGAGACTGGTCTTAGGGATGACCTTCTCGACTATTGCGTAGGTTCAATTTACCTCGTTCAATTAAAGAGCCAAATATTTAAGGCTCTTGCACCAAATATTCAAGGTTCTTGCAACTTTTCAAACCGTCTGATTTACTCTCTGAACGGTTTCAGCTGACGTAGTGCCATATCAGCCACGGGGAAATCGATTAAACTCTATCAAAAAAATGTAGAATTTTTTTCAAAACATTATCCAAATAATTTTCTAAAAATGTGCATTTAAAATACTAAAATATGGTTTAGACTTAAAATCCAAAGATTTGTTTTTACTCAGAAAAATATGAAAACTAGTTTTTTTTCTAAAATCATGCTCTGTGTTTTTCTTTCTTGCTTAGAATTATCTGAATCATCTATGGTCTCCTAAAATCTGAAACTATGCCAAATATGAGAAAGAGGATGTAGGCCAAGAAAAATCCTTGCAGACCAAAGCGTGAATCACCGCTAGCCATGCAAACTCAAATAATGTTTTCTTGGCAACAATGTCTTGCTTAATCATCGAGACTAGCACGAGAAAATTCCAAATAAAAATATAATCTAAGTTATGATTTCATATTAACAATATGTATCATGAGGTTTAAACTTTGTAACAGCAATGCCTTCTTCGAGGGACATAATGGCGATAACGTGCGCAGGCTCACTGGGCCATGAGCAGCAACCGGCGTGCAACTTCTCAACCTCTCGAACCGACGTCTCCAACTTGGCCAGCAACATCCAGATCAACATGATTGCTTCCTCGTTCGTTGTCATTGTCATAGGTTTATGCACGCACCCGGAGCACATGGTTGAGCAGGTTCATAGTTTGGATGAGCTCGGGATGCCGAACTTCATGCGTTATTTTCTGAGTCAAAACAATTTTTCTAAGGTCAAATCAGATTTTAGTATTTTTGAACCCATATTTATTTCGAAAAATATTGGTATGATTTTTTGAAAACAAAACTCTTCAAAACAAACCGTTGTTGCTTTACTTCACAACCAGAAGAATCCGTGTGAGCTTTTGTTTGGAAGGAATGGAAATCGATAGCTTCGGAGCAGATGAAATGAAACTAGTTGCTTGTCGCGAGAGGACGAGATTGCCTATTTACATGGTGACATAGTAAACCTGTCACGAACGACGGACATTCCAAATTTAAAATTTTGTACAAACCCCTCTTGGAAATTCCTAGCAATTACCTCCCTGTTCTCTAGTGTCTCTCATACCTAGAAGCCAGCTTGCCCCCTCTGTACCTGCAATAGTAAGGCCAGTCAACGCTTTGTTATTCTCTCTACTTGTGTTGAAAAAGGATTTCGTTGTCAGATTTGATAATAATTATTCAAAATTGACTAATAAGGCTCAAAACGTTTTTTCAGAAAGTACTCTCTAATCACAATTAATTTTTGATTTCGCGCATACATTTAGCATTAAATATAGATAATATAAGTTTGATGTGACGAGGAATCTTCTTTTTGCATAGTGACAAAGTTGAGAGCAACTAAACAAGGCCCTATGTACAAAGTTGGGAGCAACTAAACAAAGTTCAATCCAGGAGATTGTCTTCCAAGGACCTTTCAATATAATCTCAACTCTAACCCTAACAAAGAAGCCCTATGAAGTGAGCCGCTAACCCAAGCAAAGCCCTAGTCAACTCGAAGTCAATTCGATCAGCTCACTCTAATCAAGGCTCGAGAGTAAGCCCGAAAAGGATTTAGGAGATTGTCTAAAATTTCCAAGGACCTTTCAATTAAATATCTAATTACTCTAACAACCCAACGAATCTTTTAAGCCTAAAAAGCCATGATTTAACAAAGTGAGAAACATGTGTTAATGATAGATTAATTAGGCTAAAAAAGTCTCGAAATTAGCCTCCATCTCGTAAAGTCAATTAATTTATCATTTCACTCTACCTCTAAATATTTGACATGACATAAATTTTAAGAGCGACTAAAGAACAAACACCTCCTTATAAATCTCCCTTAGTACTAATCTCCTCTCCTTGAGGGACAATCATCGTCGGTGCACAATCAAGAAAATCATTTTCAGTGTTTCCTCGGACTGTCCGGCCGCGATTGTTCTGTGGGACTGGTCAACCTAGCGAACTCAACGAGATTCTACCGACCATGAATTTTTAAATGATTTAGTTGTGATAAAACACCATTTAAAATGAAGGGCATCGAAAATAATACCTAGAATTACACTTATAAATGTATTAAAATGGAATAAATTAATCGCGAATCAATTCTATAAACTTAAATCTTTGAAACATATTACAAATGTTATATAAAACATATAACTTATAAAACATATAAGTTAAATCTTTGAGCGCTGGAGCGTGCGCTTGAGTCACCTCGAGTCACCTCCCGCAGCTGGGCACGCCTCTGCACGCTGTTCGCGCTCGCCGCCGCCGCCGCTGCAGCCAAGCCGGTGTGGGCACGCGTGCGGCCGCCGCCGCTTCAACCCCAATCGCCTTGGCCACGTCCTTGGCTGCTCGCCCGTTCCTGGGGAGCGTGGGCATCGTGGCCGCCGCTGCGGCAGCGGAAACGGCGAGGACCCTGCTGCCTCTCTACGTCCACCAGTGGTGCCGAGCCTCCGAGTGCACGAGGTAGAAGACGACACGAGCGATGGCTCCCAGGTGACGGCGCCGGTGCTCCCAGGCTCGGCGTCGGCGCTCCCAGGCTCCACGGCCGACGCACGCTGCGCCGCACAACGCCATGGTCGGAGCTCCCCCCGCGCTGTGCCGCCCCGCCCCGCGCCGTGGCCGGGCTTCGGAGGTTGCGCCGCGCCGCCGTGGCCGGGCTTCAAAACACGCCCGTGGTGTCCTCGTCCAGTGGCCACGGAAGCAGGTTGAGGTCGAACGGGAACGGGAGTGGCGCGCCCTTGCCGCTGGACGCACGTGTTTCGCTTTGCACATTTGGTTCAACCGAGATCGGCATCGGCTTCTCCTCTTGAGCCACCGGCCCACGCTTCGCCGGCGAGCTGCACCCCTCGTCGTCATCGCCGCCGACAGATCCCCCGGCGCCGGTGCCCTTCCGCTTAGCCTGCGGCCGCGCCGGCGCCGCGTCGTCCGCGCTCGACGGCGCGCCGGACCCTCCGGCGCCGTAGTCCAGGTCCAGCGGGGTATTTGGGCTCGGCGTCTTCATGGGCTCCTTCGCAGGCGCGGCGCTAGTCGTCGATGGGCCGGACCCGGCCACTGCGGCGTAGCAGAGCGCCGCCACCACCGGCCACCGCTGCGCCGATGCCGCTGGCATCTCGGCGCACCTTTCCTGCTCGCTGGACCGCGGCGCGCCGGATCCCTTGGCAGGGGCGGCGGCGGCATGGCCCTGCTCCGGCAGCTTCTTGGACGTCTCGCCACGCGACCCCGATCTCTTAGCCTTTGGCCACCGCTCTGGCACCCCCGCCGCCACAGTCCCGGCCAACGAGAAAGAGGCCTCACCCGACTGCATCGAGACCCGCTCCGGCCGCCTCCGGAGCGGTAGCCCCGCCGCCACAGTCCCGGCCGAAGAGGCTTCACCCGACGGCGGCATCACCTTCGCCGCCGCCACAGTCGCGGGCGGCGAAGAGGAGGCCTCACCCGGCTGCATCGGGACCCACTCCGGCCACCTCCGGAGCTTCCTGTACCGGAGGTTGATGAGAATCTGCGCAGCGCGAACCTGCTCCGGATCCTCCTTTTCCACCGCCGCCATGCAGAACCGACACCAGCGACTGCACCAACCAACAAGCGCACGCCTCCCCTACCCTAAGCCGGCGGCGGCTCGGTGCTCTCTCGTCTCTGGATATGGAGATGCGTCTCGAGATGTGAGGCTGTTTTCTTGGGCAAGGAGGAAATACGGGATCGGAGAGCTCCATGGCGCGCGCGTCCCTCCCCTTTCTTATATCCCACCCCACCCACGTGCAACCGTCTCCAAATCCGGTTCGTCTCCGATTCCGATCCGCCCCCGCCCCCGTCGGTGAACACAAAATCCCAGACGATTAACCAATAGCGATGCGAACGCGACAGGCAGCATAGGGCTGACGATCGGACATCGGACCCGCTGGAGGAAGAGACGCCGCGCGGGCCGGGACTGTGTGCCGCTCGTGCGATTCACTTCTAGTCTTTTTATTATTCTTTTTATTTATTTAATATATAATAGTATTATTATTAATTGTGTATATAGGTTTATTTATTTATTATTTATTATAGACAGATAGAGATTAGACGCAGCCGGACTCAGGATACAGGGCCATCAATCAATATCTGCACTTGACAAGTCGCTGTCCACGTGTGATTTTCTTCAGATCAGACTTCAATTCAATAATCATATGACAGCAGCTAGGTAATCAAGACACGTCGTACGTGGTTAACATGGATTAGACTGACGCAGCAGGAGTCGATCAGGTTAATTACGGTTACAAAGTAGCCGCGTCGCGCACGATCGGGTCCGGGTCCATCAAGACGGCGGCGGCACCGGCACGTCGCGGTTGTGCGCGCCGAAGATCCGGTTGAGGAACATGGCCAGCCGCACCCCGCCCTGCGCGATCCGCCGCGACACGATCGGGAGCCTCGAGTCGAAGTAGTCGTCTGCAGGCGATTCCAGTCCAGGTGACAAAATGGATTATCTAGTCAGCAGCTAGCTCTTGGCTGTTTGATTCAGAAAGATACACGGTGGTCGTCTGTGTGCCCAGATTAACTAACTTACCGGACAGTGTTTCCCCTTCACGGACGCCGCTGTACGCCCACTTGCACGCCAGGCCTATGCTCTCGGCCGCGTACCTGTTGCATTGCATTACATTACATTACATCAGAAAGCTGGTAATGGCTGTTTATTAGCCACAATCTGAAAGTGTTAACTAAGGAATCCATAGTTTCAGAATGGGTGGTTGTTGCTAACTTGGTTGGGCAAGACGAGAGGTCTTCGCAGTCTGTCCAAGCCGATACATCGTCAGACCAGGTACCCTGCGAAGAACACGTTGTCGAGAATTTAGAGTAATGGCACAATGGCATGTTTCTTTGCTTGCATTGGACGGACGAAGGATTAGTAGATAGTCCCGGCCGGACTTCCGATTCTCTTCACGTCACTTGCCTTGGTGAGGTTGTGCTCGAGTTGCTTGCGGAAGGCGTCCATGTCCTTGCCGTAGAAATCGGCGAGCGCTGTCTGTATGATCTCCCTGTCCCACACCTGAAAACGACCCATCATCAGACAACATTAATTCAACAGTGCGGGATGATTAGACTAATCACACTGATGGAATCGTGTGCAATGCAATGCAATGCAAGCAAGGATCGTGGGAGAGGAGAAGTCGTTAATTACGTGATGGAGGTTGGACTTGTGCCGGAACCACCGCAGCTCTATGGAATTGCCGCCTTGGTCGCTGGTGAATCCCACATGCATCGGCTGCAAGCAAACAACACAGGAAATAATTAGGCCATGGCATTCACTTATATTATGAGCTAAGCATGGCATTGTATGTATTCGTGGTAACTGGCAACAAGTAATTAGGCAGGTTAGGTTACCTGATGAACATCTCCCATGAAGTGTGACAGGAACAGAAGGGCTTCAGTCAGGTTGTCTGCGTTGCAACAAGACAGTGGTACGGTTACAAAACACAGAGATACGAACAGGACATTTGGTTGACACCACCAGCACCATTGCTTGCTTCGCTTACATCTCCGGTCGGCGCTGCCGTGCTTGTAGTGCAGCAGCTGGGATGTGAAGTTGGTGATGGCGCCGGCGACGCACATGTCCTTGGCGCCGTCGGGGCCGTGGCAGTCCCCTGCTCACCAATCACCACCATTGCATTGCATTTCACATCACAACAGAGAGATACAGACATCGAACTGCACGGACGAACTAAAGAGCTTATTACTCGAGTAGTCGAAGCTGCAGGCCTTGTCAGGGGTGTCGATGAAGTGGAGCGGCCCTGTCCACCCGTACTTGTACCAGTGCCTGACCTGGTCCGGCCACACGCACAGCGCCGACAGGACGCCGCCCACGTCGTCCGGGAGCAGGTTCCTCACGGCGTTCGCGGCGTCAGGCTCCAGCAGATCCTTCATGCAAATTAAAGGCGCGCAACATCCTCTGTTCATCAGCCAAGCCATCCTCTGAACTCTGACGACCCTCTCTACGTCGTACACGAGATGAGAAATGGGCGTGAAACGATCCGATTTTTACCTGTGCGATTTGGCATGTGAGCATGTGACCCTCTTTGCTCCACGACTGCGCCGCCGGCAGCGCCGACGCCAGAACCACCAGCCCGAGCGCCGCGGCTCGCAGGAGCGAGACGGTGGCCATCGACGACGACAATGGCGTTGCTCGCAGTGCCTGATCGATGCCGGAGCGGAGCTTGGCAGAGACGAGCGAGCGACTGAATGCCGCGGCGTTTGGGGACGGTGATATAGCCGGTGGAATGGAACGGAACGGACGGTGAGGCGGCCTCTAGTCTTTTGCGTGCAAGCATCGTGTTTCTTCTTCAGGGCCGTTCCTCGCCATGCTTAACATTGCTTTGCTTAGCTCCAATGCTTCCCCACACTTGCTGACTGGCCGGCGGACGGCGGTGGCTGTGGCTCGTGTTTCGCCAATACTAGCGTGCTTCGGTTGCGTCTTCTTCTCAGTTTTCTCCACCAGCTGTGTCCAACGCTGCTTCCACTGCTTGGCCTTGGCATCCCCGGATAAGCAACAGGGACGGGACGCGATGACTGATGCTGCAAGCGTTGCCATTAGTAGATTTGTTTTGAAAGTTGCAAAGCCATTAGTGGCTGGCTTGCAAATGTGCACGCCCACGCAACAGATACTGGGCCGAGCCTAAGCAAGGTGATGATCAAATGGGCCTGTCCAGACTCCAGAGGGCACTATATTGGGCCCATTTCAAACGGCAACCGAGCGAAGCGATCGACGGGGATAACTCGCCCGAGCCAAATCCAGCGCGGCCAGCCGGCGGTTGGTTCGCTCGCTCTCTCGCTTGCTGCCCGCCGCGCGGCGATGACGGCCACCGCCAGCTGCTGCTCCAGCCCCATCGCGTGGGTGCGGCCTTGCGCCGCCCCCGCAAGCGCGAGCGCGCCCACGCGGGTGGGCCGGTGTCCCGCGGTCGCGGTCGCGGTGGCGGCGCCCGACGTGGCGTTCCACCCGGACGTGTCCAGCGCTGCGGAGTTTTTCTCCTCTCTGATGAATCAACTAATTGACCACTGTTCCACTGATGCCCAGTTTTTCTCCGGTACCCACGCCATTGCCTGTGCGCTGTTTGCGCTTCTGAGGCCTGGGCATGAGGTAGGGAACAGGATGAACTGAATGAACAGGTCTTGGCACTGCTTCTGATTGACATTTCAGACTGACGGATGTTGGATTCCTGCAGCTCCTGGCAGTCGCTGGGCCTCCGTACGACACCTTAGAGGAGGTGATTGGGATCAGGGGGTCGGCCAATGTAGGGCCACTCAAGGATTTCGGAGTGGCGTACCGAGAAGTTCCGGTGCGTCAATTTCTCCCTTCACAACCCAGTAGTGCCTAGTGTGTGTTGCCTTGTGCTGTGGTGGAGCTGTGGCCTGTGGAAGTGTGGATGATTACTGATGAGGTTTCAGTTATAGCTTGCAGCAGATGGTGGCCTTGATTGGGATGCTCTTGCTTGCTCCATCAGGCCGGAAACTGGATGTGCCTTCATACAGAGATCTTGTGGATATTCGTGGCGCAAGAGCTTAAGCGTAGCAGATATTCACAGAGCTATAGATTTGATCAAGGCAAGATTGTTGTGTTTTGTGACTAGCAACGTTCTCTATCTGTAGCAGCTTTTCTATGTGCTGATAAGGTTTTTTTTATTTTTTATTTTATCTCATTGCAGATGCAAAATCCAAACTGCATGGTGATGGTTGACAATTGCTATGGTGAATTTGTTGAGACATCAGAACCTGCAATGGTGATATGTCCATGATTAACCACACTTTTTTTTGAACAGAACTGGCAGGTGCGCTGCCTTTTCATTCAGCAGATAGCAAAGTCTGAATATTTACAAGGTAATGAAAAGAGCAAAGAATGAAAAAGCTGTAAAACTAGTGAAGAACTACTGAATGTCCTCGTGTGCTTGTCGTTGCATCTGTAGTTCTGTACATCATCGATGAAAAGAGCAAAGAATGAAAAAGCTGTAAAACTAGTGAAGAACCACACTCTTGAAGCGGTCTCTATTTCATTGTGTGTTTTCATGACAGGGAGCAGATTTGATTGCTGGCAGTTTGATAAAGAATCCAGGTGGAACTATTGCACCTTGTGGTGGTTATGTTGCTGGGAAGAAACATTTAGTGGAAGCAGCTGCAGCTCGTTTATCTGCACCTGGCCTTGGGGTGGAATTTGGGTCAACACCTGGCCATGTTATGCGGTCATTGTTTCAAGGCTTGTTTCTTGCTCCACAAACGGTTGGAGAAGCAGTAAAAGTAGGTTTGCTAATTGCAAATGGTTGGAGATACAATGCATGCAATTGATGATATAATATGATCCACAGGGAGGTTTGCTAATTGCAGAAGTCATGTCAGCCAAGGGGTACAGAGTTCAACCACTTCCGAGGGTTCCTCGCCATGACATTGTGCAGGTTAAATCTTGCCTTAGATAACTAGCTAGCACATGTATATAAAGACAAGCATGACATTGTAGGTCTGAAGTTTTTTCTTCCTTTTTTTGTTTTTAAAAAAGGACCAGGTAGTTGTAATGTGTAACACATAGACAATGCTGGGAAAACTGACCGTAAAATAAAGATAAATGGATGAGAACATGATAATACAGACTGAAGGAATATTCTATTTATGAATCCAATCTCAGACAGAAGGTCAACCCTCTTTAAAATATTTCATACTGCACATCTTAGCGATAGCGTGTGTTAAATTTTTTTAAGGCCAATGAACAGATGATGAGAACTTCAAAAAATAAAATTGCAGGCAGTGGAGCTTGGTAGCAGGGAAAGACTCATAGCATTCTGTGAAGTAGTGCAACAAACTTGTCCAGTAGGATCTTTCATCAAACCAACTGCTGGGGAAACCCCTGGCTATGCTTCAGAGGTATGTTTGTACCTTCCATCATGGCATCACTCTTACACTTCATGCTGTTGTTTTTGTTACAATGTATAAATCGTTTATTTCATGAACTTATTTTCTGATGAAATATACACGTGTTCTAAATATTACATGCTCCACTGTTAAACTGCATACTTTGCTTGTTTTTCTATCAAACTAAACTATTTAAGTGACTAACCCACTTAAATCAGGTCATTTTCGCCGACGGGACATTCATAGATGGAAGCACAAGTGAACTATCATGTGATGGGCCGTTGAGAGATCCACATGCCGTCTTCTGCCAGGTGAGCTGAGAGCCTGAGATCCTCATGTAATTTTCACTCATGGCCATTTTTGTCGAGTTTAACCTCTTATTTGCCCTGTTGCATGCAAGTGGTTCCAATACTTAATCTGGTGCTGAGAATCTTAGCCCTGAGACAGCAAATAAAATCTTTCCTCATACTCGCACTGCTCGTCACCATTGAAATGTACTGGCGCAGGGAGGAACACATTGGACACAGTGGGCGCTTGTCCTCAGTGATGTTCTGACAGTCATATAACATTGCGGTGTGATAATAGTCACATTTCTGGTATGGACGTGGTCTTTTCCTATCCTAAGTTCCTAGCTATACTTGTTTACCGGGAATGATTGATATTGCGCAACAGTTCAGTAGCAAATTTGCATTTTTCCCTTTTCATAGCATTGGCCATGAATTGCTTGAACATTTCCTTACAAAATTTCATAATTTTGCAGGTCTACGAGCGAATCCCTTGTCGCTCCTGAATCCCACATGCATCAGCTGAAAGGACAGAGGAATTAGCCTAGTTGTGGGTTACAGTTACAAGGCTAAATCTAATTGAAAATGGTATATGAGTTAGAGCATGGCATAAGGAGGAGAATGAGTCGTCAAAGGGAAAAGTTCAGCAAGGTTGCCTGATGAACATCTCCATGAAGCGTGACAGGAACAGAAGGGCTTCAGTCAAGTTGTTGCGTTGTAACCATACGGTAGTTAGAATGAGCAGGGACATAGGACATTTGGTTGAGAGCAGCACCTTTTGCATTTCCGATCGGTGATGTGTACTTGTAGTGCAGAAGCTGGTAAGTGATTAGTTGGCGATAGCACCGGACCAGTGGCGGATCTAGGATTTTGCGTTAGGGTATGCCAGCCAAAATTTGTCATATATAATTCAGTAAAACCATTTGATAATTCGGTAAGAATTATGAATTTGTAACATATAATCAATATACGTGAACTAAAAGTAAACGATAAGTCTTCAATTTGGAGGTTTAATTGAAACCATCCATAAAATATACAATATAAACAGCTAAAAAATATATTGTTATAAATATAGAGATAACTCAATGATATTAGATAGGATTAAAAAGAGAGAAAAGAGTAGAGATTGAACCTCATTTCGGTGGCCGGCAATCGGGCTGGGAGTCGTTAATCGTGGAAGCGCAGGCAGCACCAGAGCAGCCTAGGCGGAACGTGGATACGTTGATCTCGATGTTGGGTACTTGCAGCTTGGCCTGAATGTCTGTGCAGATTCATCAATTCGAGACCGAGGGCAAAGACTCCATTGCAGAGTCATTCTGAAGTCTGAATCTTCAATACCGATCAATGCCAGAACGAACGAGGCTACGATGGTTGGGCGGCAACTGGTAGGCATCTTTCCCATCGATGAAGGGACACCACCACGGCACCACGACCTCGATCACGAACGGCTAGAAGCCAAGACGGCTGGAAGACAAGACGTGAGAACCCTCCTGACCTCCCGTCATGTGGCCGCGTGCACGTGGGCCTGAAAGGCCGTCGAGGTCGCAAAGCAGCCGGTAGGCGCGTTGTTCGATTGACTTTGCTTACAAATATACGTATACATAAACTATACATACAGGTTGCGCAGGGTATGCCGAGCTCTGCCACTGCACCGGACATGTTTGTTTTGTTCTCTTCGAAAGCTTACACACTGCTAATTGCTTGCAGGCACGAACAACATAGCCAAAAAAAACCAGAACCAGAGATCCCATTATACACGACCGAGATATCCGCCGTAGCCAAATGCAATATAAAATCTGATGATGATCAAGCAATGGTTCAGATTCCACCGAGCACGAGGAACCAAGCCTAGCTAGAGCACGAACAACCCCATCATAGCATCTGTCTCCAGGACAATGTTTCCAATGCCCAGCTCCACAGCAACTCTGGCTTCGTGCACACATGCTGTTCAGTCTAAAAACCATGACCTCCGACTCCGAGCTTCCAAAGACTCTTCCGTCGTCACAGGCAGGCGTCACTATCCAAGATGGGAATGGGCCAGCCCGGACCTGGCCTTGGACCTGGCCCCATGGCCTCAAGGCCAATTTGCAAGGCCACGGGCCGACCCAAATTTTCCAAAGCCTTTGGCCTCGCTGGCCCAATGGGTACCCTGGGGCTGACCCAAAAAATATTATCACCTTGTTTGTAATCATACACTTAAACAGGTAATTGGACATACTTTGTTTGCATTTCTACAATATTTTTGGAGTACAGCAAAAACACATCACTTTTGTTTACCCATCAGTGTTACTGACTCACGTTTTAAGGTTCCATCAGCAAGACAGTAAACAGCCTGGGCTTCATATCACAGCAAACACCCGGAGCTGACTGATCATATCACGGCAATTGCAGAAATACCAGAGGCATAGAAAACTGTGACATTACTAAAATACCAGAGCCAGACAAACAGCCTAGGGTATGAACTATTAGCATATAGCAAGCCTGCAAAGATGAAACCGTGTTTGAATGACGACCGAAGAAGCAAATATGATAACATCATCTAAGAATCTAATCTAATGACTATAATAACTTAATGAACAGATGCAACACAGGCACCAAAGATGTCTCAACTCTTCGCAAGACTCCCTTTAGTCATCTGAGTCTTCATCTGCATCGTCTCCCTTCAGTGAGGTTATGAGTCTTCATCTGCATAAATAAACAGATAATTTCAGTAGAAGACAACAGCATGCAGCTACTTGAGAAGCGATATATCATGCTAAGTTTATCATTTGTTAAACCAGTGCCTATACTATGATCAATAGCTCATCCAAGAAAATAGAAAATTGTTTTCCTAAAGATTTAAAAGTTTAACATTATAGAAAACAGTAACTAAAGTGACTACAAGTGATACATCAACATATATATACTGGAATCTGATCCCAAACTACACTAACAAATTGTGTATAGGTAGCTAATGCTTTATTCCAACAGTAACCAAAGTAGCTATAATAATACAGCAACATATATAAATACTTGAATGTGAACCTGTTCTACTTTTCATATTATCAGCAGATATATAATGCCTTGTTCCAATAGCATCAGTTAAAATGTAACCAAAAGATGGTAAAAAAAAGTGAGAATATAAGCAGGCAAGAGTTGCATTAGGTAACTTTTGCACCTGAGTGCAAGTGTAATGTATAAGTAACATCGCTAAAAAGAGAGGTCATTTTGCAACTAGAAGAATGAAATATTGCAGGACCACGCAAAGAAATCCAGAGAACACATGGTAGTGGTAGGTTTCACTAATTTGAGCGCCGTATTGTGGCCGGAGGTTGATCATGAGTATTGGTGCATGAACATAGGATGGTGAGACAACAAACATGAAGCGCTGAAGGATCATTGCCAGTGCTATTTTCGCCTCGACCATGGAAAGATTCTTACCAACACAGACTGAAGGGCCCCATGCCAAAGGGTAAGTGAGATATATAAGGATGCATCTGTGCCAATGCTCCGAAACAGCAGTGAGTCGCCAAAGAGCCCCCAACCCGGATGAGTACTAGTCCTGCAACCGAATAGATGCAGTTAGAACTTATAGATAATAGAAACCACCATTGCAGAAAGCATATGCTTCCAAAACATTTACTTGAAGTGTTTTCCGCAGTTACAGCCAAGGCATAATTTGAAGGGTGGACAGTCCACAGTTCAGTTCAGCACAATGTCAATGGCTCAGGAATAGTTGACTCAGAAGGGAAAAGGTGAAAAAAACTAACATGTTTTTTTTATCCGAGAAGTGTCAACCTTATTGCAGTAAGCACTAATGTAGAAAACACACGAATACACATCATCAATTTCAGTTTGCTGTTACAAAAAGCTGAGAAAGTTGAAATGGTGTAGCTCCCAAACAAATTAACTTGTGTGACCAACCCTAGCTAGGTTGAACATGGAACGACACCTGAGTTTGCAATCCCAATAGAACAATAGGCAGAAACCTGATATAACCAAAACTCCAAAAGGTTTGTGCATCTGAGCTTAGGCTGATAAGCCAGTATTTTACAGCAAATGTACTCAAAGACCATCTTTTTGTACACTGACAATGTTGTTTGGGAAAAACTACTATGGTACAACCACTCAGCTCAGTTGCTCTAAGGAATCATAATATAATTAGTGACTTCAAACTGCAACCAAGCGAGCCCGTCACAATCACATGTACAAACACTAGAAACCACAAAGTTCCATAAAGCTATGCCAAGTGAACAGATAAAAGCATTAGTTAATTTTTAGAATATATTTGCTCAAGCACTGGAGGTAGGGAGTGAACAGATATAAGGTCCACTTCCACTATATCGAAACTGAAATCAATAAACAGTACACAGAATAAACACATGTCAACAATGTCACAGCATCACTGGGATACAAACCCTTCTAAATTCAAAACAATCGTCCAAAAGTTTGTCAATAAATTAGCGCTCGTCTTTTCTATTTCATTCATAATTTGTGGAATACAGTGGGATGCTGCATGAAAAATGGTTTTCAGAGTACAAGGCTCCTACATGGCAACAACTTTACAAAACAGCAAGCAGATCATAAGTGGCTTCCTGACTGCGTTATGAACAGACTGCAAGTCTTGGATCTAAGAAAATTGTCTAATAGCAAGAAAAATCATGCTACTATGAACAGACTGCAAGTTTCTAACTTAAGCAAATTGTCTAATAGCAAGTGCACTATCTGGAGACCATAAAGATCTAAGACTTGGATGACCCCACAATCATTGTTCACAAAAGTCAAGACTTAAGGGAAAAAAGGCATACCTCTCCATATCCTTGAATCCTCCTTGGTGACATAGATGGTGGGAAACCAAAATATGGATAGGCCAGGCCATTATGACTTGTCCCACGGACCCTCTCAATATTAAAAGACTTAACCTCAAGTGAGAAAACTGTTGAATAATATGGCCCCTCTCCATCTTGAACGCATTCTATTAAAATGTATCCTTCAGCTGGATAGCAACCAATGTAGCACATAATAGTATAATGGGCAGGCAAGGGGATGGTTCTCATCATATGCCACTCATGGGACTTCTCACTGCCATTTTGCGAAAAGGTGTAATAATCGACAGATGTGCCTTCATAACTCAGACTAAACATCGCAACCTTGCTTTCCCCTGACTCCACAATGACGATTTCCCGCTCATCGTGGCCAGGTGGGAGGTCAACAATGCAAAACTGCATAGTATTCATGTTGAGCTTGATCAGCATGCTCATGTGGTATAATTTCCAATAGAAGCAGTCATACATACATTGGCCTGAAACCAGCAGCTCAAGGCCCCGTTCGCGTGCCCTTAAACCCGGCTTGATCGCTTATTTTTTTCATCCGGAACAGTGTTTTTCTCTCGCAAATTCCTCCAGCATTCCTCCAAACCATCCACATTCCTCCAGAATTCAGACAAGCGAACAGGCCCCAAGTTCGTTCAAGCCCAGATCATTGCAATTTGTAGACACACTGACACTCCAGCAGCCAGAGACTGAAGAGAAGACAAATACCCCCAACGTTGTGTCGGATTGCATCCAGTGGATCACGCTGAATGATGTATCCTCCTCTATGCCTCCTGAAGGGATAAAAGAGACACCCGTATTGAAAATAATTTGGCTTTCGAGGTCGACGGAGGCGAGTAGGTCGTCGGTTATTCGAGGCAGCATCACGTATCGCCGGGACAACGGGTCGCACACCACGAAGTCACAGTACTCGAGGCCATTCTCCTCCCTAAGGTCATACTCAATGAGGACGCGGCCGTCGCGGATATCGCAGACTCCTGTAATGCCGTTCGGTGGTGGGGCAAGGGAGGTAGTCGAAGGAAAAATCAGCAGTCAGGGCGACAGCGCGGGCGATAGCAGCGGAGGGATGGGGCGCCTCGACAGGGTGGAAGCCAGGTTAAGCCCGGGAAGCTGACGAAGCCAAGGAGTAGGGGCGGGTGAATGGAGCGGTACCGGCGGAGGAAGGAGTGGTCAGCGATGAGGCGGCGGAAGGAGACGCACGCGGCGGAGGCGCGGGCGAGGTCCACAGAGGAGGCGACGCGGAGGAAGATCTCCTCGAGGAGCTCGCTGACGAGTGCCGGCGGCTGCCGCTCCGGCTCCATGGCATCGAGGCAGGGGAGGACCGGGTGAGCACGCGACGCCATGGCCGACGTGCCTCCCGCCGCCGGCAAAGTGAGGAAGGGAAGCGAGGATCGAGGGCTTCGAGCGGATTTGGGTACGGGCCGCAGTAGGGTAGGGAGTGGAAGATTTGGGGTACCGTACGGAAGTGCTTGGAAGGGTAGCCCATGTCAACGAGATGCATCAAGATTGGTGCTGCAGAGGAAGTGAATGGCTCAGATAGCCCGTGCGGCCACACATGGATGCGGGCGTGCCTTTCCCGGTTCGCCTTCGCCACACGCCACCCACTCCGCTCCCAGCGTCCCCCACCCTCGGGCCTCCAACGCCCTCCCTCCTCTGCCTGCCGGGCCCTCTCCCTCCCTCCGCCCTCCGCCCTCCCTCCGCCTCCCGGAGCTGCCTCGCCGGCCCCCTCCCTTGCTCCGCCTCGCCGGGCCCCTCCCTCCGCCGGATCCGCCCGGCGGCCAGCCCGCCGCCCCACGGCACCGGACTACCGTAGGTCCGTAGCCTCCTGCGAGGCCGCCACCACCATCCTACTCCAAGCTACGTGGTGGGCTCCGCCGTTTCCTTTACCCGCGTCAGGTACATGCACCCACGGTAACGGCGTCCTGGTCTTTTATATTTCTCATCAAACAAATTAAAAGAAAAGGTCCAACTATTGCCTGCTTGCCACAGCTTCGTCAAAGACACGCGGAAAGGAAGAAGAGAAAGGGGGAGGCGGCTCGACCTCGGTTCCGATCTCCGATCCTCCGATTTGCGCGTCCAGATCTACCAGGTTCGCCGATTCGTGCCCTGATCTTTTGTCTATGTCCTGTTTTCTCCCCATCTGTACCGCTGGGTGAGGTTACCTGTCTATTAGGATCTCGGTAGGGTCTTTCTAGGGGAACGGCGGCTGGGGATTTTGGTGACGCGTGATTCAACAGTGGGGAGAAGATATTATGGGGGAATTTTGGATTCATGGTGAATTCTAGCATTTTGATTTGGTCTTTCTGCGTTCAGCACGAGGCTTCTACGAATTTATTAGTCAAACAAAATTCTTCTCCATATGGAAATCCTTTTCTATGAAGCTTGTTATACTCAATAATGGCATTGATAGACAGAAATGCCTAGAAACTGCCTGTTGATAACTTGCTCGTAATAGCTCCCTGCCTTTTCAACCACAGTTCTGGTGATGCTTTACATGGATATGAAAGGGCTCTGCATGATACTAGTTTATTACAATGAAATTGTATGATAATGGTTTACAACGTTGTTGTTTATGCTGTTATGCTTATCTAAATTCTGCTCACATGACGTGTTCTGTCATTTTGAATTAAGCAGCAATGGCATCATCTTCGGACCCATGGATGAAGGAGTACAATGAAGCATCCAGACTTGCTGATGACATCAGTTCCATGATTGCCGATAGAGGGTCTCTTCCACAATCAGGCCCAGAGATTATGCGTCATACTTCAGCCATCCGGAGAAAAATAACTATTCTTGGGACTAGACTGGATAGCTTGGAGTCATTGCTTGGCAGAATTCCTCCAAAGTCAATGTATGTCCTGTTGCAACTACTTTTGTAATTCTGTGATACTGATGATGGGTGGAGTGCTTGCAATGACGCCATATTTGTTTTTCTCAAGTCTGATACTTAGGAATGAAACATATAGCTATTGAATCTTGGAGAACTTGTTTAAACCGATGATCTGTTCTGTCAATTCCATATTTGATGTGTCCTTATAATCAAAATTGAACAATATTGCATGCGGCCGTAAATGAAGGATTATGGTGTTAACAATGGCTGATACTAGATCTAGGGATGCAAAGTGGTATTCGAATGATTGAGCACTGAACTATGCCATGAATAAGTGAATCAATAAAGGTAAACACCTTAGGTGATGAAATGAAATGTTATGAAGCTGGCTATGTCAGGCACTGTACTAAAAATTGAGTTATTTGGCTTATGTGCTGTGCACAATTTTACATTGTTCCAGAATAGATCGTCCAATGGTTTGTTTTCTTGTAGACTCTAGACCCCAGGAGGCCTAACCCAAATATTGGTCATGGTCAAAGTTAGGATAATACCAAATTTGTGTTATAAATACAGCGTTCGGTTTGTAACAAAGCCAAAACTGGACTTGGTTGCAACCATGGCAAATTTTTTCTGGGGCCCACATGTCAGTGATTTTTAAAATTTCGAAATATATCCATCATGGGTCTTTGTGTAGATTAAATCACAAGTACGTTAATGGTATAAATGGATCACATACTGGGCACATAGTTTAGAAAATAGAAGTCCAAAAATTGTTACAAAATGTGCGGCACTTCTTGGACCACTCTGCAGCTGATGCATCAGCATTGCAGCCCAGCCAAATTGCATGGGCAGGGATAAAACTTGGATGCCTGCTGGGGCACTGATCCAAACAGCCCATAAGTTATTACATGAAAAGGGTGTAACTTATTGGTTATACTAGTAAATGGTTTCCTGCTTACAAATGAAAATATGATTCCTTTGTTCTGCTGATTACTAGGATGGTGTGGACAGCATTTCACTTGATACATGTTTTGTATGTATAATAAGTTGAGAGAAAATTCATTATGAGAAGGATTTGCGTGTCAATGAAAGATATTATTCCTTGACAAAGGACTTCATAGTTTGACACTTTGACGTCCAGACATTTACTCTGAATTTTTTTTTGGGTACTATCAAACATTTTTGCTTGAAATTGATTTCTTTGACTTGTGCAGCACTGACAAGGAGATGCATAAGCGCCATGACATGCTTTCCAGTTTGAAGTCTAAAGCGAAGCAGATGGCGACAAGTTTCAACATGTCAAACTTTGCTAACAGGTCTGTCGTGTTAGCAATGATCTCTATAGGAACCCGTCAGATTAGATTAGATTGTTTGGTTTGTTAGGAAAGGGATAAGTTAGATTGTTCGGTTAGGATATTCCTTAGGGGTCAAGTAAGTTGTCTCTATAAAAGGGACCGTCATGTATCAATTAGAGTCAAGCAAGAAGATCCTAAGATAGTTCCCGAGGAAGGGCGGCTATCCGGGGTCTATCTGCTAATCCATCTATCCCTAGCCATTTCGTAACAACTCGTCCTTCCTAGATCTTAATCTATTTTTTAAACACATTAATTTACTGTATTCAAGTTTTCAGGCAAGTATTATTTGTTAGAACTAATATGTGAATATGTACCCTTTTTTTCTTTTCCAATTTAGGGAGGATCTGCTTGGTCAGAGTAAAAAGGCAGATGACATGAGCAGAGTTGCTGGGTTAGATAACCAAGGAATTGTTGGCCTTCAGAGGCAAATTATGAAAGGTATTGGTTTATTGTGGTTTGTTCAGTAGTCTTTGCTCGATGGACCTTACTAAAAGGGTGCAATTAACTGTTTGCATGGGATCATGTAGCACTGTTTCTTCACACCATTTGCATTTCATATTTGGTTGGTACAGACCTAGGTTTCTTGGAAATGACAGTTGTGGGAGCAAGGACCATTTCATGGTGCTTTATTTATTTGAGTTGTGTATCAATATTTTGCAGAGCAAGATGAGGGTCTTGAGAAGCTGGAAGAGACAGTGCTGAGCACAAAGCATATTGCATTAGCAGTCAATGAAGAACTTACCCTGCACACAAGATTGATAGTTAGTGCCCCCTAACAAAAACCAGTAGTATTTGTGTCTTTTGCACTCGATGATAACTTCTTTATCCTTGTTTGCAGGATGACCTTGAAGATCATGTTGATATTACAAATTCACGTCTTCAGGTTAGCAATTAGTATCAGTATTTAAAACGCTGCGTCTTCAGGTTGCTGCTGCTGCAATTAGTATCAGTATTTAAAACCTCCTGCTATTGCTCCTGCTCCTGCTCCTGCTCCTGCTCCTGCTCCTCCTGCTCCTGCTCCTGCTGCTGCTACTGCTCCTGCTGCTGCTGCTGCTCCTGCTCCTGCTGACTGCTGCTGCTGCTGCTGCTGCTCTGCTGCTCCTCCTCCTGCTCCTCCTCCTGCTCCTGCTGCTCCTGCTACTCCTTCCATTTGAAATGCTAAGTTCTGGATACACTTTGTGACTATGTCTAGATACATAGCTCCCTGCTACTGCTGCTCCTCCTGCTCCTGCTGCTACTTAGAAAACCCAGACTACTACTACTACTACCACTACTACCACTACTACCACCACTACCACTACCACTACCACTACCACTACCACTGGCTGCTGGCTGCTGCTGCTGCTGCTGCTGCTGCTACGTAGAATTGCTTAACTGCTACTGCTACTCCTTCCATTTGAAATTGTAAGTTCTGGATACACTTTGTGACTATGTCTAGATACATACATGCTATTCAAACTTCTCAAGTTTGAGGAGTACTATGTAATTTTTTAACACATGCTATTCAAACTTCTCAAGTTTGCAATGGAACACTGATACAAAATTCTCTTTTGTTCAGCGTGTGCAAAAGAGGCTTGCAATTCTGAACAAGCGCACCAAAGGTGGCTGCTCATGCATGTGCCTGCTTCTATCTGTCGTCGGCATCGTGATTCTTGCAGTCATTGTTTGGCTTCTCGTCAAGTATCTGTAAAGAAAAGAAAGAAGCAGTCTGCTACCCTGCAGACCTCTCTCTCGAAATGCCCCGTACGTGTTACCTGCAGCCTTCGCTTGAAAAGTCCCTTCTGTGTTACTCCATTGAAATGTGCAGCCCTTTAAAAATAATATATATACGGTGGTTTCATCTTCCCTTTGTGAGTGAAATGTGCAGCCTGTAAAAGTAATATATATACAGTGGTTTCATCTTCCCTTTAGTGAGTGCAATGACTATGTACATCGAATTTGGCAGACGTGTGTATGGCGTTTGTCAGTTTGCAGTGACAAGTGTGGATTTATTCTTGTGCCATAAGCACTCTATCTCTCAGCCACCGTTCTTGACTTGTGCATCGAGTAAATTCAGCTAAAAGTTATCTCTTGTGTGTGTTTCCATGGAAATCAAAACAAAACTTGCGATTTCAGATAGACTGGGTGCAACTGCCATTTCCAGGACATGTTATAGGGCAATTTAATCTAAATGTCCTCTCAGATATGTACACTCGATTTTTTTAGCCTGTTCGCTGGTTGGTTTCTTGAGGTGATAAGCTCGGCTGGTGCTAGTTTGTTGTGAGAGGAAAACACTATTGGCTGCCTGATAAGTCCTGGCTGAAATCAACCAGCGAACAGGCTGTCTAAAAGCTGTAAAGTGTACATGTTACTGGCATTAGGAATAGTCACCATTTGCGTCCCGTCTATTACATTGTTAACTTTCTTTTCTTTGCGACTGCATCGTTCATCCTATTTTCAAGTTAGTTTTTACCCTCACTTTTAATTATCCTTGTGTTTCCAGGACTATTTTGTAGGTTTGTTCGAAGTTATTGGTTGAAGGTAAAAGTGTTGATCTGTGTCAAGCCATCGGCATCGACATCATGAAGATGGCGCCATCGCTCAATACGCGTTTGAGGGAAACGTAGTATCGTTTTGTTAGTTGTTTCAGTCTATGTCATGTGGGCCGTTCGGCCAGAGTCAATGCCATGTGGGCCATGTGGCCGGCAATGTCTGTAATAAGCAAACCCTCAGCACGCAGGGAGAACTATTCCTCATTTGACAATACAGAACCGAGAACAAGGGAAACCTTTCCTCGTCTTGTTATCGCCCTAGATCACCGCGTTCGATCTCCTCACATCCCGGTGATTCATCAGCGGCCATGGGGTGTGACAATTGGTATCAAAGGCATCCTTCCTCGGCAGCGCTTCCCCCGGTTCGTCTGCTTCGATCTTCTCGTAATTCCGGTCGGTTGGTTGATCTCCGTCGTGCCCGCAAGGTGTTCGACTGGAGGTCCCATAGGTCCTTCCTTAGGTTGATCTGGGTCAGCAGCGGATTCGGCATTGCCTACCTCCAAATCCACCACCATCCCCTCCACCAACCTCGATCCACTACCACTGCGACGCAGATCCACCACTTCTTCGGCACATCACTCGACTAGGGTTCGGCATCAACAAAAATTGGTTCGGCGGTGAACCAAGGTGAGCACGACATCATCCGTGCTCCTCTCTCTCGTTACGCACGCAATCGGGGTCAGCTAAGGTTGCGGGGCAAGTCCTCGTGTAAAATTTCGGCGCTACCAGTACCGATTGCGGGGCGGGTGGCGAACGGTGGGGAAGTGTCCACTCATCAGGGTTGTGGGGCGTTGTCCCCGTGTAAAATTCCACAGTGAGTGCCTCACTTCCAGGCGTGGTCGGCGACGTGGTGTAGCACGTTGTTGGGAGGTGTAAACCAAACCTAATTGTTGCACCAATTCCGGGTTGTTCATCATGGCTCCACCAAAGGAACCCAAGCCATCGAAGCAGACACAATTCGTCCTCGACGCCATGTCGAAGACTTCAGACGATGAGAAAGGCCGTTGGGAGCAGGTGATGGAGCACTTTGACTTACTCTTTCATCAGATGAACGACATCAGGGTCATTCAGCAGGAGATGAAGAAGGATCTCGCTGCAACAAAGGACGACCATAAGAGAATTTCTCAGCAGGTTCAAGCCAATGGGCAGGCAGTAGCAAACCTGACACTGTGTTAGATGGAGACTAAAGCTTTCTCTAACCAATCTGATGGCAACTCTATTGTCTTTGATGATGAAGATCCTGAATTTTAGAATGTTTTTGCAGCCAAGAAGCGTGATACCAAGCCTGGCACTTCTAAACAACCAAAAGTACACCGAGAGAAACCAAAGAAAGATTCCTTGCCTCACCATACACCGCCAAAGATACACTTCCCCAAGTTTGATGGCTCCAATCCAAAGATTTGGTTTGATAATTGTGTCAATTACTTCACAATCTACTCTGTCTCTGAGGATCTGAAGGTCACAGCTGCAACTATGCACCTTGAGGGCAATGCATCCAAGTGGTGGCAGGCCTACAAGCAAAGTCATGCAGTACCTAACTGGAAACAGTTATGTGAAGTGATACAGGAGCAATTTGGAGCAGATGATTATAGAAAGGCTATCAATGAGTTGCTCTCCCTCAGGCAAACAGGCACTGTAGAAGACTATACAGCAGCTTTCCAAGCATTGCAATATGATATCACAATGCACAACAGTCATTATGATGAGATATTTTTTGCATCAACATATGTGGCTGGTCTGAAAGATGACATCAAAGCAGTGGTGGAACCACATGTTCCAGTTACAGTGAACAGAGCAGTTGTGATTACTATGGAAAGAAACAAGCACAAGTATGCTAGAAATTTTGTAGCCAACAGAGCCCCTCCACAGAAACCAGATCAACCACAACAACAAACACCACTCAATTTACAGAGAATCAGGCAACTCAGAGATTATAGGAAGGCCAACAACCTCTGCTATGGTTGTGGAGAAAAGTTTGAACCTGGTCATCAAGCTGTCTGCCCCAAAAGACAGCAACCACAGGTGAACACTCTTGCTGTCAATGACTTAGACAAGGAGGAGATTACTGAGGAGATGCTCAATCAGTTGGCAGCTGAGGACTTATTGACAACAGACTTCTGTCAGCTTTCTATTAATGCTCTCACAACAATGGATTCCACAAATTCCATCAAACTCAGATCACTGGTGAAGAACAAAGTAATGCTTATTCTATTGGACTCTAGGAGTTCCCATAGTTTTGTCAGCAAACAGTTCACAGAGATTGCTAACTTGCCTACAACCCCAATGACACCAAAAAGGGTCAAGTTAGCCAATGGAGACTGGTTGACCACTTCAACTATGGTCAAAGACCTACAATGGTATATCCAAGATGAAACTATAGCAAGTGACATGATAGTGCTAGACGTGGCACCTTATGATGCAATCCTGGGGTATGATTGGCTCAAGACCCACAGTCCCATGAACTGTGATTGGAATAAGAAGACTTTGGAGTTCAGTTTGCATGGGAGACTAGTAAAACTACAAGGAGTAGTGGACTCTCCATTACAGGTGTCACCAATCACTGCTACTCAACTGTACAAGGGCACTAAGGGAAATGATACATGGGCTTTTGTCATCATTGACTCTCTGCCACCACCAAAGCTGGACTAGGTCACCCCAACACCACTATGCATTCAAACCATCCTGGATAATCATAAGGAAATTTTTCAGGACCCACAGACTATACCACCACAGAGATGTTAGGATCATGCTATCCCTCTTGTCCCTAGAGCTGTACCTATTAATGCTCAACCATATCATTATTCACCTCAGCACAAGACAGAAATAGAACAACAAGTGAAGCAGTTACTGGAAGCTGGGTTGATTACTCACAGCCATAGTCCCTCTGCTTCCCCTGTGCTTTTGGTGAAGAAAAAGGATGGCAGCTGGAGATTCTGTATATTTTTTTGAAACGCAATGGCAGGAGCTCTGCCTTTCCATTAAGATAGGAAAGAGAGTTTCTATACAAGAGCTGTAGAGATCCCCGAGCAGGACAAGGGGGTAAAGTGGTGAAAAAATTGTACAGTCATATAGGACGATTACTCTCCCCAAGAATGAGCCATCTTCTTCTGAAGGATGTCCTCTTTCGTTCTTGAGGCCACCTGCATTGCCATTTCGTGGGTGTTTGTGAATATTCTTCTATTTCTCTCTTTCCAAATGTTCCAGACGGTGTAGATTACCAAGCCATTGAAGCGCTTTCTGTCGTCCTTGGTTATCTTGGATTGGACCTCTTCCCACCACGAGATCAAATGGGTTGGATCTTCGGCCAGGAGGATTATGCTCGCATCGAAGTGTTCCCAATGTAGAATGAGATTCCATACTGCTCTGGTGAACGGACAAAGCAAGGCTAAGTGGAGGCACGTTTCCAATGGGCCGTTGCATAGGGCGCATCGGTCTTGGTGTGGCCAACCTCTCTTTTGTAGATTATTCGCAGTGACGATTTTCTCTCGCGCCATGGTCCAGATGAATACTTTGCACTTGTTTTCAGTGAATGCTTTCCATATGAGATCACTCCAAAATGCTCTGTAGGAACCACAGAATTGTATTCTATAGGCCGATCGGGTGGAATAGGCTCCGTTGGCTGTCCATTTCCAGGTAATGGTGTCTGGAGTGCCCGACGTTAGGTGGATATCTTGCAACCTGATCCATAACGAGATGAATTCCTCCACCCGACGATCTCAGAGTGATCTGGCCCCTCGAGCGGCGACCCGACCATTGTTACGGAGCTCAAGATGGATTGACCTATTTTTACATCTCACTAATTCAAATAAGCTGGGCGCAAGATGCTTTGGAGCCTCACCGTCCCACCAATTTGTCATGCCGAAGCGAGCTTTTGCCCATCACCAATTGTGACTCTCGTAGATGCATTGAAAAGTGCCCGATCTAGATCGTTGCGGGAAGCTCCATTCCAGCCCAAGGTTTAGAAGTGTCCACCCAATCTTGCCACGACCATCTTAAGCGCAATGCCTCGCTTGAACTTGTTAAGGTCGGTATTCCAAGCCCCTCGAGGCCCTTTGACCTAATTATTGTCGGCCAATTAACAAGCGGTGCCCCCATTGGCGTTTTCCTCTCCTTTCTAGAGAAAGGACCTTCTAATTTTGTCGATGCTTTTTTGAGCCCAAGCCGCCAATGGGAATACCGTTAGATGATAAGTTAGCATTCTTGAGAGAGAATGGATGAAACCAGGCGAAGGCGACCGCCTGTTTCGACCATTTTCCTTTCCATCTAGGCAATCTTTGGCCGATCCGCTCGATGAGCGTATTTGGGCGACGGTACCTTTTCGTAACGAATGCGTGTGGAGCTGCGCAGCCAAGGTAACGGCAAGGGAAAGAGCCCCTGATCCCTGCAAAGGAGGTTAGAACATGGTCTAGATCTATCTCGTCCGATCTCGATCGGGTGAACGAAGCTCTTTTCCAAATTTATGTGGAGGCCCGATATATTCCCAAAGGCCGGAGAATCATCTTGATTGATCTATGCATCTAGGGGTTATAAAAATAGTCGCATCATCTGGCAGATAGGGAGGTTCTCCATCTGGCCGTGGATGAGGGGACCGGGGAGAGGGCGCCCATCTGAGTAGTGAATTCAAGAATACGCTGGAGTGGATCCATGGCGAGGATGAAAAGCACTGGCGATAAAGGGTCGCCTTGGCGAACCCCCCTGGCGTGGTGGAAGCTCGGTCTTAGCAGGCCGTTGAGCATTACCCTCGACGTGGCTGTGCGGAAAAGGATGGATACCCATTCACACCATCGTGGGCCGAAGCCAAGAGCGCGTAGGACCTCCAGCAGGTAGCTCCAGTTCACCGTGTCAAAAGCCTTGTGAATATCGAGCTTCATGAAAAGTGTGGGCATCTTTTCCTTGTGCATTTTTCTCACCATTGATTGTACATATAGGAAGTTGTCATGAATACTTCTTTTTCTTGATGAACGCACTTTGGCGCTTGGAGACTAAGGAGTTGAGGGGGGGCGAGTCTCATTGGCGGGAGTTTTGCAAAATTTTTTGCAAAGCTATGCATGAGGCTAATTGGCTTGTAGTCCGTGATTCTCAAAGCGTCTGTCTTTTTTGGAAGCAAGACGATGTTTGCGAATTCATTAATCAAACCTCAAATATAGTTGGAAGAATATAGTTGGAAGAGATTGTTGATCGCAGCCCAATAAGTCGTCTTTGATTATCTCTTGGGCAAGCCTTGAAGAAGGCCCCGTGTGTTTAAAAAGCCATCATCATATGCCAAAGCATTTTTCTCGGATGGCATCTCAAGTTTATATTCATGTGGTATGTGTTGAATTGTATTGTTTGACTTAAATTCAAAGTTTGTTTGATTTTTGTGACTTAAATTCAAAGTTTGTTTGGATTTTTGAATTTTTGAGAAAACCCTTTTCAGAGATTTAAATCCTACCGAAAATCCATTTCGAGTGAATGGTAGTTATGCAAAGTTTGTTTTTGGAGATTTTTGAGTTGTTGTAGGTTTCTTGGAGTATAGTTCACCGCCTAAGCTACATTGCCAATTTAAGGACAAGGTCCGTCGTCTCCTTGAGTAGAAGTGCCCAAGTGTTTTCACCACCGCCGTTGTTGAAATAATCCCCGATCACTTTTTTTTTTTCATCACGGGAGAAGACTAACCCACCTCTTTTTCGAGGTCAAAGTGAATGTAATTTTTCTCGAGCGTGCATTGGCTTTCATGTGAAAAAGTTGTGTCGGCGTCGCCAGTCCTTAGTCGCTTGTTGGATATAGGTGAAGCTGGACCTCTGCCTCATCGACGATCTTTGTGACTTCTCAATTCACCGTAGTGGTGGTGGATAGTTCACCATAGTGGTCGGATAGTTCACCATAGTGGTCGGAGAGTTGTGGGGGCTTTAAGCTTTTCTAAGGCAATGTTACTCGTTCGTTCTCCGATCGAGGTGGCTTGAGTCGGATGAGTTCTTGTGCCATTTCTAAGTGCAAGGAGGACCTCTTTGGTGATGGCTAGTTAAGTAAGAGTCTTGTGTTTCCTATTTTCTCTTTCCGCCATTTCTTCGGGCTTTTGCAAGTCTAGCCATTTTGATGTGTAAACGCTTGATGGGTAGCATGGTGTTGAGTGGTTTCCCCATTCGGTTTGCACCACTTCATGGAAGCCTTCCATCTTGGTCCGAAATTTTGAACATGAGGTGGAAGAAATTGTTGTTGAAATGACCAAGTGCACCGTGGAGAATAGCGTGTACCCACGTGGCAATGGGTGGTGTGTGTGGTGCGACATGAGGGATGGGAGGGAGTGGAGAAAGCACGATGGGAAGAGCAACTCACTATTCCCAATCTGAAGTGCATGAAGATCTCATCAATCCTAGTCATTGTGGGGTTGGTTTGCTCATTGGTCCGTGGAATTAAAAAAGCGGCGTTTAGCTTAATCTCTTTGAGCCCCAAATCATCAATTGTCGCCTTGAAGGAGCCCATGAGGCGGCGGTTGAGATTTGTGTTATTCTTATCTTCCTTCCTTTGGTAGATCAAATTAAAATCTCCAAGGATAAGCCACCACCGATGATGTAATATCGAACTTAGCGGTGGGATGTTTTTGAGCTCCTGGAAAAAATGATCTTATCATCATCCCTTTGAGGCCCATAAACAATCGTGGATGTGATCCGCCATTGAGTGTTGGTGACCCTCATGGTTATAGTTGCTATGATTGCATGCGTGGTCGCCAATTTAAGGGACGTTGGATAGTTTGAAGTAGTTTTCATTGATCGACTAACCCACCCTCTTTTGTGACAGGATGCCCCCTCTCGTCTCATGTGAGCAATTTGGTAGTCGGACTCTGCCTCATCCGTGACTTCTCAAAGAATTGGGCTTTTAAGCGTTTCCTAAGCATTGTCCAACCGTCCGGGTTACTATGTGTCTTGTGTTTCCGAGCTGCCCTTTGCAAGTTTGGTCTCTTGCGGGCATACTATGGTAGCGCCGGTATTCTAACTAGCTCACCGATGGCGTCGCGCCTTGCATTGTTATTAAGTCCAACTGGAGTGCAAAAAGTCTTCCAATCCTAGTCATTGTGGGGTTGGTTTGCTCATTGGTCCAGGTGAACGGCGGCCGCTTAGCTTAATCTCTTTGAGCCCCAAATCATCAATTGTCGCCTTCTGAAGGAGCCCATGAGGCGGCGTGTTGAGATTTGTGTTATTCTTATCTTTTATCTTCCGCAAGGATAAGCCACCGCCGTGACATTCCAATTTAGCGAGCTTTGCGTTTCTTTGAGCCATAAAAGCAGAATGTGGAACCCTTTGGTGTGCTTAAGAATCTGCGTGCAAGTGATTGCATGCGAGGGCGGGAAGGACGTGGAGGAAGTAAGTGAACATCCTGTGCAACACTGTAGTTTGCATTGAAGAAGCGAAGCCAACCGAGCGTTACTACCAAACAAACAAGCCAAACTATGGTAGCGCCCAGATCTCTAAAAAGAGGGAGCACACGAAGATGCAACAAGCTTTGAAGTTAAACGCCACTTTGGTGTGTGGGCAAGATGCAAGATGAACATCCTCGTGCAAAATGATCAGTCCAACGACTTTGAAGGGGATTGCGACACAAACCGAATGGCGACACTTGCTCGCTTTGAAAGCAAAAGAACGCCGACCATGGCAAAAGAACGCCGACCATGGTAGGTGTTTGAAGGCCCCTGGCTAACATCCCGCATGGTCGGCCGACACAGCATCATTTGGGGATCACTCGATGTCCGCGAAAGCAAATGAACAAAATCTGACGACTAACATGATCAACCAAGTAGTTCCCGGCATGGACGACACTCTTTTAAGCCTAAGGAAGTTCCAGCGCTAGAATGTCCTCCAGGCCACACAGGGCTGTCAGAGCCGTGATGACGGAGTCATTCAGAGCCCCCTGGAATAGCTGGACGTATTGCAGGAACCGGTCATCGGTGGCGGGGCCGTCTTCTTCTTCCTCCAGCACTCCAAGGCGCTTCATGAGAATCTGTCGAGCGCATTCGACGGTGTTGCCCCTGGGCCAGGATCTAGTGGCGATGCGGACGCTTTGACGATATCCCGACGAGGCAGGTGTGTCTTGCAGCGGCGGCGCACATCCTTCTTGGCGGTTGGGATCTGCAGCAGGACCGGAGTCACCGGGCACGAGACGGAGGCCAGGAACATCTCCGCAGTCCTACCACCGCCGTCCCCTGGGGTGCTGCGACATAGCCCGGCGTGTCCTGACGTAGCCGGATCCGCATACCCTGCGGCTGAAGACGCGTCCTGCCCCTCTCTGTCTCCTGGGATGCTGGGGGCGTCGTGGTGGGTTGTGTGATGCAGCCCCCATGTGTCTTGGCGTTGCTAGGCCCCAGGGCCTGCGCGTGAAGAACAGGCCCGGCTTGAAACAGATTGCTGACGGTGCATGCGTCTGCGCCTGTCCAGGCTAGGGCGAGATCAGCCGTGGAGTTGCCCCTTCCTTCTCAGCCTGATGTTGCTCCATGCGAGACGTAAGAGGGTCAGGAGAAGGCGTGGTTCGTGCGGCGGAGAGGCGGGGCGCAGCCGGCGGGCTCAGGGAGCGGTCGTCGCCGTCGTAGGTGTTGCTGTGTAGGCACCTTGCATTGCAGTGTCGAGGAGAGTCCATGGCGAGCACGGTCGGTGGCCCCTGGCCGGCGAACCTTTGCACGTGTCCGCTTCGACGTCACCGCTGCGCTCTAGATGCCCTCCTCGTTCCTTGCGTGTAGTAGCCGGCGGAGGCTCTGCGCGCGACGGTCGCGCGCAGCAAGATCCTTCACCGGGGCTTGTTCACCTCGGGCGTCTTGGCCGATGCGGGAAGGAGCCCTGGCGATGAGGCACGTGGGGGGAAGGCGGCAGCAGCTCGGCGGACGCCGTCCTCCTGTCGAAGAAGAGGCATCGTATCGACGGCCGTGGCATGACTCTGAACGTTCCCGCTCCCTGCTCTTGTCTAGCACGCGGGAGAGGCTGCGGAACATCTTGGCTCCCCAGCCATTCCTCTTGTCGCTGCGACGTCCGCGCCCATCGTCATCGTCGTCATGCCTAGACATCAGACTGGGGATCGTGGCGCTCGCGTGGGGCACGTTCCCTGTCGACGACGCCATAGTGCCAGTCGATCTTCCTCGGGGTGGAGTTATCGTACTCGTCCGGTGGGGCTCCACGATGTCAAGGTGGACCAGCACCTTGAAGGTGAGGCCACTATGTCCTCGTGGTGGAGCAGCTCCTTCATGTACCGTCGCCGAGCTTCCTGTCAGTGTAAGCCAAGTTACCTTTGGGATGTCAGAGGGGTCGTATGTCCACGCCCAAAGGCAGAGTGCTCTGGTGTCGTCGCGGCGTTTGGAGCGCGCTACAGAAAGTTGAATAACCTCACCATAAAAAATAGATTTCCTATGCCACTCATTGAAGAAATCCTAGATGAGCTAGATGGTGCCCAGTATTTCACAAAACTAGATGTGAAATCAGGTTATCATCAAGTGAGAATGTTACCTAAAGATGAGTACAAAACTGCTTTCAAGACACACCATGGTCACTACCAGTTCAAGGTGATGCCTTTTGGTCTTACTAATGCACCTGCTACTTTTCAATGCATTATGAATCAAATTCTACGACCATACTTGAGAAAGTTTGTCCTAGTCTTTCTAGATGATATTCTTATCTATAGCACAACTCTGGAGGACTATGCCCAGCACCTCAAACTGGTTCTACAGACTTTGTAAGCCCATCAATTGTACCTCAAACTCTCCAAGTGCTCTTTTGCCCAGAGTCAGTTAGAGTACTTAGGTCACATCATTTCCTCACAAGGGGTGGCAACTGACCAAAACAAAATATCAGCTATGCTGCATTGGCCTGTTCCCACAACTATCACTGAAGTCAGGGCCTTTTTAGGACTGATAGGCTATTAGACTGTCTCCAACGACGTAGGCAAACTGCGACCCAAACCTAAAATACATCGTGCACAGTGTTTTTGCGTCCCACGACCGCGCTCCAACGGAGGACGCATCCCAACACCCATTTTGCGTACCAGCACACGACGGAAGACAAAGAAGGGTTGTCTCTCTCCACAACACAAAACACTATAGGCGTCGGGTGGAGCGAACGACGACGGTGAGGCGCGCCTGCACCTGGAAGCTCCGTGCGGGGGAGGTTGCGTCCGCACCGTCGATGGAGGTTGCCCCTGCTGTCCGGTCCACGCCGCCGGGGCTGGCCTAAATCTCGCCAGTCCACGCCACATGCAGGGAGGCGGAGTCGACTGTGGGAGGTGCTCCCACCGAGGCAGGCTGCGCCAACGCCCGGCGAAGTAGCCTCGAGGTAGGGGGAGGGGGAGCGCTTGTGCTCGTCGTCAGTGAGGGAGATCTCATCCCATCGCATGGATTTGGACCTACCGACGGAGGGGAAGAAGGGGGCGGCATCAGGGGAGAGAGGGGCCAGCTCCGGTTGCGGTGGAGCACCGCAGGATCCCACGAGCGATGACCTAGTGGCACGTCGCGCCCCGGATGACCCGCCACCACTGGGGGCGCACTGCAGCGGCGTTGCCCGCGCACCGGCCGTCGACTGCGCCAAGCGCTCCAGCTAAGGAAGGGAGGAGCACGGCGGAGGAGGAGGTGGGGACGCGGACTCTGGCGCCGGGGCTGTTTGGCCTTGGCGGCGCCCTTGGATTTGGCCCCCTTCATGGCGGATTCGAGCGGCGACACGGAGCGCAGCAGTCAGATCCACGCGGGGCGGAGCGAATCCCGCTCGTGGCCGGGCGAAGCTAGGACGAATCGAGGGCGAGTTGCCTCTGGCGGCCCGCGGGGATGGGGAGGAACGGGAGGGGAAAGGGGGGAAGGGAGGCGACGGACGCTGCAGGCGCAGGGGATCTGTTGGAGAAGGTCGAGATTTGCGTCCGCGACGCTTTCACTGTAGATGACCTATACTGTGAAATGGGTCTCACGTTTGGGTTCTCGTCGTTGGAGTCAGTCTTACATGAAGTTTGTCAAAGGATATGGAGTCATTGCAAAACCACTAACCAACATTCTCAGGCACAAAACTTTTCAGTGGACAGTTGAAAGCCATAGTTTGGTTTTAGATAATTGATGAAACTTAGGACTAACCTTTGATCTAAGTAAGTGAATTAGATAAGGTGGTCAATTCCAAGTGATTGAGCAAGATGAGGTCCATGGAGTTGAAGGTGGACGTGAAATGATGATGATCAAGCTCAATTTGGAAAAGAAGAAAGAGAAAAACAAAAACTGAGATGATCAAGGCAAAGGAATAAGATAGGTTTTTGTTTTGGCACTTAAGACACCATAGAGGGTGTAAGTGCACTTAGGATCGATAGCCGTACTATAAAAAGGGAAAATCTTTGGCTAAATGGTTTATCGAGTGCCACTAGGTGACATGACTCTTGCATATGCATTTAGGAACCTAGTGTGCTAATCTTGACCCTTGTAAAATGCTTTGAAAAATGCTAATACACGCACTCAAGTTATACACTTTGTGGTTAGCAAGTTAGGAACAAGGGCGAAGTGGTTGTGGACTTAGAAAAAAGAAAAGGAGGAGATGGTCCACGACCGGACGCTGGCCGCGGGGTGACCGGATTCACCCCGGATGCATCCGGTCATTTATAGGCGACAGCGCTGCTCTGGCCGAAAGCAAGGTGAAGGACCGGACGCTGCCACCTGTGTGTCCGGTCACTTCTTCGGGCGAGCGGACGCAGGCGCCAGAGCGCGACCGGACGCGCAGGGGTTGCGTCAGGTGGCGGCTGACGTATGCTGGCGTCAGCATCGCAGGTACGCGTGAGAGAGCGAAGTGGCGATCGGACTCTGGGGCGCGGCCGGTCAGCTTGGACCTGACACGTCTGATCTCATTTTTCGTGCTCTGGACCCTCTCTGTTGTTGACCGGACCCTGGCGTGGTCTACGTCCGGTCAGACAGAGAAGCACGTCCGGTCAGCGGTTAACGGTCGAATTTGAATCGTGTGATGTGGCGAGCACTAAGTGGCTTGGGGATGTGACCGAACGCTGGACCGGCGCGTCCGGTCATCCTGACCGGCGCGTCCGGTCATCTCGCAGAAACCCCCTCTTTGGCTCTAACGGCTCTATTCGTTTGGGGACGTCTATAAATAGTGTTTGGTCGGCTCCAAGGTATCTCTCTTGGCACTTTGACATTCCTAACATCCTTGTGAGCCTAAGCAAACACCTCCCACTCATCTCCATCATTGATTCATCATCATAGTGAGATTGTGAGTGATTCCAAGTGAATTTGGTTGAGTGATTGCATCTAGTGGCACTTGGGGATCGTTGTAGCTGCGTATTTCTTATTTCTTTTGGTGGTTACCACCACCTAGACGGCTTGGAGCAATGGAGGAGCTTCGGCACGAGTTGGTGATTGTTCGTGGCCGGCTCCGGTGATTGTGAGGGGTCTTGTACCTTTCCCGGCGGAGAGCCGAAAGGTAACTCTAGTGGATTGCTCGTGTCATTGAGTTACCTCGCTTGTGGGTAGGTTCTTGTGGTCCAATTATGTGGACGAGGTTCGTGCAATACCTCTTAGCCGCCGAACCACCAAGTGTTGGTCGACACAACGGGGACTAGCGTGCCGGCAAGCACGTGAACCTCGGGAGAAAAATTGGTTGTCTCTTGCCCTTTGGTATTCTCCCGGTGATTGAATTGGTATTCATATTGTGATTGGTTCACTCCTCTACGTGGCGGTATAATCACCCTACTCACTCATCTATATTTTTCCGTAAACTAGTTGTAGTAAGCTCTTTAGTGTAGCTAGAATTGAGAGCTTACTTTAGAGTTTAAGTTCATCTAGTGGAGCTCTTTAGTGTAACAAGTGTGAGAGCTCTTAGTGAGTAGTCACTTAGCCAATTATGTGCCTAGTAATCATAGTAACTAGAATTGTTGGATAGGTGGCTTGCAACCCTTGTAGAGCTAAAGCAAGTTTGTATTTCGCTATTTGTCATACTAATCAAATTGCTCTAGTGATCTTGTAGTTTTTTTAAATAGGCTATTCACCCCTCTCTAGACATATTAGGACCTTTCAACAGTAGAAGCACAGTCAGCTTTTGACAACCTCAAGGTAGCGATGACACAAGCCCCAGTACTCACTCTACCAAATTTTTAGTTACCCTTTCAAGTGGAGACTGATGCTGTGGAGAAGGCATTGGTGCAGTCTTAATGCAAGAAGGAAGACCAATTGCTTTTCTAAGCAAGGCACTAGGTGACAAACACAAATCACTTTCTATTTATGAGAAAGAGTTTTTAGCCCTCATCATGGCAGTGGAGAAGTGGAGACATTACTTGCAAAGACAAGAGTTTGTTATACTTACAGATCACAAATCTCTGTCCTACCTGCAAGAGCAGAATTTACATTCAGAGATGCAAAGGAAGGTGATGACAAGGTTAATGGGATTGCAATTTAAGATAGTATACAAAAAAGGGAAGGAGAATGTAGCAGCTGATTTACTTTCAAGGCTAGTTCACCTTCATGCTTTGCAAGCTGTGTCCATGGTGAAAGATTGGATTTAAATAGGCTTATGCCCCCGATGCCAGAGCTATATTAGTGGCTATAGTCTCCATGATCATTTGGGTGGGTCAAAATGCAGCATTACAGACCAAGCTCATTGCCACTTTTCACTCAAGTGCAATAGGGGGCCACTCAGGGAGTAAAGCCACCTATCATAGGCTGAAGTCCCATTTTGCATGGAGAGGCATGAAACAGGCAGTGGAAGAGTTCATCAAACAGTGTGCAATTTGTTAACAAGCTAAGCATTCCAATACTCTCCCAGCTGGTTTACTACAACCTTTGCCAATTCCACAGGGGGTATGGAGAGATCTCTCTATGGATTTTATTGAAGGCCTACCAAAGTCACAGGGCAATAATGTCATCTTAGTCGTGGTTGACATGCTCACTAAGTATGCTCTAAGCATAGCACAGCTCTTTATGGACAACATTGTCAAGTTGCATGGTCTACCTCAGTCTATTGTATCTGACAGAGACACAATTTTTGTCAGTTCTTTCTAGAGAGAATTGTTCAAACTATACAAGGTGAAGCTCAACATGAGCACTGCCTATCACCTTCAGTCAGATGGCCAGACCGAAAGGGTAAATCAATGCCTGGAAATGTATCTAAGGTGTGCAGTACAGGATGCTCCGAAAACCTGGAAATCTTGGCTTTCTTTAGCTGAGTTATGGTACAACTCTTCATATCATACATCTCTGGGCTACTCCCCAGCTATGGCTCTATATGGGGTGGAACCAAATGTGGGTGCTGCACCAATTCTCCAACCCAACACTTCACAGTCAGTAGCTGAACTGATAGAACACCGAGAGCTGCATCTGCAATCTCTGAAGAAACACCTGGAGTTGGCACAGAATCGAATGAAGGTGATGGCAGACAGGAAACGTTCAAACCTGTAGTTCCAAGTGGGAGATATGGTCTTGCTGAAACTACAGCCGTATACTCAGACATCAATTGCTAGCAGACCCTTTCCCAAGCTGTCATTCAAGTATTTCGGCCCATACAAGATTGTTGAACGTGTTGGTGCAGTGGCTTACAAGCTCAAGTTACCTCCAGATAGCAAAATTCACAATGTTTTCCATGTTTCGCAGCTCAAACCATTCCTTGCAGATTGCACTCCTGTCTTCGCTGATATGCCAGTGACTACAGACATTGAAGCAGCTGCTGCAACTCCAGAACAAGTCCTGGACAGGCGTCTAGTGAAGAAGGGGAATACCGCCACACCTCAAGTACTGATCAAATGGTCCAATTTACCTGAAGCTTCTGCTACCTGGGAGGACTACAATGTGCTTCGCGCTCGTTTTCCTGCTGCTGCTGCTTGGGGACAAGCAGGACCTTCGGCGGGGGGAGCTGTCAAGCCATCGGCATCGACATCATGAAGATGGCGCCATCGCTCAATACGCGTTTGAGTCAGGGAAACATAGTATCGTTTTGTTAGTTGTTTCAGCTTATGTCATGTGGGCCGTTCGGCTAGAGTCAATGCCATGTGGGCCATGTGGCCGGCAATGTCTGTAATAAGCAAACCCTCAGCACGCAGGGAGAACTATTCCTCATTTGACAATACAGAACCGAGAACAGGGGAAACCTTTCCTCGTCTCGTTATCGCCCTAGATCACCGCGTTCGATCTCCTCACGTCCCGGAGATTCGTCGGCGGCCACGGGGTGTGACAATCTGTGAATCAATAGGGATTCTGGTGTGCTATCTTTTGGGATCAAGTTGCAGCATATAACGATGATTGCATCATGGATAATCTTCTGTAAAATAATTTAACATCGCGATGACAATGGTTACAACGAGATTGTTACACATTACGATTGTTTGGGTTGAACCAATCAATGTGTGTTTTTCTGTTGTTCCATGTGTAATGTCAATGAATTGGCAGCTTGTGCTCTTCCTTCCTTTTTAATACAAAAACAAAAAACAAAATTATGTGCCAACGAATGATAAGAATCATATGCTCCCATACACATTGCTCAAAAACAATATTCTTATTATTGTGGTGTGGAAATTTCTTTGAAGATGGTGAACCTAAGTTGTGTACTTTTGGTTTTAAAAAAAAAGTTGTGTACTTCATGTAGACATGTAGTCATCTTCTATATAATGCATTTTTCTCAACACCGTTCATGAATAATCACTTGAAAATTTCGTTGGAGAACTTCATGAGCTCATTATTTCCTGTTGACAGAAGATTTTGTGGTTGTAGAAGACGGTTGTAACACCCCAGGTGTTTGTCATCAGTTAAGCAATGGGTTTGAGCTCAAACATGACAGATCAAGTGGTGTTGAAGAAGTCAAAGTCAAATGTATGAAATCGAGCTCAACTTGAATTTGGATAAAACGCCTTGTTTACATGATAACCCTTTTTAAAATATATATTTGAGCGATGTTAATGAAACTGGTTTCATGTGTCTCACATCACCCTCTATCTATAGTGATCACTGGAAAAGTTTCATGACATTTGGAATCAAAAAGTCACATGAAATGCTAAGTTATATCCTAGTTGGAATAGTTTTACTAAGTGCGTGAATTGCACTATTAAGCGAATGGAAATATAGGTCATTAACCAAACCTTGCAACCATGCCCAAATAACTTTACTTGAACTCTACAACAAAAGCCATGAAGGGTTCATGTTGAGCAAATGTCCTGAAAATGTTTCTAAGTGTGGGAATAGCTAGAATTGTTGTTTTCTTGATAGGGTTTTGACCTATGTTGACCAACTATTTGGAGTGCTTGCATGGTGGTGGGCCTTAAACAAAAGTTGGAGTTCATCTTATGTGGAACAAATTTTGTTTAAGTCTCAAGATCTAATTCAGTACCTAGCTTGATCAAATCAAGCTCACAAAATTGAATCCAGTGTTGTTTTGAAGCTTCGAAAATCGGCTAAGTCTGGAATGACTGAAATTCTCGATTCCGTTTCCATGTACCTACCTTTGGTGATTTTTAGTTTGCAAATCATGTCGAACTTGGCCAAACTTATTTAAGCAACGTTGTCGTCCTCATATAGCTCTACGACACCGTGTAATTGGTTTGGTTTTTCATCACTTCGTTTATGAGTTATGAAGGGGAGAAAAACGATGTTCAGTTGTACATTTGAGGTGGTATTAGAAAATTTGAATTTGCAGCACTGTTGCTGACCGGAACAGAGAGCAACGCCGCGTGGCTTCCTCGCGCCTCACCTGTGCGCCACCTCGCCAACGCTCGCGCCGCGTGGAGACGAGAAAAGCCGAGCCCAGCCTCCTGCCCTCTTCATTCTCACCCTCCTGCTTTCTCCCTCTCCATCTGCCTTAGTGGGCGGACGGGCGGAGCTCCACTGCTGCCATGGCCAGCCGCCGCAGAGAGCTTGCGCCGCCGCAGCTCCTCCTCCACCACCGGTGCCCTGTGCCTCCTTCATGCTCCTTCCTCTCCTTGCTGCGCCTCCCAGCCAGAATCGAATGAAGCTGATGGCAAACAGGAGCGCGCGTTCAAGGCGTCGTGCGGCCAGACGGCCAGGGGCAGCCGCGGCCCTAGCTGCGGCCGTCCGTGGGTGTGCCTCGCCACCTCGACGCAGCCGTGACTCCTCCCCGCTGCCACCGGCCGTTTCCGTCACCATGGCCGCCACCACCGGAGCATGACAGCGAGCTCGTGTGCTCGTGGTCAGGCCACCATGGGCAATTGAGAGGAGCACTACTGGGTCCCCAGTGCTCCCCCACTACTCGTCGCCATCAATTGCCGCCTCTCCGGCCGGATTCCGCGAGCCCCGACGACCTCCCTGTTCAAAATCCCGTCAGGGACCTCCTACAAAAATTCGACGAAAGTCAGGGTTCTAACTGCGAAGTCAGTGACTCAGATGAATAGTGCCGATAAGGGCCTATTTGTAGTAATTTGCTGAATCTTTGGAAATTCATAGTAATTCATAGGAAATTCGTAAAATAGCAAATGAGGACTTTTTGGAATCCTTGTGAAATTGTCTATGCAGTAGATCTATAATATGTCATGTTTTAGTTAAAGTTTTAGCTGTAAAAATAGATTTATGCCTCTAGGTTTTTAATTCTAGTTGTATTTGTCTTTTTCATAACTGTAGATCTAGGGCTCCAAATGAAGTGAAATTTTTGTGGCATGCTACTCATGTGATGTTTGATGTGTGGTAAAAATTTCAGGAGTATTCGATGAAGTATGGGTGAGTTATTGGTTTATCTTGCTCTCACATGATTTCTTGCTTTAGCAACTTGTCTTTTTCATAGAGGTTGCTATACATATTCAAATGGAGTGAAATTTGTACAGTAGACCATTGAGAGGATATGTGAGCCACTGTAATTTTTGTAGAATTTATTGTATACTTTTAGTATATGTTCATTAAGTCACCTTGTTATCTAAAATAAATTAAGAAATGCATTAAAAGAATTTATTTGGTCATGGACACTAGGTTTTCTGTTGTTCTTTAGTCATGTGTGACATGTTGGTAAAGTTGGTTTTGCCTAATTATGTGTTTGCAACATAAGTTAATATTTATTTTCTTGCCGATATGGTTTATGGACAGATCTGGGAACTTAGCAAAGTTCTTCATGACAATGTGCTTTGTTGTGAAACTTGTTTATACAAAAGTTGTAGATAATTTATGTATCTAGCTGCTGTTAAAATTTGGTATCATTTGGCCAAGTAGTTTGTGAGTTATGCCTGTTTAAAGTTGGGTTTCAGAAATGGCTGCTCTCTGTCAATTGTGGACCAGTTTCTGTAAATGTATAATTTCGACTTACTTAACTTGTGAATCATGCTATGATGGTTACAGATGAAATGTAGATAATTTCATAAGCTTTCCAAAATGTCTTCTTGCAAGTCATTTGGAATTGTGTAACTCCAGTTATAGTTAAATCTTGTAACTGCTGTTTGCATGTCCAGAAATTGACAGATTCCAATTATAGTTGTTTGCTTGTATATTGCTAAGTGTGGCTCAAACCTTTGATGATGGTTGAGTTAGAGTACCTGAGGTCTTAGGAAACTTGTGTCATGTTTGGTGTTGTCGTCTTCTTTGCTATCGTGGGATGATAAATTGTGCGATATTTAAAGTAGGCAATGCGAAGTGCTTGTGCATGTTAATGTAACCTTGTGCTTGTCCATGCATGATGCATTGTCTATTGCACTTCCATGTATTCATACACTTATATTGCATCTCTCAAGGTGCGCTAGATGAACCACATGAAGGACGTGATGTTGGGAGAACTCAAGACGGTGTATGGTGGACCTATCCCGAAGGTGGAAGGATTTGACAAGTGCTAGGACGGAGATGCTCACTTAGCGTAGTGTCGTCTAACTAACACTCGACTCAGCGATGTGGGATCCCAGCAAGCCCCGGAGCATATTAAGCCTCCTAATTTCTGAAATGCAGTTAAAGTATTATTGTTACATATATATATTGTTGCATTAAGTTTAGGTCTTTGGATGCAAACACTTGATGCATTGGTTATCCAATCCTTGTCGAGATATTGATACCCTGAATCCTATGTAGCTCAGCTCGTGTAGTGCTTAGCCCTGCTTAACACACAGTAGAAGTCGGTGATTTCTGTCACTGCGAGAGATAGGAAGATACATATGGCACGGTTGGCTATATTTGCTATCGTGGAAAAGAACCAGTCTTAATTTGAAATGAAGACCCGGACGGAGGCTTGCCGGTTTGTAGTGACAATCGTGTCGATTAAGGATGAATCTTGGAGATTCATGTTAAACGATGCCTCTCTCTTAGTTGGCGGATCGGAGACCGTTGCCGAGTAGCTCACCTTGTAACGAGTCGATAAGTATAAAGTGCGCCTCGGAAGGAGCCGAGGCGTGAGTCCAATCATGGGTGATTTAAAAGTAATTCGATCGTCCTGGCGCGAAGGGTAACAGAGTCTTTGGTTGATCGAACCCGCTGAATTTGGTTCCGAGATGTTCCAAAGGTGACCCACGGCTACCCTTGCAAAGTATGCAGGGTGAGAGTTAGGAATGTGAGTTGTAATTCTGAGTGTCTCTCGGTTAGTGAGAACTTGCTTATCTCCAAAGTAGATACACTTAATAACATAATGGTTCGGAAATGATGATATGATGATCCTTATTATCCTATGGTTAATATTGTTTGCTCCTAATAAGTGAGTGCTCTAAAACAGGTGCTAATCTAGTGGATGTGTAAATGATGATAAGCTTGATGCTAAGTTTAAATTGGTCACATATTCATAAGCTCTTTTATGCAACTATGTCAAGCTAGCCCACCTCATAAGGCTTGCATGATCCTTGGTGTCCTTTATTACGTTTATTTAAGTCTATGAAGTAACCTTCTGAGTACCTCGTGGTTGGTTTATCCCACCATGTTGTGGTGAAGTTCTTCTTTGAAGATGGTGGCTAACCGATGGGCTCGATGATTCTATAGTTACTTCTCATCTATATGCTTTTGTCGGGTGATTCACTTATGCTAGCAATGTATTTGGAACATATATTAATGTAATCTTTTGAAAGCTATGTTGTCTAATCGGTTTTGAAACCCAAACTTTTACTTTTATGAATCCATTTGTAATATTTTTTTCTGCAACCCTTCATGATGTGTATAATCGATCTTGGTTTGATGTTGATTTACCGAGGTCTTTGGAGACTCGGCGGACTACCGGTTTATGAGCTGAAAGTATGTATATGTCAACGCGTGTTTCCTGTTGATTTGAAGATTTTGTGGTTGTATTACAATGGTAGTGTCCTTTTTGTCATTCTGGTCACTTTCATTCGTTGGGGATCTCCTGATCCAGTGGCTCATATAGAATGCTGAGTTCGATGGGCAACGAACATGAACAATGATACTTTACTGTGAGATGAGATGCAAATACAAGCATCGTAGTTAATATTGCCTAAATCTAACGTTAACCATCGAAAGTCAAAGCGAGCCAGGCGTTATACCTCTCTATGACTCGAACAAATCAGCTACTGCTAGACTGAGATGAGCATGTGCGTCACCACCTTGAAGCAAGTGAAGTATACACAGTGTACACTAGCCCTAAGACTTGGCGCCACCTAGTGCCTGGTCACACCATTCCTAAGCAAGCTTACTTCTCTTTCCAGAACCGAAGCAACCGAAAAGGAAACCCCAGTTTCTTCAAGCTGCTGCCACAGCATTTGCCCCATTCTGCAGTAAACAGCATCACAGGATCCTGCAAAGGGTGCCCATAAGAGGGTGCATGCACAGAGGAGATGGAAGCAAGCAAGCATAGATCAAGAAACCACAGAATGGGCAGCAGCAAGAGAGTGCCCCCGTACCTTCTGCTGGTGCTGCTGGCCATTGGAGCCGCCACGGTGAGTGTCGGCATCCTGCACAAGATGAGGGAGCGCCGTGTCCTTACCGTCCTCCTCCAGGAACGCGACCAGCAGCTCATCTCCTTCAAAGTCCTCCTCGAGGTATTGGATATGCATGATTAGTTTGCATGCATCCGTGTTCGAGAAAAAAGTTTGCATGCATCACCAATCGTGCTTCTAATAGATAGCTGTAGCTTGCCTGAATGCCTGTGTTTCTTTGTGCCTGCACTTTTTGATCGACTATGTCAGTAGTTAATGGATACCCTGCTTTTGTCACCTGGAGTCCTGGACTATAAACTAATTAAGTGTAGGCTATCAGTTGAATTTTTTCAACGATTTACAAGCTGCAACAGGAAATTGATGCTCATAGTATCCATCTGAAGTTCTGAAGAACATAGTTCCACCTGTACTGAAGACCTGTAGGACACTAATAAACCACTCTGTTTGAACACTACCAAAAAAAAAAGAACTTTATGTCCCCCGAATACATGACAGAATATTGTGCCCTCAAAGTAACAATTCAGCACATTGTAGATAAATTTTGGCCCTTATACAGAGATTTCTTAATCGAAACAAGGGTCTCAGACTACAAGTATTCAATTAACTTCAAACACCTTCAGGTCTCTGGATTATATTAAGCATAGTGCACTAAACTGAGTGCAAAAATATGAGTTAATGGAATACCACAACATCAGTTGTCTTTGAAACGTTTCATCATCAAATAGATTAAAAATGCTTGGTACATAATACTTCAAAAGTCAAGATCTATCAATTGAGAATTGCCTATAATGCTTAAATTAGGGAATTCTTGTTACCACTAGTAAGTAAAATATAAGAAACAGTACAATATCATGCAAAGTATGATTCTATTTGCATTCAGTATTGTCATGACAAAACCATCATACTGCCAATTTAGGGTGTATGTAAGCACAAATTTCATGACGATTTACAGAAGAGCAGGAGAAAAATTCCCACATTGTAAACAGGACCTTGGAAGAAAGATGGATACAACAAAACTACAGTGTTGCACATGCGAAATCTTTCCATACCCAAACCATGAAGATAGTGTCAAACCTAGAATCATGCCTTCATAAGTTAGTCCATATAAATCACCCCTAAGAGGACTTCAATATTGACACTATTTGCAGATATATATTTATCTGGAGGCATCACATCACAGTTTAGTTTTAAAATGCAAGTAGCCAACTAAGTCACTATATTCAATTGAACATCCTCTTATTCTGCAAGTAAATACTGAGAATATTCTGCCGTATGGTCCAATTGTTGATGTAAACTGCAATAGCTGTAGCACTTTAGAGCATTCTGTCTGCCTTTTCTGTTAGTGTGTTCTATGAATTATCTATCCAGCCTGTTATTCAAGAACACCTCATCAACCAAATATTACTGTCTTGTTTTTGGCAGAAAGAAAAAGAAATTAATAAAGAGATGAGGAGGAAAGTTGACGAACTGGAAGCCAAAACATCTGTCCTGAGTATTGAGAGGGCAGAATTGAAAAACAAGCTCATGGATTCAGAAACTACCACCACATATCTTACCAACACCCAGAAAGAATTGGAAGCAGCTCTTGTGGAGAAAGAGAGCCATATCAACCAAATGAAAGAGAATGCAGCTGCTTCAAACCCAGATCAGACGACAACTATAAAGGAACTCCTGCAGCAGAAAGAAGCTGAGCCTGAGCTTGACAAATCCGAAAATTCTAGTGATTCCATTCCTGCTACAGCAGAAGATAATTCCAACAGTACTACTATATCAGAGAGCAACCACAATGATGAGAGCATTGTAGTGGGAGAAAACACCGAAAATGCAACTTCTGAAACCGTGGTACTTGACAAATCTGAAAACTCCAGTGATTCCATGTCTGCTCCAGCAGAAGAAAATTCAAGCAACACTAATCCATCAGATAGCAGCCACCAAGATGAGGGCATTGTAGTGGAAGCAAAAAACGTTAATGCAACTTCTGACCTTGTGGTACTTGACAAATCTGAAAACACCAATGGTTCTGTACCTGTAGCAGAAGAACAAAATTCCTACAACACCACTACATGGGAGAGCAACCAACAAGATAACAGTTCCTCACAAGAACAGTTCTTAAAGTTAACAACCAACATAGAAGATGTCCAGCTTCAAGAGAACAAAGGTGATGCCAATGAGCAATCAGATGATGCTCCAGAGGGAAGCCATTCAGATAAATCTGAGCTTCAGCAGGGGAACCAAAAACTGATAGACAATCAGGAAGCCAGCAAAGAAGAATCAGATGGCACAAGACAGGTGGAGGACCCTAAAGGTGAGGCCAGCAACAACAGCAGAGAAACTAAATTGCTGGAGAAGGAAAATGAGAAAGAAGTAAATCCTGAGGGCACGAGCTCAGAAGACAGCTTGAGTGAAGCCAACCAAAACAAAACGCAAGCAGTGGAACCTGTTGTAGACCCCACAGATGTAAACCCCAGCACATCCACAAATAATGAGAAGAGAAGAGAAACAAACAAGAGACAGAGAAGGAGAAGGTCCAGATCTAGAAGGAATAGGAAGGCCACTGTTGAGGTAGATGCCGCAGCAAACCCATGAACTTTGGATTGGAAACGGCATACTCCGAAGAGAAGTAGAGAAGAAAGAGAATAACATATATGCAACTACATTTGTCATTTTGTAGCTAACGGCAGCATAAGTAACAGTTATTTTCATATTATAAATGGATTCCTTCTGTGGACTTGATTATGTAATGTATTTACACTTTATTTCCTGTAAACACTTGCCTGCGTTGTAGCTCATCTAAAGTTCAACCACATGTGATGAAGTCATACATAGTCTCTCCTCATAAATGGATGCAGTGGCGGATCATGGAGATGAAATAAGAGGGGGGGATTTTCAGTATCAACCATACATAGGTTATATTCTTTTTATTACAACAAACAAAATGCTTCTGCAGCCTCTTATGTTTTCTCTCAAATTCAAGACTTTGAGATTCTATTCTTGTACATATATGCTCTTCCTTGAAGCATGTATATATACAATAAGCAACTTATATCTATTTCCCCACTAATAACTAGCAGGTAGTAGCAATACATACATGTATACGTGCAAAAACTAGAGAAGGATAATATATTTATATACGTGTAACAAGGAGGGGGGGGGGGGCAGAGCCCAGGTTGGCCTCAAGAGGCTCCGCCAGTGAATGGATGCACAGACTTCCCTCATATTAAATATAGTATTGATGAACTTTTTCCCACAAGATATGTATTTGCAAATAAGCTTTACCGTCCTCACAACAACAACAACAACAGATGTGAAAACATTGAACAGCAAGAAAGACGAAACAAAATTCAGGTAGAGCTGCAAATGAGATATGTGACTTTACTTCTCAACATGTACAAAGAAATAAACAGAAAAAGGCTTAGCTGTTGTAAGTCTTTAACATCCAATAAATATGGATACGTAACTCAAAACTTGTTGTAACACCTCAATAATTTAAAATCAATTCTACAACATCTCCATTCTGAGGTTCTGTTTCACCCAAAAAATAAAAAATGGAAAAATTACATTGATGGTCGCAAGTTATGAATGTATGTAGTGGATGTAGTTCAAGTAGCAGCCTACTGCATCGCAGTCTTAGCTCATGTCATGTTTACCTGTGGCTGGAGATATGTGATTGCTGTGCTTCATCAACTACAGGTGCTACAGACAGCTACTGATGTTTTGTCAGAGATTGTAACTTGAGAGCGAAGCCAGTTGATTTAACTACAATGCTTCCGTGTGGCAGTTGGAGCATGCGCTTGGAACATATCTACCACGAAGCTTACAAAAATTCTAATGTGATACACAGCAATCAACGCATGAAGCACTGCTGAATCAAAGGATGTGAATAGTCCACATAGTTATCCCAAAAGCTCTTGTACTTCTCCATTCCAATTTTGAGCCATGGCTTCATATTTCCATTGTAGTGCAGTACTGCCCCTTCCTTGATAGTAGCAGCATCCACAGTTGTGTAGCCAAGCCCCAAGACGTGCCATTTGGGATCCAATGCTTCAACCAAGCCATAGAAAGAAAGAAGCCCAGGTGGTAAAGACCCAAGCTTCCATAGGGTATGATCAGCATTGCGCTCCTGCCAATAATGATATATGCCTGTCACATTCTTGTTCCTCCATTCGACCAGATCAAGCACGTTCATACCAAATGCCCAGCCACAAGCATCAGGGTCAAAATGAGCATGGATTAGAGGATGGGAATGGTTAAGATACTTATGAAATCTGTGGAATGTCTCCATGCAAGTCTCTACAGCACCCATCACATTACCATTGAGGTTGATAGTAAACAGTTCTGATAGGTCCTTCTGAACAACGATATCATCATCAAGAAACACCACCTTCTGCAATTCGGGATATATTTCCGGAATGTAGAACCTCAAGTGATTAAGCATTGATAAGTACTTTGGGTTCCTGAATTTAATTGGTGTTCCATGATTACCACTGCCGGAGAAGTAGAACTTCTGGGTAGCAGAGTTCTGTAGCTGTTTAAGAACGGGAACATACGATGCATTGAGCCAGGTAAAGTCCTCCACCTTTTGTATCTCCACAGTGACCCCTCTGTAGTCATTCATGGCAAACCACGCCTTCATCGGAGCATAGTTCAAATCATCAGTCACTAGGTGAAAAACAACCTTGTCAGGGTGCCTCGAGTTTATAGCCGTAGAATTGACAACAACTGAAACAGCAAGGATGTTGTCTGAGAAGACACAGAAATGATAGAGGCTGTTATCCCTTAGATTGCTCTGCACTGCTGGGCTCCTATCTGAAAACTTCCTCTGAAGCTCAGGACTCTTGAACCATTCCATGGTTAACCGAACACCAAGGCAGTAAAGTCCCTTTGGGAGCTCCTCCGCAGCAATCTGGCCATATTTTGTGCTCTTCTCCGCCTCGGCTTTCGACTTCTCCTCTAGGGACTGAATTTGGCCTTTCAACTTCATGATCGTGATACCGCTGTCATACCGAAGCTGCTGCGCCTGGAAGAGCAGCACTGACATATCCCTGATCGCCTTCTCTGCTTCCTGCTCCATCACTGTGCCCCCATGGGCTGCAGCATGCGCAAGGATGCTCTGCGCCCGCCGCACCTGAGCACTAAGCTCCGCCACAAACTGCAGGTTGTTGGCCTCCTTGGCGACGACGACATAAGTTTTGGCTAGATAAATCTGGTCCATGAGCTGCCTCGAGAAGGAGCGGGCGCTCAGCATTTCGTCAGTCATGTTGAGCGCATCCGTGATTCCCTCCAGGTAAGCTCTCTGCACGCAAGAGGAGAGGTTTGAAAAAAACTTTTAGATGCTACTCACTAGCACTCGTTATCATCTTCCCACAAAAGCTAGCACTAGACAGCTTAAGCAGATTCAGCAGGTGCAATGGCTACTGACTAAAATTGGCATGCTGGTAGTCAAACGGCCAGACGACGAAACGGTCCCCGAAATGCGAAAAATGCGACGTGGTTACCTGGCGGAGGAGAGGGGAGGAGGTGGTCTCGGATCCGGATGACGCGGCGGAGTTGGACGGCGTCGCGCCGGGGTCGGGGGAGCCGAGGAGGACGGCGAGGAGGAGGACGCACGCGAGGGCGAGGAGGAGGGAGAGCGCGAGGCGCACCCACCACGGCCGCTGCTGCCACCGGCGGTTGAACGACGGCCGCCGCTGGTCCAGGAACGGCCGCCGCCTCATCGGACCGCGCGCCCCGCTGCTCTCGCCGGAAGGGCAGGGCGGGAGGCGCCGCGCCGGGATCTGGGACGCGTTAACCGCCGCGCCCGCGGGCTGCTGGATCCTCTCGCCCGTTTCCTTCCTCCCGCGCCTTCAGATCTCGCTCGGACTCGTAGCAGCGCGGCCGGGCCGGCAGCGTCGTGTGCTCGTGCTCTTGGACCGACGTGCCTTGCTTGACTGCGCTGCGACTTGTTGATCTGCCTGCCTCAGACACCGTTTTCAGATCCAAATGGACAAAGTTACCGCTTCGTCGATGCTTTCTCACTTTCTCTTCACCGCGCGAAGGAAGCAACGGAGTTGTTTTTAACTTTTTTTAGGAAAAAAACGGTGTAGTGTTAGGCAGATCGAGGTTTGAAAGAATGGCCAACACATTGACAGTGTCTTCGCCTAGTTTCCTTCGACGGCCTGTATGGAAAACATATGAATTTCACCGGAATTACGCAGGAATTTTATAAAAATCAGTTTATTTTTACATGAAAAACACAGAAACAGGAAAAAAAATCTCACTATCCAAACAGGACCTAAATTCGTTGCAAAATGTTATTCATGGAAATTTTACCAGTTTACTACCTATCATGCTTCTTATATAATACACCTTTGCTTTTGACAAGAGCTTTCTAACAGACTAACACTATGAGTAGGAGCTTTCTAACACTACGTTTCTTCAACCTTCGAGTCTGTTCGCTTGTCTGAATTATGGAGGAATCTGAATGGTTTGGAGGAATGCTGAAGGAATTTGTGAGAGAAAAACACTGCTCCGAATGAAAAAAAAATAAGCGGATCAAGCTCGGATTTAAGACACGCGAACGGAGCCTTCGTCTTTCAGATATTTTTTATTATTATATTCAATGAGGCTATCACCTAAACTATAGAATTAGCCCTACATAGTCTTATTTCAACCCAACAAACTCATGAAATAAGCCTAAAATAAAATGGCATCATATGCAGGCCATATACGAGTTTTTTTCTTTGTCCGAATCCATTCATCAACGATTCAAAGTAATCCTAATCTAATAACTACAAAGCTATAGAAAACCATGTAGTTTAGATCCGAAGACAAACTTGCAGCATGAGAACTTAGTATGGCTGTGGCACCTGGAACGGTCGGTGAGCCAGCCATGGTCGTACATCTAAATGGTGTTAGTATGCCTCAGGCTAGTATCAATGGAGATTTTATTTTGGTTTTATTTATATTTAATATTGTAACATATCAACAGTTTTAATGACTTGGCAGGTTAACTATAAAGAGAGAGTTTCATATAATTTTATCTTCGTTTGAGCTTATTAGCCTGGGTTATCGGCTACTGTACCGTGCTTTTCTCTCAACAATAAATTAACGAACAGTAATTTTTAGCTTGGCTTTTCAGCGAAACAAACATGGCATTGTCATGGTTACTAATAAAAACTGACATGACAGTCTGGATAATAACGACATGAAACACACCACTGACACTGGCCTCGGGGAGCTACAACGCCACAATGAATTATTCTTTACGAGTGGTGTCCCCTACCGGCACTAAAAACAGCCAATCGCATCGATATAACACGAATGTAGCTTCAGTTGGTGCAGTGCTGTTTTGCTGCAATCGGTGACTAAAGTCAAAGCGGTGATTAGATTGTTAAAAATGTATGACCTGTTGATCCCAACAACGTTGGTTTTCTCTGTGATCTAGGTTGGTAATCTAATTCCATCTACTAAGAAAATCCATCATAATATATAGGCTATATACATGAATCTGGATTTCGCATGATTTATATTTGACAATCTACATCATACTCAGGGCCGGTTTAGTTCCCATTTTAATAAAAACTTTTGCTGTTTTATCTCATCTTTTAGCAAAATAGATCTAAACACCATAGACAAAACACAGCAAAACTTGGGCTGCAAAACTTTTAGCATTTGGGACCTAAAAGGCCCAAAACTAGGGAAAAAAACGTCTTGAGGGCGCGTGGCATGGCTAAAATTTTATCATACATCTAAACACCAAATGTCAAAAGTTTGAATAGCAAAAGTTTTGCAGTAAAAGATTAAGGGTAAAAGTTTTACCATTCAAAAACATCTAAGCACCCCCTCATACTCATGTGAAATCACCAAAGAAAAACCAGGTCGGTAAGGAAAATTCCCATATCAAGACGCCCACCGACTCAAGCAGACAAGGCCGGGCCAAGTAAAAGGCGAATTCTACACGCGGGCCCGTTTCGCCGCCCAACGCCTCGCTCTCGTTCCCCTCCGTGCCGACTAGTCGACGTAAAGCAGGAGATGAACCAACCGTGCAGCAATTCCTCCGTCTGTCCCCTCGCAAACCCAATGGCGTCGCGGTCGCCCGACGACGAGTCCGCGCAGCCACCGTCGAAGCGGCCCGGCACGATGCCGAAGCGGAGGCAGACGCCGCGGAGCCATCGCCGCACAACACCCATGAATAGCCAGTTACATTTTTTTTACTGAAACTAACATTTAACAACAAAATCTTGCTAGTCTAGAGAAATTAACAAACAAACTATTCTTGAATGTTTCTCAATAACATGGATAAAAATTCAGTAATAGACTGCAAAACGCGAACTCACAATTTTATCCAAATGTTCAAGCACAGAGGCCTGATCATTTGGGTCAACATCTGCTTCATCTTTCAACACAACCTACAAATATCAATTGTGAGATTCACTAACTAATATATGAAGCATGAAATACGAAAGTGACATGCCTCAGCATACTCAAAAGGTCTGACAGATCTAAGAGGTATTTTGGTTGGCCTGTACTGATTTCCCTGTTTATGAAACATGTGAGGATTCAGAAAATACACCAAGCACATTAACCATGAATGAGAGTTTTGTTTTTCTCGAACACGCAAGAGAGCTGCGTATCATTATATTACGAAGAAAAAATGAGAGTTGTCTTGAAAGAAAACCTTGATTTCTAACAAAAGAACATGCTTTGGTTTTGCTTCATCATCAATCAGGGACGTCCCAACTGAGGAGCCTGGTTGAGTGATGTGGAAACCCATTCCAGGGACCTCCTGTACAACAACAACAACAACAACAACAACAACAACAACAACAACAAAGCCTTTAAGTCCCAAACAAGTTGGGGTAGGCTAGAGTTGAAACCCATCAGAAGCAATCAAGGTTCAGGCACGTGAATAGCTGTCTTCCAAGCATTCCTATGGCTAAATCTTTGGGTATATTCCATCCTTTCAAGTCTTCTTTTATTGCCTCTACCCAAGTTAACTTCGGTCTTCCTCTGCCTCTCTTCACGTTACTATCCAGGGACCTCCTGTATAAATAGTATATATACAATTCAGTGCATGGCCAGTTTTTTCCTTAAAAAACATACAACAACTCAACAAAGCCTTTTAGTCCTCAATAACGTAAAAAAAAAAAAATCTCAAGCTGTTACCTGAGGATCAATGAGGCATTCATGCTCATGGCCCCATACAACAAAATCCAGAAAACGTGGTAAAAAATGCTCATTGATGGCACTTTTAGGGTTTGTCTTTATCCTGCAAGAGTTCAGTTGTAGACTGCTTTCATTAAACAAAATGAATGGCCAACAACAATTGAACAAGCTATTTTCCTTTGTTGTTTAATTTGCTATGTCCACCTGTTCTGATGAAGTACCAATATATTGAACCAGTCAGACACTGATTCCCCATCTTGAGTTCCAGGTCGCATCCACTGTACTGAATGAGGCGTCTGAAGTATTGCAATACAAAATATGACATCAATAGTAAGAAGAAGCCGGCATGTAATATTTGAATTATCTAAGCAGTTTCTCGTTCCAGTGTCAATAAATAAATTATTTCAAAGTCGTGAAGAAAAAAGATGGAAGGCACCTGAAACATTCTATTTAGTCGTTCATCTCTAATGTTGCCAAGACCATATAGTGCAACCGAAGTTATGCCCTGAAATAATAGGAAAGCAATGAATCAGCGCATAAAACATTAAGATATTGCCTGTAGCTAAAGTGCTGCACCTTTTTTACAAGTACAGGATAAACTTATCTGACCAACGCCAGAGCCACCAAGGTCCATCTTTCCAAAATAATTTACAAGATTGCAAGCCGAAAGAATATCGATGGCAGAGAGATTATCCTACAGTCAGAAACATAAATTCATGAAAGGAAGCTGGCATTGATCATAAGCACAATTTCAGTATAATAAACAAAATTCAGATGTTAAGAAACAATGTCAATACCACTCCAGCAGGGTCATCGTGATTTCCATGGATGGTGAACACAGGCAGACCAACACTGAAGTTGGGGTCTTCATAATTTACCTTACCAAATCTGAGAATGCAATAAGAAATTTCCGTATGAATATGAGAAACACACACACACACACATATTTCTACACATTTCAGAAGTCCTCAAATGGTATGTGAAACAAATGAATTTCAGAAGTGAACAACACCGCTACAAGAGCTTCTAAGGTGCAGTTGTCTTTAACGTAGATTGATCACCAAAGTATGAAACCTGTTTGGGAAGTTGACTGTCTGATCACTGACAACCTGGAACTTTACTGGTTGATCATTTAGGCAGTAGCGCCGTAGAATCTCAATCGTTTTTACCAGGGTTGAGCGCGACGGCTTGTTCTCATGGAATAGATCACCGCCAAGAAGAATAAAATCTACCTGCAATGCATTCTCGCATATTAAACAACAAATGAGCTCGCCAGAGCTGGAGAAAACAAGTGATGCCAACAGAAATATGACTCTTACAAACCTTGTTTTGATCCGCCAATGCGCAAATCTCCTCAAATGCTTGGAAGGAATCAAACCTGCGTATCTCATCTTTCTCCATGTAGCCTAGATGGCAGTCGGTTGCTACAAGTATTCGGAGCGTGTTGCTATCCCTTCCCCTCCCCTGCAATATCATTTGACGGTTAACATAGTAAGAACCCTGAACCCAGCATCAAACAACAGGCAACCATACTGCTCGCTTCATGCAGCTATTTAGTCCATTTCACAAAGTAAGCGATTGGAGCAACCACAAGAGAGCTGTAATCCTCTGCACAACCAGAAACTTAGGTCTACCGATGTAATGAACAGGATAACTCACCTAGGTTGTGCTGGTTCAGACATTGGACCCTGAACTCAACGTCTTGGCCAAATCAATCCGTTGCTGTAAAATCCAAGCCCTGCAAAACCAACCATTTCACAAGTTAAAATAACAGGGGCGGTAAAGGACCCGATAACTTTTCCAAAACAAAACGAAGTTATTAGTAGGCATAATACATGTGTATACAACTTCGATTAAATCAGTTCCGAATACAAGTAGCCCCAAATAGCTTAAGTTAGGGTTTGGGCGCTCGGTTTCGCACGGCAGCAAGGGAACAGAAGGGGCGAGCATACCTGGCAGGTGCAGCGAAGGGTTTAGGGTTTAGGGCGGAAGAGGCCGGAGGTCCCCCAGTCGTCGCCACGAGAGAGGACACAGGGGTGAACGGGTGAAGACTGAAGACGACGAAGGGGTGAACTTTGGTCAAGGTCCTGTGGAAATTTGACTGGGCTTGGAGCGGGCCTTTCAGGCGTGGAGACAAACGCTAGTGGGCCAACCCATCCGCGCGGACTGATTGCCGCGGAAAAAAAAAAACGGTGGTAGTCAGGCAGAAGTGGCCCAACAAAATCACGGTCCAAGAACAAATCATCGGCCCAAAAAAGAAAGAGGAGCTGCTTTTCTTCTCCGCGAGTTTTCCCCCACCTCCACCTCCCCGTCTTCCCGAGCTGCGGCGGCCGCATCGACTGCTAGGGCGAAAATCCGCTCGACTCTCCCGGCGAGTTCCGGCTGTCAGGAGGATCCGCGGGAAGGATTCGGCTGCATCCTAGTGTCGTGTTGAGATGGTAAGCGTCGACGCCCCTTTTCCGCGTGCGCGGAAGACTCAACTTGTTTAGATTCCTCTAGTGGCAGGTGAAGCGAGGTTAAGTGGTGCTGCTTGTTTCATGGTCAGGCTGGGCGCAAGGAGACTGCACTCGACCTGGCGAAGTTCGTCGACAAGGGCGTCCAGGTGAAGCTCACCGGCGGCCGCCAAGGTTGATTTCACATCTCCCTCCCTCGTTCATTCCTCCTCCTATAACTGTAACTATCAGGACAGTTTGGTGCTCCGAATTTGTACCTTCTCCTTGAGCAGGATTTAGCTATTGCTTACTGTTAATTGGAGTCGTCTCTATCCAGCTGGTGATATGAATCGTTGAGGGATAAATACCTTGTTCATGCGCTTATTTGTGCGAACTTGTGCTGATGTATTGTCGTTTTGGATAAATTATCGAGTGAAATTCACACCACAAATCCCAGTGCTTGGTTATACCAAGAGTCATATAAGTCATTGTTGTCTGACGGTACATTAGTGAACCACAAAACTTGGGATTAGTATGTCACCGACCTACTTGTTCGATCCAGTACAAACACAGCAATAGAAGTATCTAGAAGCTACTAGAATGATCTGGATACAGGTTTGGAAGGGGAAGAAGGGAAAAGGTGAAATCTAGCCGCAGCTAGCCTCGAGCTCGCGCTCGCCGCCGGTTCAGGTTCTGGTCCTTCGACACTCCTTGCGGTGATGGTGGTAATCCTTTTATGTTGGTTTGCTTTCCTCCTTGGAATACTGAGGAGCCCGGTCCTTATCTTCTCTCGGTCCAGGTCTAGCCCATGTCCCTTGATCGGCCTAGCCCACGGTATCTCTACTAGTATCATGACATACTCCCCTCCTTGAAACACGGCTTGTCACCAAGCCGTTGCAGCAAAACCTCTAACAAACTTCGAACCACCGGGATCCCATGTAACTCGCACACTCATAATGTTGAGAATAACTCTGCCATGGCACCAGTCATCATTGAGTTGTTTCAGATAACACAGGTATTGCCCATATTGAGACCCTTGCACCATGGCTTCATTGTCTTGCATGAGTATTTGTTGGATGGATGCATTCAAGAAGCAAGTTGTTTCGCTGCCAATGTTCTCACATGGTATAAGAACCCAACTGCTCCAAAAATTAGAACTGTCTGTAATGCAGCATCTATTGGAATTTTTATACCACCAGCATGGGCTGCAGGTCTGCAAGAGAAATACCACAAGTCTGATGGTCAAGGGTTTAGCACCAAGTGGATCCCACAAAATCACTTGCCAATCCTTGATGATGCTAATCCAGAGCACGACAATCAACTTCTTATGCAACCACACTAGAAATTTCTGAAACTGAAACATACTGCTCTGACATTGTATATGAGTTGCTTGCTCACTGCTACTGAGTATGTCACTAACACATGGTGGCCATGGTTCTGGTATAGTTGGTGATGGCCATAGAGGCATCGGTAGTAAAGCAGCTCGAACATCTTCCTTAGTGTCAACCAATTCCAACAAGAGTGGTTGGTCATGCGTGAGAAATACAGAGTGCATGCCAGGTAAAATACAGCAGCACTTTTGGCTTCACTGTCAGTACCTCACACACCAATATATATGACTGAAAATTCACAGGTAACAGCTGCAGATTAGTACCTCTGGATGCCTTCTTTAGTTGCACAGGTGGTGTCCCATTGTCGCGAAGTTCACTTCGAATTTCCTTCCAATGAATGCCAACCAGTTGCTGAATTTCACTGAAGCAAACCTGATTTAGATTGATGCTGTGAATCTGGCACCAGTCCAGTACATTTATGAGCCTCCAAGTCTGCACATATAGAGCTTTCTGTTCCTGAACATGCAAACTGAAGTACAACCTTCTCATTGCATCCAGATCTAGGAGCTGTGCAGACCACTTTAGAGGTAACAGTACTAACAAAAAATGCCAACAGCCTGCTACACGAGTCAATACACATATGGAGTGAATATTAAGCCAGCACTCACACTTGTGATACTTGGAATCTGCACTCACTTCAATATAACTCAATGCATTAGCACAAGCTTTAGTTGGATAGCAACTGAAAGACGGCCAAGGCTGGAGCTCAACTTTCTGGTCTGTGACCTGCTTATACCCATACAGTGCCCACGGTTTCAAGCATAAGACCGTCTTCTCATTTTGCCATTGCTTCTCATGAGCAAGTATCATATCCTCATTTTGCATTTGTTCCATCTGAATATCCCAATACAATGACAGGTACCATGCAGAACTGGACCAGTCCATGGTGATTTCTCTTTGCAAATTCAGAGCCATCATAGTAAACTGATTATAGGCAGCAACAAGATTAACAAATAACTCAGGCAACCAATTCAGCAAGTGCATCCCAAACTGAGCACCAGAGCAAGCAAGTAAGTAGTCCACACTAACATGCTCACTAGGGAAGCACCACACAATCCGCACACAAATCATTGCAGCTATTTGTACTCTGCATTTACTTGGATCAGCAAACAAGTTGAGAATAGATACGTCCCATATAATTGAAAACCCAGTTAAATTCCCAAGCTGCTGCAAATTTGTGTCACATGATAGGAGCATGTAACTCACTCTATGTATCAAGGAAACAGAGTGTTCAAAATATGGCCAAGGATTTGGTCGTAGCTCAATGATACTATCCTCAACCTGGCTGCCCAAAATCTCCACTAACATAGGAGGTGGCCATGGCTGCTCTTGCCAGTCCTTAAAAACTCCAAATATTGACATTCCCAGGGCACAAAATGACAGTAGTTTCACATGCTCTACTAGCATCAAGATCCTTAGCAACTCAGATGTATTCTCCTCATGGTGAAGTGTACCTTGATAGCAACAGCAGTCATGGAGAAAGCACATAGGCTGAGAGTTGTTACCTCGTCGCTGCCATGACCTTGCATCGAACACCTGGTGTGCATCACAGAGAGGAACTCGGTGATTGGGATGTGGACCTCGCTGACGTCACTGTCGCCCAGGGAGCGCTCGGCGCGGAGGAGCACGTGGAGGGAGCCGGCGCCGGTCGCCGGGATGCGGAGCGTGGCGTTCCAGATCGGGTTACGGTCGCCGGTGCGGTCGACCTGGACCCGCTTCCGCGACAGGGGGTCGCCCGAGAGAGACAGCATGGCGTAGACTTCCATCTTGGACAGCAGGTTCACGTCCTTGAGGTCCTTGGCCGAGGTCAACGTCAGCTCCAACGTCCGCGTCGTTGCCATGGCCGGGAGCTTGTCACCGAAGATGTGCTTGCCGATCGGACGGCCGAGCACCTGGTTGGAGGTGGCGCGCGAGGGCACCGTGAAGAAGAAGCCCCGACTGTAGAGGATGCTGCGCGCGGTGGTGAGGACGAAGCGGTCGATGCAGGGAGTGACGGATGCGGAGTCCTGGTCGGCCACCACGATGTACGAGGAGGCGCGGTCCGCAGATGGGTCGTGGTCCGCGAGAGACCTAGCGGCGGCCTTGGATTCGGAAGCGGAGGCAGAGGCGAGGGAGTGGAGGGTGGCGAGGACGGAGTCGTCGGAGTTGTAGCCGGTGCCGGTGGTGCTGTCGACCTCACGCCCGCTGCTGTCGGAGTCGGCGACGAAGGCTGGAGGGGTGGTTCGAAAGGCCGCGTTGCACGCCTCCAAATCTGACGCCATCTTCATCACCATGACGAGGATCTGGTCCAGCATCTCCTTGCGTCGTGCCTCTTGTGCGGCATCCATGGCGGAATCTGAGAGCCCACAGATCGAGAGCTCCGGTACCAGTTGTCACCGACCTACTAGTTCCATCCAGTACAAGCACAGCAATAGAAGTATCTAGAAGCTACTAGAATGATCTGGATAAAGGTTTGGAAGGGGAAGAAGGGAAAAGGTGAAATCTAGCCTCGAGCTCGCGCTCGCCGCCGGTTCAGGTTCTGGTCCTTCGACACTCCTTGCGGTGATGGTGGTAGTCCTTTTATGTTGGCTTGCTTTCCTCCTTGGAATACTGAGGAGCCCGGTCCTTATCTTCTCTCGGTCCAGGTCCAGCCCATGTCCCTTGATCGGCCCAGCCCACGGTATCTCTACTAGTATCATGACATAGTACATGCCAAAACCTTGGGTTTTGTGACACTTGGGTCGTAATCCTAGGTTTTTTTGTGAAATTTACTCTAAAACATATTGTGTGCTTGCTCTCTGACTGTGTATGTGTTTGCGTGCTTGTCTTTATAGAACACTAAAGGGATATATAAATTGGAAAATCAAAACGAACTAGTAATGTTGTCACCATTTTGTGTTCTACAATGTGGAATGTTCACTGCAGTCATTTACACAACCTCTTGGGCTCTTGGCTTGCAACTTCCTTTTATGTTGGAATGATTCATGTATCCATCTTAGGCATATTGTCCCTTGTGCTAGTTGCTGAAGTTTGTGTAGGCTCCTTCAGTGATTTAAAGCCGTGGAACTTCTTGTTGTTTTTCTGGTTTTTGTTCTGTAATAATGCTGACCTGCCACCTTATTCATGCGTCCAGTGACAGGAACTCTAAAGGGATATGACCAGCTACTCAACTTAGTGCTAGATGAAGCAGTTGAGTATGAAAGAGGTATTTTCTGATTCCTTTGGTTCTATTGTGTAACACGGAGTTTGCTCATTGAACTTGTCTAGGGTTAAGACTTATGAAACAATTTAAAAGCACATTTTGCCTCAATTATTTTGGGCAGTTAGCATTTGCAAGCTAATTGTTTAATTAAAATTTAGCTGTGGGGATAAAATAACTGTTTACTAGCACTGAACTAAGTGTTAAAGAGTGAATGGAGAATGGACTATATATTCTGCAAATAACAGGGTCATAGTGCCTCATATCTGTCTTTCAAAAAAATGTGCCTCGTGTCTGAAGCTCATATGCTTCATGTGCAGATGGAACAATGTTAAATTTTTGTTTATAGTGCTTAATGGAATGATCTATAATCTTGTCATTTTCTTTTGTAGAGCAAGATGATCCATTGAAGCTATCAGGGAAAACCAGACAGCTTGGCCTCATTGTAAGTATTCCTTTCTGACAATTGTTGATTTAACCTTTGTACTCGGTCATTCCTATGATATTTGAGTAATGCATGGGGAGCTGATGTTGAAGTGTGCCATTGTATTCTTCTAACAAGCTTGTACTCAGTTTGTTAGCGATGAATGATTCTAATAATAATTAGCGATTAGGCCCAGGCATTACCTGAAGAAAGTTAAGAAACTACATAATTGTCTGGACGCTGATAAATAAATTACTTTTGGCATATGCGATGTTCCTTTTTTATGGGCTTTACAACTGCAGATCTGAACATCATGCATCCCATTCTGGTTCTTGCAGGTGTGCAGAGGCACGGCTGTCATGCTGGTCTCACCGACCGATGGAACTGATGAGATCGCCAATCCTTTCCTTGCGGACGGAGCATAAGCTTGCACTTGGTCGATTATTTAGAACCGTGCTCTCAAAGCACCCTCGGAACAATATGTCCCAGTGGAAAAAAAAAAGTACTCCATTCTCGTGTATTAGTTGTACCGGTTGGTGATGAACGCTATAATTTCACTGTTGCAACTTAAAACATCGACCCTGTGGTTGCTAACGTGCTGCTGCTGAGTACTTCCGCTTTCTTTCCTTTTTTTTCTGATGCTACGAGTTCTGTTTTATTATGCGCAGTTGTGCTTTAGAACTGAGGGACAAAAGGAGATCTCACGGTCATGCACGCACGCTAGGGCTCATCAGCAAATTGACACGTCTCACTTTTCTGCATTTATATTTTATTCTTATAACTTTTGCTATCAGAGCAACTCCAAAAAAAACTCTTTATATCCTTTATTTTTTATAAAAAAAACATGTGGCGTAGCCCCCCTACTGATTAGTATATATGAATAATAGAAATAGAATAAAAAGGAGGTGTCCAAACAACAGAATTTAAGAAACCAAAAAGGACAAAAGAAAATCAGTATATATGAATAATAGAAATAGAATAAAAAGGAGGTGTCCAAACAACAGAATTTAAGAAACCAAAAAGGACAAAAGAAAATATAAAGAAGATCACAATTAGTGCTCTAGCCATTCTTCTATAAGAGGAAAATATTTCTTCTTCGCTTTATGCTTAACCAGAGCAAACTCTTTATATCCTTTATTATTGATAGAAATAGAGATTTTAGTAAAAAATACCATCCAACAACTCCAAATATTGCTATCGTCTATTTTGTATTCCTCACCGCAGGGTTGACTCTCTAGAGTGTATATACCAGATATAGAAAAAAAGTTAGAAGGTTAAAGATAGAGCGATTTTTGTATTATCCTAGTAACTTCCCAAATTATGATTTAGAGAGTGAGTTTAAGAAAAACTTTTGGAGATGTTGTCGGTTCAGCATTGAATCTATTATGCACACACTGTAATTGTAGCACATAGTAACTCTTCGAATTATGATTTAAAGAGTGAGTTTAAGAAAAACTCTTGGAGACGTTGCCGGTTCAGTGTTGAATCTATTATGCGTAACGTAGTAACTCTCCAAATGATGATTTAGAGAGTGGGTTTAAGAAAAACACTTGAAGATGCTCTTGGTTCAGCATTCAATCTATTACGCACAAACTTGTAATCGTGTCACATGCGCGTCAATCTCTACTGTTTTTTTGCAATCAAATTTGAATGTTTAGTGTTTGTGTGTTTGCATACAAGTCATGTACTCAAGAGTTTAGAACAACTCAAAGAGGCTTTTTATATCCTTTCGTATTAATAAGAACGAAGATTTTATCGAAAAAAAAGTCTAACAGTTTCTTCAATTGGATCTTTAAATATTGCCCTTCTCTATTCTGAATTTTTCAAGGACAGCGAGTGAGAATGACTCTTCAAAATACTTGTGAGATATAGAGAGTTAGCTGTAGATAAATTCACTATTGGTGCATTATTAGTGGTAGTGACGGAGCCAGAGATAGAGACGAAGAAAAAGAGAAAGAGACAGACATGGTAGAGATTAAAAGAGGTCTCGGATCTGGCGGCCGCCGCCGTCCGCATCACCATCGAGACTTATGTTTGACCAATGCTGCCTTGTATGTCTTGATCCAAGATTACTCAAAAAAAAAAGACATGGGATTATTGATCAATTCACCATCCTCTTCATCCCGCCGGAGAACCACCAAATCCACCGCATCGGAGAGCGTAGAGGTTAGAATTAGGCAGAGGTCAAGATGGTGTGCATCCGGCAGGCGACCATCGACGACCTGCTGGCGATGCAGGCGTGCAACCTGATGTGCCTGCCGGAGACTACTAGATGAAGTTATACCTCTACCACATGCTGTCGTGGCCGCAGCTCCTCTTCGTCGCGGAGGACTACGTCGGCCGCATCGTCGGCTACGTGCTCGCCAAGATGGAGGAGGACCCCTCCGAGCCCTGCCACGGCCACATCACCTCCCTCGCGGTCCTCCGCTCCCACCGCAAGCTCGGGCTCGCCACCAAGCTCATGTCCGTAGCGCAGGCAGCCATGGACCAGGTCTTCGGCGCCGAGTACGTCTCCCTCCATGTCCGCCAATCCAACCGCGCTCCTTCCAGATTAAATCAAAGATGACTGGACCAACACCCCTTCTAGACAACAACAAGCATCAGACGCTCAACCATTGTTGGTGTGAGTGAGCTCCTGAAATCATCAAGATTTTAGTGAAAAATACCATTCAACAGCTCCAAATATTGCTATCTTCCATTTTGGATTCCTTAGCCAACGATGAAGAGCCGGATTCGTATACAAGATATAAACAAATTGTTGAAAGGTGAAAAAAATATAGAGAGCGTTTTTATCATATTGACTCTGCAAATGATATTTAGAGAGTGAGTTCAAGAAAAAACTTTTGCTGTTATGCACAAACCTGTAATTGTGTCACATGCAGTGACTGTACGGAAAACGTGTCAATCACGGTAGAGGACAACCTTTCTCATATATTGCTTTTTTGCACTCAAATTCGAATGTTTAGTTTGTGTTTGGATACATGTCATGTACTCCAGAGTTTAGAGCAACTCTAAGAGGCTCTTTTATATCATTCCATGTTAATGGGAATATAGATATTGGTGAAAAAAAAGTTCTCTAATAGTTTCTTCAATTAGAATCTTCAAATATTGTTATTCTCTGTTATGAATTTCTCGCTAGCTAGAGAGCGAGAATGGCACAAAGATATGAATTTCTCTATTTTTTTGAGTGGATATGAATTTCTCTAAATGAGGATTAGAAAAGTGGGTTTAAGGTTTTTTTTTTTTTTTTGAAGCTAGGGGTTTAAGATTGTTTGTTGCTCATAGGCTGGCCAAACACGGCTAAAGTTCGTAAGCAACAAATCACTCGGCCCACAGGCCTATTTCGGCCCGTTTCCTCTCTAGGGTTAGGTCAAGACCTCCCGAGCCCCTCCCTATATTAATGCCAGGCGGCCGCCGCCGTCCGCATCACCATCACGACCTATCGCCGGAGAACCACCGAATCCACCGCATCGGAGAGCGTAGAGGTTAGAATTAGGCAGAGGTCAAGATGGTGTGCATCCGGCAGGCGACCATCGACGACCTGCTGGCGATGCAGGCGTGCAACCTGATGTGCCTGCCGGAGAACTACCAGATGAAGTACTACCTCTACCACATGCTGTCGTGGCCGCAGCTCCTCTTCGTCGCCGAGGACTACGGCGGCCGCATCGTCGGCTACGTGCTCGCCAAGATGGAGGAGGACCCCTCCGAGCCCTGCCACGGACACATCACCTCCCTCGCGGTCCTCCGCTCCCACCGCAAGCTCGGGCTCGCCACCAAGCTCATGTCCGCCGCGCAGGCAGCCATGGACCAGGTCTTCGGCGCCGAGTACGTCTCCCTCCACGTCCGCCGATCCAACCGCGCCGCCTTCAACCTCTACACTTCCACCCTCGGGTACCAGATCCACGACATCGAGGCTAAGTACTACGCCGATGGGGAGGACGCGTACGATATGCGCAAGCCTCTCCGGCAGCCCCAGCCGAAGAAGCATCACCATCACCACCACCACCACCACGGCCCCGGTGGGTGCTGCTCCCACGACGCACCTGCGGCGGCGACTGGTTCTTCTCATTCTTCTAGTTCGCCGGATAAGAAGGCTAACACTTGACGGAGGGTAAGCTTTTCCTTGCAAGCTCTTGATGTTACGTTCTCTATATATTGCTTATATTGCTTGTCACCATGTAGTTCGCTTTGATTAGGCTGTGATTATGCTGTGATTTCGTTTGTGAGATCAAATGTGTAGTTTCGTGTATGTCAATGTGCCTCTCCTCACCTTTGGTTTCTTGAGAATGTTCACTCTCAAGGCAGCCCAGTCATGGAGGCACATATCAATTATTGGTGAGTTTAACGTGGAAGCTTACTGTTTCTTGTCGTGGTATTGCTTCTAAAATCTCTCACTAAATCAGCCAACTGCGGTTGTTTGTCCTCAGCTTGTTCAATGTTCGATGATTATTGTCATGATAAGTTGATTAGCATCAGCTTTCAATTTCCTTTGTTGTATTGGCAAGTCTGTAATATTATATGAAAATCTTTTACTAGGCAATGATGAATCGCCCTTTGAATTAGATGTAGATTGCTCCAAGTCCCTGATTTTCAGGGAGAACCTACTTGGGTATCTACATTGGAATGAGATATACGGGCTTTACTGAGCTTTATGAACAAAGCATTTAACAACATTTTGAACAATGTATATGCTTTTTTTTTGTTACCTGGTGGATATTGTTCTTGAATGAAATTGTCCATATTTATTTGGCAGAACATAGATGGAGAAATGTGCTTACAATTTTCTTGCTTATGATGATTTGCCTAATGTGTGAGGTGTAGACAGTTCCAAGTCCCTGCTTGCCAGGGAGAACCTACTTGGAGTCCTACATTCAAATGAAATTCATGGGCATTTTCTGAGGTGTTTTTTGTGCACTGTGGTTTTGGTTTAAATATTCACCTATGTTATGTTCAGCTCTTTCTTATCTTTCACTGTTATATTTGAAAGCTTATGAACCAAATGCCTCCAATTTTCACCTTCACAGTAACCTATGATGAGCTGCCCAACATGTGAGGTGTAGGTAACTCCAAGCCCTGTTTCAGGGAGAACCTACTTGGGGTTCTACATCCAAATGAGATACATGGGCATTTACTGAGGTTTATAAACAAGGCCTAATGTTTTGCCTTGGTTTGCTGCATGCATTAGTCTACGTGAGAATTGTTCTTTGATGACTGATTGGTACACTTAGGGTTCTTAGTTGTATGTTATTGCACATGTAATGATTATTCCTTGGTGTTTCATCAGCAAGATAAATTACTTTGTGAGACTGCCAGTGATGATTAGTCTGCAAAATGGATGTCCTGTGGACTCAAGTCCCTGTTGCAGGGAACCTACTTGAGGAAGCATGGTACATAATATGACATCATTTGATAAAACTGAGGCATTACAGGAGAACCTTATTTCCTTCTCAGTTTTTGCTTCGTGATCTTTCCTTTATTCTGAAAGTTGTGCTTAATCGTAAAGCTTGGTTGAGGTCATATCAGAATCCAAGCAATCATCTTTTAGTGATGTTTGTCTGCGAAATGGATGTGCTATGTATCCAAGTCCCTGCTTCAGGGAGAACCTACTTGGAGAAACAGCATCTAGTATGACATGAATTCAGAGACTGAGATAATATTGCTGCATTATTGTTATGTTTTATTTCTCTCTTTTAGTTCCATTTCTTAAGTTTCATGGAAACATAGTGATTTTGTGTTTTGACATTCTTTGAGCTGCATTGTGCAATTTAAATATTGAAGCTGAAATTCAATTTTGTGTGGTACTTAACTAGCTTCTGAATGTTGCAGACTCATATCTACCAAGCCCATTGGACTTATCTTTCCTCTCCCCGGAAGATAAAAGATTGTAGCTTTCTTTTCCTAATAGAATGGAAGAGACCTGTAATGTGATTATTTGTGTACTTTCTTGGTCGATTGCTTTGTAATCAGTGAGAATGGCAACCAAATATACTTGACATTGTATTGTGTTTGTAAAAACATGTGCTCCAACGCGGTTTCTCACAGTTCATTTGATTAGTCATGCCTGACAATTTGTCAGATTTTATACAGCAAGATATAATACAAGTTTGGAACCTGTAATGCCGTTATTTTATTATCGGATCACTTACAGAGTGCAATTTTCAGATATAATTAGCATATTAGTCAATTAGAACTCCAGTTTTTCTGTGTCATCAATGCTAATTGTTTTGAAAAAAAATAAACGCTTTTGCTTGAATACTATCTTTGTCTTCAAAAGAATGCAACCATGATATGCGTGTCAGTTAAAAGTGTTTTATGTTTGATCAATTTTTTAGTAAATAGTATTCACATTTATAATTTCAAATCAATTTAGTATGAATATACATTTCGTAGTTAATTTAATGATGTTTATTTTATATTATAAATATTTATACTTTTTAATTTATAATTGGTCAATACCTTGTTCGTTTCGCTAAAATTTGGCTTATGCTTATGCTGATTTGTTGTGAGAGAAAAATAATGTTCGTTCGCTCAAAAGTATACGAACAGGGTCTAAACATGACACTGTTCTAGAAAACATTCTTTTGGGGACGAAGGAGAATATGCAATGCTAATTGTTTTGAAAAATAAACACCTTATGTTTTGACTTATTTGGAACGAAGGGAATAGAAGAGTTAGCCATTCTTAAATGAGCAGTAAAGAGCATGCTAGGATCTTTTACCCTAAACTTTAGATCTCTAAACTTGATAGCTAAAGCTCTAACCGAGTGATCTAAAGTTAACTCTAAACTTTAGTCTACCTCAAGTTAAAACCTTAAACTTTAAAAATGATCTAAAGTACTCTAAAGTTTTTAGAGCTCTAAACTTTAAAATAGGGATCAGTTAGGCCATTCTCCAGAGACAGTCTAGGCTCATCAGTCCAACGAAGACAGGAGTTGTTATGATTAAACAGAACACCCCATCGAGTGAGATCTCATAATAGTCTGAATCGATATTCAGCCTATTCGCTTGGTCGTATTTTGCTTATAAGCCATATCTTATCAGCCAACGAACAGTATTTTTCTCTTACACCAAATCAATCAAAAGTATTTTTAACCGTGGCTTATCTGACAAACTCAAACGAACGGAACGATTGTCCTGTCTTGTGTGAATCGTGCGTTGGTTCTACCGAGTTAAAATAGTGCCCTGCTGACGGCTATAGGCATTCATTGCCTTCACATGCTGCTTCAGTAGTCCACCTTTTGGCCCTGCAAAAATTGTTTCAGATTCATCAACGTGGTAATAAACTGTGCTAGAATTTGTCACTAGTAGTGTACAAGTGTGTTATTATCTATAAATCTTGTCTTGGATCAGTCCTTCCAGAAACCAGAGGAAGCCTTAAGAGATGTAACTACATTATCAGTTTAAAACTAGTGTGACGGCAGCTTTCTTAACTACTCAAAGCTAGCCTGAGCTGAAAAGTGATCCATGAGTAGGGCTGAGCAATCGTTTTTTTCGGTGTAAAAAACCTTCGGTGCTGGAAAACTCAGAGGCGATCGGTGCTGACAAATACCAAACCCCGACATGTTCGGTGTTCTGTTTCAGTTCAGTGTTTGGTGTGCACCGAACACAACCGAACTTGCAGCACACTGACAGGAACACAGAGACAGTTGATTAGCACAGTAAATAATACTGCAATAACCATTTCGGCAGTTCATGTTTCAATACTACAATAACCGAACCAACAAGGCAACAATACATGAAGTTCAAAGGCCAGTAGTAGATTGCAGATTAGCAGTGGTTCAAACTTAAATTATTACAAGCAAACATGTTCACAGTGGCCACAAATTGATTAAATCAAAGATGAGTGCACCAACACTCCTTCCAGACAGCAACAACATCAAACTTTTGGCTTGTTCAACACTCTGTTGTCTCCTTAGGAATAGTGAAGGCACCCAGTTCTACAATAAGTGAAATATGAAATGCAACATTAGTCATGAGTAGATAGAAATGAATCATGAAGAACATAAAAGAACTAGATAGCATTAAAATTAACAAGTACCTTCCTCAAGCTTGTACAATTCTTCTTCATTCTCTTCAACACTAACAACATTGGATCCACGAATCCAATCACTTGCACAAATCAGACGCTCAACCATTGTTGGTGTGAGTGAGCTCCTGAAATCATCAAGAACACGTCCACCTGTACTGAAGGCTGATTCAGAAGCGACAGTTGAGATAGGAATTGCTAAGAGATCACGGGCCATGCGAGACAGTATTGGAAACCTTCTAGCATTGCCCTTCCAATACTTGAGAATGTCAAACCCTTCATTATCCTCTTCATTGTCTTCTGAAAAGTACTTGTCAAGTTCAGATTTGGTAGTGGCATTTGCACCCCCACGTTTCCTCATTTTCTCAGCAATTATAGACTTGAACGACCTTTTGCTCTCTGGAGGTGGTTCTTGAGTCTCAGTGGGCTGTTGTGGTGCATTATCACTTGGAGCATACATATTTCTATACTCTTCAAACAAAGCATGGAAAGAAGTGTTCACTGTTTCCCACAATTTCTCTCCTATCTCATCACCAAACAAGATCATCATAGCCATCTTTATTTAAGTTGAAAGCTTGTACCTTGGATCAATTGCAACACAGAAATAAACAACAAAGTTCAGGTTCAGCAATTGATCCCCCTTATCTTTCTCTCCTCACTTCTCTCTGTCCCCCAGCCTCTCTCCATATTTCTCCCCAAAGTACTTGTAGTACTTTACTAGCATTCTCTTACCCACTTCACTACATAACCTATCCTCACTGTGGCACCACTCTTGCAGCAAAAGCAACAGTTCACCAATCTCATGAAAATAAGTGTTTGATGTTGGACAACTTGTGACAGAAACACGGAGCGTAAGTTCATAAAAATGTTCAAGAAATTCAGCCATCTTCCTAGCATTATCCCAATCTGATTTTTCAGGAACTCCTGGACCATCTTTCTCGTCATTTAAGTCTAGTTTATAGTATGGGTCTTCATCACTATACCTTTCAAAAGCCTTTTCATACTGCTGTGCAGTGTTTAGCATCAGGTAAGTAGAGTCCCACCTAGTGCAAACATCTTGGGTCAGAAAGGCTTTGGTCTGTACCTTTGCTAATTCAGCACATTTCTTAAACTTTGCCAATCTAGATGTTTCACCCTTGACAAACTTAACAGCAGCACGGACACGAACCACAGACCTATCAATTTCCTTTAGGCCTTCACTAACTATCAAGTTAACTATGTGTGCAGCACATCTCATGTGTAGATACTCTCCTTTAGCAATGCTACCATTTGATTCATTCAAGACCCTCCGCATGTACTTTATTGCATCGTTGTTCGCACTATCATTGTTTACTGTTATTGTAAAAAACTTATCAATTCCCCATGCTGCCAAGCAATTCTCTAGGGATTTTCCAATATCTTCCCCTCTGTGACCCTCTACCAAGAAAAAACCAATGATCTTTTTGTGGAGCTTCCAATCATTGTCAATAAAATGTGCTGTCACACACATGTAGTTTTGGTTGGTATTAGATGTCCATGTGTCAGTTGCGAGGCTAACCCTTCCACAGTGTTCTTTTAAAAACTTCTTCAGCTTTTCCTTCTGGACATCATACACTTCAACACAAGCTCTAGTGGCTGTTCTTCTAGAGGGTAAAGTAAAATGTGGGCATGCTATGGCCAAAAAATTTCTAAGGCCGGGGCGTTCAGATAAGGCAAATGGTTGCTCATCTTCAATTATCATTTCAGCAAAACTGTTTCTAAGGTCATAAAGATCAAACTCCGAATTAGATAGAGTACCAACACTACTATTTCCATTTGTCTCTGTGTCACAGCTACACAAGTTCCCACAGTACTTGCACTTGGCTCTTTCCTCCCCATTTGCAATTTTTACCTTGGTGAAATGATCCCAAATATCTGAACTTAGAGCACTTGCTTTCCTTTTCTTGTTTTCCTCTTTCTCTTGCTGTTCACCTTCATCCTCCTCGCTCTGCTGATCGTCCTCCTCGTCAACCTCTATCATTTCATTCACCTGATTTGCAACGGTTTCATCAGTGTCCCCCATATATAAATAAAAACATGAAACACGCAACTTAAGATCAAGCATAGGTTAGGTTGGTCTATTTGTGCAAGATCTAAGAAACCAAGAAAGGATAACTGAAGTCTGAACTTAAGAGAAGAAGTGTAGAAGACATACGTTGGTGGACTCCTCGGTAGCTGCCGACATTGTACTGGAAGGAGATCTTCACGTGGGTGGTGCTGAGCCTGCGCGGCCGCGCGCCGTCTCCGTCGGAGCCTGCGTGGTGCCCCCGCGCCGTCGGAGCCCGATGCGCCGCGCCGTCGCCGTCATTTCACCCGCCGCCGCCGTCGCCGCCGCTGCGACCAATGTGGTGGCTAGGGTTAGGGTGCCATGCCGTGCGGCGCTGGTGCGGGAGTCGGGGGAGTGACGGCCTGACGGGGAGTGCGGCGCTGGTGCCCTTGTGGGCTGGGCAAGTGGCTGTCTGCGGTGTGCCTCACTGCCTCCTCCCTTTTGCATAGTTCGGTTACTTCGGTAGATGTTATATCGGTTCGGTGTGCTACGACCGACACCCAAGCCGATAACCGAAGTGATTAAGATCATCTCCACCAGTCCTTCAATTCCCACCCCTGAGAAAAACCTGTAGTTTGGCGCGAGCTCCAACTGCCGGCGCCAGGGACGGGGAAGGGGACGCTGACGGCAAGATGGTGGCCGCGGGGGCCATCACCGTGGGCGGGGAAGAAGACACCCGCCTTGCTGCAGCTTCTCGTGCTGCCTTGCCGAAGCTCCTGGCGCCCCCACTGGCACTGTTCGGAGGAGCGGCGGCGGAGTGCTCGCGAAGGCGAGCGGAGCAGATGCGGTCCAATTTTCTCCGGCGGGCGGCGGCGGAGCAGATACGTCGCTCGGAGCGGGAAGAGAAAGAGAGAAACGCGCGGGAAGTAAAATATTGAATGACAAATGGAGCCCACATGTTAGAAGATAAATATTGGGGATGGAATTTTCTCATTCTATTGATTGGAGATGAGGCCTTTCAAAACCCTAAAAAAAAAAAGGTTTGTAGCTCCCCTAACAACTAGTTTTAGGTTGAGATTTTCTCCTAGATGCAGAAATCTAAATGTGGCCAACCCTATGAGTGAAACTGGACACATGCCTTCGACCTTTGAGAAAGAATATCGGCAACTCATTCAACTAGTTTCAAATTTCACTCTTCTTTCGATGCTGCCAGATCTTTCATACCCAATGCCTATCTTACTATGCACCAGTTTAAATGCCAGATCAGTATTTGCTGCTTTCTTCCTTAGTGCATTGATCATCATTCAAACAGTGTTTGAAATTTCACTCTTCTTTTGATGCTGCCAGATCTTTCATACCCAATGCCTATCTTACTATGCACCAGTTTAAATGCCAGATCAGTATTTCCTGCTTTCCTTAGCGCATTGATCATCATCGTTCGAACCCTCCCAGGTACCTCACGGCCCTTCTGCACAATGCCATCTGCCAATTTGCTGGCCTGCTTGAATCTGCCAGTCTTACACAACACATTGATCATATCCTCATGAGCCGTCTCAGGAATCACCCCCATTGGAGCCAATTCATCCAATATCCTCCATGCACGGCTGAATTTACCGGAAAGGCAGAGTCCATTGGCGAGGACCCTGAAAGCTGCAGTTGTTGGGGTGATTCCCTTATCAATCATGCTGTCCCAGAACTTCAGTGCCTCCTCATTCTTGTGTTCCTTGAACAAACCATCAATGAGAATGGTGTACGTGTAGACTGTTTGATCACAGCCATCATCTTCCATTCTCTTGTAGAAAGCACAAGCATTGTCTGTTCGTCCTGCTTTGACTAATGCATCGATTAGAACATTGTAGCAATACGAGTCAGGCACAAATCCTTTAGCAATCATCTCCTCGAAGAGCTCCTTTGCTTGGTCAACCATCCCAGTTTTTCCAAAGCCATCGATTAGGCTTGTATAGAAAATGGCATTCACTGCAACACCCTTCTCTACACAACTCCTGAAGCACGCAACTGCCTCATCCATATTGCCAAATCGGCACAAGCAATTAACAACCACACCATATGTGACCGCGTCAAGCTCAATTCCACTGGCCTTCATCCTCTCAAAGAGTGTCATTGCCTCTTTCTCCCTCCCGAATTTACCCATCGAGTCAATGAGCGCAGTGTACATGGCTGCATTGGTTGGGCAACCTCGCTTCATCATCCTCTCAAACACAGCCAGCGCCTCAAATGGTTTCCCGTCCTTGCTGAGGGCGCCGATCACCAGCACATAGGCATGTTGAGGTATCTCCTTCCCCATTCCCCTCTCTTCCATCTCTTGGAACAGCGCTATGCATTGTGGAAACGTGCCCTCGCTGTAATGGCACTGCATGAGAGTGAGGTATGTCACCTTGTCCGGCGTGAGCTCTGCCTGTTCCCTCATATCCGCAAGCCGTGCCATTGCATCCTGCGTCCTCCCCGCGCGGCAGTACCCCTTGATAAGAATGTTGTAGGAAACCACGTCGGGTTGCACTCGATCTTCCGTGGACATTGCGTCGAACACGTTGATGGCGGTGTCAAGGAGGCCGGCGTTGACAAGGCCGTCCAGCAGGCAGTTGTAGGTGAGCCTGGACGGCTCAACACCGGCGAGGCGCATGGCCTGCCACGCCCACAGCAGCTCCTCGGAGAGGCCGAACGCCGCGAGGCTGCGGATCAACGAGGCCGACGACGCCGGCGCGAGGTGCCTCAGGACGGCGTCCCCGTGCGCGCGCAGCTCCGCGACGAGCTGCCGCGCCTGGCCGGCGGCGTCGGGGCCGGCGGTCTCCCTGGAGCGCGCGAAGGAGTGGAGGAGGGAGACGTAGCAGCTGAGGAGGTGCTGCGGGTGCGCGAGGAGGTCGGCGCCGTTGGGCAGGGAGCGGAAGAAGTGGAGGGACGGGAGCGGGTGCGGGGTGAGCTGCGGGGAGCGGAGCGCGGCGGCGACGAAGGTCGGGGAGAGGCGGAGGAGGAAGGTCCTGCAGAAGGCGCGGAGGTCGGTGGCGAGAGTGGCGGGCGGGGAGCGGAGGACGAGGGAGCTCACGCGGGGCAGCCACGGCGACGGCGTGGGCGGGGCCGCCGACCCGGAGGCGTACGGGCTCGGGTCCGTGAGGTCCGGGTACGGATCGATCCACTCCGGCGGCGGGAGCTGCTGGTGGTCGTGGGGAGCGGCGGCCGGCCGCCGGCCGCGGGGGACGTGGCAGAAGCGGCGCATCGGACGAGGGCGGCGGCGGCAGAGGTGTTCGACGAAATGAGCGGGCAGGCGTCTCTGAGGTTTGGGTGTTTCGTGTTTGGCTTTTGGCCAATGAGTCAATGACCGAGTGTCAGTTTGCCTCTACTCTTCTGTTTGCCATGGGAAATTATCTAACGCTACAGAAACTTTGCGAAGATGATTTCAAATCGAAGTTCCGATGAATTCGCAAGAAATTATTATTCGATAGTCAGATTTGATGCGCCCATTCTTGAAACTGAGATACTCAGAGATTGGTACAGCTCGTTAAATACTTTTTTTTTGAAAGTAATACAGCTCGTTAAATACTGAAGTGAAGTTTTAGCTTTGGTTGCTGGACCAAAAAGGACGTGAAGCCCTGAAGTAAGGACGTATCGTCTCGTCTCGTATCATGCCCCTTCAGAGTTCAGACATGGTGATGAACTGATGCAACTAGAGAATACAGGTATGATGAAGACTGAACAAGTGAACATGCCATCAAGCTCGTCTCCTTCGTCAACCATGAGCATCCGGCAAAGGCACTGAGCCACTGACACGGAAAAACTCTGCTCCACCATAGTCCTCCATAGAATGGCATTGTCCTGTAGTCTTTGTTCAGGCGTTTGGAAATGATCTGCGTAGGATGAAACATGAAAGTGGAACTAGAACTAGAATCCAGGGTCATCCCACTGCAGGACGGCGGTGCCGACGTTCTGCTCCCTCTTGAGCTTGTCCTTGAGGAACCAGTCGCAGACGCGGCCGGCGTTGAGCTCCTCGATCGGGACGCCCTCCTGCTCCGATATCACCCTCAGCAGGTTCAGTGACGATATCTGAAAAGAAACACAACAGCAGCAAAAACAGCCCTGTAAATGATCCTTGCTCGTCCAATCGTCACCGCAGCCCTGTAAATGCGGACTTACGGTGAGGCGGCAGAGGAAGCGCTCGTGCGTGCCGAGGCCGGACATCTCCACCAGCCCGGCCTCCTCCAGGCTCAGGAAGGTCCTCTTCTGCTGCTCGTCGTCGGTCGCCGCTTCTTGCTGCTGCTGCTTGTCCTCCTCCTGGCATCTCCTCCGGACCGCCAGTCTCGAGGCTGCATCTCTAGCTGCAGCAATCGAAGATGCAGTCAGATCAGGTGGTCAGGTCAGTGCTTGATTACAGCATCAACGGATCAAATTATCTCGCTCCAGCTCCGGCCAGCCAGACGCCGTTGGTCACTGGGTCTCGACCTGCAACACGACGGCAGGGGACGGCGGCTGCTCGTCTGAGCAATGGCCTGGGCGGCAGAGGCGCGGCTGCTGCTGCGCACGAGGCGTGACTCGGCTTGCACGCGCTGGTTATGTGCTGCATAGCTTGGGGACCTGCAGCTGGATCGATCGTTTTCACGTGAGCAGAGCACCCCCGTTGCTATGCTCTGGTCTCTGGACTCTGGTGCTCGGATCGGATGGAGAGGGTGAGGAAGAGAAGGACGCGGCCGCGGGATCGGGCGAGCGGATAACGCTGCAATGCAACCATATGCTCTGGCGACGAGGGCCCAGCATCAGACTAGAGGGTCTCCAGGAAGGCAGGAACAAGCCTTCGATTGCGCCCGAAGCGGCTCGACCGCATGCAGCAGCCCATGTACCAGTAGCTAGCCCGTTACGGGGTATGGGCCAGCCGCGAAATAAACAAACAAGAGCGAGCCGCTGGGCCCGTGAAGAAGAAAAAACCGGCAAGTCCAGGGCGGCAAGACGGCAGAGTGAGGTGTGCGGATGCGGACAGCGGCACCTGAAGCCCTGAACTGAAGCCCCCGGTTTGCTGGGAAACCAGCGTGCGCGGCCGCCTGTTTCGCCCCGCCGCACCACCGATCAAAAAAAGTATATTAACCCACACCACCCCGCCCGCCTAGCATGAACAACACGTCAACACGGCTTCACAATTCTTTCACACAACTCAGTACAAGTCTACAGCGATCAGCGAGCGATCCTCTGAAGCCAAACAAGCTAATCTCCAAGAAAGAGGAGGAGGAGGAGGACATGGCGGGCGCAGCGAAGGCGTCGTGGATGGTGGCAATGAGCGTGGGCGCCGTGGAGGCGCTCAAGGACCAGGCGGGCCTTTGCCGCTGGAACTACGCGCTGCGGTCCCTCCACAGGACCGCCAAGGCCAGCGCACCCAGCTTCGCGCAGGCCAAGAAGCTGGCGCCGGCGCCGGCGGAGAGGAGGAGAGCGGACAAGGCCGAGGAGGGGATGAGGACGGTCATGTACCTCAGCTGCTGGGGCCCTAATTAGTCATAGGTCATAGGTCTTTGGTCCTCTTGCTCTGTTCCAGCTTTGAGATTTCAGCAGCCGAGCTTTGGCTTGGATTGGAACATGACCGACCGGTTCGTCCTCCTGATTGTAAATATATATGACGAGCAGATGATGATGGTGAAAAGTTCTGTCAGTTCATCCAAGTATATGGATGCTTCTGTTGTCTGCTTTCTACGAATCCTGAATCCTCTGCGCTGACAAGTGTTCGTGGGGCGTTCGAATTCGATGCTTTGGTGTGGTAATTAAAGCAGAATAATCACTCGACGCAAATATGAGATGATAACCTCATATTCTGAACACTGGCACTTTAATGACCATTGACCCGCAGCAGCGGGGGGAAATGACAGCAGTAGATTTTTAGTTTTTTATTTTGCAGCACAGATCACGCTGGTGGTTTATTATCAGAGCCCAGAGGGGAAAATGAGCCTAAGACTAACCAAAGTGGTGTCCTAAAGCTTCATTTCAGGCCTACCAGTGCCAACCTCCCACACCTTTACTTAGTCCACATTAATTAACAGAATTCAGTTAGACATGAACATGGCGTCCAAGTTTTTAGGGGAAAAACAGTGCTTGTTTTGTGGTGAAGCAAAGCAACAGCACGGCCTCTATTTCCGTTTGGCACTCTCTACTTTGCAATAATTAAGTGGACAATTCAGGGGTAGTGCCAAACTTGGTGGACGAAGGCCTTTCTATCCTTCAACACTCATATGACACTATACTATTCATAGAAAATGATTTGGATGAGGCCAATAATTTGAAGATGGTATTATGGGCCTGATTAGGTGGATACCAATTTTTGCCCAACCAAAACTATGGCAAGCTAAAACTAAGGCTTGCCAAAATCAAGGTTGCCGAAGTTTTTGGACAAAAAACATAGGTGTGCATTTGGTTGACTGCCAAAATCAAGGCTTGTCAATTTTCTCTTTTATGCAGTTTAAGAACTTTCTATAGACTTGCCAAAACTTTGGCCATAAACATTAGTGTACCAATTCTTTGGCAACGAACCAATTGATGACTATAAATTTTGGCATGCTATGCTTTTGGCTGGACAAGAATTGAAAGCCAATCAATCAGATCTTACATTTGAGAAGTTATCTGGCCTTAAAATAAATTTCCATAAAAGTGAGTTTTTTTTTCTTTGGTAATACTAAGGACTTAAGTAAGGATTACGTTGAACTGTGTAGGTGCAAAAAGGGAAGTTTTCCCTTTAGGTATCTAGACATACCAATGCATTATCGCAAAATTATGAATAAATATTGGATGCTAATTGAAGAAAGGTTCTAGAAGAAGCTCAGCAGTTGGAAAGAGAAATTATTGTCCGTAGGTGGTTGACTTGTTCTAATCAAGTCATTTTTATAAAGCCTCCTAATGTTTATGTCGTCCTTCTTGATACCTAAAGGAATCCTTAAAAAGCCGGATTATTACATATCCAGATTTTTTAGCAATGTGATGAACATAAGAAGAAATATAGGCTTGCTAGGTGGAACACTTATGCAAAGCAAAGTGTATTGGGGCTCTAGGGATTTTGAACTGGGCAAAATAAGTGCCTTCTAGGCAAATGGATTTTAAAGCTTCAAAATGAAGATGGTTTATGGCAATATGTCCATAACAGGAATATCTCAAGAAGAAGACTCTATCTTAAGTGGTTAAAAAACTCAGAGACTCGCATTTTTGGGCAAGACTAATGGATGTCAAAGACTAGTTTTATACAAAGGGTAAATTCAAGGTCAACAATGATAACCAAACTAGATTTTGGGAAAATTGTTGGTTAGGAAACGAACCTTTAATGAAGATATTTCCTTCTTTGTATAGAATAGTTAGAAGAAAAAGTGTCGCGGTCTTGCAAGTGCTAAGTACAACGCCTTTAAATGTTTCGTTTAGATGGGCATTGACATGTGATAAGTTGGTAGATCGGCATAATTCGGTGGATTCAATGGTACCGATGTCTTTGAATGAGAAGTTTGCGTGAAAATTTAATAAGAACGATCATTTCTCAGTACAGTTGTTATATAAGAATATTATGAGTACTGACAGACTTCTAGGGAAAACTTTGTTCTGAAAGGCTAAGATGCCTTTGAAGATCAAAATTTTCCTTTGGTATCTTAACAGAAGGGTCATCTTGACTAAAGATAGTTTAATAAAAGGATGTTAGACATGTTATACTAAGTGTTATTTTTTAATGCGGATAAAATCATCCAACATCTCTTTTTTATTGTTACATTGCAAAATTTATTGGAATGCGATACATTTGATTTTTAATATCCAACCACCTACGAGTAAGATCATTTGTTTGGATCATGGTTGGTGAGTTTTTTTGTCATGTTTAAGAACACAAATTTAAATTGGTGTGGCGGCTATGTGCTGGGCATTGTAGTTATTTTTAGAAGGACGTACTGGATCGGTCACTAGTCTCAGTTGTTTAAAGAGAAAGAGAGATCATCATTAAGAGAAAGTTGTCGTGCTTTGGAGATTTTGGTGCTTGAAATCTTCAACAAGTTTGGTTGGCGGAACTGAAGCAGGATATAGAGGGCTAATTCCTTTCCCGAGTTTATGTTGTATGCCATGTGTAATGTCTTTTGGCCAATTTGAGTTTAAGTCCTTTGTGTCTTTTGAACGGCTATAATCATTCATTCGTGTATGTTAAAGGCTAGTGTCCTGTTCGCTTGGTTTATAAGCTGTACTTTTTTAGTCAACGAACGGTATTTTTCTCTCACAATAAATTAGCCAATAGTACTTTCAGTCATGGCTTATCAGCGAAGCGAACAGGACCTAGAGTATTTGCATATTTCTTTATTAAAAAGACTTTGCAATAATCGACGGTTGTTACATGACACACGAGACGATGGCAGGGAAAGGGTGATATCATCCCTGTCACGGCAAGAGGACATGTGAGTAGTAGGTAAATGACAGGCAGAAAGCAGGGAAGTTGTTCATGAAATGAACGGTATTTTTGCTTCGTAAATGCGGTTCTTTGAGAATCACAATCACATGCCCACAGCACGGTGTGGGTTGCATAACGGAAATGCTCTCTGTATGACGCCCGGCCATCACGACCACGGCTTCCTCAACGGATCTGCCTAGTAGGCCCGCGCTTTTCTATTAAAAAACAACTGTTGGACGTCGGTTTCTAATATCATCGCCGCACCACGTGCATATTTCGCCTTCTCTAGCGTAGGGCTGCTCATTTCGTTTTATTAAAAGACTTTGCAATAATCGACGGTTGTTACATGACACACGAGACGATGGCAGGGAAAGGGTGATATCATCCCTGTCACGGCAAGAGGACATGTGAGTACTAGGGCTTGTTTAGATGCCATCCAAATTCCAAGTTTTTTCACTCTCTCTCTCTCACATTAATTTTTAGCTGTTTGCATAGAGTATTAAATGTAGGTAAAAAAAATAACTAATTACACAGTTTAGTTGAAAATCATGAGATGAATCTTTTGAGTCTAGTTGGTCCACGATTGGACAATATTTACTAAATAAGACAAAAATGATACTATTCATCGAGTTCAAAAAATTTGCAAAGTCAACCAGGCCTAGGTAAATGACAGGCAGAAAGCAGGGAAGTTGTTCATGAACCACTGCCAGACAAGTACAATTTGATTGCTTCCGTAAATGCGGTTCTTTGAGAAGCTGTCAGTCACAAGCCACATGCCCACAGCACGGTGTGGGTTGCATAACGGAAATGCTCTCTGTATGACGCCCGGCCATCACGACCACGGCTTCCTCAACGGATCTACCTAGTACGCCCGCGCTTTTCTATTAAAAACAACTGTTGGACGTCGGTTTTCTAATCCTCATCGCTCGCCCATGGTGTCATTCTTCATCGCCGCACCACGTCATCGACCGCCATGGTAGATTCCACCGCGTCGCCCTCCGCTCGCCTTCTCTAGCGTAGGGCTGCTCGTCGCGACGTTCTCCAATCTTGAGGTTGAGCTTTGCCCCTCCAGACGGCACCTCTCTTATCCCCGCGATGTGCTCCCGCCCGTAGGGTCCCCTTCTTCTCGAGGCAGAGGGTCGGAAGAAGCGCCTCGTCCGGCGAGGCCGCACCCGCCTAACCCTAACCCTAACCCAACCCTATTACCTCCACCGGCCTTGGGGGCCACTCACCGTCAAGCGCCAACGATGAGAGGCGACCACGGATCCGATGACGCGTGGATGCAACGCGACCGCTATGGCGTGTGCGTTGGCACCTGATGCAATAGGGGGCGAAGAAGAAGAAGAGAGGCCATCCTTCCTCTCTCGATTTAAGAAGTTGTTCAAAAAGGTCCCGTCGAGCCAGCGCCACCGCCACCATATCCTCGCTCTCAAATGTGTTAAGAGGAATGAGAAAACTTCGCATGACTCGGTCGAGATATCGCCTCGTTCTTGGGCTGTCCTATTGTTGCTCGTGACCGAACCGGTTCCATTTTATGATGCTATCCTACATCTCCACTTATGATTCATTATCTAGTTAAGATTGCTATACCTAAAAAAACTATGGTAGCCGCCACCTCACCTGATATGTGTTCAACCACGGTGTTTATGTGTATGTGTTCTTTGCTATAGTGTTTCATCTAGATCCTTGTGTATGTTGCAATGACTATATACGACATGTTGCCATCGACTATGATGTTTCATGTTGATCTGTTAGGTTGAGGAGGGCCCCTCCTCTGCCCGGTAAGAAAAACTCTTGGGATGAGATTTATGATGATATGCTCTCCTAAGAAAGAAAAGGTCCGCTTGGGTGTTTGAAACGTATGTTTCATGTTTTACGGATGATGCGCAAGTAATATATGGTTTCCTGGATGTTGCATATTTTACATGCATGTTGCAAGTGTATGTTTCAAGTATTAAAGGATGTTTCATACCATATCTTCCGAGTCCAATTGTTTCGAGGATCGATGTTGCAAAGAGTGGAGATGTAAATATTGCAAGGATATGTGGAAGCAATGGCTTTCAAGTGTTTCTTGATTAGTGTCTTTTATCATTTATGTTTTGATTGTAATATCTTTGGACTTATGAACTTTGATTTATTTCAAAATATACGTTGTAAGTGTTTTTATCTGGATATTATAAAAATAAACCGTAATATTGTACATGTTGCAACGAGATCCACCCATACGTCTGCACTGCTACTGGGTAGCCGTCGTAGGTCACCGTGCGGGGGCCTGTGTAGGCGGGGGCAAGTGACTGAGACCCGCGCGGGTTTCCCGTGTGCGAGCGCAACAGTCATCGGACGAAACAGAGCGAGTGCGAGCGGGCGGAAAGCAGCGTGGGGTCCAGCGCGCGAAAACAGGCAGGCGCAGGCAAGTCCGGTTGCATAAAGGACGTGTTTGATTGGTGGTCTGGTAGGTTCCGTAACCAAACATTATTAATTGCATCAGCAAATAGCCCGTGGTATCCTGGAAACCATGTCCCATGGCGTCCAGCAATCCCGCAACGCCGCTCTCACATTCACTCCTCGTCCTCCTCATTGAGCATGTGGTAAAAATCTGCAGCTAACCCATGCGCTTGATTGCGTTAGAAACGGACTAGTTTAATCAGCTAACCCATGTGGTAAAAACCGAAAGGACAATGTCAGCGCAAGCAGTCTAGATTCAGTGATACAGAGATGCGTTATCGCATTACGGAACAAGACAAGAGAGCCAAGTGACCCACTGGACCGGTGTGGAGAAAGCGATCTGCGCCTATGCGGCGTAACGTAAACAAGCAGGGAGAGTGAGATTGGAGCCCCCGGTATCCAGGGAAACCAGCGTCCGCGGCCACCTGTTTCCGCCGTCCCGCCCCTTCGCGGCCGGCGTCCCTCCGGTATATAACCTGCCCGCCCAGCTCACCACAACACAGCATCACACAACCTCACAGCACTACTGCAAATCACCAGCGATCAGCACACCAACCGAACTCTCTAGGCAAGAGCCCAAGATCCGGGGAGGAGTAGCAGAAGGACATGGCGGCTGCAGCGAAGGCGTCGTGGATGGTGGCCATGAGCGTGGGCGCGGTGGAGGCGCTCAAGGACCAGGCGGGCCTCTGCCGCTGGAACTACGCGCTGCGGTCCATCCATCAGGCCGCCAAGGCCAACGCTCCCAGCTTCGCGCAGGCCAAGAAGCTGGCACCGGCGCCGGCGGAGAGGAGGCGGGCGGACAAGGCCGAGGAGGGCATGAGGACCGTCATGTACCTCAGCTGCTGGGGCCCCAACTAGAACTAGGCTTCAGTGTCCAGCCGTGCGTCTCTGTCTCGGCTCGCAGGGCAGCAACCGGGCCTGGGTTGAGACCTGGCTGGTTGCCTCCTGCGATTGTAATATAGGAAATAGGTCCAATAGGATCATGATGATGATGAAAAGTTCTTTTACTTCACACGAGTAATATGAATGGTTCTGATTTGCATCGGAATTTGAACTGTTTGGTTTGAAAACAAGAATTCGGTGTTGTTCGTACCACCATGTGCTCAAGCAGAACGGTCGCCGGTCGATAATGGCAATTTCAGGTTCTGAGATCTACTCTTCCGTGACAGCAGTTTAGGAGTACCTCTTAGAGGACAAAATTGATACAACGAGACTCAGTTTTCGGCTCATTTCTTGCTGTCCATCAGAGTTCAATTTCAGGCTCCTCTGCATCAAATTTTTGCTGTCCACGGTAGTGAACCGTGACCATCGTCGAAAACGAAACTAATCATGGTCTCCGAGGTTCAGGGACAAACTGTGCTTACGCAAAGTGGGCCTCCATGGCTCCGTTTCCGTTTGGCTGTAGTTTCTTCTTTGTGCTCCTTCCTACAAACCGCTAACCACGCGATTGAGTGAGTGAAAAGACGGACTAGTTCGCTGAAAAGGCAGGAAGGCTGACCTCGAGTCAGCTGTACTAGTAGTTTGGAAGTAGTTAAATCTGAAATCTCTACTAGCACCAAATCCTGTTTGCTGAAACTTGCTGCTGCTGCTAGCACCAAATTGAAAATCGAAGGGTGGTCACTGTTCCGCGCGACCGTGCCCACTCTCTCGCGCAAACAGTATCTAGGTACAGAGGTCAGAGGATGGGCAGGGGAGTGGCATCCGTTCCGATTTTTTTTTTATTTTTAACACTTTTTAAACTAATTTTAAATTAACACTGTTTTATTTTTTTCCCAAAACTAATACTTTTGTCCGCGCCTATTTCCTGGTGCGGCGAAACGCCTGTGCCACGCGCATGCATGGTGGCGCAGCGAGTGGCGACAACCGGGCCGCTGACCGGGGACGTGGCAGGGTTTGCCGCGCCACCGATCTTGGCGCGGCAGTGACGTGCCCTGATCGGTGGCGCGGCAGAGCCAGGTAAATATCGCGTTCGCGCTTACTTTACCCGCACCGCCGCCGCGGCCATCAGCCGCCGCGCTTAGCTAACCACACTGCCGCTGCGCGACCGCGCGCGCCGTCTGCCGCGCCATGTGACGCACGCCGCCCGCCGCCGCATTAACGCGCCATTTAACGCCCAACGCCGCCGCGCACGCCGCCCTCGCTGCTGCATAGCCAATGCCGCCGCCGCCCTCATGACCAAGCGTTGTACACTGCGCTCCCAATCGCTGCCACGCCATTCTCTCTATCCGTGTCCACCCGCCGCCGCCGCCAAGGCCAGCGTCCGCGCCTCCCGGCCCGGTCTAGCGCGCCGCCGCCGCGAGGACGAGCGCCGCTGCTGCGAGGTACTCCCCAAGTATATTTGTTGATTGAATCGACATTGTTAGTATAGTAAGTTAGTAAAATAAATAAAGTTAGTATAATTAGTAAAGTATAGTTAGTAAAGTTGGTTAGTTTAGTTAGTATAGGCAATATAGTAAGTTAGCATAGATAGTAAAGTTAGTTAGTTTAGTTAGTACAATTAGTGAGTCTAGTTATACATTGTATTTAGTCTAATTAGTTAGTATAGTTATAGTTAGAATAGGTATTAATATTAATATGGACATTACGTACGACGATTTCGACGACTTGATGAAGTTTCTTGAAATGCTTTTGCAAATGGATTGTTGTGTTAGAGTTTTTTACGAAGGAAGTGTTAGGAGAGAAGATGGTATGTTTGAGGATAGGAAAAAGTCTATTTAACCCTCCACCTTTTATACATGGTCTACTTCACCCCTAACTATGAAACCGTCTGTTTTACCCCTTGAACTTTCCAAAACCGTCTATTTTACCCCCCGGACGGTTTTTGACAGCGGGGTTGCTACAGTAACATCGGTTTTGCTACAGTAACGGTGGGTTTGCTACAGTGCCGGTGGTTTAAATTTTCTTTTTTATTTATTTTCGGTGAATTTTTGAAAAATCATAGTAAATCATAAAATAAAAAAATCTAATTTTATTGGACTCTACATGAGTAGATCTACACAGTGAATATATAATATGGTATGCTTTAGTACAAATTTTTTTTTAGCCTTAGATTAATTGGAAAATCTAATTTTGTCTGTAATTAATTGAAATAATTCATAGCTGTTACTGTAGCAAAACCGCTGTAAAAAACCGTCCGGGGGTAAAATAGACGTTTTGGAAAGTTCAGGGGGTAAAACAGACGGTTTCATGGTTGGGGGTGAAGTAGACCATGTATGAAAGGTGAGGGGGTTAAGTAGACTTTTTCCTTTGAGGATATGGAAGAAGAATTGGAATGGTTTGATGAACTTCCTAGCTTCAACAACCTTTGTGTCCGTTTGAATGCAAAGTTTGACTGTGATTTCACACTGAAGGGAAGGTTTGGTACTAGGAAGACTAGGGCACACTATGTCCTCATGTCCTTGCGCGACCCTGCTCACTGGTCCCGCTACACTAAGGTGCTCCAAGGTTTCAATGTGCTCATGGCTGAGGTGGTGGTGGAGAATGGGTACAGGATATAGGGTGTCCTGGACAGGCAGTCCATTGACGATGTTGTAGGCAATGAGCAAAAATTGAGGGTCGAAGGGGAAGCAGCTCAGGGTAACATGGATTTGGACGGTCAGTTGATGTAGGAGCAATTTCATTCAAGTCAAGTAGGCTGTATAAGCAATGATTTCGATGTGAACGAATTCAAACTAGAAGAGGAGGAGCAGGAGGAAGAGGACATGATCGGTGATGTAGTTAGCAGTGATTCGGACAATTCAGATGGTGATCAGGGAGATAGACATGCTATGCCCACACCGGTTGATGCCATGCCGGTACCTATTCATGGTATGCCATTACTAGTACCAACTGAGGTTTTGCATGCTATCCAGACTCAGGGTAGACTAGTCACAAATTTGTCAGCAGATGATACCCCATATGATTCATGGGGCAGAATTAGCGAAGCGCAGCAGTATGTTCCACCACCACCTTACACAACGACTGAGTTTGAGCAACTAAGGTCGATGAACGTACCTTTCAAGGGCGTTTCGAATTATAGGGATGTCAGCATGATGGATATGGCAGTTTATGACACCGGTCTCCAGATGTGTAGTAAATCATTGTATGACCATGAGAAAGAAATCCTTAGAAAGGGATGATATTCAATATAATATTAGAGATGAAGCTCTTTCTTTAGGACTATGCTGTGTATCACCATAGGCCGTACAATGTCACTCATTCGGACCCGGAGTTGAGGTACCACGTGATATGCAAAAACAGTTGTATGTGGAGGTTAAATGCACGAAAGAGACAGAGTGATGGCAAGTGGAGGATAAGTAAAGTTGTCGAACCCCACACTTGCCTAACAAATAGGGGGAAGGAAAATCATCATCAGCTCACTGCACTTTACCTTGCCCGTCGTATATTGGGGCTCGTTGATGACAATAACGATATTTCAATGTCTTCTTTACAACAGTCCATATCTAGATTCGTTAAGTACGATGTGAAGTACGGAAAGGCTTGACGTGCTAAGCAAATTGCCCTGGCGATCCGATGGGGTAGTTGGGAGGAAGCGTACAACAGGGTGTTTCGCATCTTATGTGCAATGCATTACTACAACCCTGACTTAAAATGGTTCGTAGACACCGAATGGATGTGTTTTCGGGACCCGTTGAGGCATGTCCTCTATCGTGTGTTCTGGTTGTTCGCACAAACGGAACATGCATTCCAGTTTTATCGGACAGTCGTACTTGTTGATGGCACTTTCTTGATAGAAAAATATAGGGACACCTTGATGATGGCTGCTGTTGTTGATCCTGAGGACCAGATAGTACCTATGGCTTTTGCTTTGGCAGAGGGAGAGAATAATGAATCGTGGTCATGGTTCATGCGGCTTCTACGTGTACAAGTGCTTGGCCTATCTCGCACTATATATTTGATCTCAGACTGTTACCCGGGGCTTCTTAATGCTACAGCTGAGCATATAGATGGGTTTCCGCCTCTAGTGCATAGATGGTGCATGAGACACTTTGCCGCTAATTTCTGGTGGCGTCAGAGGAAGCAGGAGATATGTGACAAGGTAAAGGCTCTATGTTGTGTACGTACAGATCACCAGTTCAAGGAGACAAAGAGAACTAGACAAGATGCTAAATGAAGCGGGAAATGTCTGGTTAGAGGCGCAGATGGAACAGAAGGCTCAGTGGGCGTTAGCATATGACGAGGGGGGTTTCAGGTATGGCATCATGACCACTAACTCCTCGGAGTCCTTCAACTGTGTATTCACCGAAATTCGATCGTTGCCTGTGTCTGAAATTATTGAGTTCTCCTTTCATAAATGCAACGAATATTTTGTCAAAAGGTGAGAACTTACGCTAGAGAAATATATTTGAGCAGGGACGTTTTGGAAAGGCCGGAGCAAAACATTTGAAGAAGGACGAGGAATTGACCAAGCAGCACACCGTCGAGCCGTATGGACCCCGCCGCCATATCTTTAGTGTACGGGGCAAGGGTGGCACAAGCTTAGACGGCGAACATTATGGTGGACGAAACTACCGAGTTGATCTTGAAAAGGTAGAGTGCAGTTGCAACATTCTTCAGATTATGCATGCCCTTGCTCTCATATGATCATGGCATGTAGGGTTCGCGGGTACAACTATGAGGATCTACCATATATGTCACCCTTGTATCTCCATTCAAACACCGTTAGTATTTGGGAGATAAGCTTCGAGCCATACCTTGACCCGACACAGTGGCCACCTTATAATGGTTATGACTACGTGTCGCATCCGGATCTAATGAAGGTAGAGAAGGGTAGGAGGAAGAAGAAGCAACTCAAGAGGGATATGAACGCTATGAGAGGGTACGACGAAGACATGTACGAAGGGGGATACTTCAACAAGACCCATGACAGAAATCTTTACTCCGCTTGCAAATACCCTGGTCACAAGGCTAGCAGGCATAGAAGACGAGGACGCAGGTCCATACATAGAAGTTGTTTATTTTCCTAGTGAAGTTGTTTAATATGTTTGTTAATGTTACTTTGAATATATACATGTGCTTTCATATTGTGTTCGTATTGCATAACAAGTAGTTCAAATTTTGCAATGCTACATAATGTTAATTTGAATATTGTTAATTTGAATACTCTAACCCTTTGTTTATCAATTTTGTAACAGAATGACCCCTCCCACGCAGTACCAGTTCTACCTCCTTCTTGAGGTGGAGTACGACGACCTGTACTGAGCACACTTCTTGACTGACACCGACGCAGAGGTGCTCTTGCCTCCTTTGAGGCCCCGCACGCACACCAGGGCGCACCAGTGGGACTTAGTTGGTTATGTCAAACTTACATCCAACGAATATTGTCGTCTAAAACTTGTAGACTCATGAACCAATGAAAATGTTATGTGGCAACTTGTCAACTTACGCACGAACTCTATTTATTTGCTTCATATTCGTTTCAATGCATCGCGACAGCACTTGTAGTTGTTTATAGCACCGACAGCAGCTGCCGTTCAATTGCAATTGAGGCTGGTCGGCTTCTGTCTGCGTCCAGGTCCTGCCGCGCCATGGGCCTTGGCGTGTCAGTGCCGCGCCATAGGCAATGGCGCGGCAGAACCTGGGCTTAGGGTTGCTTGCCAAACGTGACTCATGAAAAAAGAACGCTGGAGTAAATTGATAACATTATTGCTATTTTACATTGATCTAATGCTAATAACATAAATTACACGCTACTATTTTAAAATACATGGGAAACATGCAAGATATATATGCCAACCAACCGTATTTGAAATAATTTCACTCGATTTTGTTCGTTTTAGAAATTCTCAACGCATTCACTATTATGAAAAAAACTTGTATGCATCGGAGAGCGACAAACAGATGGGTTGGAGGGTGATAAACGGATGGGATCACTTAAGATCGACCATGGGTAATCCGAGTACATGATACATGGGTACAATACATCAATAGTTTAAATGGAAAATAAGACAACATAATGAAAGCTCTAGTACATAGCTATATTGATCATTAATAAAGCATGGAACTAACAGACGGCGCAATCAAAAACCCTCAGTCAGAAATATACTGAGTAAGCAACTCGTCGTCCGAGTAGCAATCATCTACCACAACCCTGTTGCTATGGCTAGGGTCACCTGTATTGCCCTGATCTGCCTTTCGCGTGTAGTAAGCGGCCTCCGCTTCATCCGCGGCCTCTGCGGCCTGAATGAAGAACGCGTCATCCTCCTCCTCCACCTACAAGCCCGCCTCTGCTAGAGAGATGAGGTCGCTCAATCTGCCAGTGTCGTCCTCAGCCTCCTCCGCGTGCAAGCCCGCCTCTGCTAGAGCGATGAGCTCGCTCAGTCTGCTAGTGTCGTCCTCCCCCTCCCCCACCTGTAAGCCCGCCTCTGCTAGAGTGATGAGCTCGCTCAGTCCGGCAGTGTCGTCATCATCCTCGTCCCCCTCATCAGACAACATAATCGGTGATTGAACGGTACGACCAGCTCGCGTTTTGTGCTCATTGAACTTCTTTTCCTCATACCGTGCACGACCACCTCTGCGTCATGGTCCTCGCTGCATCCAATCCTTTCATGTATAAAATACAATCAGTTAGCAACGCGATTATATTACATTTAAAACCAGGCAACAAAAAAGGCTTCCAAGCACTCAATGACACATAATGCAACAACATGCTCGTTTAAGACCTGCATCTGTACTCTTGCCTCCTTGCTTGCCCTCTCCTCCTCTAACACCCTCCATCTCTTCAATCCCCATTTATCAAGCCCAACATCGATCGGGTTACGAATACCGCGCTGTCTAGCAAACTCAAGCATCTTGTCTTTATGATGTTTTATGAATAGATTGACGTAGTTAGGTTCATATCCCCTCTTCCGTGTAATTACTTGCCTTCCCTTCAGTTCATCCAAGAACTTAGCTTGACCATCATAATATTCCCACCTGCATTTCCTAGTGCTTAGTTCAAACGAAAAATTATATCATATATGTCTTAACAAAAGAAACAAAACATGATTTCATGTTTACCACAAAAATAACCAACCTCATCACAGTCAACCATATGGACGCAATAATGGCCTATTCCAAGCTCCGAAGGGACTAGTCTGTAGTTGGATTTAACACCACATTCACACTTGACTGGAGGTGCTTTGTAAATTAACCTTTCTTTCTTCTTTTTCTTTGCCTTAGGTGGCTCCGGTCATTGATTCTTAGGACCATAGAGCCACTCCTTGAAACGACACTTCGCAAATCCATACACCTAAAAGAGGAGACATTAGTACATGCACACATAGAGCTAAACATTTAAACAGATACACTTTTTACTTACTTCGTGTTTGTTCGGATACACAAACCCAACGTATTCTCATGGTTTATCACAATTCGATCTTCGAATCGCACAGAGGAGGTTCCTCGAGTCGTCTAACTGTAGACAAGTGCTTCTCCTTAGCCGTCATTGGAGAAGGTTAGGGGGAGGTGGAACCCACCGCTCGAAGTGCTCTCGTGGATGTCGCCCTCTCCACCAATCGTCGAAAAGGTGGTACCTGGGGTCAAACTTGTCTACATCGTCGATCCATTGAAAGAAAAGGCACCTCTTATGGGCCTATACAACAAAATTCCAACAAAATTTTAGTAACCTAGTAATACAAATGAAGAAAAAAAACATACGAAAACAGTTACTTACATTAAAATGACTGCATGTGTAGAAGCAACGAGCCGCTGTGTTCGGATGTCTCGATTGAAACACGTCGGTCAGACGACCACAGTCACAGTTATGGACAGGGAGGTCAGGAGGGACGGGGGCATCTTTGCTAGACTCATCTGGGTATAATTTTCTAGGACGACCCTGTTTTCGTCACAACTGCTCCCGAAACATGTCTTCCATCTAATAAAACGGTTCAAATTAAACATCAATCAAAACAACACAAATTAATGTAAAATATAATCATTTGCATTGCAACTCAAATAATATAACCAACACTTATAGCAACAAAAATACATATGGTAAACATACTTCTAACTAAATAATTAACCTTAACATTGACAAAATCAAACTAATATCTTCCTCCAAACCACAACCCATAGTTCCCAAACATAATTTTCCTCCTAACCTTAACTCCCATTCATAATATTTCAATCTACCATTCAAACAAAAATAAAAAGTGCGTCATTACCTTGAACGAGGCCGAGGAGGGAGGGAGGCGGCCAAGGAATGGAAGGGAAGGGAGGAGGAGGCGGCAACGGAGGGTCGGGCGCCGACATCACTTGGGAGTGGCGGGGGAGGGCTGGTCTGAAAGTCGCCCACCGTGTTAAAGGTAAGGCAGAGAGGAGGAGGCGGCTCGCGGGGCGTAAGTGAGTAGGCGGGCGTGAGGCGATATTTACAGCTCTGCCGCGCCACCGATCAGGGCGCGTCACTGCTGCGCCAAGATCGGTGGCGCGGCAGACCCTACCACGTCACCGGTCAGCGGCCCGGTCATCGCCACATCAGCCCTCTCGCCGCGCCACCATGCATGGCGCGGCACAGGCGTTTCACCGTGTCAGGAAAATAGACGCGGCAAAAAGTGTTAGTATTGGAAAAAAATATAAAACAGTGTTAGACTTAAAACTAGTTTACAAAAAGTGTTAAAAAATGCTCTCTGTATGACGCTCGGCCGTCACGACCATGGCTTCCTCAACGGATTTGCCTAATAGGCCCGCGTTTCTCTATTAAAAACAATTGTTGGACGCCGGCTTTCTAATCCTCATCGCTCGCCCATTGCGGCATTCTTCATCGCGCACCACGTCATCGACCGTCGTGGTAGATTCCTCCGCGTGACCCTTCGCTCGCATTCTCTAGCGTAGGGCTGCTCGTCGCGACGTTCTCTAGTGCGGGGGTGCCTTGCCGCGGGCACGGTACCAGCCTGCCGCGACCTTCTCCAGCAGCAAGCGCCTCGCCGCAGGGGGCTGTACCCGCCCGCCCGCCGCTGTTACCTCCACCGCGGGCCACTCACAGGGGGCGCCACCACTCGTCGTCGAGCCTGCGCCGCCATGGATTCCGGCGTGGTCTGCAACGACCGCTGTGGCGTGCCTGGGCACCTACCTGGCGCCATCCTTCCTCTCTCCACTGCGTCGAGCCACCCGCCTGCCACCATATCCTCGCTCTCCACTGCCCTCGAGCGCTGCTTGCTGGCTACCGCAATTCCCAACAAGGTAGGCCGTCACCGCCGACGACGTCGTGTTTCTGGTGTTTCAGGTGTATGTGTTCAAGTGTTTCATTTAGATGTTGCGTATGTTGCAATGGCTATATACGTATGTTGCAATCGTATGTTTCATGTTGCAAGCATATGCTTTAGGTGTTTCAAACGTATATGTCGTGTTTCGTCTGGACGATGCAGAAGTATATCTGGATGTTGCATAACATGCATGTTGCAAGTGTATGTTTGAAGTATTTCAGGTGTTTCATACTTATGTTGCAAAAGTAGGTCTAGATATTGCATATGTTTTTACAATGGCTTTCAAGTGTTTTTTGTGTTTCAGACGTGTGTTGTAAGTGTTTCAGCTGTTTTGGATGTATGTTCCAAGTGTTTTCATCTTAATATTGTAAAAGTAGATTGTGATGTTGCACATTTTACAAATAAAACCCCCCTGGTGCATACAGTGCAAATACATCTGCACTGCTACTGTGCCGGCGCCGTAGGTCACCGTGCGGGGGCCGTGTAGGCGGGGCAGGTGACTGAGAGCCGTGTGAGCTTTCCGTGTGCGAGCGCAACAGTCATCGGACGAAATAGAGCGAGTGCGAGGTGCGGGAAGCAGCGTGGGCCAGCGCGCGAAAACAGGCAGGCGCAGGCAAGTCCGGTTGCATAAAGGACGTGTTTGATTGGTGGTCTGGTAGGTTCCCTAACCAAACATTATTAATTGCATCAGCAAATAGCCCGTGGTATCCTGGAAACCATGTCCCATGGCGTCCAGCAATCCCGCAACGCCGCTCTCACATTCACTCCTCGTCCTCCTCATTGAGCATGTGGTAAAAATCTGCAGCTAACCCATGCGCTTGATTGCGTTAGAAACGGATTAGTTTAATCAGCTAACCCATGTGGTAAAAACCGAAAGGACAATGTCAGCACAAGCAGTCTAGATTCAGTGATACAGAGATGCGTTATCGCATTACGGAACAAGACAAGAGAGCCAAGTGACCCACTGGACCGGTGTGGAGAAAGCGATCTGCGCCTCTGCGGCGTAACGTAAACAAGCAGGGAGAGTGAGATTGGAGCCCCCGGTATCCAGGGAAACCAGCGTCCGCGGCCACCTGTTTCCGCTGTCCCGCCCCTCGCGGCCGGCGTCCCTCTGGTATATAACCTGCCCGCCCGGCGGCCTCCCAGCTCACCACAACACAGCATCACACAACCTCACAGCACTACTGCAAATCACCAGCGATCAGCACACCAACCGAACTCTCTAGGCAAGAGCCCAAGATCCGAGGAGGAGTAGCAGAAGGACATGGCGGCCGCAGCGAAGGCGTCGTGGATGGTGGCCATGAGCGTGGGCGCGGTGGAGTCGCTCAAGGACCAGGCGGGCCTCTGCCGCTGGAACTACGCGCTGCGGTCCGTCCACCGGGCCGCCAAGGCCAACGTGCGCAGCAGCCTCGTGCAGGCCAAGAAGCTGGCGCCGTCGGAGAGGAAGCGGGCGGACAAGGCCGAGGAGGGGATGAGGACCGTCATGTACCTCAGCTGTTGGGGTCCTAATTAATTAGGCATAGTTTCATTGCTTAGGTCCTGCAGCTCTGTTCCTGCTTTCAGCAACAGAGATCAGTCCTCTGGTTGTAAATATATGACCACGATGATGATGATGAAAAGTTCTGTTTCTTCATTCGAGTATATGATATGAATGCTTCTGCCTTGTGTTATTGGAGTACTGTGCTATTCTCGATCTCTTTGCGCTCACAAGAGTTTCGTGTGATTCCTTGCTTCGATGTGCTACGGCAGAACAATAGATCAAGTCAAATTTGAGATGGTAATCTCATGTTCTGAACACCGCTCCTTGATGACCCTTTGAAGCAAAATGATATCAACAAATCTTATACAGCCTAACTCATTCTGATCAGAGGTTAACTAAGCGAAGACAATCGAAACATAGTTCTGAGCTTAATTTGAGGTTTGCCTGTGTTAGCCTTGTTGTCCACAGTAATCATTCATGATTCTCCCCACCAAATGAAGCCAGACAATGAGCCCCAACACTTTATTTAGGGAATAACGGCGTTTATCTTGTGACAAAACAAAGTAACAGCACAGTCTCCATTTTCAGTTTGACAGACTACTGAACAACCTGCTGAAGAAGTACAGAGACATCTTGACGGGTTATGGAATAACATTTGGCTCTCGAAAAGGGTTCATGGAAGACAAATTAACTAGATGGATGAAGAAGAGCCAATAGCCCAATACTGTCACTAGTAGTAGCTAAAAGACATTAGTAATGTAGTATATATTCATTAGTCCCGTAAACGTAAGGTTGATGTAGCTGCAGAGAAGCTGAGTCAGTCTCTCACAGATCACAGTACAGCGTATGTTCAAATACAATTTCCCCCCACATAAAGCTGCATCAGCAATCGCTCCAAAGGATATACGTAAACCAGGTCCTACAGCGTCTGCCGCCGTTTGGTTACGTCGCTCTCAGTCTCAGGCTCTTCTCACTGCTGCTCCAACCGCCAAGAGCACGTGGTAAAACTACGGCAGCTAACCCATGTGACTCAGGGCTTGTTCTCTTTGCAAATTTTTTCAACCCGATAAATAGTACCACTTTCGTCTTATTTGACAAATATTGTCCAATCGTAGACCAACTAGGCTCAAAAGATTCATCTCGTGATTTCCAACTAAACTGTGTAATTAGTTATTTTTTTTACCTACATTTAATACTCCATATAAGAGGCTAAAAATTGATGTGATGAAGAGAGAGTGAAAAAACTTGAAATTTAGATGGCATCTAAACAAGGCCTCAGTGCGTAGAAACGGATTAGCTTAATGCCGCTCAAACTCATCAAAAAAAGCGAGAAGATTCCTGGACGGCTGGACGCCTCGAGTGAGTCCTAAATCTGGCAGCTGCCTCCCTCTTCATGTTCGCTGACAACGCACGGGCGGCCACCACTTGGTAGGATAAAACATAAAAAGAATTATCTACGTACTTCGCTTGATTCCTTCATAATTGGTAGACCAAACTGTACTCTAGTATTCAGCACCAATCTCTAGCCGAAACAGTCTTGATACAGAGAAGATGCATCGTATGCTGTGGCAGAAAACGGTTGCGCGGCACGTCGTTTCTGCCCGCGACGCGGAAGACCGGCCGTTTCTGCCGTGAATAAACAAGACCACGTACCAGGTGAGCTGAGCACCTGGGCCGGTGCGGGGAATGCGACCTGCGGCGGCGTAAACAAAGCAATCAGTGCGGCGGAACGAGAGCCCCCGGTATCCAGGAAAACCAGCACCTGCGGCCGCTTGTTTGCAGTCCTCCCCTCCGGTATATATAACCCGCCCGCTCCACCTCGCCTCTCCACCTCAACACACAACAACCTCCCTCACAGTCACAGCAACTACACCAGTCACTAACCAGAGCTCTCAGTCTCTAGCAAAACAAGGCGTGCTAAGCTCTTCAGTCAACAGTCCAACCCAAGAAGGAGATACATAGATGGCTGCTGCGGCGAAGGCGTCGTGGATGGTGGCCATGAGCGTGGGCGCCGTGGAGGCGCTCAAGGACCAGGCGGGGCTCTGCCGCTGGAACTACGCGCTGCGGTCCATCCACCGGGCCGCCAAGGCCAACGCTCCCAGCTTCGCGCAGGCCAAGAAGAAGCTGGCGCCGTCGGAGAGGAAGCGGACCGACAAGGCCGAGGAGGGGATGAGGACGGTCATGTACCTCAGCTGCTGGGGCCCCAACTAGAACTAGGATTCAGTTTTCAGTTCAGCCGTCTCTGTCTCGGCTAGTCGGCTTGGCGGCTTGCAGTGCATCCACCGGGCCTGGGTTGAGACCAGGCAGGTTGCCTCCTTGAATTGTAATATAGGAAATAGGTCCAATAGGATCATGATGATGATGATGAAAAGTTCTTTTACTTCACACGAGTAATATGAATGGTTCTGCTTTGAATCGGAATTTTGACTGTTTGGGTTGAAAACAAGAATTCGGTGTTGTTCGTAACACCATGTGCTCAAGCAGAACGATCGGTAATGGCAATTTCAGGTTCTGAGATCTACTCTTCCGTGACAGCAGTTTAGGAGTACCTCTTAGAGGACAAAATTGATACAACGAGACTCTGTCTTCAGCTCATTTCTTCCTGTTCATAAGAGTTCGATTTCAGGTCCCTCTGCATCAAGCTTTTGCAGTCCACGTTACTCAACCGTGATCATCGTCGAAGAGAAAACTAATCATGGTCTCCGAGGTTCAGGGACAAACTGTGCTTACGCAAAGTGGGCCTCCATGGCTCCGTTTCAGTTTGGCTGTAGTTTCTTCTTTGTGCTCCTTCCTACAAACCGCTAACCACGCGATTGAGTGAGTGAAAAGACGGACTAGTTCGCTGAAAAGGCAGGAAGGCTGACCTCGAGTCAGCTGTACTAGTAGTTTGGAAGTAGTAAAATCTGAAATCTCTACTAGCACCAAATCCTGTTTACTGAAACTTGCTGCGGCTGTGCCCACTCTCGCGGGCAAACAGTGTCTAGATACAGAGGTCAGAGGATGGGCAGGGGAGTGGCATCCGTTCCTATCTCTGCAACTGCAAGCGCCGCGGGACGAGACGAGTTCAGCCGAGCAAGCCCTCGTTGCCGGTATGCAGGAAAACCATCGCTCGCGGCCACCTGTTTCAGCCGCGCCGCCGGCCCGCCCATCCGTTCCGTCCTCCGGTGCAGGGGTGGGGACGACGGCTCAGCCACTCGCGGTGTTGGGTGATTGCATGGTCGGTCTCGGTCTAGTTGTTTTGATCTTTGGACCAGAGCTGTTTGTTAAAAAAAAATGCTAAACGACACAAGTGTGTTTTAGCTTGTCTTGGCACATGAATTTTCTGTGCGTTGGATTGGCATCGTGTGTGTCTTCTTGCCACCACCGCTTCTGTCTCCGATTAGGAGGGCCCACTTTTTTTGTACTGTCGAAAAATTGGGAATCGCGCCTCTTCGTTTGTGAGCGTTTCATTTCCCCTTCGTCTTCCTTCCCCCAACCTCGACGCTCTATCGCGCGACGCGCCCCGTGCTGCGGCGATTTGCTCCGGCGAACTCGCGCTCCCCCGGCGATTTGCTCCCGTCGGCGTCGCGGCAATTCGAGAGGCGACCTCACCGCTCCGCCCCGCCCCGTCTCTGTTCATGGCCTCCCCCTCACTGAATCGGTTGCTCGCTCCTCGTCTGCCATTCCTAGAGCTCTGAAGGTACCTGCGTTCGTCACTTTTCTCCTTGATATGAAGTTTGCCTCATCTGTTGCCTGATGGATGGAGATTTGGGTGGGGGGTTTTTGGATGTAGACGGGGGTTTGCGTTGGATTTGGGGGGATTTTGGTTTGTGGCTGTGGATTTGGTTGCAGCAGGGGCGGATGTTGGGGTGCGTGGCGCATCGGCTTTGTTCGCAGGCAGGCAGATGTTCGTCTGCGACCGTGGTTCCTTGCTCGAACGGCAGGCACGGCGAGTGCGCGGGCCAAGTGGGGCTTGCCGGCGGGGGGCGCGTTTGGCAAGCAGTGGCATGGGGGCTCTAGGTTAATCCTTGTTCAATGTCTACATCAGGTGCATCAGGCATGGTGCTTGCCTGATTTGAATGCTTGTGTCGTGTCCACCATCTGCATCGCCGCTGCTTGGTTTGGGGTTATGTGGAGACTCGATCTGTTTTGCTGGTTCCATTCCATCATCTGTGTTGTTGGGTAGGGTGGTCCTTCGGTAGATTTGGGACCTGGGAGGCATGGGGAAACGTCAAGTTGTTTCCCCAACTCTTCAGCTGATGACTACCAACTCCAGTCACTTCTGTTGATCTATTTCAGTTTTTGGCTGCTAATTTTCGAGGAGCAAGGACCTGCATGCTCTGTGGTTAATATTGCATCTCTAACCTGCTCTATAGTCGCTGAGCCAAATCTTGGTGTAGTTTGTTTGTTTCTTACTAATGCTGTTCTAAATACAGATTAGTTGAAGAAATGAAGATTATGGCATACGAACATGTGTTCTCGGTTACTGACTGGATTGGAATTTGTAGTTTAGAGAATGAAATGTCAGCTCTACTAGCATGGACCCCTCACCAAGCTTCTGAGATTATTTCTGGCTTCAAAGTATTTATCCAAATTTCTTAATATCACCAACCATTATTTCGATAACTGTTCATGCTTTGTTTTTTTCTTCTTCTCATTTCGTCAGATCTTGTTTTCTTAATTGAATGCAGAGCAAATAATGGTTGCTGTTTATGGCACCTTAGTATGAATGGTGTGATAAACAGACTAGCATGGATTAGTTTTGCTTGTTTGCTAAACCGAGTTCCGACACGTGTCTTGTAGTGCTCTGGTTTTTTCTTATCTGATAATGACACACACTTTATTCTAAATAATGGTTGCACTGTTGTGCTCCTTTTCAGCATAGGATCTCTTACTCAGAGAATTGTCTGATGTCCTATTAAATTGTGTTCCACATGTGCTAGCTGTGCAGCCTTGACATGACAGTGTTCATTGTCCTATTGGCTTACTTGTGATGACTATCCTGAAGTAGTGGGCGTGTTTGTTTCTGTAGCCTAGTTTATATATGGTATATTTTAGACTCTTGCCTTGCTGCTGAGGTTAGTGATGTTCTAATGGCATGAACTAGCAGTAGCAGGCCTGTTTTGCCAACCTTAATATCTGATTCACTATCTTTAGTTTATATTTGTCTGTGGGCTGCTCTTTTTATAAAGAGCTTCATCAGCCTAGTGTGTGATGTCTAAATGTTTGTTGGTTTCATCACTCTGGGCCTCATCAGTTCATCATTATGCTTATCCCGATCAACTCGGCAACTGGAACCCTTGTAGTATATAGGTTCATCCTGAGCCTACACTATCAGTACACATATGCTAGTGTGATTGTGGGAGTTGACGAAGACACTATCAGTACATCAAAAAATTGTTTTCTGTGATTTGTGCCGATACATTTCAGATATTTTCACATTTGTTTTTTTTTTCCAGAAGTGTAGGAACTTGGCCGTTAATTAATCTATATTTAGTTCTTTATGTGATACAATTTGGGAACAACTCGTGAAGTGTCTTCTGAGACGCAGTGTCTGGCTACGTTAGTTAATAAGCTCAGCCCCAGACCTCTCCAATCTGTCAGAATTAGCATGGTTTTTCTGAGACAACAGGAATTTTGTTCCCTGTATTTTTACTTGTTTGGACAGCTAGAGACATTTCAGTTTGGTTGGTCGATGCTTGGAGTATAGTTGTGGCTGTTGGATCTAGGACAGAAGGAGAAATCTTGTCGTCGCCAAATTTGAAGGCATTCTCATTTGGTGACAAAGCCTGAGTCACCACATGCGGTTTTTGCCTCTCAATAGGTCATGTTTTTTATAACTTCGTCGTTCATCAATTCTTACATTTGATTTTGTTTAGAATTGTATTATTGTGACATCATACTGTCTAGTGGTTAATGATTGTGTTCTTCCTAATATCTTGCTGATAAATTCAATAGGATTTCCTCCCAAACTGTTTAAGGACAACTATGGCTACTATTCAAGATATAGGACTCTCTGCGGCTATCAACATACTAGGTGCTGTAGTGTTCCTACTTGCATTTGCTTTCCTTCGGCTCAGCCAATCAATGTTAGGGTTTACTTCCCAAAATGGTACATGGAAGGCTCAAGAGAGAGTTCAAGCCATGGGGGTACATTTGTCCGAAAATTTATCAATTTAGACATGCGTTCATACTTGAAATTCTTAAGTTGGATGCCTGCTGCTCTCAAAATGCCTGAAGATGAGTTGATTAGCCATGCAGGTCTGGATTCAGCTGTGTATCTGAGGAAATACTGCAATTACTGTGTGTAACATGTGCAATATCTAGTCTTTATAAATAACTTTATCACTATTTTATTTTCCTTTTTACATTTAATTAAGCAAGAAAAACATATATTCAGGAAGCTTGCCTCTGTGGTTGAATCTGTTATATGCCCCCACATTTTGCGTTCAATATCCCTTTCAGTGGGGTGCTCCAACTTTTAATGCGGGCGAAGCTTTTGCAATGATGGCAGCATCATTTGTTGCTCTCGTGGAGGTTTAGCTCGATGCGCTTAGAAAAAAAAACAAATATTCCATCACATTATTGCTATATGTGGGTTTGTATGGTGATATAATAATGATCTCACTAACTGGCTATTCCTTGTGTCTATAGTGCACTAGGGCCTTCATTGTTGTCTCTAGGTATGCAAGTACTACACCAATCCCACCCTCTGTTCTTAGCTATGGTATTGACTGGCAGGTACATGTTATTGTTTCATCTACCATATGTTCAGGCTCAAGCACCATTTTACTAGAAGCACAGTGACATCACCCTCAAAGGACTCCAAGACCCTTCTCTTTGGTGACAAGCCGGTTACCGTCTTTGGCATTAGGTACTCTCCTGTCCCCTCTTCTGCTTATTTCATACATGGATTGAGTTTATTTGTTCAGGCTTTAGCTTTGAGCTTGTGAGCTGATGCTTGAATTGCTTCAATTCTATAGGAACCCTGATTAGATCCTATGGGGTGAGGCTGGTGCCAACTATGTCATGGAGTCCACTTGTGTCTTTGCTGACAAGGACAAGGCTGCTGCGCATCTGAAGGTATAATTTTTCTTCATGGTCCTTTATTTGTTTCAGAATGTGTATGCTGTTTCACTTGTTTGGGTGTCATGTTCTCCTAGATCCTAAATATATCCATTTGGTTGTAAAATGACAGCATGATGCTTGTCTTTAAGCCACCGAGAAGACTATTGATGGACCCTCAGCCAAGGACTAGAGAGGTGGCAGGGTTGCCAGCTTTAACATCATTCCCAACAGCACTGGTGCTACCAAGGTACATGATAAAACTCACGATGTCTCTTGTGATTTGTGTTAGCACACCTTTTCTTCTGTTAATTGTGATTTGTGCATGCCCACACCAAGTTTTTGTTCTTGTCCTTTCATAGAAAAAAAATATCCTTTGTGATTTGTGCTAACACACCTTGTTCTTTGTTTCTTATGATTTGTGTCAGCCCACACCAAAATTTTGTCCTTGTCCTTTCATAGAAAAAAATTATCTCTTTTAATTTTTTGTGGTAACACATCTTTCAAGTTTGTTAATTGTGATTTGTGTCAACACACCTCATTTTTGTCTTTGTCATTTCATAGAAAAAAATTATCTCTTGTGATTTGTGCTAACACTTCATGAACTTTGTTAATTCTGATTTGTGTCCACACACATCTCATTTTTTCTCTGTTCAGTGCGTGGTTGTCTCTGAATGTCAGTGCTAGTGATGCATTGATTTACCCATTTGTGTTTGACAGATTAAGTTTCAGTATATATGCTTATGCTGGACATTGCTACATTGTTGAATAGTAGTCCTATCTCTATGAACTTGGAGCTTGTCATTTTTCAGGATATATGCTTAGTGCTGCTGTATATTTTTAGTATATTATCACCACTGTACATTTTTAGTATATATCTTTTCTTAAGGACCGAAACCCCCAACTTAACTTCTGTCTGCCATTTGTATTGTCCACTTGCTCCTAGCTACTGTGCCATTACAGATTTCTGAATTCTATTTCACCTAGTCCGCAATACGTGCAGGTAGCGTCTTGGGACACAAAGTGCAGTTCACATAGAGTAACCAAAAGGATAATGCTGAGGTATGTATGTTTAGCTCTGGTTTTCATGATCTTGCTGATGTTTCTGTTGCTTCAAATCAGCTATGTAACTTCAGCCTTTGTTCAATCTCAGAAAGACAGCCATGTTAGATGCCTAGTACAAGGTGGTGTCGGTGCTGCACTCGATGGCCATGGTTTGTTCCAACATAAGTTCAGTGTAGCCTCCCTGCATTGAAATATAATTTAGTTCAAAAAACAACCTTTTCATCTTGACATTTTTGAAGCTCAGCAATGATTTGCTCATCTTTTCGTATCTGTAAGCATTGAAGGGCCGGCATTAGATCCAATAAGTATTTCTGCAACATAATTGGTGTTCCTACTGTGCTCATCTCTGTCATTGTAACTGATGTCTGATAGATTTGTCAACATAGGATTTGTAAATGCATTCTGTCCAGCCTACATCTATTTGAACATATATACTTATTGACATATGTCTAGTTGCACTGAGTAAATGATTATTTGAAACAATACTTTAATCTAGTACCTGGTTAGTCTGGTACATCAATTGTAGTGTTTCTTGCCAGTTCTTGATCCCATGTGCTGTTGTGAGATCAAAGTTTGGTTCTGAGTTTCCACTTACATGTGTATATGGTACCTGCAGTAGATGATGTACATCATTTAGAAATGTAAAATTTAGGAGGATTCACCTATATTTGTTGTAAGTCCATGGAAAATAGATTTTTCCTAAACCAAAACTTAATTATTGACATTTATATTACCTGAAAGTTATGTCCATCAATAAATTCAATGATCTGTAGTACTTCCTACTCCGGTCTTAATTTTGCCCTATGCTTTGCCTGCATTTAGTAATAAATGATGTTATGTCATTAGGATAAAGTTGAAGCATTATAAAGAACCAGTATTTCAGATTATAGCCACTCGTAGGTACAAGTAGCAATACTTGCATGAGCCGGATCTTTAAATTCTATACGTGTGCAGTATAATTGCATTAGTAGCAAGTACAAGTTGCACTATGTGAAATGTGCAATTTCCATATTTGTGTTTTGTAATTTATTTACAATAGGAATATAGCACATGCATAACAGATATATTTGTAATTTTAGTTGACGATTGGTGAGTGGTGTTGCTGCAGAATTACTTTTAGAAATTGTCCCAAAAAATTCGATGTGTGTGTGATTTCTGCCAGCTACATGTGTGTGTGATCTCATGCTCTCTGTTTTGCACTATGCTCTCTATGTTTCTAGCCTTTTAGACCACATCACAACCCCGCCAAGTGCTGGATCTGCTCCTTATGCATAGTGAGCAACCAGGGCCACGCCCTACTGTTGGAGCAAGCACAAACAGCAGTCCATCTTTGCCATCCTGACTGTGTTTATAGCACCCATGGTTACATATTCCATGGATCTAGGTTCTCCTAGTCTTTCATTTCAGCTGCTAATTTGTTCATTGTTGCTTTATCAAATAAATTGGTTTACTAGAGAAATTGATTGAAAAGATTGGTGTACTAACCTTGGCTGATGAGATATGAATCAGACTTGTAGTGCTTGACATATGTCTGATAGATTTGTCAACATAGAATTTGCAAATGCATTCTTTCCGCCCTACATTTATTTGAACATATATACTTCTTGACATATGTCTAGTTGCACTGATTAAATGATTATTTGAAGCAATATTTAATCTAGTACCTGGCTTTCTTGGGAGTAAGCAATGATTTTGCTCACCTTTTTGTATGTGTAGAAACAGTCAGTGGAACAATTTGTGCCTCCAAATACTTGATATGGAGCTGACTGCACTACCTTCATTGCTTCTGTACCATGTGAGTTCATTGATGTTGGGTAATCATCAACTCTGCTTGTTGTCATATACATACTATTCTGCTTCATAAAAAAGAGAGCACCTGAGTACTTATTTTGCTTTTTTATCAGATCTTCTTAATTTTTCATTGCATCTATGAAATGTGTTTTTACCTTAAGTAATTGATCAAACTGGACTGGTGCTTGTATCAAATGCATTAGGGAACCAAATGAATGCTGCAGCAAAATATATAATTCAGTAGATGATATATTTTTATTGTTTATGACTGCATTTTAAATTAGGAGTTATTTTACCTCATACATGTCCTTGGTGATGACATCATTGTTGCTGTATCCTTGCACTTTCTCAGAATTCTGAATTTGATATTGTGGCTCTAACATTTGCTCCTGTCTTATACCTCTTCCTTTGTTCTTGTTCTGTTAAAACATCTAAAATTGTGTAAGATGTAATCTGCTGCTCATACAAACACCTATAAATAGTTAGAATCAGGGCTATTGTAATCAGGGCTATTGTAATCAGGGCTATTAAAACATCGACTAGGGCTGTTGTAAGTAGTTAGAATCAGCTATAAATATAAAGCATAGTTTGCCACATTTAGAGTTCGCAGCTGCTTCTTGCATCTCATTGTAGTGTGTTTTGGCTGTTCTCACCCCCTTGGTTGCAACATCCAAAAATGCTTGTTTAATCAGTATAATTGCATTAGCAGCAAATACCAGTTGCACTATTTGAAATATACAATTTGTTTTTCGGTATTCTGTATTTTTGTTTCCTGAGTTCCTTAATTTGTGAATCTGTAATTCTGATTCCTGAATTTGGTTGCAGCAAATACTAGCAGTCTTAGATTACATCTTCATGAGAAAGTCGGTGTGCTTACCTTGACTATTGAGGTTAGTGGTTCTGTCAGGTTCATAAACCCGGGGTCCCTAATGGGCTCGTTTCCCAGCAAAAGCTCGGCCCGGCAGACGGCATTACGAACGATGTGCAACTCCTGGATCGGCCCATTTGGGGTATTAACCCCTATACCCTTACGGCTAGGTTTGGGCTGGTCTGGATTAGGATGTCCGTCCCACCAGAAGACGACACGCAGCCCAGCCGATCTGCTCAGAGTCTCACGTAAGGAATCAAGGCAGACTTAGAGATCAAGCAAGATCCTGATCGGTTAGAATAGGAATCCTTATCCGGCCACCTTTGGCAATTGTAACTGGTTAGGATTAGTTTCCAGATCTATAACCCTGCCCCCCAGACTATATAAGGCGGGTAGGGGACCCCTCTCAAAAATAATCTCATTGACATACAGCAATACAATCAGACGCAGGACGTAGGTATTACGCCCTCACGACGGCCGAACCTAGATAAAACCTCGTGTCTGTCTTGCGTCACCATCTCGTTCGTAGCTTGCGCACCTGTCTGCCGATAATCTACTACCTTGGGCATACCCCTAGGTAGACTGCCGACCATATTTCGTCGACAGTGGCGCGCCAGGTAGGGGGTGTGCGTACTGCTCCCCAGACGAACAAGATGGTCATCATCCCCGGCTCCATTGCTACGCCGAACGGCCTCACGTTCATCATCGGCCAGATCACCTGGACCACTGGCTCCGACAACTTCATCGCCATGACCATGGAGGAGGCGCAGATCCAATCTGCGTCGACCACTGCTTCACCAGCATCGGCTACGGCTCCGACCACGTTGGATCTAGCTCCGGCCACACCAACATCGTCTTCAGCCACGCCGACAACCCGTCGTTCGCTTCCTCGCTACAAAGGGAGGCAGATCGACAACACCGACCTGCTTGACTCCATCGATCGGGTCAGCGCCAAGCTTGTTGAAACCCTAGCTCCGGTAGATTCGATTCAAAATCAACCTTCCAAGCAGGTAACCACTACCCACAACAGATCTACCCGACCAGCTCGGGCTAGTCGTCTTGCACGACTCGGTACGAATCTCGTGGTCACGTCTACTCTTGAAGGGCACTTCGTTCGTCGCCGACTAGCTCCCGCAACGGGTCTCCGGCTCTCCGAGTGTGAAGCCTTGATGGAGAATTACCAGGCCCAGCCCTACGGCCTGCGAAACACTGCTTTCAGCTACGCGTACAATATACAACGCTGCCCGGATCTGTGTTTTATACATCGACCTCGGCCAAAGCCACGCAACTTCGTCAACATGGTTCGGATTGAGGAGTATCAAGAAGGATCGGTCCACACAGTTAAAGAGGGCGGCTCAAGCTCCCCGTCCAGCATCGCATCTAATGGCTCCATCCAAACTGAGCTTCAGCTTCGCAAACGATGAAGAAGTTGATTACGATCTGGATATCCCAGACCGCCCCTCAGGGTTTCCATGATTCCCATCCTTTCCACCAAGGCGAGGAGACTTAATCAATGTCGTCAGTAATGACGAACCCCCGGCAGTTGGCGAAACAGAACAAGAAAGGCTAGCACGTGAAGCACGCAATATTGACCGGTTTAATCGCAGACAAGCCGAAGCCGAGGTAGAAGTGGAGGCACGACGCATAAGGCTCCAGCCACGCGATCTCAACAATGCCTTTGATAGGGTAGGGGAAAAGCAGGTCTTTAGGACTCCAAGCGCCAACGTAGCTGTTGCTATGGCGACAATGCAACGACTGCCCAATACCCTGGAAATCTAGGCAATTCATGATGATATGCAAGCTTACCTGACGGCTGCTATGGCCCAGACCGCAGAGATTGTAAACCAAGCCCAGGCTCCGACCGCCTCAGTCGAATCAAGCCACAGTCGTCAGTACTCAAGTTGCCCACAGCCACCCAACCAACGTGGCTCGCGCAACAACGTCCCACCAGACAACCGTCAAGGCGGAAACGGTGGTCATGCCGGACGGATACCTAACGACAGGCCAAAAGAGTGATCCAGTCTTGGAACGGAAGGCCTGGCCAAGGGGGGACGACGCTCGCTTCCGACTCTGACCCGCCTCTCCGACCGGAAGGCCTAGCCAAGGAGGGAACGACGCTCGCTTCCGACTCAACCCGCTTCTCCGACTAGGAATACACCGAATATCTGCTTATGGCTCTTCTCCGACCGGCGCAGTCGGAGCCAACTAGGAACGACTGGCCTGGGACGCCCGCTCGGTGAGGACCCAAGAAATCAGGCGGAGTCGATAAGGTAAGGCGCTTAATTCAACTGCAATACCGAGGACCGTACCCTACACACATGCAGAACAGTACTGTCAGGCCATGCCAGAAGGGTACTTTGCAGCCTCCCAAACATGTCAGAACACAAACAGTGTTGTAGGCGCCGACATTTGTCCTACAGTATGGTACACGCCGATATTTGCCATACCAGAAGAACACGATGGAGTCTGCCACATGCATCTGGACGTTAACAGTATTGTGGGCACCGACAAACTGTCTTGTACCCAACGGCGTGGGCAACAAAACTAAGGCACACACACACACTCTCTCTCTCTCTCTCTTGAACTTGTAAGACCATCCCCTTCACCTATAAAAGGGGATGTGCTCTCTCCCAACGAGGACGGTTCATTCCGACTCTCTCTGCTAGCTTTAGATATTTAGAGCACTCGAATAGTTCCACGGCTCTAGAAGACTAGAACTCTAAAGCTACACAGAGCATACGTTCCAATACTTAGCGCACGTAGGAGCTCCCGTCACTCTTGGCCCTTCGGTCTAGAGTCCGACCGGACTTCTAACACCCCCATCTTATTCCTACCTGTTTGTAACCCCACAGCAAACTTTGAGCACCTGGGCTCAGGAATAAAGTCATTGACCGACTCAAACTGGACGTAGGGCACGTTGCCTGAACCAGTATAAACCCTGTGTCATTGAGTGCTAGGCCACATCCGATCACAATGTACGGCAAAACGATAAATATTTACTTGTTGGTCACTTTTCGCACCGACAGGTTCCCCTTCAATCTGTTGGTTGCTTGCCCCTTTCCTCTGCTCTGCTTGCCCCCACGCAGAGGAGATCTTCATTTTTGATCTGCTGGTTGTTTTCTCCTTTCCCCTGCTCTGCGTGAGGGATCTGATCTGATCTGCACGTAGAGCAGTGCTCTGCTTGCCCCCACGCAGAGATCTGATCTCCACGCAGGGCAAAGGCTTCCCCCTGTTTGCTCTGCTTGTTTTCCAAGTATATCAATTGCTGTTTTTAGGCTTATGTGCTGGCACATCTTTAGTGAACCTCTCTGTCTTCTTAGTTATGGGGCTCTGGGCTGGCTTACTCTTTACTTGGACACAAGACAACCACAAAAAAACTTGGACAGAAGACAATAGCAAAAGACAAAAACAACAGAGTCGTGGGCCTTGTTTGCTTGATGGAATTTGTGTGTTACATTCTCCTAAAATATATTTTTTACCCATGTTTCAATTCGTGTATTTCTTAGGCATCCAACAACCATGTGCAAGCTAGTAAAAAACACATGATTTTTCCTGTGTTGAAATTTGTGTGTTTTACATGCAGCCAACAACTATGTGTTGGCTTATGCTAAAACACATGTTTATAGAGTAGACAGACTAAAAAAATGTTCGACGGTCCAAAGTTGCACGGGGATGGTCTATGTATATCGTACCAGCATTCGGGAGGTGGGGGTGGGAGGGAGGGGGGTTGAAATCAAAGGGTAAAATCTTGTTTAGTTGTTGAAACATATTTATGGACGAATGATGTTTTCTATTTTGGCATAAGAAGGAGACGATATGAGCCCCGTATCACGGTACAGTGTCACACAAATCACACCACGGTGAACATTCATGCATGTAAAAGTTGCGTTAGCAAACGCTCCAAAGGGTAAGGCAGTGGTATCAGGAAAACCATGTGCTGCGGCGTCTGGTTATGCCAAAAACGTCACTCTCACTGTCTAACACACTCTCTGCAGGCCCTGCTCGGTCCAACACCGTGTTGTGCACTTGGGCGGTAACAATAACAATCTGCAGCTATACCCATTAACCCATGTGATTCATCGTCAGCGTGTTAAAAACGGATGGATGGATTATCTTATTAAGCAACGACGATCAGAAAAGCACGATGGATTTCATTCCTGGACGGCTGCCTCGATTGATCCGTAGAATCTTGCTCATCATTCCACGCGATGGATTTCATTGTTTACAGATCGCTACAAGCTAGGATCCCCCGTCCTGTTTGCTGAAAGCGAGACAATGCACAGCCGGCCATCACAGATCTGATAAAACTACTACCACCGCCCACCGCTACAAAGTGGCCATGTCTGATGTCTCTAATCCCAAACAGTCTAGGTACAATGCAAAGAAGATGACGATGCGTGGCAACAGCACAGTGCCGTGGCATCCCGTATCTGCGGTTGCGCGGCACGCGTCCCTGTCTCCGTTTCTGCCGCGAATAAACAAGACGACGAGTCGAGTGGGCGACCCACTGGGCCGGCGCCGCACGCGAGCGAGAGCCCCCGGTATCCAGGAAAACCAGGGTCCGCGCCCACCCGTTTCCGCCGCCCCGTCCCCGTCCTCGCGCTGCCCGCCGGTACGTATACCTGCCCCGGCTCGCCTCTCCACCTCAGCACAGCATCAAGCAACCTCACTTGCTACAAGCGATCAGCGATCAGTGACCGCTCTCTCGAGGGAGAAGGAGAAGACCAGACCAGGAAGGAGCTGAGATGGCAGGTGCGGCCAAGGCGTCGTGGATGGTGGCCATGAGCGTGGGCGGTGTGGAGGCGCTCAAGGACCAGGCGGGCCTCTGCCGCTGGAACTACGCGCTGCGATCCATCCACTGGACAGCCAAGGCCAACGTGCGCAGCAGCTTCGCCGCGCAGGCCAAGAAGCTGGCCCCGGCGGCGGAGAAGAGGCGGGCGGACAAGGCCGCGGAGGAGGGGATGAGGACCGTCGTGTACCTCAGCTGCTGGGGACCTAACTAGCCATAGCCATAGTTGGACGACGGTGATGTTCGTCTTGTTCTTCAGCGACCGAGTTGGGCTTGAGAGTTGAGACCTTGCCGGTTGCTCCCCTGAATGTAGATATGTAGAGTATATGACGACGACGATGATGAAAAGTTCTGCCACTGATTAGTATTCCTTCCACAGTGTACGATCGAGTGACTATTCTGATTCTGATCTGTACACTTTACTGGCTTGAAATCTGGAAGAGCTTTGAGTTAATAATAAGTTATCCGTGAGATCTAGACAGAGCAATCAGTCATGGCAAGCATGATAATCTGAAATCCTGGACTGTCCTCTTTCATTACAGCTGACAGCACCAAGCTATTTACACTACAACACATCTCATATGCTGATGCCTGATGCCTGATGGGATCACGGTTTTCATGTTCAACGGAGGCCCTTATTAACTGACAAGCCTGGATCAGGTGGTGTAGTACCGAATTCAGTTTCCGGACTTTTGCGTTATATCGTGTTTAGTTTCAAAAAATTGTTGCCTCATAAAGCAAAAGAGCATGTTTGGACACATGCATGGAGTTCTCGGCAAAATGTAGACGAAAAAAATTTAATTGCACAGTTTTCGGCAAAATCACGAGACGAATCTTTTAAACTTAATTAGTCCATGAAAAGCCTTAAGTGCTACAGTAACCCACATGTGCTAATGAGTAATGACTGATTAATTAGTATCATTAGATTCCTCTCGCAGTTTTCTGATGGGTTCTGTAATTTGTTTTTTTATTAATATCCAAAAACTCCTCCCGATATCCTTTCGATATATCCGATGTGACACCCAAAAATTTTCACCTCCCTAACTAAATACGTCCTAAGTGTGTGTTTGTGTTAGAAAGACGGAGACAACAGCAGAGTCTCTGCAGGCCGCAGCAGTTTGACAGATCCATAGTCCTTATAATTAGAAACGATCAAAGACGATTCAGGATTCACACACTGTACCACCGCGTAACAATTTGCAAACCCGATGTTTTCCGTTTGTGTGAACCATTTGAAGTCACTGTGAACATGCTGCAAGTCATAGGCATAGGTAGGTGGTGCCTTCGAATGAGGATTTTGTCGGTGTTTGGACGACGGACATGGGTGTCAAATCAAATGTCACGCGAGGTGTTCAAATACTAATAAAAAAATAAATTATAGAAGTTTTCAGTAATACAGAGACAAATTTATTAAGATTAATCAATCCGTCATTAGCACATTTTACTGTAGCACAACATTGTCGAATCATGTATTAATTGGGCTTAATAAATTTGTCTCATAAATTAGTCTCAATCTGTGTATTTAGTTTCGTAAATAGTTTATATTTAATACTTTATATATATCAAATATTCGATGAGACAACGACTAAAATTTAGGAGCAGCCTCGCAGCTGTGGACGTGGAAACCTGAAAGCCATACCCGCCAATGGTTTTCCACTGCCTGTCTCCCGTCACTTGTCAGTTGCAGTCAACATAATCCGAACGAGATATAGCTCTGCGAAATAGTTGTTGGGTTTCGATTTTATAAAACTTTACAAGAGAAGCTAAAGTTATTTTAAAAAACATTTGGTACAACTTCTTTTATTTTTACGGTAAAACAACTTCTCAGAGAAGATAAAAAAAAATGGATTTGCTAAAATTCAGGCGTTTCTTTTCACGCAACGGTTATTGCAAACATTTTATACTAAAATTGCATATTTAAATTATTGTAATTTCTGTAAACACGATCTGCAATTTTCAAAACTGAGCATAAAAAACCCGTTACACAAAACCACGAACCCGACAAATCTAATTTTTGTTGGCATAAAGACGATTAATAATTTACAATTATTTTCTATAGGAAGACAAGGACAAAATTTAATAGGTTATGACACAAAGACAAATAACAAATTAAAAAGTAACAATTTACTTGTACTAGCTAGCGGTACAAGAGTGTTATCCAAAATTATCTTAAAATTTCAGGCAGCTCAAACATAGGTGAAGTGGAAAAAAAGGTAAGAACTATGTACAGGAGAAGCTGAAAAACAGGTTTTAGGAAGCAGCGTGGGGTCCAACGCGCGAAAACAGGCAGGCGCGGCAAGCCCGGTTAAATAGAGGAATGCTATACATTGCCCGTGTGTTTTTTTGTTTTGCAGCACATGAATTTTGTGGCCGCTGGATGGGCATCGTGTGTCTCCATGCCACCGTGCCGTTTCTGTCTATGATTTGGATGGCCCACTTGCTATCGCCCCACGCGCTGGCAATCCCGGCCTCGGTCATCTCCTGGGCCGCGCTGTCCCTCCCCTCCAGTGTTGCCCAGATACACGCGCTCCCCGCCGTCGACGCCTACCCGCTTTCCGTGCTGCTGACCGCCTACTCCTGTCCATTTCTGAGCATTTCATTTCCTCTTCGCCTTCTGTACCTCGACACGCGCCCAAGGCGATTCCATTGGCGCTGCGGCGATTGCTCCGGCGAAGTCGTGCTTCCCCGCTTCCAGAAGTCTTTGGCGAAGGTCCGTTCTCGATCCCGTTTCAGTAATGTGGAGTAGGTTTTGTGGATTCGCATTTGTGATGAGGTGGGCGGGTTGGAGATTTGAGTGGGGATTTTGAGATGTAGCCGGGCGGCGGGGATCAATGGGGTAGCAGATGGGAGGACCCGGTGGCTGCCGCACGACGCCTCATTTGCCTCGTTAGAAGCAGGTGTAGACGAGGTCGGATTTTGCGTTGTATTTTGCTCCTTTGCTTCTTTGTTCATGGATCTATGGGAGCTGGAACCGTTGGCCCCTTGTTTAGCTGTGGATTTGGTTGCGGCAAGGGTTGTGGCAGGGCGGCTGCTTTGGAGGTGCGTGTCGCATCGTGCCAAGTGGGACTTACTGCGGGGCATGCCTATGGCAAGCAGTGGCATGGATTAGTCATTTAGATATTGCAAGGCTTTGTGCTTCTTTCGGTGCTTGCTTATGGTGTTGTATTCAGACTTGCAACTACAACTCAAGATTTGTTTTGACATTTTTTCCTCCTGAACAAACAACAATTTTCTGCCTGCAAAATCCTTGTGGAAATTTTGTGTTGACTGAGCATTTCCAAATCCTTGTGGGAATTTTGTGTTGACTGAGCATTTCCAAATCCTTGTGGGAATTTTGTGTTGACTGAGCATTTCCTACCTTACCAGCTACTACCTACCAGTATACTAAATGGACGAATAGGATAGTTGAAAGGCAGTCTCTCAATTATCTTCTTTTGTACTTAGCATATATACATATGATCCATACGCTTGCTGCTCTTTTGCTCATGAAAGAGGCATGACTCCTGTTCTGTGAACATGGTCTGAGAGCTAGCAATGAGGTCATTAACATGATTTTTGAAGTTCTTTATTTGGTCCAGTAACTGAAGTAGTATGGGTTTTGTCATTGCTACATTTTGATGCTAAAGGGTCGTTTACTCTGAGGCGGTGTTGGTTAGCTCGAGCATGGCATGTAATTATGGTATATTTAGCATTCTTATGTCAGATAGCTCTTGGATGTGTGATCTTTTTTTGTTGCTTTCTTCCTTGATCTGTTATGATCACACTGCAGCCAGGTAAGGCATATTTTCCACGTTGGTGTTTCTCTGATGAGTTAGTCTGTACTCTAATGGCTTGAATTAGTTACTTGTTGATCCACAATTTATGAGAAAAAACACTTTTCATTATTGGATACCACATGTTTGGACGTTTCAATATTACTTGAGTGACAACTAAAGTTATTTAAAGTTCAGGACACAGGATCAGGCTCTATTTGTCCAAGGACACTTTGGCTTTTTATTGTTGAACTAGTGTGCTTGCTGATGATATATAGACTACGTAGTCTCATGTATGACACTGCTACCAAGCTTCTTAAGGGTAATTTATTTAATATGAAATTGATATGCATAATCTGATAGCTAGTGTGTTCAGCATACATCACTACTTTTGAGTCTGCTTTTAATTTGCTTTCTGTTTTTAACTGAATCTTGTAATTCCATTGCTAGGCGATGCTTGTCACTCTATTCATCGGCAAATTGTTCCTAAACTCCTGATTGGTGTTCAGTAGAACATCCTTTAGGCTTTAGCTTGATTGCTTGAACCTATTAAGTTAGAACTTTTCAGTTGGCAATTTGAGCTGATAATATTTGGACTTTGTGTATGCATGTGTATGCAACCGGCATGTTGGAAAGTGGGAACATGTGCTTCTATTGCCTTTATTTAATTTTCAATTCTTTGTTTTCACCTGATCACAAGATTGCATTGCTTTGCAATAGCTGCATCCTATAATTGCACATTTGAAACAAATAACATTACGGTGATTCTCGATTCTGTGTATCCACCTCAATCCAACTTTTCGCTTTTGAGAATCTTGTGTTTCCTTTGCCTTCCATGTTTTAGTGAGGAACACATATCCGAATAATCCTAATGTGTAGTACTATAGTTTGCGTGAGGCCTAAATTTTTTTTTCAGTAGCTAGGAAGCTAACGTTGCTCTATATATAGCCCAAAGGTACAATTGTTGATTAGTATTGAACCACATTTTTATTTTCAGCTCTATTTTCTCAGAGGTTTGAGCAGCACTCACCGTGTCCTCTTTGTTTTTCTGTCTTTGTGCAGACTTGTGTTCTCTTTGTTTCTAAATGTAAACTTGCTGTATTTTTGTCATTTTTGTGCTCTCTAGTATGGTCTCTAGTAACTTTGATTGGACTACTTGCAGAAGGAGTTTTCAAGCCCGAGTTATTCTTGCCCTCGAAGAATGTACAATGGCCCAACTAAAGGTATTTTGTTCTTAAACACTAGGAAAAGAACAAATAATGAAATTCTAATGTATGTGAAGATACTCCAGAAAGTTATCGTGTTAGATTAGCCCATTGATCTGTGTTCCTCATTTGTTGCTTGATTTTCGATCCCTTTTCACGATGTGGTGTCGATTTGCTTGATTAATTGTATTTTTGTTTTGTTATGGCTCCACCAGTCTAGTTCATGTGAGAGGAAGATGGCATTGATTATGGTGGTGGAGACTAGTTTATGTGAAGCTAGAAGATTTACATGCTCCACTCATTTGTGTATAGCCTTGGGTAAGCTTTTTGAGTTAGAATGAGACATGCACATTTTGGTACTTGACCTGAGATGTCATTCAACTATGCGAGACATATGAAGCGCCACTCAAGCTGCAGTTTAGTTTAGTGTTGAAATGTCCAAAATTTCAGTTAGGATGGCACTACACATTGTATACTTTCATAATAGAAATTTGATATATTTTTTCGATACCCATGGAGGAGGAGGATTTCATTTCGACGGTGAATCGTAAATGGTGACAATGACAGTTGGTTTTGATATCAACTCGAGAAGACAACAACTATGCTTCTCTTTATCTTGGCAAGGTAATAACTTTTGCAATGCTAATTTGTAGATGTATGCCAATTGTACATATTTCTGAAAATTTTGTTTAGTTTAAACATGTCGTATATATACACATGCTAATATCTCCTCGTTTAGGCTTCCTAGGATGAGCTCTTTGGAAAACATAGTTTACAATATCATGTCCAATACATACATGTTGTCTTGTCCGAGCGTAAAATTAACCAAAAAAATCTTGAGTGGCGATCTTAGGTTGCTTACTTGGATCAAAGGCACTTATCGCAATCATCGATAATGTAAATTGCAAGTAACGAGCATTGCAATTTTAGCTATGAGCATGTGCAATATGTGGAACTATAATGAACGTGAAATATGTGCAAATTTCATGCTTGTCTTAAGTCGAGCTCAAGGTTCATGCTTGTATGTGTTTGTGATCTTTAAAAACTTTACACCTGTAAGTTTTTTCTTACATTATATAGTTTTCCATATGAATTGTTGCTGGTTTGAGCGAATCAAATTTGGTTGGTCGGTGCCTCCAAGTTAATGCATGAATGTCTTATTCTGTGGGCTAATCTCTGACTGATTGTGGTGCATACCTAGCGATAGAATTGGCAAGTATGCATTCCATTGTCTCCAAGCGCGTCTTTGTCTTTTCTTCGCCCACCTTTGTCCTAGCTGTTCATTTCAGTTATTTGTCTTTGTCATACTATATAAATAAATTTAACATGTCAATTGTGATTTGTGCCAACACACAAGTGAATGTTTTATCGCTCACTGGTGAAGCCGGAAGATTTACATGCTCCACTCATTGTGTATAGCCTTGGGTAAGTCTTTTTGAGTTAGAGTAGGACGTGCACATTTTGGTACTCGACCACGAAATGTCATTCGGCTATATTGTACGTCAGCTATATATTAGGTCTTGTCATTCAACTATAGACACATCAGTATAGTTTCGTGGTCCATATGCACCAGTACTATGTGTTTGTCTTTTGATTGTTACGATCGATGCCTCTCGATTATGTCTAAAGTGGAGATGCCATGTTGTAGTAACTTCTGTAGCACATGAATTTTTAAGCAACAGGATCAGCAATCGGACGCCTCGGCAGCACCTAGCTTTCTTCTTGTGACATCGACTTGCAAGCCCCCCCACTGGATGTTCTTGTTTTGAATCAGAGTCGCGCCTGTATGATTTCCCCCATAACCCATCGTCGTCTCCCTCCGGCAGCTCTCCTGGCCGGAGAGGCGATTTGAGAGGCGACGTCGCCGTTCCACCCCTCCCCGTCTCTGTCCATCGTCTCGCTCCTGGTCATCACCGCTTCGCGCGTCGTCTGCCATTGCTAGAACTCTGGAGGTACCTGGTTTGGCACTTGCTCCCCTTGTTTTTGCACTTATTTGTGATTTGGGTGGGGGATCTGTTGTTGGAGATGTCGTTGGCGCTAACTCGATGATATATAGACTGTAGTTTGCCATGTCATACTATTCCCTAGAAATGAATATATATTTCAGTCCTATAAATTTAGTATGATAGTTCTACTCCTCGAAATGAGTATATTTTTCACCCACATTTCCACACAGCTAGTTGTTTCTAAGAAGGAGATATTAGTAAAGTGCATTAGGTTCTAAGGATTGGGTATTTCACCCACATTTTCTATTTCCTTGTATGTGCTCTATATTTCATATCTGTATGTTCTATCTTTTATTTATTTTTTTGCCTTTGTGTTGTGCCTTGGTATGCTTTGCTATACATTGGACCAAAGCAAAGTTGGTTAAACAATAATGTTACGAACACACTTTCTTTCACCTTTTCAGGTATTCTGTATCATCGGCAATGGATCTACTCCATCCACTTTGGATCTACTACATTTGACCAACTTTGTGTTGTCTTTGAAGATGTTGCATAAACTCTTACGATCTTTGTAAAAGAGGATGCATGGGCTTTCCTTTCTATGGTGAGTTGTTGCAGCCCCTAATTGCCTAATGACCACTCCTTATATGTTAGTTGATGGAAATGCCTTATATATTGTTGTGAAATACTTTTCTGTGAACTTAAGCAAATCTTTGTGTAAACTTGTGATTATGAGGTTGCTTGAGTGGTCCAACTTAGTCACCATTTTCTTGATTTCAAACTTGTTACCAGTAAATTGCAATGTTAAACTACTGCAATTTTGGTGTGTCTATTGTGCAAATTTGGGCCATGAGTGGAAACTCAGTCTTTTTTGGGTCTAGGTCAATTGTTTGGCTTTTACTTTTGTCTTTCTATATTTCTGGGCAATCTCTTCAGACCATATTTGGGCCTTTAATCTTTTATTATACCTTCTTCATGCTACTTATAGACTTATGGGTGCTTTGTAATAAATTGTTTTTTATATGCATACATATATTTATATTGTTTATTTGTTTGTTAAAAGTTTTTAACTCCGCCTATGGTGGGTTACCTATCCATATATGTCTGTGATTGTGTTGATTTCTTGACAATATCTGTCTATTGTCCTTTCATAGAAAAAAAAATTGTCTATTGTAATTGTTTTTGTGCTGTTGCTCCCCATCTTTGCTTGTAATTGTGCTGGTCTGGGGAGAAAATGTTGTCTATTGTCCTTCCATAAAAAAAAATTATCTATTGTATTTGTTATTGTGCTGCTCCTCCCCATCTTTGCTTGTACTTGTGCTAGTCTAGAGAGAAAATTTTGTCTATTGTCCTTCCATGGAAAAAATTGTCTATTGTAATTGTCTCTTGTAATCTGTGTTTGTGTTAGGTGAAGTAAGCTGGAGGTAGAAGATTAGCTTAGGATTGTGTTAGATGAAGGATGTTGGATGTAGGACAAGAGTTGGAACTTGTTTCTTGTGTTTTCTAGTTATTAAATCTAAAATTTAAAGGCCTATGATGCAAACTATTGTTAATGAGGTGGCTGCCTAGTTGCTCATTGGCTGTGAGCTTCTAGTTCCACTTCTTCGGAATTGGTATATCACACGTGTGTGTTTTCTTTGTTTGCAACACGGCTGCCCGATCTGTCTCTCGCTCCATCTGTGCACTCCCTCAGCCGCATCCGCTCCTTGGTTTTGATGTGAAGCTGATGGGCTGGCCCCACCACCTTGTGCACTATTTGTATCTCGGGTCTCGCTCTGGGAGCCGAGCGGTCGCTTCCTTTCCCCATTTCTTCTCGCTCATTTCACATGGCAGGGAATGGATGGTTAGATGGATTCCATGGTAGCCACCAATGGTTATAAAATTCTTAATGACTCCATCTGAATGTTCATTTGAGCCCAAAGTGCTACACATGCCCTTTGAAATTTGGCGATTTTGCATTTTTTTTTTGCCATTCTAGATGATTTGATTATCTAAGTGCATGTTTTTTTTGTCTTTGCTCTATGGCATGCTGCCATTGTAGCTCTAATTTAGTTTTTCTTTTGTGTGTGTTCATGTGTATGTAGACCTCTTATTCACATCCTTGGTGATTGATTTCCATTGCAAGTTAAGTCAGATATCCTATCAATCCTGACAATCATCATCATGAAAGGTGGAATTGCACTTAAGCCCTTCTCTATCTCCAAGCTCAAGCAGCTTGAGGACCTATAAGATCTAGCTCTCTCTATTCCTATTTCCTGACTGCCTTTTACCAAGAGCTGTCTTTTGAGATATGGTCACTTTTGCACCCAGGCCATCTTTATCTTAGTGTGTAAATTGCATTAGTGGCAATTAGAAGTTACACTATGTGAAATGTGCAATTTTTATATTTGTGTTTTGTAATTTATTTATAATAGGAATATGTTTGTGTTAAGTTACTCCTTTGTTTCTGTTTGTCTTTTGTTTTCTTTTGTGTGTAGCATGCTTAGTCTGTATTTATAACTGGCATTATAATGCATTTGTTAATGCAAATGGTTTTGTGACACCAAATCCATCAATATAACAAAGTGGATATTATTAATTGAATATGGTATCTTTGTGGAGTATAACAGTTGAATCTGATATTTGAGAATATTCAGAGAGATGTTGTGCACTTTTATTATTTTATTTGTTAAAGAGATGGTGTCACTCACCTTTGTTTTTACAGGTCCAGAAGATTACTAGTAATATTCAGTTTATCTTGGAAATAGTCATCCTAAACGTTGTGGAAGTCTTGCCTTGCATCTGGAACAATAATCAGCATGGGACATCTGTATATTTTATTTTCTTCAGTTTTGAGACAATGGTAACAGAAATGTGCCAATTAAAAGCCTCTCCCATCTCCGTATTTCTCTCCCAAAACTTGTTTAAGACTGTATGCGCATTAAGCTTTGTTAAACGAGAATCGATTGAGTTAGCATTGTGTTGGATTTTTTAAAAAAAAAAATCTTGTGTAGCTATTTTGTTACAAATGTAGCCTAGTAATTTGTAACGACTCATCAAGTACTTGCTCTTGTGTGATTTATTGGTTGATTGATATGATCTAACCGAATTAGAAGTCTGCCAGTATATTAGAAGTCGCCATGCGTGAGATTCTTGCCGCTTTCTTTGATAAATCAACAACGAAGGAAGAGTAGCTTTATCTCATAGAGAATTTCTATGGGAGAGTATCTTTGAGATTTTTAATACTGTAGTTTATAATTTTAGTTGATTCTAGCTACGGCAAAGCTTGAGATCAAGATTGAAGATATTTCTTACATAGAGTTCAAATGTGAAGTTGAATATCTTGTTGTGGCCTAGCCTAGTATCTTTCTTGTATCTATTATATACTCTGCTTTTAATCTAGAATTTGTATGGAACTTATCAAAGAACGTTATGCATTTGTTGATAGTTGTCTCTTGATTTTTCCAGAGGGTGCCTCTGAACTTTCTGACGTAGAGTCCTCAATTTTGTCATAGATCAGAGAAATAATGGAAGAGTTACAAGATTGCAACTCAAAGCCACAGTTGCCCTTCGGGCTCTTTGGTTCTGCATCTCTCTGTAAATTTGTTTTGGCCAGCAGGATCAGAGTTGATGGCAGAAGTACATACTAGCTTACTTTCTGTTGGTCAGGAATGACTACTTAGATTTCTTTCTTCCATATGCTACAGATTTGGATAGTGAAGAACTGAAGGACCTACTCCGAAGGCTCAATCGGGAGGTGATTCAAGTGGTAACAGATCAAATGATCGCTACTTCCCAGGCCTTCATTATGACCTGTCTCAAGACTGCCTTTCTTGCATAACAAATATGTGTGGTGTGCCTGCAAAGTATATAGAGATTGGCCAAGAAAATTGTGATTTTCTCTCTGCGTGTGTGAGATTATGCTATCTATGTGATGCTCTTATCTCACGTAATGTATGCTGGATCCTCTCCTTATTCACAGTGAGGAACTAGGACAATGCCCTGTTGTTGGATCAAGCACAAGTGCTGATGCTGAAGGCCATCCTGTTGCCCTCTCATGACCACAAATTCCATGGATCTAACACATACAAGCATATTGGATTCAAATGATGAGTATGCTAACCATGTCTGTCGAGATGAGTGCTTCTTTTTCTCCTTCGATCTGTTGCTTCTTGCCCCTCAGGAGACGAGAGCAGAGGTTTTCCCAAGGACAACTAATCTGTGTATTTTCTTCTCAGACAGAATACAACAACAGAGTACAACTACAGCAGAATACAATTTCAAGTATAAGTATAACTACAAGTAGATTCGTGTGTTGTTTTCTTGTAAAACACATGGTTTGTCTCTCAGCATGGAATTTGTGTGCTACTGAGAGAAAAAACACACGTTTTTTTCTTTGTAAGGTGGGACTTGCTTGTTAGCTAGGCTGCCCAAATTTGGGTGCTGGGTTGCAAAAAAACACACGAATTTTTTGTGGGAGAAATCTATGTGTTTTCTTCCCTGAAAACACTTGTGTGTTGGTTGGCTTCAAAACACATGGGTATCAGTTAGACAGGCTCGTTAAATAAAGGACGTGTTTGATTGGTGGTCTGGTACGTTCCGTAACCAAACATTATTAATCGCATTTGCATCAGCAAATAGCCCGTGGTATCCTGGAAACCATGTCCCATGGCGTCCAGCAATCCCGCAACGTCGCTCTCACATTCACTCCTCGTCCTCGTCAATGAGCATGTGGTAAAAATCTGCAGCTAACCCATGCGCTTGATTGCGTTAGAAACGGATCAGTTCAATCAGCTAACCCATGTGGTAAAAACCGAAAGGACAATGGCAGCACAAGCAGTCTAGATTCAGTGATACAGAGATGCGTTATCGCATTACGGAACAAGACAAGAGAGCCAAGTGACCCACTGGGCCGGTGTGGAGAAAGCGATCTGCGCCTGTGCGGCGTAACGTAAACAAGCAGGGAGAGTGAGATTGGAGCCCCCGGTATCCAGGGAAACCAGCGTCCGCGGCCACCTGTTTCCGCCGTCCCGCCCCTTCGCGGCCGGCGTCCCTCCGGTATATAACCTGCCCGCCCGGCGGCCTCCCAGCTCACCACAACACAGCATCACACAACCTCACAGCACTACTGCAAATCACCAGCGATCAGCACACCAACCGAACTCTCTAGGCAAGAGCCCAAGATCCGAGGAGTAGCAAAAGGACATGGCGGCTGCAGCGAAGGCGTCGTGGATGGTGGCCATGAGCGTGGGCGCGGTGGAGGCGCTCAAGGACCAGGCGGGCCTCTGCCGCTGGAACTACGCGCTGCGGTCCGTCCACCGGGCCGCCAAGGCCAACGTGCGCAGCAGCCTCGTGCAGGCCAAGAAGCTGGCGCCGTCGGAGAGGAACCGGGCGGACAAGGCCGAGGAGGGGATGAGGACCGTCATGTACCTCAGCTGTTGGGGGCCTAATTAATTAGGCATAGTTTCATTGCTAAGGTCCTGCAGCTCTGTTCCTGCTTTCAGCAACAGAGATCGGTCCTCTGGTTGTAAATATATGACCACGATGATGATGATGAAAAGTTCTGTTTCTTCATTCGAGTATATGATATGAATGCTTCTGCCTTGTGTTATTGGAGTACTGTGCTCTTCTCGATCTCTTTGCGCTCACAGGAGTTTCGTGTGATTCCTTGCTTCGATGTGCTACGGCAAAACAATAGGTCAAGTCAAATTTGAGATGGTAATCTCATGTTCTGAACACCGCTCCTTGATGACCCTTTGAAGCAAAATGATAGCAACAAATCTTAGACAGCCTAACTCATTCTGATCATAGGTTAACTAAGCGAAGACAATCGAAATATAGTTCTGAGCTTAATTTGAGGTTTGCCTGTGTTAGCCTTGTTGTCAACAGTAATCATTCATGATTCTCCCCACCAAATGAAGCCAGACAATGAGCCCCAACACTTTATTTAGGGAATAACGGCGTTTATCTTGTGCCAAACAAAGTAACAGCACAGTCTCCATTTTCAGTTTGACAGACTACTGAACAACCTGCTGAAGAAGTACAGAGACATCTTGACGGGTTGCTGGGAAAGTCAGGGTTCTTTTATGGAATAGCATTTGGCTCTCGAAAAGGGTTCATGGAAGACAAACTAACTAGATGGATGAAGAAGAGCCAATAGCCCAATACTGTCACTAGTAGTAGCTAAAAGACATTAGTAATGTAGTATATATTCATTAGTCCCGTAAACGTAAGGTTGATGTAGCTGCAGAGAAGCTGAGTCAGTCTCTCACAGATCACAGTACAGCGTATGTTCAAATACAATTTCCCCCCACATAAAGCTGCATCAACAATCGCTCCAAAGGATATACGTAAACCAGGTCCTACAGCGTCTGCCGCCGTTTGGTTACGTCGCTCTGAGTCTCAGGCTCTTATCACTGCTGCTCCAACCTCCAAGAGCACGTGGTAAAACTACGGCAGCTAACCCATGTGACTCAGTGCGTAGAAACGGATTAGCTTAATGCCGCTCAAACTCATCAAAAAAAGCGAGAAGATTCCTGGACGGCTGGACGCCTCGAGTGAGTCCTAAATCTGGCAGCTGCCTCCCTCTTCATGTTCGCTGACAACGCACGGGCGGCCACCACTTGGTAGGATAAAACATAAAAAGAATTATCTACGTACTTCGCTTGATTCCTTCCTAATTGGTAGACCAAACTGTACTCTAGTATTCAGCACCAATCTCTAGCCGAAACAGTCTTGATACAGAGAAGATGCATCGTATGCTGTGGCAGAAAACGGTTGCGCGGTCGTTTCTGCCCGCGACGCGGAAGACCGGCCGTTTCTGCCGCGAATAAACAAGACGACGAGGTACGTGAGCTGAGCACCTGGGCCGGTACGGGGAATGCGACCTGCGGCGGCGTAAACAAGGCAATCAGTGGGGCGGAACGAGAGCCCCCGGTATCCAGGAAAACCAGCACCTGCGGCCGCTTGTTTGCAGTCCTCCCCTCCGGTATATATAACCCGCCCGCTCCACCTCAACACACAACAACCTCCCTCACAGTCACAACAACTACACCGATCACTAACCAGAGCTCTCAGTCTCTAGCAAAACAAGGCGTGCTAAGCTCTTCAGTCCTCCAACAGTCCAACCCAAGAAGGAGATACATAGATGGAGGCGGTCAAGGACCAGGCGGGGCTCTGCCGCTGGAACTACGCGCTGCGGTCCATCCACCGGGCCGCCAAGGCCAACGTTCCCAGCTTTGCGCATTATGCTTATCCCGATCAACTTGGCAAGTGGAACCCTTGTAGTATATTGGTTCATCCTGAGCCTACACTATCAGTACACATATGCTAGTGTGATTGTGGGAGTTGACGAAGACACTATCAGTACATAAAAAAATGTTTTATGTGATTTGTGCCGATACATTTCAGACATTTTCACATTTGTTTTTTTTCCCAAGAAGTGTAGGAACTTGGCCGTTAATTAATCTGTATTTAGTTCTTTATGTGATACAATTTGGGCACAACTCGTGAAGTATCTTCTGCGACGCAGTGTCTGGCTACGTTAGTTAATAAGCTCAGCCCCAGACCTCTCCAATCTGTCAGAATTAGCATGGTTTTTCTGAGACAACAGGAACTTTGTTCCCTGTATTTTTACTTGTTTGACAGCTAGAGACATTTCAGTTTGGTTGGTCGATGCTAGGAGTATAGTTGTGGCTGTTGGATCTAGGACAGAAGGAGAAATCTTGTCGTCGCCAAATTTGAAGGCATTCTCATTTGGTGACAAAGCCTGAGTCACCACAATCGGTTTTTGCCTCTCAATAGGTCATGTTTTTTATAACTTCGTCGTTCATCAATTCTTACATTTGATTTTGTTTAGAAGTGTATTATTGTGACATCATACTGTCTAGTGGTTAATGATTGTGTTCTTCCTGATATCTTGTAGATAAATTCAATAGGATTTCCTCCCAAACTGTTTAAGGACAACTATGGCTACTATTCAACATATAGAACTCTCTACGGCTATCAACATACTAGGTGTTGTAGTGTTCCTACTTGCATTTGCTTTCCTTCGGCTGCAGCCAATTAATGATAGGGTTTTCTTCCCAAAATGGTACATGAAAGGCTCAAGAGAGAGTTCAAGTCATGGGGGTACATTTGTTCGAAAACTTGTCAATTTGGACATGCGTTCATACTTGAAATTCTTAAGTTGGATGCCTGCTGCTCTCAAAATGCCTGAAGATGAGTTGATTATCCATGCAAGTCTGGATTCAGCTCTGCATCTGAGGATTTACTTGATTGGGTATGTGACTTGTATACCATGTACAAGCAGTCCGGCATAAGTTTTTTGAGCAAAATAATTGTTTGACCTACATGTAAATATTGCAATGAAGTTGCAATGATTTTTTTTTGTTATGTAGCCATGGAGGATGATGAATTTATACTGCAAACTGCATTAGAATTCTACTGAACTGTGATTCCATTCTATTCTTTTATGTACAAGCACCATTTTCTTGATTGCATATTCATTAGTAGTAAATTGCACAGATCAAATACTGCAATTACTGTGTGTAACATGTGCAATATCTAGTCTTTATAAATAACTTTATCACTATTTTGTTTTTCTTTTTACATTTAATTAAGCAGGAAAAACATATATTCAGTAAGGTTGCCTCTGTGGTTGAATCTGTTATATGCCCCCACATTTTGCGTTCAATATCCCTTTCAGTGGGGTGCTCCAAATTTTAATGCGGGTGAAGCTTTTGCAATGATGGCAGCATCATTTGTTGCTCTCATGGAGGTTTAGCTCGATGCGCTTAGAAAAAAACAAATATTCCAGCACATTATTGCTATATGTGGGTTTGTATGGTGATATAATAATGATCTCACTAACTGGCTATTCCTTGTGTCTATAGTGCACTGGGGCCTTCATTGTTGTCTCTAGGTATGCAAGTACTACACCAATCCCACCCTCTGTTCTTAGCTATGGTATTGGCTGGCAGGTGCATGTTATTGTTTCATCTACCATATGTTCAGGCTCAAGCACCATTTTACTAGAAGCACAGTGACATCACCCTCAAAGGACTCCAAGACCCTTCTATTTGGTGACAAGCTGGTTACCGTCTTTGGCATTAGGTACTCTCCTGTCCCCTCTTCTGCTTGTTTCGTACATGGATTGAGTTTATTTGTTCAGGCTTTAGCTTTGAGCTTGTGAGCTGATGCTTGAATTGCTTCAATTCTATATGAACCCTGATTAGATCCTGTGGGGTGAGGCTGGTGCCAACTATGTCATGGAGTCCACTTGTGTCTTCACTGACAAGGACAAGGCTGCTGCGCATCTGAAGGTATAATTTTTCTTCATGGTCCTTTATTTGTTTCAGAATGTGTATGCTGTTTCACTTGTTTGGGTATCATGTTCTCCTAGATCCTAAATATATCCATTTGGATGTAAAATGACAGCATGATGCTTGTCTTTAAGCCACCGAGAAGACTATTGATGGACCCTCAGCCAAGGACTGGAGAGGTGGCAGGGTTGCCAGCTTTAACATCATTCCCAACAGCACTGGTGCTACCAAGGTACATGATAAAACTCACGATGTCTCTTGTGATTTGTGTTAGCACATCTTTTCTTCTGTTAATTGTGATTTGTGCCTGCCCACACCAAGTTTTTGTTCTTCTTCTTTCATAGAAAAAAATTATCCTTTGTGATTTACGCTAACACACCTTGTTCTTTGTTTCTTGTGATTTGTGTCAGCCCACACCAAAATTTTGTCCTTGTCCTTCCATAGAAAAAAAATTATCTCTTTTGATTTTTTGTGGTAACACATCTTTCAAGTTTGTTAATTGTGATTTGTGTCAACACACCTTATTTTTGTCTTTGTCATTTCATAGAAAAAAATCATCTCTTGTGATTTGTGCTAACACTTTATGAACTTTGTTAATTTTGATTTGTGTCCACACACATCTCATTTTTGCTCTGTTCAGTGTGTGGTTGTCTCTGAATGTCAGTGCTAGTGATGCATTGATATACCCATTTGTGTTTGACAGATTAAGTTTCAGTATATATGCTTATGCTGGACATTGCTACATTGTTGAATAGTAGTCCTATCTCTATGAACTTGGAGCTTGTCATTTTTCAGGATATATGCTTAGTGCTGCTGTACATTTTTAGTATATTATCACCGCTGTACATTTTCAGTATATATCTTTTCTTAAGGACCGAAACCCCCAACTTAACTTCTGTCTGCCATTTGTATTGTCTACTTGCTCCTAGCTACTGTGCCATTACAGATTTCTGAATTCTATTTCACCTAGTCCGCAATACGTGCAGGTAGCGTCTTGGGACACAAAGTGCAGTTCACGTGGAGTAACCAAAAGGATAATGCTGAGGTATGTATGTTTAGCTCTGATTTTCATGATCTTGCTGATGTTTCTGTTGCTTCAAATCAGCTATGTAACTTCAGCCTTTGTTCAATCTCAGAAAGACGGCCATGTCAGATGCCTAGTATAAGGTGGTGTCGGTGCTGCACTCGATGGCCATGGTTTGTTCCAACATAAGTTCAGTGTAGCCTCCCTGCATTGAAATATAATTTAGTTCAAAAAACAACATTTTTATCTTGACATTTTTGAATCTCAGCAATGATTTGCTCATCTTTTCGTATTTGTAGGCATTTGAAGGGCCGGCATTAGATCCAGTAAGTATTTCTGCAACATAATCGGTGTTCCTACTGTGCTCATCTCTGTCATTGTGACTGATGTCTGATAGATTTGTCAACATAGGATTTGTAAATGCATTCTGTCCAGCCTACATCTATTTGAACATATATACTTATTGACATATGTCTAGTTGCCCTGAGTAAATGATTATTTGAAACAATACTTTAATCTAGTACCTGGTTAGTCTGGTACATCAATTGTAGTGTTTCTTGCCAGTTCTTGATCCCATGTGCTGTTGTGAGATCAAAGTTTGGTTCTGAGTTTCCACTTACATGTGTATATGGTACCTGCAGTAGATGATGTACATCATTTAGAAATGTGAAATTTAGGAGGATTCACCTGTATTTGTTGTAAGTCCATGGAAAATAGATTTTTCCTAAACCAAAACTTAATTATTGACATTTATATTACCTGAAAGTTATGTCCATCCATAATTTCAATGATCTGTAGTACTTCCTACTCCAGTCTTAATTTTGCCCTATGCTTTGCCTACATTTAGTAATAAATGATTTTATGTCATTAGGATAAAGTTGAAGCATTATAAAGAACCAGTATTTCAGATTATAGCCACTCGCAGGTACAAGTAGCAATACTTGCATGAGCCGGATCTTTAAATTCTATACATGTGCAGTATAATTGCATTAGTAGCAAGTACAAGTTGCACTATGTGAAATGTGCAATTTCCATATTTATGTTTTGTAATTTATTTACAATAGGAATATAGCACATGCATAACAGATATATTTATAATTTTAGTTGACGATTGGTGAGTGGTGTTGCTGTAGAATTACTTTTAGAAATTGGCCCAAAAAATTCGATGTGTGTGTGTGATTTCTGCCAGCTACATGTGTGTGTGATCTCATGCTCTCTGTTTTGCATTATGCTCTCTATGTTTCTAGCCTTTTAGACCACATCACAACCCCCCAAGTGCTGGATCAGCTGCTTATGCACAGTGAGCAACCAGGGCCACGCCCTGCTGTTGGAGCAAGCACAAACAGCAGTCCATCTTTGCCATCCTGACTGTGTCTATAGCACCCATGATTACATATTCCATGGATCTAGGTTCTCCTAGTCTTTCATCTCAGCTGCTAATTTGTTCATTGTTGCTTTATCAAATAAATTGGTTTACTAGAGAAATTGATTGAAAAGATTGGTGTACTAACCTTGGCTGATGAGGTATGAATCAGACTTGTAGTGCTTGACATATGTCTGATAGATTTGTCAACATAGAATTTGCAAATGCATTCTTTCCGCCCTGTATTTATTTGAACATATATACTTCTTGACATATGTCTAGTTGCACTGATTAAATGATTATTTGAAGCAATATTAATCTAGTACCTGGCTTTCCTGGGAGTAAGCAATGATTTTGCTCACCTTTTTGTATGTGTAGAAACAGTCAGTGGAATAATTTGTGCCTCCAAATATTTGATATGGAGCTGACTGCACTACCTTCATTGCTTCTGTACCATGTGAGTTCATTGATGTCGGGTAATCATCAACTCTGCTTGTTGTCATATACATACTATTCTGCTTCATAAAAAAGAGAGCACCTGAGTACTTATTTTGCTTTTTTATCAGATCTTCTTAATTTTTCATTGCATCTATGAAATGTGTTTTTACCTTAAGTAATTGATCAAACTGGACTGGTGCCTGTATCAAATGCATTAGGGAACCAAATGAATGCTGCAGCAAAATATATAATTCAGTAGATGATATATTTTTATTGTTTATGACTGCATTTTAAATTAGGAGTTATTTTACCTCATACATGTCCTTGGTGTTGACATCATTGTTGCTGTATCCTTGCACTTTCTCAGAATTCTGAATTTGATATTGTGGCTCTAACATTTGCTCCTGTCTTATCCTCTTCCTTTGTTCTTGTTCTGTTAAAACATCTAAAATTGTGTAAGATGTAATCTGCTGCTCATACAAACACCTATAAATAGTTAGAATCAGGGCTATTGTAATCAGGGCTGTTAAAACATCAACTAGGGCTGTCGTAACTAGTTAGAATCAACTATAAATAGAAAGCATAGTTTGCCACATTTAGAGTTCGCAGCTGCTTCTTGCATCTCATTGTAGTGTGTTTGGGCTGTTCTCACCCCCTTGGTTGCAACATCAAAAAATGCTTGTTTAATCAGTATAATTGCATTAGCAGCAAATACCAGTTGCACTATTTGAAATGTACAATTTGTTTTTTGGTATTCTGTATTTTTGTTTCCTGAGTTCCTTAATTTATGAATCTGTAATTCTGATTCCTAAATTTGGTTGCAGCAAATACTAGCAGTCTTAGATTACATCTTCATGAGAAAGTCGGTGTGCTTACTTTGGCTGTTGAGGTTAGTTGTTCTGTCAGGTTCATAAACCCGGTGTCGTTAATGGGCCCGTTTCCCAGCAAAAGCTCGGCCCGGCAGGCGGCATTACGAACGACGCGCAACTCCTGGGTCGGCCCATGTGGGGGTATTAACCCCTATACCCTTACGGCTAGGTTTGGGCTGGTCTGGACTAAGGTGTCCGTCCCACCAGAAGACGACGCGTGGCCCAACCAATCTGCTCGGAGTCTCGCGCAAGGAATCAAGGCAGACATGGAGATCAAGCAAGATCCTGGTCGGTTAGAATAGGAATCCTTATCCGGCCACCTTTGACAATTGTAACCGGTTAGGATTAGTTTCCAGATCTGTAACCCTGCCCCCCAGACTATATAAGGTGGGTAGGGGACCCGCGTCCAGGCTCAGGCAAGTCAGGTCCCTAATCAGGGATCTTGCGCCAACAGCTGGACATGGGGCGCCGGCAGAACGCAGTGCATCACCATGAGCTCGCGTGGTGTCGGCGTAGCCTCGCTCGCGTCGTGTCTGGCGAGCGCGATGAGAGCGGCCGCCCGGGCACCGTCTGCGCCTGGGCTGCGAGTGCGTGATGCCGACGTCGGTCGGCGGGGCTCGGGGTGTGAGGAGTACCATATCATACTCACGTCCTAGAGACATGAACTCTAGGCTCCCGAACCAGATCACCGTGCCGAGACGCAGTGGTCGTACGGGGTCTGCCATCCAGGACTTGTTGGGATGACGAAGTTGACACGCAGAGTCCCCTACCTGGCGCGCCAACTGTCGGTGTTTCGGACCGGAGGGTCCTCAACCAACTAGTAAATTTGTACTGCGTGCCCCTAATCCCAGATGGTAATGCAAAGAGACACAAGGTTTATACTGGTTCAGGCAATCAGTGCCCTACATCCAGTCTAGGAGATCGATCTTGTATTCCTTGCACCGAAGTGCTCATAGTAGGGGGTTACAAGCAGGGCGAGAGAGGGAGCTAGCCCCAAGTCTCTATGATGAACGGGATGAATTGCTCGAGACGCTGATCTAAGTGTGGGTGCTATGGCCTGTGTTCGTCTTCCTCATGAGTTCGTATGTGCCTAAGTGTGTTCCAGTTCATGCCCGTGTCCCTCGTCCCTAGAAACAGCCCCGGTCGCTCCCTTTTATAGTAGAAGGGGATGGGGTGATACATGCGCTTAGTTACGTGGCGTCGTGTGAACAGAGGCGGCTGTCCAAGACACGTGCTTTATTCTTTGTGGGCGAATAGTCGATGGAGTGGTTACGCCTTTGGCGAGAAGCAAATAAGATTGGTCACATCCGATCCAAAGATCTTGACGTAATAGCTTGATGTAGGGCTTGACGAAGCGGCGTCTTTGGTCTTAGTGCGTTGTCCGCACGAAGTCGAGAGCTTAGCCGATGCCGAGGCCGAGCCATCGTGGGGGGGCTCGGCGGTGTGAACCCCAAGGTTGTCGAGACCCCGAGGTAAATTGTCGAGGCGTGGGTGGGCGGTGACCACGCACATCGATTCCGAGGCTACAGGGATCCGAGCTTAACTCCCCATGCCGCGTCGTCCTCGGAGTAGTTAGAGTTAGGCAGCAAAGACAAAGGCGGTATGGACATTTAGTCGTGGGCACAATGCTGCGAACAGTGGCCGGTAACTCCTGTCTTGTCTTGTTTGGGCGGCATGGTGCCAATGTGATTTTCGCGTCTCGTCGGCCACTCCTCTCGCATCTGAGCCATCATCCGGATGACGTCGTGGGAGTGGTTGGTCGAGGCGGAGGCGATGGGGTGGTTTGCCGAGCCCGTCTTGAGCGAGGTGGAGCGTTGGTAACTCACCGAGGCCTTTTGGGCGGGTCTCGGTAGTCGGAGAATCGATTTCTGTCGAGGCCTCTCGAGGCCATTTGGCGAAAGGCAGAGAGCTAGTTCTCCATCCAAGGCCTTGGACGTGCCCCGCGTGCGATACGGGGGCCTCGGCGCTCAGCTTCGTACTCGGTTTAGGTGGAATAGTGCGGGACGTGTGTCCATAGGGCACGGTAACTCCTGCACCGTCAGTAAGGGATGGTAAAAAGGAGATTTGACCGTTGTCCTATCGCCCCTGTTGCTGTACCCTGCCGGTCGTGGCTGACGCAGCGGGTGCTCGCAGGGGCATTAAATGGATGGGACAGCCTGCCAGAGGGACAGTCGAGGCGGAGGCGACGAGGACATGGGACGAACCCGGCCTCGGGCGAGGCGGAGCGGGATCGGGACCTCCGAGACCCTGATCGGGGGCCTCAGGCGAGGCGGAGATTTGGTCCGAGACCAGATTCGGTCGAGCCGGCCTCGGACATCATCGTGAACTGTTTTCTTAGTTCGACTAAGGAGGCCTCATGGGGGTTTTATGAGTTTTTTCGGCTTTTGCTTAGGGTACCCCTTTTTACGGTACTCGACACGGATATACGTGCCCACTCCTATGGTTCAGGAGCTATTCTTCACGCTACCTGTTGTTGCTGTACCAACAGTGCAAGACACTGTAGTAACATCACCTGTCGTTAGTTCTCCTGTGGCAACAATGAATGAACATGAGGAACCTGTTCTTCAGGATCCCCTAGAACCTGTTGTCACACATGAGGGAGAGAAACAACAGCCTCATATAGAACAAGCGTCATCTAACGAGGCCCCTAAAAGGTCTCAAAGAGTTAGGAGATCAACCATTCCTGATGACTACGAAATTTATGAATGTGAGAAATTCCAAATGGAGGGTGATCCCACCTCATTTGAAGAAGCCATGAGAAGCGCTCACTAATTCAAGTGGCTTGAAGCCATGGAAGATGAAATGAAATAAATGAAAATCAATGGTGTTTGGAACTTAGAAACAATTCCTAAAGCAGCCAAGACAGTAGGCTGTAAATGGGTCTATAAAACTAAACATGAGTCCAAAGGAAATATAGAAAGGTTTAAAGCACGACTTGTGCGCGAAAGGTTTCACACAAAGAGAAGGCATATATTACAATGAGACATTTTCTCCAGTCTCATATAAGGATTCTTTTAGAATCAAAATGGCGCTTGTAGCACATTACAGTTTAGAATTGCATTAGATGGATGTAAAGACGGCGTTCCTAAATAGAGATCTGGAGGAAAATGTTTACATGTCACAACCGAAAGGTTTTGTTGTGGAAGGAAAAGAACGTATGGGATGTCGCCTGAAGAAATCCATTTACGGATTAAAATAAGCTTCAAGACAACGATATTTGAAGTTTAATAGTACAATAAGAAAGTTTGGGTTTCAAGAAAATGTAGAGGACAATTGCGTCTATGCAAAATTCAAGAATGAAAAATACATTTTCCTAGTCTTGTATGTGGATGATATCTTGCTCACTAGCAGTGATGTAAATCTACTACTAGAAACAAAGAAGTTTTTGTCCTTAAAGTTTGATATAAAGGATCTCGGTGAAGCTTCGTTCGTCCTAGGAATAGAGATTCATCGAGATAGAGAAAAGAAGGTTTTAGGATTATCACAAAAGGCATACTTAGAAAAAGTTCTAAAGAAATACAGTATGCAAAATTATAAGTATTCACCTACTCCCATAGTCAAGGGCGATAGATATAGGAAATTTCAATGTCCCAAGAACCAATATGAGATCGATCAAATGAAAGCGGTTTCATATAGTTTAGCTGTCGGAAGTTTATAGTATGCTCAAGTATGTACTCGCCCTGACTTAGCATTTGTTACCGGGTTACTTGGTAGATTTTAGAGTAATCCAGGAATAGAACACTAGAAATTAGTAAAGAAAGTTTTGCGTTACATGCAAGGTACGAAGGGTCTCATGCTAACGTACAGAAGATCTGATTCCCTGCACATAGATGGGTATATAGATTCTGATTATGCGGGAGATGACAGAAAGTGCACGTTAGGATATATATTCACTCTCGCAGGAGAAGCTATATCGTGGAAAAGCTCAAAGCAAACCGTCACTACATCGTCTACAATGTATGCCGAGTTTGTAGCATGTTATGAGGCCACAGGGCAGGTGAATTGGCTAAAGAAATTCATGTCTGGGTTAAAAGTGGTAGACGACATACATAAATCGCTCAAGTTATACTGCGATAATATGTTATGCTCACAATAATAAATCATGTGGTGCTACCAAACATATTGACATAAAGTATTATGTTGTGAAAGATAAAGTACAGGATCATATAATTAGTCTTGAGCATATAAGAACAGGAAAGATGCTCGCGGATCCGCTTACAAAAGGCTTACCACCCAGCGTGTTCAGAGAACACTTAGTCGACATGGGTTTAAGGGAAAACCTATGATTCCTGGACAATAAGGGTCTAGTTGAGAATATGTTCCAAAACATAGAGGTACATTATAGCTGTTTAATCTAATGGCAACTAACCGTGATGATGAGGCACGCTCTATGTACTGATCTATGATGGAATGGAAACAAGATAAAGTAAGTAAGTTGAGTTTAAGTCTTAAGGTGAGTTCAAGGGGAAGAATGTTAGTTAATCTCCACCAATTGGCCCAACGGTCAATTAGGCCCTTGGATCCGCGTCCTGATCGGGGGCGCCCTACCGTTCCATAGTTGGTGGGCCCCTATCGCACAGCGCCATAAAAAAGGGGGGTGGGGGCTGGGGCACAAGGCACGAGGCTCACCTGAGCCGCCAGACGCCCCACCTATAATCCCTAAACCCTAACCGATCTAAGAGGGGGTGCTGTCAGCGACGGGAAGACCGCCACCGCCGTCACCGCGACAATGCCTTCACCGTCGGTCTTCACCGCACCACCGCCAAGCAACCCCATGGCCAGCTCGTCTTCCACGAAGGCAGCCGATGGTTTGCACCTCCTCAACCCCTATTTCTCTCTCACTCTATCTGTTAATCTCATACTAATACATGTTCTAGGGTTTACACTTCATCAAATGTCAGTTTTGTATGCTAGATCTATGGCTAGTGATCCTGTAATGCTCTATCAGTGATAAGTTGGTAGATCGGCATAATTCGGTGGATTCAATAGTACCAATGTCTTTGAATGAGAAGTTTGCGTGAAAATTTAATAAGGACGATCATTTCTTAGTACAGTTGTTATATAAGAATATTATGAGTACTGACAGACTTCTAGGGAAAACTTTGTTCTGAAAGGCTAAGATGCCTTTGAAGATCAAATTTTTCGTTTGGTACCTTAACAAAAGGGTCATCTTGACTAAAGATAGTTTAATAAAAGGAGGTTAGACGTGTTATACTAAGTGTTATTTTTTAATCCGGATAAAACCATCCAACACCTCTTTCTATTGTTACATTGCGAAATTTATTGGAATGCGATACATTTCATTTTTAATATCCAACCACCTACGAGTAAGATCATTTGTTTGGATCATGGTCGGCGAGTTTTTTTTTTGTCATGTTTAAGAACACAAATTTAAATTGGTGTGGCGGCTATGTGCTGGGCATTGTGGTTATTTTTAGAAGGACGTACTGGATCGGTCACTAGTCTCAGTTGTTTGAAGAGAAAGAGAGATCATCATTAAGAGAAAGTTGTCGTGCTTTGGAGATTTTGGTGCTTGAAGTCTTCAACAAGTTTGGTAGGCGGAACTGAAGCAGGATATAGAGGGCTAATTCCTTTTCCGAGTTTATGTTGTATGCCATGTGTAGTGTCTTTTGGCCAATTTGAGTTTAAGTCCTTTGTGTCTTTTGAACGGCTATAATCATTCATTCGTGTATGTTAAAGGCTAGAGTATTTGCATATTTCTTTATTAAAAAGGCTTTGCAATAATCGACGGTTGTTACATGACACACGAGACGATGGCAGGGAAAGGGTGATATCATCCCTGCCACGGCAAGAGGACATGTGAGTAGTAGGTAAATGACAGAGGCAGAAAGCAGGGAAGTTGTTCATGAACCACTGCCAGTCAGGTAAAATCTGATTGCTTCCGTAAACACGGTTCTTTGATAAGCTTGTTCGGCTTGTTTTTTCAGCCGGAATAGTATTTTTTTTCTCACAATAATTTAGCCGTAACAGTGTTTTTCAGTCAGTTTCAGCCAAAATTCAGACCAGCGAACGGGGCCAAATTGCATCAGCAAATAGCCCGTGGTATCCTGGAAGCCATGTCCCATGGCGTCCAGCAATCCCGCAACGTCGCTCTCACAGTCACTCCTCGTCCTCGTCAATGAGCATGTGGTAAAAATCTGCAGCTAACCCATGCGCTTGATTGCGTTAGAAACGGATTAGTTTAATCAGCTAACCCATGTGGTAAAAACCGAAAGGACAATGTCAGCACAAGCAGTCTAGATTCAGTGATACAGAGATGCGTTATCGCATTACGGAACAAGACAAGAGAGCCAAGTGACCCACTGGGCCGGTGTGGAGAAAGCGATCTGCGCCTCTGCGGCGTAACGTAGACAAGCAGGGAGAGTGAGACTGGAGCCCCCGGTATCCAGGGAAACCAGCGTCCGCGGCCACCTGTTTCCGCCGCCCAGCCCCTCGCGGCCGGCGTCCCTCCGGTATATAACCTGCCCCCCCGGCGGCCTCCCAGCTCACCACAACACATCATCACACAACCTCACAGCACTACTGCAAATCACCAGCGATCAGCACACCAACCGAGCTCTCTAGGCAAGAGCCCAAGATCCGGGGAGGAGTAGCAGAAGGACATGGCGGCTGCAGCGAAGGCGTCGTGGATGGTGGCCATGAGCGTGGGCGCGGTGGAGGCGCTCAAGGACCAGGCGGGCCTCTGCCGCTGGAACTACGCGCTGCGGTCCGTCCACCGGGCCGCCAAGGCCAACGTGCGCAGCAGCCTCGTGCAGGCCAAGAAGCTGGCGCCGTCGGAGAGGAAGCGGGCGGACAAGGCCGAGGAGGGGATGAGGACCGTCATGTACCTCAGCTGTTGGGGGCCTAATTAATTAGGCATAGTTTCATTGCTTAGGTCCTGCAGCTCTGTTCCTGCTTTCAGCAACAGAGATCGGTCCTCTGGTTGTAAATATATGACCACGATGATGATGATGAAAAGTTCTGTTTCTTCATTCGAGTATATGATATGAATGCTTCTGCCTTGTGTTATTGGAGGACTGTGCTCTTCTCGATCTCTTTGCGCTCACAAGAGTTTCGTGTGATTCCTTGCTTCGATGTGCTACGGCAGAAGTGAAATTTGAGATGGTACTATCATGTTCTGAACACCGCTCCTTGATGACCCTTTGAAGCAAAATGATAGCAACAAACCTTATACAGCCTAACTCATTCTGATTAGAGGTTAACTGAGCGAAGACAATCGAAACATAGTTCTGAGCTTAATTTGAGGTTTGCCTGTGTTAGTCTTGTTGTCCACAGTAATCATTCATGAATCATGATTCTCCCCACCAAATGAAGCCAGACAATGAGCCCCAACACTTTATTTAGGGAATAACGGCGTTTATCTTGTGACAAAACAAAGTAACAGCACAGTCTCCATTTTCAGTTTGACAGACTACTGAACAACCTGCTGAAGAAGTACAGAGACATCTTGACGGGTTGCTGGGAAAGGCAGGGTTCTTTTATGGAATAGCATTTGGCTCTCGAAAAGGGTTCATGGAAGACAAATTAACTAGATGGATGAAGAAGAGCCAATAGCCCAATACTGTCACTAGTAGTAGCTAAAAGACATTAGTAATGTAGTATATATTCATTAGTCCCGTAAACGTAAGGTTGATGTAGCTGCAGAGAAGCTGAGTCAGTCTCTCACAGATCACAGTACAGCGTATGTTCAAATACAATTTCCCCCCACATAAAGCTGCATCAACAATCGCTCCAAAGGATATACGTAAACCAGGTCCTACAGCGTCTGCCGCCGTTTGGTCACGTCGCTCTGAGTCTCAGGCTCTTCTCACTGCTGCTCCAACCTCCAAGAGCACGTGGTAAAACTATGGCAGCTAACCCATGTGACTCAGTGCGTAGAAACGGATTAGCTTAATGCCGCTCAAACTCATCAAAAAAAGCGAGAAGATTCCTGGACGGCTGGACGCCTCGAGTGAGTCCTAAATCTGGCAGCTGCCTCCCTCTTCATGTTCGCTGACAACGCACGGGCGGCCACCACTTGGTAGGATAAAACATAAAAAGAATTAGGGCCCGTTTAGTTCGCCCGAATTCGGGCGAGGAGTCTAGAATTGCACAGTAACTCGGCCTTCTTAACTAAACAGGCCTACGAACTTTGGACCGCCCAAAATCGGCCGTGGACGTATACCCCCGACGACGACGACCCCCATCCTCTCTCGCTCATTCACACTCCTCAGCCACACTCGCAAACCCTAGCGCCGGGTCCCTCTCCCGCAGCGCCGCTCTCCCTCTCCCCCGCCGCTCCTCTCGCCGCCTCCGCTCCAATCCACCGTTCCACCGCGAGATCCACCCCATTGTCGGCCGGATCCGTCGCGTCCGCTCAACGGATCGACCGTGTGCTTACCCGTCGTCGGCGATGGACGGCTTCAACGGCGAAGGAGGCGGCTCGGAGTTCAACGTCGGCGATCCGCACCGCTCCGAAGTTCGATCTCGCCGGAAGCGACAAACGTCTCCGACTACTACGACGGCCGCCGCGACAAGGAACCTCTTCTCCTCGGCACCGCCGCTCTCGATCCGGTGACTACAACTCAGACACCTCTCATGCGCCTCCGCTCTCGTCGCCGCCGACCATCCCGTCCCGGTGAGCTGCGTATGTCGGCCTCAACGTCAACGGAAGCGAAGGTTGGCCAAACATCGACGCCTACGAAGGCATCCTTCACTCCGGCGACCAAGCCGGCGGCATCGGCAGCAGCCGGGGCCCCCCTCTCGTCCGCGTGCCTCCCTGCAGCGGTGGGGTGCACACGGCTCCCGTTCATCGTCAGCACCGACCTGCATCTAGGTCGCGCGGTGCCCGTCGTCGTGGCGCGGGTCCCGCAGTGGCGGGCGACAACAACCCTCCCGTCTCGGTACATCTCGCTTCCCATTTGCACGTTTCGAATCGATGTTCTGCCTTTGTGTTTACATTTTTCCGTGCCGTGTTCCATGCCTCCATTTGTAATGCTTACTTTCATACGAGGTATTGTTCATGCATTGCTTGTCCATTACAATGTCCACAGAATGAGATAACCAGAGCAAAGTGGAACAAAGATGATACTAAGAAGTTTTGTGAGATTTACTGCACCCAAATTGATTTGGGTAACTGCAAGAATGGCAACATGACCAAATGGGGTGGAAAGATGGGGACAGGTTTGAGCTCTGACCGTAAGCTTGATGACAAAGGAGCAGTTCGGGCATAAGTCTGCATAAAAAAAACAGACTTTGGCTTTTCATCGAGGACCTTCGGCACAAGGCCACAGGCTTGGGAAGAAGAGAAGATGGCTCTGTGGTTGCTTCTGACAAGTGGTGGGAAAACCATTGCAAGGTTCATGACCTCTATAGTCATCTATTGTTCCTTTGTGGTTCGCATCTTTTGTTGATTCGCGAAGACTGGGGTTTGTTGTTTGCAATGCGGGGAAGCAAGACCGGATGGGCTGAAAGATGGATGGCGTAATACATTGATGAACTGGACCGCATGTTCATTTGGAGTTGCCGTGAACGGAGAGACCTCATTTGTTCCTGGGGTAAGCCGCCGCCTTCACTACGTTAGCGGCCGGTGAAGACGAAGCGAGATCATGATCAGTCACCCTATGAGTCAGGCGACCCCGGATCGATTCTGGAAGCAAGAGGAGCAAAGAAGACTCGCAGCGATGCATCATCTCCCAGAAGAAGTCCAAGAGTGCAGCTGTTCGGTCCATGGATGCCAACATGAGTAGGTTCAACTTCAGTTATGAGAACAGGACCGCACCGATGCAAAATCGTTGAAGGCGAGGCAAAGAATAAAGTTGCGGCTCTTGATGAGGAGAAGAACATGAAGAAAGAAGAACAGAAATTGGTTGCAATTACTGCAAAGAAGAGAGGTTAGGCGCACAAGATTCAAGGGCGTGGGTTGGTGTCATCAATATCGCAAAGATGAGCGATGCCGGGACTGTCTTCCTCGAGACACACACTGTGGAAGCAAGGCTTGAAGTCATTAAGCACTATCTTTGGGGTCGGAAACTAGAACCATCTATCCATGCATTTCACCTAAAAGTGATCAGAAGTTGGCATGATGAACTATGTCTTTTGTGTGTGCAGATCATTAGTCGTAGTTGAACTATGTCTTTTATGTGCGAGGTTGTGATGAGGAACAATGTCATTATGCCCTTAATTTGCAGCATGGTTGTTAAACTAAGTTCTGAAGCACATTTTTTTATATTGATTGCCTGTGTGAGGTCAAAAAATGTTTGAATTGAGGTAGCCTTGCATGAGTATAGTGGCTACCAACAGTTTTTTTACTGATTGTGTGTCTGTTCTATTGCAATGGCCAGGAAGTTGTTCATCAAGTTAATGCTCAAGTGGATGATGACGACGACTGGTGGGAGGAGTTTTGGAATATGCTGCTAGAAGATGATGAAGCAGCATTTATCTATGGTACGTATGACTACGCTATACATGTGGACAAGTATTGCAATAGAGCTGAGTATAGGAAGCCACAATATACAGGTGAGGAATGGGTACAAAACAAGCTTGCCAATCAAACTGCCTGCTACAACATGTTTAGACTGAGTCCCCAAATGTTTTATAGTCTGCATAGTTTGTTGAGTATCAACTATGGCCTCACATCCTCAACCAAGTCTACCTCTGTTGAGGCTCTAGCAATGTTCCTTTGGATACTGGGGGCTCCACAATCAGTTAGGCAAGCAGAGGACATATTTGAGAGATCACTAGGCACTGTGCACAACCTTTTTTACAAAGTCCTCAGCAGTGTGTTAGACCTATCTGCCGACATCATTAAACCTAGGGACCCAGATTTTACAACAATGCATCCTAGGGTTCAGAATGCTAGGTTCTATCCTGAATTCAAGGGTTGCATAGGGGCAATAGATGGCACTCATATTCCTGTGGTCGTGCCAAGTGATAAATTTATGCAGCACATGTGTCGGAAGGGCAAGACAACCCAGAATGTCATGGCCGTTTGTGACTTCGACATGGTCTTTACTTTTGTCCTTGCTGGTTGGCCTGGATCGGTGCATGACATGAGAGTGTTAGATGATGCACTCACAAAGTACAGAGATTTCTTCCCTAAGGCGCCTAGAGGTACACACGGTGCTGCTAGTTCAATACTGTTGTCTAATTGAAGCTTGTTAAACTTACAGGTACTTACTGCTGCAGAAAAGTACTACCTGGTGGACTCGGGGTATGCAAACCGCCCCGGGTTTCTGTCTCCTTACCGGCAGACCAAGTATCACATCCAAGGCTTTCAAAACGCCCCCGAACCACAAGGTATTAAGGAGACATTCAATTATGCGCATTCATCTCTTAGAAATGCCATCAAAAGGGCGTTTGGAGTGTTAAAGATGAAGTGGCGCATATTGTTTAACATTCCGTCGTATCCATCTGAGACACAGACACATATAATAGTTGCATGCATGGCGTTGCACAACTTCATCAGGATGAATGGTGACTTTGACAGTCACTTTGCTATGGTAGACAACAATGTCAACTATACGCCTGTTGAAGCAGCTGTGGATCAGCCTGAGACAGAGCCTGCTTCAGACAGTGCGGACATGGAAAGCATGAATGCATTCCGAGACAGGCTGGCTCATCATTTGTTTAATAGGTCGTGAATAATCTGAGATTGAGATGTAATTTCTTATGTACTATGAATGTTTGTAACAATTTTCGGCGGATTTGACTACATTTTACTTGAGTTTTTGAATATGCAATAAAGTATGTCCAGTTACAGTTCATGCGATTGTGCATGCAAAATCTGGCAACTCGACACAGTAACTGCAGTTCATGCGATTGTGCATGCAAAAGTGTGTGGAGTTGGCAGATTTTGGGGGTACACAATAACTGCAGTTACAGTTGTCTTTGGGGGTGCAAAATCTACACATTGCAGTATGCAGATTCTGGCTACACAGTAATTGCCAACTTTGGGGGTGCAGAATTTAGGAACTAAACAAGGGCTTATCTACGTACTTCGCTTGATTCCTTCCTAATTGGTAGACCAAACTGTACTCTAGTATTCAGCACCAATCTCTAGCCGAAACAGTCTTGATACAGAGAAGATGCATCGTATGCTGTGGCAGAAAACGGTTGTGCGGCACGCTCTTCGTCGTTTCTGCCCGCGACGCGGAAGACCGGCCGTTTCTGCCGCGAATAAACAAGACGACGAGATAGGTGAGCTGAGCACCTGGGCCGGTGCGGGGAATGCGACCTGCGGCGGCGTAAACAAGGCAATCAGTGGGGCGGAACGAGAGCCCCCGGTATCCAGGAAAACCAGCACCTGCGGCCGCTTGTTTGCAGTCCTCCCCTCCGGTATATATAACCCGCCCGCTCCACCTCAACACACAACAACCTCCCTCACAGTCACAGCAACTACACCGATCACTAACCAGAGCTCTCAGTCTCTAGCAAAACAGGCGTGCTAAGCTCTTCAGTCCTCCAACAGTCCAACCCAAGAAGGAGATACATAGATGGCTGCTGCGGCGAAGGCGTCGTGGATGGTGGCCATGAGCGTGGGCGCCGTGGAGGCGCTCAAGGACCAGGCGGGGCTCTGCCGCTGGAACTACGCGCTGCGGTCCATCCACCGGGCCGCCAAGGCCAACGCTCCCAGCTTCGCGCAGGCCAAGAAGAAGCTGGCGCCGTCGGAGAGGAAGCGGGCAGACAAGGCCGAGGAGGGGATGAGGACGGTCATGTACCTCAGCTGCTGGGGCCCCAACTAGAACTAGGATTCAGTTTTCAGTTCAGCCGTCTCTGTCTCGGCTAGTCGGCTTGGCGGCTTGCAGTGCAGCAACCGGGCCTGGGTTGAGACCTGGCCGGTTGCCTCCTGCAATTGTAATATAGGAAATATGTCCAATAGGATCATGATGATAATGATGAAAAGTTCTTTTACTTCACACGAGTAATATGAATGGTTCTGCTTTGCATCGGAATTTTGACTGTTTGGGTTGAAAACAAGAATTCGGTGTTGTTCGTAACACCATGTGCTCAAGCCGAACGATCGGTAATGGCGATTTCAGGTTCTGAGATCTACTCTTCCGTGACAGCAGTTTAGGAGTACCTCTTAGAGGACAAAATTGATACAACGAGACTCTGTCTTCAGCTCATTTCTTCCTGTTCATCAGAGTTCAATTTCAGGTCCTCTGCATCAAGCTTTTGCAGTCCACGCTAGTCAACCGTGATCATCGTCGAAGAGAAAACTAATCATGGTCTCCGAGGTTCAGGGACAAACTGTGCTTACGCAAAGTGGGCCTCCTTGGCTCCGTTTCAGTTTGGCCGTAGTTTCTTCTTTGTGCTCCTTCCTACAAACCGCTAACCACGCGATTGAGTGAGTGAAAAGACGGACTAGCTCGCTGAAAAGGCAGGAAGGCTGACCTCGAGTCAGCTGTACTAGTAGTTTGGAAGTAGTAAAATCTGAAATCTCTACTAGCACCAAATCCTGTTTACTGAAACTTGCTGCGGCTGTGCCCACTCTCGCGCGCAAACAGTGTCTAGATACAGAGGTCAGAGGATGGGCAGGGGAGTGGCATCCGTTCCTATCTCTGCAACTGCAAGCGCCGCGGGACGAGACGAGTTCTGCCGAGCAAGCCCTCGTTGCCCGTATGCAGGAAAACCATCGCTCGCAGCCACCTGTTTCAGCCGCGCCGCCGGCCCGCCCATCCGTTCCGTCCCCCTCCGGTGCAGGGGTGGGGACGACGGTTCAGCCACTCGCGGTGTTGGGTGATTGCATGGTCGGTCTCGGTCTAGTTGTTTTGATCTTTGGACCAGAGCTGTTTGTAAAAAAAAAATGTTCGGCGGACCAAGGGTAAAATCTTGTTTGGTTGTTGAAACATATTTATGGACGAATGATATTTTCTATTTTGGCGTAAGAACGAGACGATATGAGCCCCGTATCACGGTACAGTGTCACACAAATCACACCACGGTGAACATTCATGCATGTAAAAGTTGCGTTAGCAAACGCTCCAAAGGATAAGGCGGTGGTATCAAGAAAACCATGTGCTGCGGCGTCTGGTTATGCCACCGCAGACAGGCCGCGCTTTCGCAGCGAAATAAACAAAGCGACGGGATGGGGACGGGCGCCACTGGGCTGGGACGAGATCGACCTGGGCTACCACTAGTCCACTAGCAACCGGAGCGCCGGAGCGGAGAGCCCCCGGTATCATGGAAAACCAACGTCCGCGGCCACCTGTTTCGACCGTCCCTCCCGGCCACCGCGAGTATATTAATATATAACCCACACCCACCACCTCTTCTCTGCACCTCAACACTACTCAACAACTCTGATCACAGCGAGAATCACCAACAAAGAAGCCAGGAGATAGATGGCCGCTGCAGCGAAGGCGTCGTGGATGGTGGCGATGAGCGTGGGCGCAGTGGAGGCGCTCAAGGACCAGGCGGGCCTCTGCCGCTGGAACTACGCGCTGCGGTCCGTCCACCGGGCCGCCAAGGCCAACGCTCCCAGCTTCGCGCAGGCCAAGAAGCTGGCGCCGGCGCCGGCGGAGAGGAGGCGGGCGGACAAGGCCGAGGAGGGGATGAGGACCGTCATGTACCTCAGCTGCTGGGGGCCCAACTAACAGCATGTTCGGGAGGCTAACAGCATGTTCGGGAGGCTGTATCGTATCGTGGATTATTTACTGCTGGCTGGTTTGATGTAAGAAAAAAATACTATTTCTGACTGAAAATTTACGATCGTTTACGGTTTCGGCTTTCTGCAACCGAGCTCTGCTTCAGACCTGGCTCGAGGCTGGTTGCCTTGCCGACCCATTGTAGTATGATGATGATGAAAAGTTCTGCCACTTGATTTCAGTGCCTGAAACTCTGAACGCCTACGTCGCTACTGTAGTGGAGTACTTCTTGTGGCATGAAAATAAAGAATTTTTTTTTTCAGTTCATAACAAGGTTTTTAAGGTGGATTGGCGTGTGGCAGATATGAGTCAGTAAAAACCTGAAACTCTGAAATGTCTTCATTGGTGACACCAAAATTTACTGTTAGACCATGGCTCATGGTGATGTGAATGTGATTTGGTTTATTAGCAGAGGCCATGTAGCAAGACAAATAAACCAACAGGCCTATGCCTATCTGCATGTGGATTGTATTCCTCAGCCAGGCCACATCTGAAACATCAGTTCTGATGCCTATCTGCATGAGGGAAGATAACGAGACTGATGCTGATTTCACTGCTCGGCAGCGAGATCATGCAGAAGTGCGGATGAAATATGATCTCGAACGTAAGAAATGGGGCATTTCAAACCGCAAGTGCTTGATGGTGGCTAGGTCCACAATTTCAGATGCAATAAGAGGGTCTATCCCAGATTATGATACCGTCACAGAGTATCTTAAGAAGGTGGAGAGTTAGTTCATTGGCTCTTCAAAGGTTTATGCCAGTACTTTGATCAAGAAATTGTTCAATAAGAAGTATATTGGTGGCGGTATCAGAGAGCACATACTGAAGATGAGCAACACAGCTTCGAAGCTGAAGTCAATGGATTTGGGGCTCAAGGATGAATTCTTGATTCATTTGGTTTTTGCTTCCTTGCCAAGGAATATGAAACTTTTATTGTTAATTACAACATGCAGCCCGATAAGTGGGATATAGAGAAGTTCATCGCAATGTATGTTCAAGAAGAAGAGATGCTAAAATCCTTACAGGGTGACTCTGCTAACCTTGTGAAGGACAACAAGAAGAAGAACTTCATTAAAAATACCAAATCTCAAGGGAAAGCCCCTCAGAATGACCACCATCAGAAGAACAATAATGCTCAAGTTGAGAAGGATCAGTGTAAATGGTGCAAGAAGCATAGACATTACCAGAGGGACTATCCAGACTTCCTGAAGAGCCTTCTGAAGAGAGATAAGGATTTCATTACATTCATAGATGAATCCTTGTATTTAATTTATGCAAAATCTACTTGGTGGATTGATTCAGGTGTAACTGTTTATGTTATAAATTCATTATAGAGATTCTGTACGAGGAGAACCCTACAAAGAGGAGAAAGAAGGATTAAAGTAGCAAATGAAATTGAAGCTGAAGTTGAAGCCATTGAAGATCTCTCTCTAGAATTAGATGATGGTTTTAGACTACAGCTTTCAGATATTCTTTATGTACCCTCTTTACGTAGAAACTTGATAAGTGTCTCACGACTAGATGATGATGGATATGATTGTCATTTTGGTAATGGCAAATGTTAGATTGTGATTAATAATAAGTGTGATGGTCTTGCCTTCCGACAAGACAAGCTTTATTTATTATCACTTTCTAAGAATATGAATGATGTGAGCACTGAGAATGAGAATGTTTCCTCGTCTATGAATGCAACAAATAAGTGAAAGAGAGTGCATGATGTATCTTCAAAATTATGACATTGTCATTTAGGCCATATTTCGAGGGGGAGAATAGAGCGATTGATTAATAAATCAATTCTTCCGCCTTTACAATTTTTAGATTTAGAAAAATGCATAAATTGCATAAAAAAGAAAGTACGTTAAGAAAATAAAGAAAGATGTCAAACAAAGTGTAGGAATTTTAGAAATAGTTCATACAGACATATGTGGTCATTTTCCTATGAAGAGTGTGGATGATTATGATTCATTTATAACATTCACATATGATTATTCACGTTTGGGCTATATTTATCCAATTAAGGAAAGATCGAAAGTATTGGATAAATTTAAAATATTTAAGACTGAAGTAGAAAATCAGCATAACTTAAAAATTAAGGTAGTAAGGTCCGACCGTGGGAGAAAGTACTATGGTCGACACACCCCATATCGCCAAGTTCCTGTACCCTTTGCAAGGTTCTTATAGAAAAATAGCATAGTAGCCCAATATTCTACACCGGGCGAGCCTCAACAGAAATGAGTAACTGAAAGACGCAACCGTACCTTAATGGATATGATGAGAAACATGATAAGTTACTCTACCCTACCGATAAGTTTATGGATGGAGATGTTAAAAACCGTCATTCATATTCTTAATCGAATGCCAAGCAAATCGGTGCCCAAAACACCGTATGAATTATGGACAGGAAAGTAACCCTCACTTAACAAGCAGTAGTATGATGATGATGATGAAAAGTTCTGCCACTTGATTTCAGTGCCTGAAACTCTGAAACGCCTACGTCGCTACTGTAGTGGAGTACTTCTTGTGGCATGAAAATAAAGAATTTTTTTTCAGTTCATAACAAGGTTTTTAAGGTGGATTGGCGTGTGGCAGATATGAGTCAGTAAAAACCTGAAACTCTGAAATGTCTTCATTGGTGACACCAAAAATTACTGTTAGACCATGTCTCATTGTGATGTGAATGTGATTTGGTTTATTAGCAGAGGCCATGTAGCAAGACAAATAAACCAACAGGCCTATGCCTATCTGCATGTGGATTGTATTCCTCAGCCAGGCCACATCTGAAACATCAGTTCAGTTTGCCAGTTTCAACTTTCTACTGAACCTCAATCATAAAACACTTGCTAATGAACAAACAACAGAACCATCGATATATACAGAATATAGCCATAAAAGAAAACCTAGTAATACAAATCACTTAGGCAATCAGGCGTCCTGCACAATTGGAGATCCACCCAACTACAAATTTCTATATATAATAAGTAGAGGAGTACAGTATAACACTACCGCCACCAGCAGCAGCGAATTTGATATTTTCCGTACGAGATGCATGATCCATGTAACTGCCACGGACGGCTGTGTGACGGCGAGTCATAGGCCACACCGCCACAGAAGAGAGCAGGTGAATCTCTTGTTGCGTCGCGCTGTTGCATCAGCAAACGTCGAAACTCGAAACGGACCACACAGCGTGGAAACCCCCGGTTTCCTTTGCTTGTCTGTTCGCCTCCCACAGTTTGGCTGACTCGACTTCTAAATCATTAGGTTTAGTATGGATTGGCGTATGGCAAATGTGAGGAAGTAAAAAACTGAAACCCTGAATTATCTTCTTTGATGACACCAAAACGTTCCTACGCTACTGTACTGGCGTGGAAATAAAATGCTTTGAACTCAATGCAGAGAGCTGAGAGTTTCTGGGTTAATTTTAATTTACCCATGGTGATGTGATTTGGCTTATCGGTACAGGCCAACTAGCAAGACAAATAAACTAAAGCATGTGACACTAAAAAAACGAACCGCTAATGTGACACCAATCGTTGGGGCGCAGGCGTGCTATAATTTGACGTCCGTCCACCAACATACTACTACTACTCCCTGCATACAAAAAAATATATATATAATTCTTATTTTTGAGAAATCAAGCGAGTTTAAATTTAATTCAAATATATAAAAAATAATATTTATAATACTGATTAAGTAGCATTAAATTTAATCATGAAAAATATAGTTTTATAATTTATCTATTTGAACTTGTAAATATTAGTAACATTTTCATTAAACTTAGTTAAAATTAAGAAAGTTTGATTTAATTCAAACTATGTTAACAACACCACTCTTTCAATATCTTTTATTTCAATGATTGACAAATGCGATCCAAATTTCATGTGCGGGTTCTATTTAGGGAGACACACTAGCTTCAATTTTAGGCCTATTTTGCAACAGTACGAAGATCAACAAGCGCTTATGTTAAGAACTTTTCATAAATTGGAGATTACACTATTGAACCTCTTTGCGTCCTTCGGATGTCGTTCGATATCTAGAATTTAAATTGTCATAAAGTTCTTTGTTTTTCTTAATTGTTGGATCATAATAAGTTGGTCCGATTTCTCATTAAAGAAGATGGAGTCAGATACTTGTTTCCGTTATTAAAGAAACAATAGAAACACCACTGGCGAATTTGGTACTCTCTCCGTCCAGAAAAGAATACAATTCTAGCACAGTGTCACGTTTTAGGAACTTAAGTTTGACTAATTATAGATAAAAAAAATATTAATATTTATGATATCGAACAAATACCTTTAGATTAATTATGAAATATATTTTATAGTAAATGAATTTGGAGTCATAAATGCGAATAGTATTCACACAAAACTTGGAGGAATCTGGATTTTATGAAATATATTTATGATAAGGGCCTGTTCACTTGTCTGAATTTTGGAGAAATCTGAATAGTTTGGAGGAATGCTGGAGGAATTTGTGAGAGAAAAATGCTGTTCCGAATGAAAAAAATAAGCGAATCATGGGTTTAAGGGCACGCGAACCCGTCGTTGCATTCTTTGCCGGAGACGGGGAGTAATTTCTGTATGAGTCTACGAGATGAGTGACAGCATGACTCATGATAACAGCCAGGGACGGCGAGTCATCTCATAGGCCAGAGAGAGAGGGCAGGTGTCTCTGTTGCATCAGCAAACGTCGAAAGGGACAGCGCAGCGTGGAAACCATGTCCTCGAGCCCGCTGGTTTCCTCTGCCTCTGTCCGCCTCCCATAGTTTGGCTGATTCTACCCACTTGTCCCAGAGCAGAGCATGTGGTGAAAACCTGCAGCCTCACTCGTCTGATTCTGTGCGTGGCAAAGGAAGAAGTTCCACACGGGTGGCCTCAGAACCGATCCCATGAGATTCATGTCGAAATATATATAGTGGACACTGGACAGATCACATATCAATAAAGCGCAGGTGAAGAGAATCGTTGAATTGATGAATATGATACGTACACAATTCAGAAAGACATTCAGTGAGTGAGAAAGAAAAAGGCTATTGGATCAGGGCTCCACGGAAAAACACCCGATTTGTCTCACCAGGACAAGAAAAACAAGAAGTTCCACGGCTGGCTTCGTCGGGTGAGTTGCAAATTTTGCCACATCTCTCGATGCGATTTCCTGTTAGGATTAGGATTAGTGAGACACAGAATTGCAGAGTACCAGGCTCCGTTGCATCTCATCGATCATTGCTTCAAACAGTCCCTCCCGGCCCTCGTACACGTGAGCGCGACGTAACCTCACGTAACTACACGTGTGCGCGACGTAACTACACCGCGGCACACGGGCTTGTTCGTTGATTTACTGAGAGAAAAATATTGTTCTTGCGTTCAAAAAGTATGGCTCATGCCTGATCGAGGTGTGCTGGCTGGACACGGCCGCTTCAAAAAGCCCAAGCGGCCAAGCCGCATTCGGAGCAAGTGGCTAGCACACAGGCACAGCACTAGCAGCGCGCCGCATTTTCCAGCAGCCAGCCGAGGCAGTTAAACCTCGGCGTCCGCGCGCGTCCTCAGCCGCTCGCGCTCTGCACCCGGTTTTCAGGAGCTCCCCCCACTGTTTTCCACGCGGGGCCGGCCGTGTCCCCAAAACCACGTGCCCCGCACGCAGCAGCGACGGCACACTCCCAGCCCCGGCAAACTCGCCCTCGCCCCGGCCCCTTGGCTGGCTATAAGACCACCGGCCGCACCACACGGTCTCGCCAAGACAGCAAGACGTAAGCTAACACGAGGACACAGCCACCGAACCAAGCAGCGGCCGGGCGGGCGCATCGAGCTAGCTAGTCCTCGACCGATCATAACATACGGGTGGAGATAGATGGCGAGCGGGGGCGGCAAGGCGAAGGCGGCGTCGTGGGCGGCGGCGATGAGCGTGGGCACCGTGGAGGCGCTCAAGGACCAGGGCGGCCTGTGCCGCTGGAACTACGCGTTCCGGCAGGCGGCGCAGCAGCAGCGCGCCAGGAGGCCAGCAGGCGCGAGCGGCGCAGGCGGCCCCGGCAGCAGCGCCTCAGGCTGCGCCGCGGCGGCGAGGAGGAAAGCCAAGCAGCAGGAGGAGGAGCTCCGGACGGTCATGTACCTCAGCAACTGGGGTCCCAACAACTAGCTACGAACTAGCTGGTGATCGTCTGATCGAGCAGTCAGGACTTGTCTGGATGCAAGCCCCAAGCCTCCCAGGCGAGAGCTGGCCGGGCAACAATCTGATCTGACCCCCAGCGTCTAGGATTGCTCTGCCCGTCAGGCAACCTTGCCTAGCTAGATTATTAGGCGCTAGCGTTTCGTTACTGCTCTAGTTTGTTGTACGAACGACAAGGGCAGCCCTTGTGGGCGGATGAATCATCCAACATGCATGTATATGCGTGGATGAGCATGTGTACGCCAGGAAGTTGATGAACACGATGTACACCATGCGCAAGAGCTTAATTCTGCATAGTTTCATCAACTGTCCATGAGACGTAGATGGTGGATTGCTTTTTATTCCGTTAATTAAAAAAACAAATATTTTTTCTTCTTAATTTACTCCATTAAAAATGGAGTAATGTACATGTGGCTTTGGGATAGCAAGATTTTAATAGCCCCCTCCCTTCAAACTCAAACTAATGTTGTGCCATACAGATGCATAGTCTTTTATAACGGTCCAAACCTCCTGCTTCCCTGGATGCTCATGCCCCGGCACGCCTCCTACCGCCACCGCCACTACCTCGTCAGAGCGAGGAATTGTGTAAGACATGGTGGTATGCTGAAAGTTCTTACAGACCCTACTCAAATGCTGAAAACAGTAAAGAAAATGTCACTTAACAACACTCTGCAATTTCAAATATGAAGTCCTCGAACCGTTTATTGAAGCCAACAACCTGGAATCCGAAGGTTCTAATGCGATTTCAGAGATTTGAAATCCTAGTTACAATTTCTCTAGACATAAATCTGAAACTTTCCAGCTGAGCATCCAAAGCCGGGATTTTGTAAGTTTTCATGATCACATTTGTTTTTAGGTTCTTCCGGTTATATCCTGCCAAAAAAGGAGGTAGTGGCAGTGTGGACCCATACAGTGACAGTGTACCACTTTTGTTCTAAATCCACCTCTTATCTAGTCAGCTCCAGTCGCTCATTGGACGGGGATTTCACAGGATAACTGAGAAGTCCCTGTCCACTCCACCCACCACATTCCTAATTCGCTAGACCGACCCTGTGTGCTGAAACCTGTCGCGGCAGAAAGAAGCAAAGCTAACCTAGCACACATCACACTAATTACCTCTAGCACTAGCACGCCAACATGCTAACCCTGAAACTGACAGGCCGGCCCCAACTCAAAGCAAATCAAAGCTCACCGGCTGGCCCCATCCATGATCCATCTCCCCTGGCACCAGATTCCTTCCCTGCGGCCGCTTCCATCAAAGCGTTTGCTACTAGCACAGTAGGCCGCTTCCCTGTCGCCATTTCGTTTTGTTCTCACTCGGCCACCGGATGCTCAAAATCCGGCCGCTGACGACGACGCCGGATGTGTCGTCCACGAACCTGCAGAAATGCTCTCCCACATATTTGCGCACACCGGAAACGAATGTCGTGTTACGGACCGAAACAGCGGGCAGTTGTGCTGTGTGCTTAGCACAGCCGCGCTGCACTCCGACGGTTTTCGGAACTGAATCGCACCGTGCTCTACCTCGCATATATATTCAGTATTCACACGGCTGCCGTCTAGTGCCGTGCTATTACAGCAGCAGCAGTACAATCACTGGTTCAGAATAGCAGTGGTGGGTTTGGTTGTTCTGTTTGCAGCATCGCATCGATGAGCCTGGGGTACGCGAGCAGGATGGCGTGGCGAGCGGCGCAGGCCGTGGTCGTGAGGGCCAGGCAGCCGCCTAGCAGGCCGATCTCTGGCGCTGTGAAGGCGAAGCCGGGGGCGGCGGCCCAGCGGGCGCAGGGAGGACAGGCACAGGCTGGTCTCACCGGCGTGTCCGCGGAGAAGGCGGTCGCGGTGGAGAAGCTGAGGAGGAGGAGGAGGAGGGCGGAGAAGGACGAGAACGTGATGCACCTCGTCTGCTGGGGACCCAATTAGGCTAGGCTAGGCCGCTAGGGTTCTAGCTCTATGTAGTACGGTTTTGTCACCGCTCTGACTTCTGAGAGAGGAGTTAGAGAGACGTGTCTACGATGATGATATGCGTGTTTGTTCACTGTAGTACCTGTAATTATGTATACACGGATATATACAGGGTAGTGTTCCCGATGAGGTGACCTGTGTTCTGGGGGTTGCCGGAGCGTCAGTCAGCAGCGAGGGATAGCGGATCCGGTGCGCTTCGAGCAAGTCAAGAGGCCTTGCTCGTTGTTGTAGCTCAGGTCGTGGAAACCTCCCTGCCTGCTGCTATCTGTTTGGGGGGGACACGTCATACTGCAATTTCCACGAGAACAGAGATGGCTAGGCCAACCAGGTGACGGTTCGAGGAAACAAGCAAAGAGACGCATTGCAGGGTGCAGCATCGAAATGTTGCCGTAACCTTCCCAACACGCCAAGAAAAAAACTTGTTTCTGAAAAATATCAGCACGAAAATGGGCACTGCAGAAGTGCAGATAGCCAGATAGTAGAAAGATAAACTGCGTGATGTGTTATGTGTACATGCACATGTAGAAACATCTACAGACCAACACGAAGTCTTGTTCATGTTCCCAAGAATCAACGTATGGATGCCTTTAGATATTAGATCACGGCTAAATAGTCGTTTTGGTCTATGAACTCTCGGTTTTATTCTTGAACTTTCAAAACGATCGTTTTAGTTCTCAAACTTTACTTTCGGACTTAATTTCATTTTAGAACTATAAAGATGATCGTTTCCGTCATGAAATTTAGCATTTTGGGCCCAATTTCATCCATAAACTACTAAAGTGCATTTTGTTCTTTAAACTTTTATTTTTCAACTCAATTTTGTCTATCAAAAAGAAAACTTTATATTTTAGACACAATTTCATCCATGAATTATCAAAATGCATTTTTACACAACTTCATCCTTCGTCTAGCAATACTCACGACATTGTTAGGTACTTTCAACATTTGTATTTATATTCTAAGATGGATATAAATATAGATATAAATATTCTTAAATATGAATTCTTTTTATCCTATGGATAAAAATAATTATTCTATACACATGGTTATTAATTGAGCCTAACACTAGAAGTAGCTGAGAAAAAAAATTATAGATCTACTATTGTTTCAATATATCCATGTATTCTTAAGGAATAGCGTGTGAAGCAACTGTAATTGCTCCCACAAAAATTATTTATAGTCGGATATATATAAATGATATCATTATAAGGTAATATTAAAAATAACAGTTTAGAATTATTAATGGCTAGTAAAGAGTTTTTGGATGAATATTATTTTTCTATCTCCAATCGCTCCCAAAATGCAAAGTTTGAGGACTCAAATGATCATCTTTATAGTTTTAGGATGAAATTGAGCATAAAATACAAAGTTTAAGGACTGAAATGATCATCTTCATAGTTATAGGATGAAACTGAGCCTAACAATAGAGTTTGAGGACTAAAATAGCCGTTTTGAAAGTTCAAAAATAAATCTGCCTTAAGATCTATGTAACAAAATTTACATCTTGTTTTCAACCTCAAACAAAACAACCGTGAAGAGCACTAGTTGTCTAGCTAGACCATCTTTGACATAGCAGTGTGCTCCAGCACACACACACTACACAAGATCGATGCTAATACTCCTTCCTACTAGGTGTTGGGCCCCCAGACGGAGAGGAACATGACGGTGCGCAGCGCCTGCTCGGCGCGGCGCCGCTTCTCCTCCTCCGCCTTCCTCCTGGCCACCGCCGCGGCGCTCGCCCTTCCCGATTCCACCGACCCGGCGCCCGGCGCCCTGCTGCCGCCGCCGCTCCTCGCCATCGACGCCGACGACGACTGCGCCTTGTCCTTGACCGACCTGCCCGTGCTCTCCCGCACCGCCTGCGCCGCCCGCGCGCCCACACGGCTCATGTACCTCAAGCTCATCGCCCTGCAATTGCTCGCTTTGCGACTTTGTGTTGTGGATTGACGTGGAGTGCGGAGAGGCGCGCGGGGGCCTTTTATACCGCAGCGGAAGGAGCCAAGCAGGACGCGCCTCTGCCTGTCTCTCTGCTTTCTGGTGGGCGCGCGGGGAACGTGGTTTGGCTTGGCACCGGGAGGATTATCTCAAACAGCGGCGGGTGTTAGCTGCGGACGCAGAGCACTCCAGATTCCAGAAGGTGGTGTTTGTCGCGTCGCTGATCTTCTTATCCTTATCCTCGCTCACATCACATGTGACGCGTTCTGCCTGTCGTGCCTCTGACAGATTACGTGTGTGACTGAAAATTGCTCCTCTATGGGATATGCTGCTGTTTCTGACACGGTATCAGATGCGCCTGTGAATCTCTTCCGTTACAAAAGTCGTTTCCACGATGCAAACGTCTCAAATTATCCAACTGAGAATCAGGCATAGAAACAGATGCACACAGAAATTTTTAGTCAGTGAAATATAGCCGGCCTATACAAGGCTGTTAAACTTGAAATTTACAGAATATAAACTGTAGATAGCAAAATGAGCAGTTTTGCTAACAGCAGTGGTTAACTTCTGAAATCTCCACCCCGTGAAAAAAAAGCAGTATCACTAACAGCAGCAGTGAACGCTCTGAAATGAATTCTAAACTCCGGACCGCATGCACAACTCAGCACGAACGCCGGACGGGTTTCTAAATTCTAACTGAGATGAGCGATGTCGACCTCGTCAGGGATCTTGAAGGTGGCCGCCGCGCCGAACTTCTTCCTCCCGTCCTCCCACTCGTCCTCGTCCTCCAGGCTGTTGCTCTCGTCGTCCTCGTGGCTGTGGCACGACGGGGACGACGGGTCGTTCACGCTCTTCGACCTGCACGGGTCGTTGGCCAGCATGGCCACCTGACGGAGGTTGGAGATCTCCACGACCACGGTGTCGTCCTCCTTGGGGAGGGGCTGCTTCCATGGCTCCCCATCGATCCTCATGAACGTGTGCTCCGCTGCTCCCTTGTGGAACTCGAAACGGATTCGGTGGGCCTGAAAGCAAAAAAACAGTCAGCAATCTTCAATATCCTAGTTTGGTGCAGTGTGTGCCGAACTGCTGACAGAGTAAGTAGTTCACCTGCGCTAGACGAGTTCCATGGCCATTAGGAGCCAGCAAGATGAGCCCATGCCAGGCGTCGCGGAAGCCGACAATCTCGATAAGGCCATCATCAACGTAAGGTGCAGTCAGGTCTCTCTGCATATTGCCATGAAATGAAAGCTTATGAATCTCTGCCAAGTGCAGATAGTATGTCATCAACACAACCATGGAGTCTGTAACATGTTTGAAGGAGGAAAACTCACGTCTTGAACTTTCCTAGAGCTAGGTGTTCCCCAAGGATTCAATCCTCCCGAGAAGCTTGGAAAGTTGAGGCAGATAACTGATTGAATGCTGAAACAAGAGGGGCAATGTTTGCCAGTTTTTATAATAGTCCATAATTTTATTTCTTACCAATAATCAATACACCTCGATTGGAAGTTTGGGAAGTCGGATATGGATTAAAGCAGCAGGGATTTCATATGCACAAAATGAAAATTAATAGTAGTACATGGATATGGCTGGGTAACAATGATATTACCTGCGAGGAATCTTGAGCTCTTCCCATTGGCTACCAGGTCTTTTCATGATCTTCACCTTTGCAAGTTGAGAAATGTTCCTGAAAGTGGAAGTTGTATAGGTCATATATCAGAGGTCAAGGAATACAGAGACTGTTAAAGTGATGGTGAAGGAGTTCCTTCTACAGACAGAACTAATGCCACCATACTTCGATACTATAAACTGAACATGCTGATATAGAAAAATGAAGTATATTATGATCAAAATGAGAAGCATTACAGGCTGCATTAGTGACTCAGTACCTTGAAGAAAGATGGTTTAGGGAATGTTTAAATCCAAGTTTAGCATATGTACCCTGCATCAAAGAAATGAATTATACTAACCACGCTGATGGGGTTTGCAAATCCTAATGACCCATCAAGTTAAGTGAAAAAAGAGTAGTATTCGAAAAAATAAAATAAAAATATAGCATACCTGATTTCTTAGCTGGTGTCTGAACTTCTCTGGATTTCTCTTTCTTTCAGAGTGGAATTCATAGGATACTTGTGCGTCCATTCCTGCAGTATGTTCAAATTATGACTATCATGGTTACTAACCTTCTCCTGTATCTACTGCAAACAGGAACACATAAGGATTTACTGGGACATCACAATTCCCTGTTAGAAATGGCGAAAGTTTGCATCTACTGTATTGTAGGTACCACACACCATCAAACATTCTTGATGAAAATGTTTATGATTCTAAGTGGTAGAATGAACAGACTACAGAGAACTCTTACCCAAGCTAAAATAATTCCAGAATCCTCCACGGAATGTGTGGTAGCCCTCCTGAAAAAGGAAAGTCAATAAGATGCTGCTCTATATTACATATGGCACTTAAAACAAGAGCATGACTATCAAAGTCTGCCATTACATTATAAGTAAAAGTAACAGAAAAAGGTTGCATCTGTGAAAGATATTTCTTACCAAATTGAGAGAATCGCAAGCTGATACACGGTGGAAAGCATGCAATGAATGTGGAAGATCTAAGGGAGCAATAGGATCGCATGGGCCTTCCTGTGGAATTCGCATCCTCATGATGATATGCCAACTGAAACAGAAAAATACAACTACAAGTTAAACCGAGTGTTTTCTTTCGTACGCTACACATAAGGACATGTTCTAATGTTGCTAAGATAAGTGGAACAATAATTGGAAAAGAGCATAAAACAGTTCGCCATATGAGATAGACGAACGAGCTCATGCAGTGTCATGAGCAAAACATTATCTTTAGTTCTTTGTAAGCAAGATGATACCTATCAATATTCATTTCTCTTGCTCCTTTTACTTGACCCAGGAATGATTTCACTGCTGCTTGGTCAGTAGCTGGATTCTTCTTTCCCTGCAGTCAGATTAAAATACAATATTGATTTTCAGAATTGTAAAACTTGGTACAAGCCCTATAACTCCTAAAAAACATGGCAATTGAACTGGCAGAATTGCATGGAAACAACATCATACTAATTTAATAACAAATTTCCCAATTTCCTACATTAAAATGAAAAGTTGTGTTCCTTAACAGAGACTGATGCTCGGGCATAACATTTCTTTTAGCAAACATTAATAAAAATAGTGTGTTTCTTGTGGCTAGCTTTTATGGTTTTATTGTGTTTGTTTAACAGTCAAACAAGAAATTTAACTATATTTCTTCATTTGCACAAAAAACATAAATTTTCCAGGCACAAAAAACAGAGATGTAGAATATCAATCATAATTAGGAATTTAGTATGCTCAAAATAAGCAAAAGACGTTAATGTACCCATCCAAATGAAAAAGGGAGGTTGTTTCCGGTTCCTAGAGGCACAGTAGCAACAGGAGGGGAATGTGATAGCTTCAGATCACTAACTACTCCAAGCAACCAACTTGCCGTGCCATCACCACCAGCAACCTATATTTAAAAGATCCTTGGTTAATAAAAGGACATATCTAACTGGAAATTCATTGAACTCACAAATCCAAAAGTAGGTTTCTCACAATTAGCCTTAAGCTCTTCTGAATTTGAGTAGCAATGAGGTCACCGTTAGACTTGAGCTTTTCAAAGTTGCAGTATAATCTGTGTAGAACCTTATCAGGAGCCTCTTCTGAGAGATCAAAAACCTTTGAAAAAAAATAGAGTGGATCCAACAATGAGAAAATGATTTGAAGTACTACAATAGTATAGTGTAGGGGAATGCATATTTTTGGTGTTACAGCATTGATAAACTGCTAGCTATTTACCTGCGCTTCATTGAGAAGTTCACGGTATGTTTTTATCAGACTGCTTCCCAGTTGGCCACCACTTTTAGAATTGATGAAGACTACCACAGGGCAACATGGCACACTATCAACAGTGACTCGTTCAGAGTCCGGCTTCAGTATGTAATCAGGGATGTAGTAGTCTGTCAGTGGCCCGCATGAGCTGTGGCAGGAACCATTAGTGCCATTTCTGTGTAGTTCCATCCTGCAAAAACAATTTGATGAGTAAATCATAATTGATTCCCCCCGCTCCTCCATCATCAACAATGCGGTGCAGGAGCAGGAGAAGTAGAAAGAAAATTAGAAGGTGCAGGATGGCCAAAATTAATTGTAATGCTAGATTATTTCACCACAGCCATCTTGTTTACAAAATCTCAAACCATTAAAGAAAAAAAAAACATGCTATCCACATTTTACAGGATTGTTGATGTAGTATCTCTATAGCGACAAAAAGTAATTTGAGCAATCACCAATAGGAACAGGAAATATTCCCCTAAATAAAACATTATTAAAAACCACCTACAAAAAGGAAATATGCTAGAACGAAGAGAACATTATTAAAAATTCCTTACTCCTGAAACTATTCTCGCCCAATTTTGAATATCCTCAATTCGCATTATTATATATTGCTGTCTCTTAATACTATATGCTACTCCATGTAACAAGAAACAAAAAACAGCGTAAAATATGACAAAGTATACAAAAAGCGTGTAGCCTAGAGCGAATAAAGAAATCGGAACCTACTGATTCTTTTCGCAACTATTTCTATAATCATACTTTGTTCGAAAGATCTTTTTTCGAAAAGAATAATGGAAGTAGAGAGATCAGATCGCAATGTCAACGGTTTTCCTCGGTGAAACAAAACAATGCCACAATGCTCCCACAATGTCTGCAAAACTAGCAGCAACCGAGTGAAATTGTGCGCCAACGAAACAAAAATGGGGATGCCAAGCCCATGGACGGGAGGGTCGGGAGGCTAGGCTTGACCCTGTGCGCATCCGGGCATGCAATCAGAGTACGCGGGGAGGAAAGGTAGAGTGCAAGAACCAACCACCGAGCCGAGGCAAGGATCGAGATCCTAGCAAGATCTCGATTACCGGCAAGGGCACCGTAATTGGAACACGGCATCCAAATAAAGGCCAAGAAAGAAAGAAATCCGCAGGCAAGATCCCCCGTGAGAAGACAGAGCAGAGGCGGTCGGTTCCCTGGAATTTACCTGGAATCCCAAGAATCGGGGCGTCCTCCCCGCGTCCTTTGGTGTGGATTCGGCTCCCCGAGGACAGGAACTGGGTGTGGGTTTGGGCCTGGATGAGAGGGAGGAGAGGCAGGTATTAATAGGGAGACCCGAGACCCGACGGAGGGGAGGCGAGGCGAGGACGGCGAGGAAGGAAGCAGCGGAGAGAGAAGAAAAGGACCTCTGGACCTCCGTTCGAATTGCGGTCGTTCGATGGTGCTGGCAATTGTCCGCCTCCGGAGCTGCTGCATCCACTGGCGTTGGACCGCATCGCGTCACGTGATGGCAGCACGTCCTCGCTTTCCTTTGTGCTGGTTAACCTGCCAAGTTTACATTGTTTCCTCCTTTCCCAAATTATATGGTTCATTAATTATAGCTGTCAGAAGTTACAAAATACAACAACGTCAAATTGGTAATAATTAAGCTGTTCATAAAATATGTATTGATATTGTATTTTCCGAATTTTAGATGTTAATATTTTCCATAAAACACTGGTCAAAATTAGTGAAGTTGGCCTAAAGCAGAGGTAACAGAGGGAGTAACTATTAGTTGAAGTTGCAATTTATGTAGCATTATTGGTATCAGTCACAATCTCAATCTTTTTTTTTTCACAAGTTGGTTATGGGGTCTTCGTATTGTTGTTTTAACTAACGTGTTCTCTAGTGTTATTCCTCAGCAAAAAGAAACATATTATGTAGTGGTACTAGCAATTTGAGACAAGCTTGTACCATGACTAGCATCCCATTCAAAATATGATGCCGATTTATGTCATCAAACCTCGTATAATATTAGGCCCTGAAGCATTTTACAATGTGGTAAATAGTCATATATAGCTAGTCCAACAGATTATTTGAGTTGGTAATTGGTATAGCTACAGCAGTGGACACGGACCAAAAGAATCAGTAATACCATTTCATCCCTCAATTCACCAAAACAAACAGAAAACTAGAATAGCCAAATCCTCCTAACCAAACAAACGCTACCTAAAAGTGTTTGTTGGTAGTAGACGACAACAACACAACTACTGCGCCTCGAGCTCAATAACATATAGTCTCAACTTGTTTCAGCTTATTCTCTCTCACATAACGCTATTGAATAAGCCAAAATAATCCTGAAGCGGATCAGCCGAACACGCGACATCGCCGTCACCGGTTGGCACAGGTCATCATGTAAAATCCAAAGCAGCGGCCAATGCCCGTGCACGGCCCAGTGTCTAGAACAAAACGCGAAGAAACGAAACGAAACGAAAAATAGCCTGCTTATGCAAGCAGCGACCAATCAGTCGTTATCGCGAGAGCCGTTCGGTAGTTTTAATGCTACTAGTCGCTCATAAGGACCTGTATGAACACAGAGCAAGAGCATAGTAGTAATAGTTTTTTCTCGAATACGCAAAAGATCTACGCATCTTTGTATTAAGACCGAGAAATAATAAACGTTACGACGACGCGCCACGAACATGACACACTAGGGAAAAATGTTATATAATCGGCTCTGTCCTTCCTAGTAGAAGGTGATCATAAGCTATTACTCGCTAATCACACTACCTAGCCTATCACCGGCGATCAGATATGCCGCCTTGCGCGGCGCCTAGGCCACTCTCCCTGTGGGTCCGGAAGAGCTCTCGCATTGCCTCATCATGCGAGGGGTTAAGCTAGTCGACAAAGCTGTTGTCGTAGGCATCCACGGCTGCCGTGGATGGCCTCGTCTGACCGTCGAGGAACCCCGTCCGCTTCATCATCATCACCTCTCCTCGTTTAGAAGCTGGGACACGTGAGAGTGGTTGTGCGGTGATCCTCCTACTGCGGGGCGGCAACTTTGGTTGTGCCTCCACAGTCGGCTGAGGCAGCGGCGGGAACGGAGATGGCGCCTTACGCGGGATCTTCTCGATGAATCGCTTTAGCCTCTTGGCGGCGGAGTCGGCTGATCGTGGAGGGGTGGCCGCATCCGTGCCTGTGGGTGTGGCGTTGGGGCTTTGTGCGCGCCCCTCAGCATCCACGACGCCGTGTTGTCCCTCTCGAGGTGGTGAGCTTTGTAGACATGCCACAGCATCCACGATGCTAGATTGCTCCGCTTGCAACGACGTGACATGCCCTTGCACAGGCGACAGCGTAGGCGAGCCCGTCGCCAACTTGTCCACCAGCGATGCTTCCTCTTCCTGAGTGGCAGTCGCCCCTGCTGGTCGGCCCAAGGCGAGCGAGGCGGCGAGCTCCTCCAACATTGGGTCAAACCACGTGGGAGGTCCAGTGCTCGCGCACAGCTCCAACACAATAGGGTCTGGCACGTGAAGGTGTGTAGCAGTAGAGGTAGCAGCGTTGTCGGAGTAGTCAGCAGGCACGTCCATGCTGTCATCCCTTGCCGGCTTACTCCGTCGCCCCCTGTGGCACCCTGCTTGGCCCCAACTGATCCGCTGGGGCGCGTGCTGGGAGGCCGGTGGGACGTGGTCACAAGCAGTGTGCCGTGACCGGCCACCACCCTTTGCCTTCTTTGATGTAGCAGACCTAGGCCGCTTGCAATCCCTAGGTGAGGTGGCAGAATTCGTGACAGCGCAGGCAACGCCGTGGCACTGGCAAGTTTCTACTCGGTGCGAGTAGGAGAGGCAATTGAAACATCTGTCGTGAAGCTCTGCGGGGATCCTTCGGGCCTGCGGGAGCTGCTCTGGGCGAGGCTCAACCGAGGCGGCTACAGGTCGCGCTTCCAACCGGAGGAGAATCTCACGCCACCCATCGGCAGTGGGAGCGGAGACCCGTCCACGATGGCCAAAGTGTTGGCGAGCGGGGATGCAGCCATCCATTGGCCGATTAGGCATGCGCACACCTGGCGTGGCGCGGCCGCCACGCTTCTTCTCCGCCCGCCCGTGTCCCATTGCCCATCCGTGTCGCTCCGCCATGGCTCGAGACCACGATTGAACGATACGGGCGGGTGTGGGGGACGCGATTGCCGGCTTCACCGGTCGATTTAACAACATCTAGGTAGTAGGTGCGGGGTGGTCGTCGTCGGACTCCTCGCCGTCGTCGTCCGCCCACCCACCGCGTGTGCCGTGCGCCTCTGAAGGGTAGAAGGGAGCCGCATGGGTGAGTGAGTGAGAGTGCAGTAGCGGTGCTGCGGGGTGGGGCCCGGTGGCGTGGGCCTGCGTCGTTAGCGTGGTGAGGATGGAGAGGAAGTCCGCGGATGCGCTCCGGCCGGATCCGACGGTGGTGGGCATGGCAGCGCTCGTGGCGACTGCTCCTGACGTCGGTGGCGGCGTGGCCGGGTCGGGCTCCTGGTTCCGGTGAGGCACAAGTCGGCGTCGGGGGCAGGGAGTGGAGGGGAGGTGGTGGGGGAGGAGGTGGCCGGTGCCGCCGACGGCTGGGAGGTAGCTGGTGCCGCTGTCGGCAGCGGAGTTGGGCTAGGGTTCCACTGGGGCGGGCTTAGTGGAGCTCGCGGGTCGGTGCCTGGGTTTGGGAGGAGAGGGGAGGTGAATGAGGAGGGGAAGGAGGAGTTGGATGGGGAGGTGGGGGGGGGGCGCCGGCGCCAAGGCCGGCGGGACCGTCAGGGTGCGAGTCAGGGGCGGGGGTGTGGGTCTCTCCTCCTCTGTGCGCAAAATCGCTGCACAGTAGTAGTAGCAGCAGCAGTATAACCGTAGCATATCGTAACCACAGGTCCACGGCGTCGGAGGCTCGGAGCGTCCAAAAGAGAAGAAGAGCCGATCGGATCCGATGATCCGACCCTCGATGGCTGACATGTGATCCTCGCTCGCAGATGACGGCAGGCAGAATCGGGGGCAGAGTGAGTGGCAGACCAGACAGTGCAAGTGGCTGCGCGGTTGGTTGGCGCGCTGCACTTGCTTCCTAATCCACTCGTTTGGGACCCTCCACCTGCACGTCAGTATGTACCCACACCAAGACGGCCAGACAGGCAGACCCAGACCGACCCAGACGCCGTGCGGCCGTGGTGGTGCCTGCCGGTGCCTCCTGCTGTGAAATGTTCGCTGGGTTTGTTTCATGACTGAAACTGAAAGTATCGTTGGTTGATGTGACGTGAGAAAAAAATATTATTTGTTGACTGAAAAAATACGGTTTATAACCTAAACACGCCAGTGATCAGGGTGATGAATGAAACTGGCGGAAGCGCGGACGCGTGACGCGTCCTGCTGGCGCGTGCGCAGGCGCCAATCGCCGTTTCCTCGTCTTTGGCTTGAATTTCCCGGCCGCTCGGTCAGTTTCCTTTCCACTCGTTCATCTCACGACTGCACGCGCCTGCACACGCAGCGCGACGCGCCGCCGTCGAACGCCCGGCTCGCGGATGCTTAGCCGCGTAGGCCAACGCGAAATTGCGAGACCGTCACCGGAGCTTCGGAAAAGCGCGTTTACTTAGCACAGAAACGACAAGAAGCGAAGCGGATAAATTAACCTCGCTCCGGTTGAATGATTCAACCTTTTGTCCTTTTCCCAAGGGGTTTAGGTAATGAAATAAAAAAAGGGGTTCACTCTGTTACATTGGTTGGTTTCATCCAAACCAAACCAAATACACCAATAATAATTTTTTCTCTCACACTAAAACCAAAGACCAAATTAAATCCAAACCAAAAGCTCAAAACCGATTCGACGACCGGCGAAACAGGCCGAATGCTAGTACTCCATACTCCTACGTTGGAAACATTGTGTTGAACCACCGAGTCAGGAAGGATGAGTGGAATGCAACGACACTGCTAACCGGTTTTGCTTGGTTTCATCAAAATTGAGTTGATTCATCATCATCTTGTCTCTTTCGAGCATGTGGCAAGATGGCACTATTTATCGCACTTATTCATTATTAAAAAAGTATTGCACTTATTATGTGCTTTCGTGGAAGATATCAAATGGCTATAGACCAATCTAATCTAGTACTGTAATAATGTTCCAAAAATATATATCGACCTAGCTATTTGTAGCTAGTATAGAAGGGTCCATCCTATTTTAACCACAAAGATATTAAAGATATGAAGGCACGTCGAATCGGCGGCCTTCTAGGATGTCCACATAAGTTCTTTTTATTTGGTGCGTTGGATCGAAATTTCACGGCTCAGATGAGATAGGTGAAACAACTGCACGTATTAAATGAAGTACGGCTTTCTGCTGGTTGTACGAGGCATGCAAATGGACGGTGGCGGTGGCGCATAGGAGAGGACGGTGGATTCTCGACATGCATGCATGGTCGGTGTCGTATGGTGGTCGGCACGCATCCTCGCACGGTGGTCTTGCCGCTGGGGCCTTGCTTGCATGCATGCAAAAGCTGCTGACATTGTTTACTTCACTTTGCTCGCTTTCACAGGATAACTGGTAGCCCGCAAAAAAATATCTCGTCCCCTCCAATCGGCATCCTGTCGTCTCCTCCGCTCTCTCGTCATCGCTGTCACCCTGCCCTCTTCCTTCCCTGGCCATTGCTCCACCTCTCTCACAGCGCCGCCCCTCCCCATCGCTTTGCACCGGCGGTGCGCCTCTCCGGCCTTTGCTCCGCCCCCCTCTTGCGGTGGGGAGGCGGCGACCGACCCTTTTTCTCGCCGTCGAGGTCGAGGACGAGGACGAGGAGGCCTCCTCCATCCACATCCACCCGCCCGCCTCGGTTTGTCTTCGACCGCCCTCGCTTACTTTTACTCTTACTCCTCCCCCGTCGTCGGCGTACAGACAACGGTGGACCCGACCCCTACGCGGCGCGACCGGCGCTTGAAGCACGCCCGAAGCGGTTGGTGCCCCTCGGCATGGCGCAGTCTTGCGTGGCGCGCGTCGTGGCCGGTCTGGTTTCTCGGCGAAAACCAATGATGCTCTGCCCAAGGGTCCCACGTTGAGGTCCGCTCCTCCTCCCGCTCGCCTTCCACGCCTCCGTCCAACTCCTCCAGCTTCCTACCCCGCGGCTGTCCGCCGCCGCCGCCGGCCGACCCAGCCCCATCCCGACTTCAAGATCGTGTCTGCTGGTCGCTACCACCACTTCGGTGGCCATCGATTTTGTGGGTTCGTCTTCGTCTTCGCTGTGCTCGCCTCGCCATCGTCTCTCTTCCCTGCGTTCTCCTTCCTCTCCATCACTCCATGCTCCCCAACTGTTGTCTCCTCAACCCTTGCTGTTCTGTGCCATTGCAATTGCTTTCGATGAAATGTCCAAAAGGAGTATGATTGCTAATCTTGGTTGCTATGCTAATCGCCTACCCATGTTTGTAGAAACCACGCCGCCACGATCTCGTCTGCGCCACGATATCCCGTCGTCGCCGTTCTCACCGGTAGCGTCCTTCAACGTGGTCCTCCCTAGTTTGGTGCCCCCGCCATCTTTGGGACGTAGTATGCTGCCTCCCCGCCTACCCATTTGCCATCGCTAGAGGCGGTTTATCCTCCCCGAATGGATTAACGAGATCTTTGGACTCTGTAGTGGGAAATACACCGGTTTGTTTGGAAGACTCAATTTTGAGTTCCGGTGACATAGGCCACTACCTCTTCGCCTATCTATTGTCGGCAAATGGGATTTGTCTTTCATATCTTTGCATTTTGTTCCACCAATTTGTGATGCGACTTTATACATTCTCGATGTGTCTCTTCATCTTCTTTCCAAAGGACCTAGAGATTGGAATTTCGAGTGTAAGTGAATCAATAGCTTCTCTCTCGGTTGCCTTTAATTTAGTGATTCCGAGTTTCCAACCATTCTTTGCAATCTTGATTACGGTTTCATTTCGATTAAATAGTATTTTTACTATCTTTGGCGGAATCTGAATTTTTTTCCCAATTCACAAAGCAAACATTCCATAGTCTTAGCAGCATATTATTATATTAGTTTCTTGGTGTTGGCACCATTCCATCAATTTTTGGGTGTTCCTGAATCCTCTAATGTAGGAGACGCCAACAAATCACTTGGCCTTGCACAGCCGCTTAAATTGTAAAGGTCGGAGGGAGGCGAATGACAGTGATTACACGTAATTTTTTTTTGCATGCCACATACATATTTACTGGACAAATATTTATTGGAATTATCCCTTAATTAACATTCCACAAGGAGACCAGTCCATCTTTAGTTCTTCACAAGCATCGTGTGCCCTCACATACTTATCTACCATATACACATATTTCATTGCTTACTTTTGTATTTATATGCTTGGTTCTATATACGGTGCAGGCTCAGTGAGCTTCAGGTTCTACAACTTCTGGATGTCCTATGTGATAATATGCAAGATTATACCTCAAAGAAGGTAGGAAATAAAGAACTATTTTTTTTAGAATTTGCACTTAACAATATGTTATTGATGCCGCATCCCTTCTGAATGTACCGAGCATTATAAACATGTCATAACAATGAACTAGGTTTTCCCTGTTTACTGTATATGCCTCACGTACTTTGAATATGCTAAGCATCTAGCCACCTATCATATTTTTTTATGCAGTTGGAATGAGGCAAAAAAAGATGAGTTAAAGTAACATAATGGAATAGCTTCGAAACTGGTAATTTGTACCAACTTTTTGCCTCCTGTTTTCTCTTCTGATGGGCTGTTAGTATATTCAAACTGAGAGGCTGAAGTGCAATGTCAATTCATAATTTACGTCACAAAAATAGGCTTATTGCTGGCAATTCAGATTCAGTGATGTGAACACATAATCTTCAAGGATAGTACAAAAAGAAATGGCCTTACTAATTGATCCAACACAAGGAAATGAATTTGCATTTTCTTATGCTAAATCACAATCTTTGAATGCTTGCGAAGCGAAGAGAAGAGAAGCTGTCTTTGGATTTTTTTTGCTTATTTGTGATACAACATTTATACGTATAACGATTGTTCCTAAATATCTAACATTTATAGCTTATTGCCGTTCTTATTGCAGAAAAAGAAGGTCATGCGCAAAGCGCATGCCAAAGGTTTGCACACCTTATTTGGATGATACAATATTTTCATGATAATTTCACAAAATTGGTGATAGAATAGGCAACATACATTGTTTCAAAATTTTCAGTAATTTCCCCAATATTTACCTGCGCAGAACATAGAATGCATTGGTCAACCTAAGAGCGAATTCCCCTTGAATATTTGACAAGACAGGTAATGTTCCTATCCTACGATAGTTAGTTGCTTTCCGCAGAACATACAATGCATTGGTCAGCCTAAGAGCGAATTGCCCTTCAATATTTGGTAAGGCAGGTAATGTTCCTATCCTACCATAGTTAGTTGCTTTCCGGCTTCATTGAAACAGACTTGACTTCGTGCATGTCAGTCTCTCTGTGTGTGTGTGTATATATATACCAATTTAGAGGAATTAGCTATATGCCAATACAGATCCTACATGGTCTTAGCTTACTTGCCAAACATCATCAACTAGATGATATATAGGGAAAGGTCAAGGCTAATACCATTGTGTTCCTTATTAATCTGATAGCTTAACGTGTTTTGTCGAACCCAAAGTATCATATCTCTTATAATTGTATCAATCTAAAACTTAATGACCCATGCTACCTTTTGGTAAATGAAATTATTAATAAGATGTAGCAAAAAAAGTTGTGGTTCAAGTTATGATGTCTAATTTCATAGCCTACTCTCTCTCACTCACTCTCTCTCTCTCTCTATGTGCATGTTTACAGGACACTCTCCTTTCAACAGTATCAGGTTTCAGAAATTATTTTTTGGTTCACAACTTATTGTGCTGTGTAATGAACAATCTTGCGTTTATAAATAGCATTTGGACATCACTGTATGAACTAGCATCCGAACTCTGGATGCCTGAATCCAAAGAAGCTGGCCGTCACGGCACACAGAGATCCTCATGTCCATGTTAACATTTTCGATTAAAAAAAGGTATATAGGTATGCCACGGCCAAATAGTTGCATCATCCTACAACATATCTTATGCATAAATGTTGAGAGTTTTTTTTTCTTGCAATTTCTTTCGACGCTGAACAGCTGCTTATCTTTTCCTTTTTTTTGGCTAAAGTTCTTTTAGGTTCTTTGCCTGCAATTTGTCTTGACACTGAACACGTGGAACTGCTTAGAGTAGTAGCAATTCTTTACATGGCTATCTGGTGAAACTGTAAGTTGCCCACAATTTATAGGGACATTCATCACACATCCTATATTCTCAATCCCCATAAAAGACCATCGTTTCATCAATAATCTCTCTCCCCTTGATCTAGAATACGGACACAGCCATTTTGATGACTTCTTATCAAGTTTTAGAAAGAGCACCTACTTAGCCTTCCCATATCTGGTGTGTCTAAAAAAAGTACTCATCATTGCTGTTTATTCTAGGATTTGGGCACATATAAATGCCACATGACATGATTACTAGCATCTCTTATTATTTATTGTGAAGGTTTATTTCATTCGGTTGCTTGGTTTTCAACCTTATTTTCTTCAAGGAATATGATGTAAAGCTATCTATGTTCTTAACACTTCTTTTCTTTTTCAAGTTCTTATCATATATTTCTATTTTGTTACAGGCACCATAGGAATTGTGGACTACACAAATTATGATGCTACCAAATATGTTTGTAAATCCATAGTACATTCCCTTACGTCTTAGGGTGAATCATTTCATTCTATTGTTTTTTTTCATGTATCTACTTTTGACCTTCTACAATCCCTGATCTTTGATTGCTTCCCTATCTATCATTGTTAGTTCGATCTCTTCTACAATAGCCCTAAAAATGTGCTCTTAATGCTTTGAACTATGCTCTTGTCATTGACAACCCGTTGTAGATAAAAAGAAGTGGATGATCTTGAATCGAGGGCGCCTTTGGGCGAGCCTATATAAGGGTAAGCATCGCATCCTGTTACTAGTTTAGTCCTAGGGATCATTTATGTAGTTCGTTGTTAAGCATGCACCTTATTCTTTCTGGTGAAGGAATATGATGCCAAACATGGTCGCTCCTACTCACACGAGGCGAAGCCCAAGTCATAGCTACAACAAAAAAGAGGAGCCCGAGGTATCTTCTTGATCTTGAGATGTCATGGGTAACCTTGTTGATAACTAATACTAACATGGAATATACTTTGCAAGCAAACCACCGGGACTAAATCTGTTCAAACATCTAGATCCCGGTCGAGGTCTGCATTTGTGTTCCCATTCAAGGTGCGCATCAAAAGGACGTTCTCCGTCTAGGTAACATACACTATTCCGGCTTTTGCGCTTTGAATCCCTATGTGTCAAGTTCTTTTTCTCATTGTTTTGTCCAAAACACAATATATATGCATTAGTAGAATATCTGGCCAAATTACAAATATGCCTATACGTATCGTAATTACCGCTGCCTACTTTGGGCCCTTCCCCCAAAAGGTTGCTGTTGTTTTAGCCTAAAACAGTGGCTAACAATCTTTATTAAAGTATCATCTTTGTTCTGTAACCTTCATTGGTCTGAATATTTGGTACCTAATCATTCTCTAATAAGCACATCGAGTTAAGTTCGAGTTAACACAGTTACACTCCCAAACATGTATCAATGATGATAGCAGCAACATGCAGTCCCCGATTGCTTTGGGGTTCCTTCTCAAGTGCTCAGAGTCTCAATGAACGATATGAACTTCTTAGTCTGTTTTGTTTTGTTTTTGAAGGCTCAATTATCTCGCCCTTTTATCTGGGATTGTGCGGTCATCTGGGGATTGCGCATTAGGATATTGAGGATGGGATTTCCATGATTTGCTACAGTTCAGTTGGTTTTATAAGGTGTGCTTATTAATTGAGAGCTTGTATGGCAAGCTAAAATCGTCCCATTATTTTACCTTGGATTTCCACGATTTGCTACAGTTCAGTTGGTTTTATAAGGTGTGCTTATTAATTGAGAGCTTGTATGGCAAGCTAAAATCGTCTGTAACTGATTGACATCAGAGCTTGGGCATAAGCGCATTGTTTGGAATACTGGACATAGGAGCGTTAAGGATTGGTGATCTAGATTATGGTGGTACAGTGACTAGGAATGTACTTGGAGTTCAATGCTTGGGGAATGAGTTTTCTTCCTACCTCGGGCACACTTCAGGTGGTTGTTGTAGTTCATATATGCACTTTTAACATTATTATACAACAATGTTACACTTGCATGGAACTGAACGCTTCAATTTTCGTGAGCTTTTATTGCTTTCGTTCCACGCGGCGTCATGGCTTTTGGAACCAAGTTGTTAAAGCTGCATTTTGGATATTGAATCAGTTGTTTCTGGAACGTTTTGCAGATCACCAACAAGATCCAAATCTCCTAATGCTTCTGGAAGTTCCCTTCATCATTTTGATAATATTTTTTTGTTATTTTTGTTGCTTAATTTTATATCTGCTAAAATGTCTATATAGCCCATGAATGGTGAAGCAGCAAGCCCCATGAAGCAGAGTCCAAGCAGGAACCCATCTGGCTCACGCTCTCCCGATGTAAAATGATTCTATTCTTATTTTCTGTACTTGGTAATAGCAAACACAGCTGAACTGACAACAATTCTATCAAAATTTGTAGGCGAAACCTGAATAAAATTGATATGCTGTCGAGGATTGCAGATGGAGTCCAGAGATCTTCTTTTCTGGACACTTGTCCTCCATATTGTTCTACTTCCATCCTTGTCTTAGCAACAGTACCAGATTCGATGATATTAGCTATCAGTATCAAGTTATTTCCCGTGCATGCAGAGGCGCCCGTATTTGTGTTATAGTTTTTGCTCTTTTCACCTATAATGTAATCCTAGCCAATGTTGTGCTTTGAATCTAAGTGTGTTAGTTGTTTAAGCCCAACTCCATCAAATACTTCTTTTCACTAACATGTCATTGATTTGTTGTCCTAGAATAGGCACCATGTAATAACAACCAACCTCTATGTTCGTTTACAACATTGTAATGAAAAGAACCATGTTAGCTTTTCTTCCCATATTTTCTCATTTAATGTACCAAATAGACCAACCTTTCTAGCAACGCGATGAGAAAACATATTAGACATGTGAGTCATATTTCTCAAGATTTTTCCTATACCAAGCACATCACCCGCAGCGAAGCGCGGGCAGATTATTTGTATGGAAGCCAAATTAGAAAATTTTAAAGGAAAACCAATTCGAACATACAAAAAAATAAAAAAAAAGCAAAAAAAGGATTAGATAACTGTTCAAATAATTCTTACCACTATCATTTATGAATAATTAATTTAAACTAATTGAATACCAAATTTACACCCCAAACAAAAATAGTAAAGTATGATCCAAGTAGATGTAATTCGCTACAAATAGTTATGCATGCATAGGTTCATGCAGCGGGCGAGGTGATTGATGGCAGCGGGTGACCCTGGTCTGCTCTACCACACCACAGCACGCCATGCATGCACCTGCAACTGGTCAGTGCAGAGGCAGACCAGACCATGCACCTTGGGGCGACGCGCGTGGGACTCCGGAGCACGCGTCGTGCACAGCCGCGGGCGGCTATCCGTGCTGGATCGATAATTGGATATTATTTGTTGTTTTGGCTATGCTTGGATAAGGTCCATTTGGATTTGGATATCATCCTCATGTATGATTCAGTGGTGTTCGAATTTCATTGGAGAGCAAGTTAAAAAATCCAATGTCCATTAGATATTTTTGGACTTGAGAGAGTAGTTTATAATGTCTACCATTCATTTCTGACTAATGTCTAGCTGACTAGCTGACTAGCTTAGATTCCTAACTAACGCGGGGTTGACATGTTGGCTTTGATGCACTAATATACACAGTAGCTGGTTGTTATATTGAGTTATTTTAAATAAATTTTAATCGATTTTTAAAATTGATGGTCTCACGGTCGCTGGAGTTTGCGCTGAGATCGGGATCGCATCATAGGCTACCAACTCGACGGTGACTGGTGCGAACTGTCCACACCAAACGTTATGGGATTTGCACTGATTTGTTGTCCCGTCCGATCCCACGGTGAGCTGAGACTCACCGAGTGGTGGTACCAAGTGGCTAGGATAGGCCTTTTGTAATGGTAGAGTGGTCATTGGTCTTGGCGTAGTCCACCATTGAGTCTGGCGCGGAGACCACTAAAAGGAAAGCGGCAAGATCTTTGCACCCACGAGGTGAGCAGTGTCCGAGGCCATTCTCTAAGGTATCCAGAAATTCACGCAGTAAATTTGAAAGCACTGGACATCTTCACCTACGCATGGTGGGTCGAAAGCAGGTAGACGCATTTAATGTCTTCCCTCCATGCTACCATCACATAAAAACAAGTCGGGCAGGTGGACACATTTAATGCCTCTCCTCCTTACCATCGGATAAAAACAATCCACCGGCCATGTAGGAACATTTGTACTTACACATGCATCCATGCATTTAATAGACGGACGGTGTGCCTGCATGGCCGGTGCCTGATTAGCATGGTGGTCGGCACGCATGCAAGTACGCGTACGTGCATGCTGCTGGGGCCTTGCTTGCTTTGCATGCATGGCCGGTGCCCCAGCTGTACCCGTTCTTATCTTCTTGTGAGAAGGTAAAATTTTATGGCCTATCCTTTCTCTACGAGAATACGTCAAAAGTGGGCCAACGGCAGCAGCAGTGCATGCATGCACGCCTTTAAACCAGCAGTGGCTTCAAGCCAACTAGCACCCATCCCCACAAAAATACTAACACTTCAATGTCCTTTACCCATACCAAGAACACAATTTGCTAAGTAAAGAACCAAAGTACTATTGACATGTTTAATAAGTAGAGATGTTTAGTAGCCAGGATGGATACGACTATGATAAGACATAAGATGCATGCGCCCATGAAAATTGAATGTATATAGAATTCAGCAATTTCTAGGTCTGTTAGCTATGGACACTGAACAACTGGAAGCCTCCACGGAAGCACTGACTAAAGCTAAAATGGGAAGGGAAAACAAAAGCAGTACACATGCTTGTAGGACAAAGACGAAAAGTAGTGATCTTCATCAGTTCTAAGTGAACCGCGGCAAGACCACAGACCGCTCCGCCTTTATAAGCAGAGCCTGGCTTAGCCATTAGTACCACCACTCGGTGCACTTTAGCTCGCTTAGGTTTTCCCTTTGAGCAAGCTTTTTGCTTAGCCCTTCTTTGTAGCCACCGCCAGAAATGGCAGAAGCCTGGGTTAGTAGTTACTGCCTAAACGTTGAGGGTTTTTCTAGAATCCTGCATGCCACCCTACAAAAGCTCGGAGTCAAAGATCGTCCCGAGTATGAGGGCCGTGAGTATGAGAAGCATGGCACCGATCGGTGTGAGGTTACCGTCTACATTGGGAAGAGTGAAGAGTTCCCCGACATCACCGGAGCCTGGAGTGTGACCGCAACCGGGTTTAGCTTCACCGACACCTACCAGGTTGTGGCCCGTAAAGCCTTGCAATACCTTTGCTAGCTCTATGAAGAGCCCATTGCCCGTACCCCCATGAGGTTCTTTTCACCCTTGGATAGGAATCGGTGGGCATGGAGGGCTCACATGGAGGCTTTGCAAGGGCGGGATGCGCAAGAAGATAGTCCTACCATGGTGCACTTGACCACATACCTGCTTGCTCTGGATGAGTAGTATGACCGGCAAGCCTTGGAGCTGAGGGCATGCCTCCGGCGCGCTGAAGAAGCCGAGATCTTCACTCGGATGCTCTAGGTGCAGCTCGCCGAAGCGCATGCCAGTGCTGCAGCTGTTGAGAGCCGGGAGACTGCCATGTCAGAAGCTCTAAAGGAGGCCGAATATTGGCATGTTCGTCAGCTGGGTGAGGCCTATCTGTTCACTAGGGCCAAGCGGATGACGCTGGTTGATGAAAGGCAGGATGCCCCAATCTTGGAGGGGATCCCTATCCACCCGCCTGAAGGAAGGAGAACCGGTGATGCAGAACCGCCAAGACCTCCACCTTTAGAAGTGTTAGAAGCAGAACCCTTGGTTCCTCTCACTCAGCCATTGCCACGAGAAGATGTAGATCCATAGCTAGGGCGGTAGAAGAATCCGCCGAGCACAGGCATAAAGATGCGTGGTTCCAAGGGAGATTAGTTGCCTTGGGATGTTGTACCCGTAGTAGTAGTGCTTTTCATCGCTGTCCTCCTGTATTGTACTCTTACCGTTGTTGTCGTCCGTAATTGTTGGATGCATGTTGTAGTTTCGCCTAAAGGGAGTGGATCTTAATTCACTTTTTTTAAACCCTCGCGTTAGGAGAAGTATTTGTGTTGTGGTTTTTGCTATTTCCACCTATAATGTAATCCTACCCAATGTTGTGCTTTAAATCTAGGTGTGTTAGTTGCTTGAGCCCAACTCCATCAAATACTTCTTTCCACTAACATGTCATTGATTTGCTGACCTAGAATAGGCACCATGTAATGACAACCAACATCTATCTTCATTTAAAATATTGAGACCAACCTTTCGTACCAACACGATGAGAAAACATATTAGACATATGAGCCATATTTCTCAAATTTTTTCCTATACCAAGCACATCACCCGCAGCAAAGCGCGGGCAGCAGTGGCTAGTTGAGATAATGCCAACAGACATTCTCTTTCAAAAAATCACATGCCTATGTCTAAGTGCGTGTTAGAGGGGAAAAAAGATAATGCCCCACCAACCATTTCACACTTTTTAGGGCCTTTTAGATATATCTATTCCCACCCAACACGTGTGGGCTGACAAGAAAAATAACCTAGTTTCTCCTACGAACTCTCTTCACCGAGTTTAGTTTACACTTTCACCGAGTTCAGTTTACATAAGAAACAGAAATTGAACCCACAATTGAAGCATTGCTATGGCCTCATCCAAGATTGAACCACGAGCACATGTTTTCAATCCCCTTGTTTGAATTCAGCTGCACGCATTTCAGCCTCACCCAAAACATATATCGAGCTAGCTATTTATAGCTAGTGCCAAATGGTCCATCCTATATTAACCACAATTCCACAAAGATACTAAGATAGTGCCAACTGACATCCTCTTTCCTCTCAATGAATCACACACCTAAGTGCGTGTTCTAAGAAAAAAAAAGATAATGCCAAGTGACATTCCCCACCAATCATTTCACACTTTTCAAAGTCTTTCCAATATATCTATTCCCACCCAACATGTGTGGATTACAACAAAAGTGACCTAGATTCTCCTACACACACTCTTCACCAAGTTTAGTTTACATAAGAAATAGAAATTGACCCCACAATCGAAACATTGTTACGGCCTCATCCAAGATTCAACCACAATCACATGTTTCCAATCCCCTTATTCGAATTCAGCTGCTCCCATGTTTTGAATTCAGCCTCATCCAAAACATGTTTGAATTCAGCTGCACACATGTTTGCCAACCTGCTTGCTTTTGGACGAGTGGAATCAAACGATGCTCCTAACTACTCAAATAGTTTGGTTTCATTACTGGAATTCAAATGGCAAAGGCCTTGCTCTAAACAGATTGCTGGAATTGAGTTACATGATTACATCCATCACATCTTAGGGCTTCTTTAGTGGGAAAGATAAAGCAATACATCGTCCGACGTGGATTCTCTGAGAATCTAACCAACGACTAGCGAAAGTGAATCATGGAAGAGAGAGAAGAGTCGGTTCATACCTCAGAGTCGATCATGATGAATAGAAAATGGATTCCACCCACCTGCCACATGATATGTGGTTGGAGAAGAATCGTGCAGATTTTTTTATTCTTTTGCTAGACCCATGTTCTCTTTTGGCTCAAGAATCGACTCCACCATTTTGAGTATGTGGTTGTTCTTGTGATTGATAAACCAACCCACCACTGTGGGTGTCCTTATATCGGTTTGATGATTGGAACTGAGTTGATCCATCACCATCTTATCTCTTTTGCTAGCATGTTATGAGCAAGACAACATATTACCATATTACCACTATAAATGCTCAAGAGATGAGATGACGTCTTTATTGCATGAGTCATATGCTCCGAAAAGGTAAAATACTAATGTAAACTATTATATAACCCACTCCATCTTCCAAATATACTCCGTAGATAGTGAGTTAGCTATTTGCACGTAGGATAGAAACAATCCATCTTACTTCAATTAAACGACACCGAGTTCATGTCACAAATGTTTTCCATGGATAAAACAATTTTCAACCGATACATGTGATTCTGTGAATTTGAATTAGTAGAAAGAGAAATAAACAAAATTTTCTCCCAGTTCAGTTCAATCCGTTCAATCGACGTGACAAATATGGTTTATCCAAACAATCGCCCAAACCGGATTTTTTTTTTCCGATCGCAGTCTCGCGCTCGCGGATTGTTCGGCAAAGAAGATTTCCGCACCAAAACTACCAAAACTATGGCCCATTTAAGATCCAAATCGACATGGCCTATCCGAACAATCGGGGCCCAATGTCTGCTCGACAGGCTGGGCCACTCACGTTCTTTAATACCAGGCCGAGGTCGCCATCCGCCCATCCTCTGACGCTTGCCTGATGCAGCGCCCACCGGCGGCGTTGGCTCTCAACAGTTAACACATGGAAATTTAGCATTGAAGAATAGCAGGGACAATGATAATCCTGTCTGAGTTATTTGAGGTCATTTGTCAAAGAATAGCTATACTAAAAAGGTCTACACCTACGATGGACTTTACAAGGTTGTAGATAACCGGGTGCAACACGGAGTGTAAGGCCATGTTGTTTTCAAATTGAAATTGAAGCGGTTTGAGGGTCAGCCATCATTAACAACCCCGACCTACTCTTCCTGGTTCTAAAGCCAACAAGATCTTCGACCAGCTCGTGGCTGACGTGGACTGCCGTTAAGTTCAGCCAAACTAAGTGGCTGGGTGGTGCCATTGTCCAGGGAAACTAAAAGATTGAGTGATGTAAACAGCCAGGCTGCGGAGGGCACCGCAGCAAATGGGTTGGAAGCTAGCCCAAGCGATAATGTTGTACAGGATCAAGAGATGGTGGAGCTAGAAGAGGAAACTGAGTGTTACACCATTGTGGAAGCTGTAGAACAATACACATGAGAGATACGGGAGTGGAGAGAAAGAGAGAACCAAAAAGAGTGAGAAACTAGCCCCTGTCTCCACCTTTCCCCTCTCCCTATTTTATAGGGAAGGTGGGGATTTTTAACTTTTTACCATCCTTATGGATGACACTCCTTGTTTGCCACTTTTATACGTGCTCCTACACAATTGCCATCGCAAACAGTAAACCTCCTACGTTTTTACCATTTTTGCTGACATGGCACGCCAGGTGGGCACGCCAGCGTAGCAGTGAGGCTGAGAAGGCCTATAGAGTATGCGAAATGACCTATTTACCCCTGTTGCTTCTCTCCCTCTACTCGCTGACGCGTGGGTCCCACACGTCATCTTTGTCTTCAACCTCCAGCCACGGATGGGAGCCAGGCACCTCCAGCTTCATCTCACACCTCCAACACCTGGATGGGAGCTATGCACCTCCAGCTTCGTCATCCCTCCATGGCTACCGAGCAGCCGAGGACGACGAGCAAGGCACCACGCGCGAAGTCGATGGAGGAGTTCTTGCGGCAAAGAGGAGCTGGTGGCAGCCAGCCACGGGTAGAAGCGAGGCTCTCCGGCGGAGTGCTTTGGTTGAGGTGGAAGACGCCACTACGGCCATGGATTGGCGCTGAGATGTGGATAGGATGCCGCGGTGGGTCCTTGCGGCGCCAACGAAGGAGACGGGGAGGCGAGAGCTGTTGTGTATGCGGAGATCGGTGAGCTCGACCTCGGGACGGCAATGGCGGCGACGGCGGTGGTTCACGGCGATGGGGCGGGGGTTGCCGAACGACGAGTAGCGGGGTGAAGTCATCATGCCACTGTGAACTCGCAGAGCCCATTGGGAGTAGCAGAGATGGCTGGATGGGGGAGATCGATGGTGACGATGGAGTTCCGGTCATGGCCGCAGCTCCGTGCAAGCTCCAATCTTCTACCCCGCCTCCGTGGAAGTTGCAAACAGGAGCAAGCGCAGGGAGCTTTTATGAGGCAGCAGCTCTATAGCAGCACTGCCTAGGTGCCAGCACGCCGCTCCTCCTCCCTCCGCCGCCAGAGCCCGCTTGTCGTCGGGTCGCTCGGCTTCGGGTGATGGCTGGAGGTTGAAGACAAAGCTGACGTGTGGGGCCCACGCGTCAGCGAGTAGAGGGAGAGAAGCAACAGGGGTAAATAGGTCATTTCGCATGCTCTGTAAGCCTTCTTAGGCTCACTGCCACGTTGGCGTGCCCACCTGGCGTGCCATGTCAGCAAAAATGGCAAAAACGAAGGAGGTTCACTGTTTGCGATGGATAATTGTGTAGGAGCGCGTATAAAAGTGGCAAACGAAGGAGTGTCATCCGTAAGGATGGCAAAAATTAAAAATCCCGGTGGGAGAGGAGGTTTTCATCATCCCCTAGTGGGGCTTGTTTTTTACACCCTATAGGGGATACAAATGAGCTCTAAACTTTATTCAATAAGCCCACTGACGTGTTTTGACGGTCTCTTTCTCTCTGAGCATTTGCGCAAAATTTTATTTCTCAAAAGAGTAAATTGCACGGCCGGTTCTTAAAGTATTGGGATGATTTCGTCTGGGTCCCCAAACTATTAAATCGCACAGTTGGCTCCCCAATCTACTTAATCCGGCCCATGTAGGTCCTAAACAGCCCAGGCGGTGTCAAGGCTGTCCACGTACGCACCAGTTAGCTCTGCTGACTTCGTGTTGACCGCGGCTGGATCGGATTTGGCCCACTGGTTCCAGATCGGACGGTTGGAGATCGTCTCCCGCGGGATTGACCAGTGGCGCCGGTGGTTAGCGCCGCGAGGCACGGTGGTGCTGCCATGGGTAGCGGCGGGAGCTCGCCGGAAAGTGGCGGCGCTCGGGCTACAGAGCCCATCCGGGCATGGGGATTACTCCCACGCGTATAGCTCGACGTTGCGGACTCGTTTGACAACGAACGGAGGCCAGGGACGGTGGTAACGACGGCGAGGAGGACCGGGCACGGCGGCGGGATTCGGCGAGCTCATGAGCGCGGAAGGAAGGGAGAGGGCGGGACAAGCATTGGAGGGTTACTCACCTCGCTGCGAAATTCGTCGTGAAGGTATCGCCGGCGGGGACGCGGCAGGCGAGGAGATCGATGGCGGCGGCGGCACGTAGGTATGGCGTGCGCGGGAGAATAGAGATGCGGCGGTGGCTACCAGGGCAAAGGACAGCGCGCGGCACGTCAGCGGGCATGGACAGATGTGGAGCCGTCGCCATCACCTTCGCCGCGGTGGCGGCCGAGGCCAGCGGGAGGAGGAGGACGAAGCGCGTGGAGAAGGATCGCGAGAGGTTGTTGGGCTCCACCCACGCCTTGCCGTCGTCGAAGTTCTGCGCGTAGCTGTAGAAGTCGTCGGAGGGTGGCGCGGCGCGCGGCGCCGCAGACGCGCACCGGTGGAGCGAGCAGATCCGCTTCTTCCCCGCATGACGCGGCGCCACAGCACCCTCAGCCCGCGCCCATGGGACGGCCGCGGGGCCCCGCATGAGTAGTAGGGCGCCCGGACCGCTGACCTTGGAGGAGGAGATGACGCGAGTGGGGCGACGCGTCGTCGTCGTAGTAGTCGTAGTCGTCGCCGCCGCCGAGGTCGAAGCCAGCAGACGAACCCCCGCCGCGAGATGGAGGGGGCGCAGGAGCAGGAGGCCTGGCGCTGGAACCACGGGCTATAGCCGCCGCCGTCCATGGCGACGAGGAGCGCGGCTGCGGCCCGTCTGCGAGACTGCCACCGTCCGTCCCACTGCCTCGGTTTCCTTCCCCGCTGCCTCCCCGCCATCGAGAACGCGGCCGACGACTTTGCCGTGGCCTCCTCTTCCTGCTCCACCGCTCGCCGGATCTCCGCCCCGCCTCGACTCCGATGAGGACGCCGCCGGAGAGCACCCCTGCGCAGCTACAGGGCAGGACGACTCCTCCTACCCCGCCGATCCAAAACCCACGGTCCAGATTGCTCGTTGACCAACGGTGGCAGTGACTGAGTTAAATCATGTCCACGTGGACAATCAGATCAGCTTCTAACCCTTCTCATGTCTATTTTGGACCTAGATGAGATCACTTAAATACATTAGGGAGCCAAGAGTACGATTTCATAGTTTGAGGACCCAAACGAAATTAGCCTAATACTTTAAGGACCGGCCGTGCAATTTACTCTTCTCAAAATGTGTTCCGTTTAACACTTTAATGTCATCCTCGATCTGCCTGGATGAAGAGTGAAGGCAATGTAGGGATAGTTTGCCGAAATATCGTGTTAGCTCCACCCTGCTCTGCTTTTGCAGACAATATGAGCCAATGGAGTTACTGTGACGGTCCTTATATTGCTGCAAGGTATGCACATTCCGCGTCTGAAAGTTTCAGAATCGGTCATCCAGAACCGGCTATTGGGGAGTCATCCCAACTCAGTTGTTGCTTCTTGTTTTGCTGTGCATGTCCCTATCAAGACTCTTCTGCCCCAACCTACTAATGACATTGTTTACAAATTAAAATATTTATTTACTTCTCTAGCAAGCTACGCGTTCAGGCGTGGCATCTACAGATCGTGGCATCTAGCAATAGTCACATTTGATCACAGAAACAAGTACTGAACTCTTCCGTATTGTCGTCTAAGCCAAGATGTCAAACAAGATAAACCCTCTATAATAGCATCATGTTCCATCATCATATCAAACTAACAGTTTTTTTTTTTATCATCATGTGACATTACCCAGTTGACCAAATGGTTCTGTTGAAAAGAGGAGCATTTGGTGATTCTTGGCTTGCAAAAGGCATGCAATTTCCTGTTTGACCTGCATTCATATATGCCAAGCATAAAAGCCTCTATTGCGTGTGTTGGTAGTACGGCACTAGCTTCGTGATTAGCACCATGCATTTCTGCGTGTTTGGTTTCCTGAAGAGGCACATCATCAAGCAAATAGGTGATACGATGCTTTCTGCCTTATTCTTACATGCATCTGAGCTTCATGGTTTCTTCAGTCTTCTTCTTCTTTCTTTTTTTTATTTGTTTTTTATGTAGTTATGCCCAAAATTGACAAATGAATAGCCTCACACACTCTTGACAAAGGTGCTTTCTTCGTTTTATCAGCATATTTTTCAATCCGTTCTAACGTTTTGACTTTCCAAATCCCGCTGTTGCTCAGATTATGAAACTTGCACGTTGATATTTGATTCAGTATCAGTCTAATTTCCATGGCCGCAGATTTTTAGAAGTAACTGTCATTGTTTTATTTACATGGATTGTTATGTAGGTTTGTTGAATGCTCCAAACAAAAAGGAGTATGTTTGTCACTTTGTTAACTTTTCACCAAATGGCAGGCGCACGGAGAACACGGAAACCATCATTTCAGATTACTGGAGAAGATAGATCAACATCAGCTGCAGATGATAACATATATGAAGATGATTCGGTGAAGAGATCAATTTTGAGCGCACCATTAGTTGAGTTCAGCACTGTTTATTCAGCAGCGAACAATTTCAGTGAAAAGCTTGGCGAAGGTGGATTTGGTCCAGTTTTCAAGGTGGAGTATTGGAAACTTCATATACTTCCTCCAACTGTTATGATATGGTTGAGTTTGTTTAATTAATCCTTTTCATCTGGATAACCATAGTGGATATTTGATGGTATCTCCAGGGGATACTACCAGATGGCCAAGAGATTGCTATTAAGAGGCTATCTAAAAGCTCCGGGCAGGGATTGGAAGAGTTCAAGAATGAGGTGACGGTGCTATCCAAGCTGCAACACCGGAACTTAGTGAGGCTTTTTGGTTGTTGTATTCATGGAGAAGAGAAGATGATGTTGTATGAATACATGCCCAACAAGAGTCTTGACTCATTTATTTTCAGTAAGTTTCAGTCACTTGCAGTTCTGAATTTATACGAATACTTTATACAGTCAGCCAGGAAATGAATTTTTCTATGGACATTTAGTACTTTCTATATTTTTTTCAGATGAAAGTAAGAGACTTGTATTAGGCTGGAAATTGCGATACAAGATTATTCAGGGAATTGGAAGAGGGTTACTGTACCTTCATCAGGATTCCAGGCTGAAAATTATTCATAGGGATCTCAAAGCAAGCAATATTTTACTAGATGATGATTTCAACCCCAAGATATCGGACTTTGGCATGGCTAGAATTTTCGGCGAACACCAGCTTCAAGACCTTACTCGCCGAATTGTCGGAACCTAGTAAGGCTGTTTTTCTCTTTTTCTCCCTACATCATACAGCTGAACAGGGAGTTCCATTGCATTCACCTGCTTCTATAATAGTTGGTTTAGTGCTGCTCAGTAATTGCATCTTCTTTATTGTAACCTTTCTGATCTTACTGCTTTATTCGGATAATAGACAAATTAATTCTTATTCTAGTAGACATAGCATCACCTGGCAACAAGCTAATGCGATAAAATCTGTGGAACGCAGTGGCTACATCTCCCCGGAGTATGCAATGGAGGGCAAATTCTCTGATAAATCTGACGTCTTCAGTTTTGGTGTGCTGGTCCTCGAGATTGTGAGTGGCCGCAGGAACAGCTCTTTTGTCGACGACGAATGGTCAATGAACCTATTGGGCTATGTAAGATAGCACTGTGCCACTGTCTCCTCCACTCACCATACTTGTCAAATCAAAACTAGAAAATAACCATGAACTTTTTGCTTGCCACAATTGCCTTATCTATTTCACAACGTATGTTCCAGGCATGGACCCTGTGGAAGGAAGGCAGTGTCTCAGAGCTTATCGATCCGCTCATGGGAACCACATACACTTACGACGAAGTCTGCAGATGCATTCAGGTGGGTCTCCTGTGCGTGCAGGAGTTACCAGCTGAGAGGCCAACCATGTCGCTGGTGCTCAGGATGTTGAGCGGTGATGTTACGGTTCCGTCTCCGAAGCAAGCTGCATTTTTTGTTGGGAGGGCTCCTCGTCTTCCTGCGGATGACAACAATACTGAATCAGGGAATCAATTAACGTACACGGATCTTCAGGGCAGATAGTCTCACTGTCTCAGGCTGCCGAAGTTTCACACTGTATATCGTTTTCCTATTACTAAGTTTGTATCAGCTCAGGCGCTCAGGCTCAGCTGACGGTTAACCCCGGCGGGCGAGATCACATTTGGGTTATGGCAAGCAACCATGCCAAGGCCGGGGCGTCCTTAGATTGTCGCGTGTCGTGGTGACCGAGAACGGCGCGATAGATAATGCCGCGCCTGGTCTGGGACCAGATCTAGCAGCCTGGCGTGGAAGACGTTCTAGGGCGCGCCGAGGGGACGTGCGCGACGCGTACGCCAGGTGCGGGCCGTTCGGCGTGTGCAAACGTTGTTCTTGCAGCTGCGGCGCTGCGCCGTCGGGGCTGGCGCATGAGGGATGCGTCATGCTGTAAGCACAAGCAATAGATAGTCAGATAGATGCAGAAGAACGAGAAGAATGCAGGATAGGATAGTTCGGAAGAGTAGCTTACAACAGAGGAGTGCTTAGAAGGCAGGGTTTACACACCACGTTTCTCCAGCTGGAATGGGTCAAGCCCACTCTGGGCCCTGGGCCTTCGCTCCCGCGCGCTGCGCCGTGGGCTGACGTCGTGCACACCACCTTGGGCGACGTCGTTCACACTCGCGCGGTTGCGCCACGGTGTGATGTCGACGATGCAGAGCTGCTGACACATTTCAAAAGCGGAAAGTAAAAAAAGGTATATCTAAGGTGCTGCGAAAATTGCAACTACTACGTAAAAACAACTGCCGATTTTTTAGCTATTTTTTTGATTTTTTCACAAATATGTCCCTGGACTAAAGATTTCAAAATCTGGACCCTTAGTTTGGCGCCATCGTTGCTGGCGCCGAGCTAACACGTCTCGGCGCCAGCATCCCTAGCGCCGAGCTCTTGGACTCGAAGCCAACGTGGTCGTGTGGCGCCAAGCTCGGCGCCAGTAACCCTAACGCCGAGCCTATCTTATGTATGGGCCCCAGTCCTTTCTCTCTTCCTCTCCCTCTCTCTCTCTCTCGCTTTTCCCTCTCTTCTGCGCCCTCTCCCGCACCCGGCCGCCCGCGCCCGCGCGCCCTCTCCCTCGCCGCGCCCCGCGCCCGGCCGCCTGCGCCGCGCCGCCACCGCGGGCACGTCGTGCCCCGCGCCGGACCGCCGCGCCCGTGCCGGCCTCCCGCGCCGCGGCGTTCCCCACCGCGCCGGTGCCGTGACCGTGACCGTGCTGCCCGCCACCGCCGGCCTCAGCCGCGCCCGCCGTCCCGCCCGCGCCCGCCGAGCCAGCCTCGCCGCGCGGAGCGCCGGGCATCCCTCGCCCGCCGCGCGCCACCGCCGTCGTCGCCCGCGCCCCTGTCGGCCTCGGCACCTACAGCGCCCAGCCATGCCACCGCCGGCCCGGCTCGTCGGTAGGACTCACGTCCGGTGTCTGCTGCGACTCCATCGACGTCCGCGACTCCATCGTCGGATAGGTAAAAATTATGAATTTACAATGTGCGTACTTAGTTAGCTTTGATTGTAGTGTAGTAGTTTTGGCATTTGTTATTTACTAGTTAATGTGATGACTCAGGTAGTTGATTTAGTTACTGATCTAGTGAAATATATATATAGATAGATAGAAACATAAATACATAGGTACATAGATATAGTTAGATAGCTACTTAAATAGGTAGTTACATATTTAGTTAACTAAATATGACCTAACTATTTAGTTATTACACTGTATCTATGTATATAGTTATTATCTTATTTACTTAGTTTGTAGTTAGAAAGTACTTGTTAGGTACTATCTATCGTCTAATTTGGATTAAAGGACATGTGTTTTGTTATGTGTTTAAACTAGATGGACAACCTAGTGACCATATATCATGGAGGCACCGTTGAATACGATCGTTATGGATATGTTGAGTTTATTGACATGCAAAGCGTGCCTGTGCTATTCAATGATAGGCCTTCATTTAGTGCGATGGTTGCAAGGGCTCGGAAGGAGCTACATTGCCTTGGAGATGATGGCATTGCAATTGAGGGTGTACTGCACCTAGGTTCTCTTCCTAACATCCTCAGGCGAATGATCCCAATTGGGTGTGCGGATCAGTAGGAGAACTATGTGAGATCGGCTATGAAGAGCCAGCTACAATGCTTGGACGTGGTTGTGCGTCGGGTGTTAGTTGATCTCATCCCTCATGGGTTTTCACCACCAATGGGTCAGCAGGCACACATCGACCCTCCCATCCCGACAGTTTTGGGTTTTCTATTCCGGCAGCTGTGCGAGGGGTGTCGTCGGACTTCGTCCACAACGTCACTTGGTGGATGCGTGTACCTGCTCTAGTTGTGGATGTGGGCTGTCTTCCAGTTGGTTGTCCGGAGGTTCTGGCTCGTCGTGAGTGGTTCCAAGGTCAGCCTCCAAGGTCAGAGTTTATCACGGCTCGATCTCCGCATTCACACAGAAGAGGTTCCTCGAGTCGTCTAACTGCGGTTAGGTGCTTCTCCTTAGCCGTCATTGGCGGAGGGTGGAACTCACCGCTTGAACTGCTTACGTGGATGTCTCCCTCTAAATCCATCGTCGAAAAGGAGATACCTAGGGTCAAACTTGTCTGCACCGTCGATCCACTGAAAGAAAAAGCACCTCTCATGGTCCTACACAACGAGATTCCAATAAAATATTAGTAGCATATTTACACAAATAAAGAAAAAAAGATAGTGGAAACAATTTCTTACATTAAAACGACTGCATGTGTAGAAGCAATGCGCCGCTGTGTTCGGATGTTTCGATTGAAACACGTGGGCCGGGAAACCACAGTCACAGTTAGGGAGAGGGAGGTCAGGAGAGACGGGGGCATCTTTGCTAGACGCATCGGGGTATAATTCTCGAGGACGACCCCGTTTTCGCCAAAACTTCTCACGATACATTTATTGCATCTAACAAAATGGATGTAATTTAACAAACAAAAATCAAAACATCACAAATTATGTCAAAAAGAACCATAACTACAATACAACCAATTTCGTTCTAAGAACCGAAAGCAATTAACATTAAACCCTAAACCTAGGGTTTTCCATTTGATGCACAACAATGAACTCATAACATAACTACATGCGCTGCGGTTACCTAGGTTTGCTAGCTTTTCGACGCCTTGGCATCATCCCATGGTTGTATAATACAAATATTGAGGGATAGAATGAAATCCTAAGTAATGACGATTCTTAGGTTGAAAAATTCGACTAATATATACCGAATTGACGCGAAAAAACTAGGAGGGGAGCGGGGATACCTTGCTCTCGAAGATCTACGGATCAAATCAAAGTTTTCAAGGTCCAATATGCCGATTCGTGAGGTAGGGCGAAGTGGAGAGAGAAAAAACCCGAGAGGAAGGAGAAAGAAGAGAAAGAAGGCTCGAGCAGGAAGCTTGGGCCGGGGTTAAAACACAAGCTCGGCGTCAGTCACCCTGGCGCCGAGCTCGGCGCTAGGATCTACGGCGCTGAGCTTGGCGCCAGGGTAACTGGCGCCGAGCTTCCTGCCATGTCACGGCCGCGTTGGCTTCGAGCCCAAGAGCTCGGCGTCAGGGACGCTGGTGCCGAGACGTGTTTGCTCGGCGCCACGATGGTGTCGAGCTAAGGATCCAGATTTTGAAATGTTTTCTCCAGAGACATATTTATGAAAAATTTTCAAAAAAGAGAGCTAAAAAATAAAAAAATTAGGAAACAACTGCATCTAAAGCAGCTTTAGGTTACATATGTTTGGAAAGTGGTCAGCGGTGAGGGGACGACGACGGATGGCAAAATTCAAAGGCAAGACATTAAAATACAGCAACTTACTTGAACCGGATGCCACAAATTACCCCCTATGGTTATCTAACTTAGCTAGGTTGAATAATATTTTATACCTTGAACATCCATGTAATATGAACATTTGTTGGAGTGTAGTAGTGGCAAAATCGGTGCTGTAAATTTCTCTTTAATATCCAAGCAACATTTTTACCACACTTCGGATGCACTTATACGGTAGCTTTTTTTTAGCAAACTTATACGGTAGTTAAATGGGTGTCGATGGACCGTAACATTGCGGCTACTCTTGTCCGGTAGTAAAAATGGATGCTGGTGGGTCGTTCTAAACCGTGGCCCGGCCAACACTTCTTTTGTTTTTCATGACCGACCGTGCCTTGGCACGTATGTCCGACACTACTTTTGGGCTTATTTGCATGTGGCCATGAGTAAGTCACTGATTTGCTTTCTTGACTTCCATCACACTGACACAAGAGAGTGCAAATGGAACGTTTTTTTGTATTCACATCGCTGCAGACTTGCAAACAAGTCGATGATTGACTGACATGCATGTAAACGGGAAAAGAACCGCTGATTTGCTGTACAGTACAATACTACTCTTTCATAAAAGTTCCCATGAACTCTTTCGTAATAATTCAGCAACATGAATTCGCTACACGGGGAGAAGAGGGAAAAAAGTTTCTTGCTATAAAAGCAGGGTTTCCTCCGTATTAAAAAAGAAGAGGCAAAAAGGTAACTAATGAAGTAGCAACTATTTATATATATATTTTTGTCGGTACAACTTGGACGCACACAAACTCACACATTTCACACTCACACCACACACCCTATTTTTCAGGTACGACACTGGACCCTAGTGGGTAGCGTCCCACTGGACAGTCCTACCACTAAACCACAGGCACATTCACAACAACTATTTATATGCCTTTGCTGCTATTCCTGCAACTGCAATGCTACAAATTGTGTAGCAGTAATCACTAACCAATACGGTGATCCAATTCAAGTTTGAGATCAGAAATTGGCAACCGCGTGCAGGGGTTGCTGTTTGGCGCCCTTCCTGTGTCAGATTTCCACACCTGGACTTGCTACGTCGTCTACGTGAGATAGATGGAGTCGCCGTGTGCGCCAGACGTGGCCTGCGTTGCGAGAGGAGACGCGGCGGCACTGCTGTCCGGACGACGGGCCTGCGATGAGCTGCTGCTGCCGTTCGTCGTCAGCATCGCGACTGCTTCAGCCATGGATGGCCTGTCGGCGGGCGACTGCTGCAAGCAAAGAAGGCCGACCTGCACGCATCTCTCCAGCTGAAGGAGGATCTCCGGCTCCGGTTGGCCCACGGCTGAATCCAGAAGGTCCTCCTTGATCTTATGCTGGTTCCAAGATTCCTGGGCCTGCAAGAAATGCAGAGAGAATAATGCAGTTCAATTCATGGACAAAAGGGATCATCTTCTTGCAGAAACTCGCGGTGTTTTTAGCTGTTTGCTCACATGACAAAGGAGCTTTGGGGTGCTAGTGTTCCTTTTGCCACTGATGATCTCGATCAGGACGACTCCGAAGCTATACACGTCGCACTTCAGCGTCAGCTGCGGCCCTTGCGCTGTGTACTCTGGAGCCCTATATCCCCTTTTGCCAATATAAACAGTTCAGTAAGTTGAGGATTTGGCAATTGGCATTGAGAACAGAAAACAGAAGCATGCAGTGGATGTGAACAGAAAACAGAAGCAACTACATCATAGTTAAGTTCACTAATGTTATATATGCATGCTGCACTTGAATTGAAACAGTAGCCGAGGGGGTCAGGTTTCAGTCATACTCTGTCTGTACTAGTGTCGGATTCGTCTGGCCATCGACGTAAACTTTTGCAGTGCCAAAATCTGCAATCTTAGCTCTCCAATTTTCATCCAAGAGGATATTTGATGGTTTCAGATCCCTGTGTATCACTTCCTGTCCATGCAGATAAGCAACGCCTTTGGCAACCCCTACAATTATCTCCAGCCTCCGCTCCCAATTCAACAAAGCACGGGCACGGTGATTGGGATCTCTCGCTGTCAGTCACACACAGCAGATGAGCGCTTGGAAGTAGCTGAACATTGTGATCATACATCTATACGGATATTAATAATCTGTGCATTATAAATTTAAAGCATGCAAGTACCGAATATGTAAAGGTTCAAGCTCCTGTTCTCCATGTACTCGTAGACTAGTATCCGCTCATTTCCATCCTTGCAATAAGCAAGGAGCTGAGCAAGATTGTCATGCTTGAGCTCTGACATCAGTTGCACTTCTCTCATGAAAATTTCACCACCTTCATCGGTAAGATAAGATTGTGTGATCCTCTTTACAGCAACCTTTCTACCATCAGTTAAATTCCCCTGGTAATTGCACAATCATGTCAGCTATGAATGTCAGAACAGTAAAATACACTACTTCCAGTGCAAACTGCAAAGCAGGTGTGAAATACTCCTATATACAGTCAAGATGAAAATATTTTAGAGTTCCGTCCTTCAAGATGAAAGCTGTAGCTATGCTCATGCTTTGATTATTTATCTTGTCATATGAACAATACTAGTATACTAGCTATCGGAAGTATTCTCTGTCATTATAGCGTTTGGTAACATGAACACGGACCTCAAATACGCTGCTGAATCCTCCACGGCCAATGACATTGTCTACAGAGAAATCATTTGTAGTCCTCCTCAAAGTAGACAGTTCAACAGAAGGCACGTTGAGAACAGGACTACGTTGTCCAACAGAAGGGACCAACGGAGGTCTGCGTAGTTCAGTAGAAGGTACACCCGAAGAGGCACTCTGAACAGCTGGAAAACTCAACAGTCAACACATATGTTAGTATGGTGTGTTGCCCTCTTATGGTAATCTGAATTGTTCAAAGTTAAAACAAACAATTGGGTCAGTAATTTTACCTGGGATTATAGGTTGCCGGCGCCTCCTCACAAGTACGACCAACAAAACAATAAGAACCACGGCAGCGACGGCGGCTGCGGAGGCACCGACAACTGGTGCAGTAGGGAATGGCCGCCGCCGCGGCGAGGGCGCCACCGGCAGCTCAGACTGGGCCAGCCTCAGGTACAGATCTTGCCCTTTGTCCACGTACCGAAGGTCGATGATGTCATCCGTCCACATCACGCAGCCGCTGCGGACGTCGCCACCGCGGATATCTACGGCGGCGTAGGCCAAGCACGAGCAGTTGGCGAGGCACCTCGCCATGCAGTCCTCCACCGTGATGCTCATGTCCACCGTCGCGTTGCGTGTGTCGGGAAGCTTCACTCCGTGGACCAACAGAAAACCGTCCGTCGTCGTCGTCGTGGTGCCACTTCCATTATTGGCACAGTCCAGCTTCACATTCCGCTTGCATCCGCCTGAGGTATCCCTCAAGGACCACGCCGGCGGCGACGCGGGGCTGAACCCCGTGAGGCAGCTGCAGAACGACGTCGACGCCGCGCCGGCGTCGCACAGCCCGAACGCCCCGCACTTGCCGTAGGCGTCGCAGAGGTCCCTCGGTCCCTGGTAGAAGGTCTGCCACGTCCGGGCGCCCGAGTCCCACACCAGGCGCTTGGCCATGCCGGTGTCGGTCAGCACGACACGAGTCAATGCGGCGCCGGGGTTGGAGGTGTAGCCGTAGGATATCTCCGCCGGGCTTGTCGTCACCTGGTACCAGATCAAATTCTTGTACGCCGACACCTCCGGGACGCCGCTGAACCACCGGCCGTTCCATGGGCCAGTGCGGTAGGTCCTGACGTTGCCCTGCCACACGACAAGCTCGGGCAGCCCGCTGGTGTCCAGCGCGCGGCGGTAGGCCCCCAGCGACGGGTCGTCGGCTGAGCGCCACGACGTGAGGTACCACTCGGCGCCGGTCCACTTGTTCTTGCCCAGCTTCATGCCGGACAGCATGGTGTTCGACGGGTGATCGAACGACTGCCACAGGATGGCGCTGCTGCTGCTGCCTCCGTCGCGGACGACGAGGTTGCCGGAGTTGAGGAGCTGCGCCTCCGCCGATGACGAGGAGCTGGTGGAGTTCGATGACCATGTGACCTGGCCAGAGCCGTCTAGCAGCACAAGGCTTCCCGTGTCTCTGACGACCAGCACGCCGGAGTTGCCGTTCACAGGGCGGTCACCGTTTGCCACCCAGCAGACGGCGACACTGGACGCCGAGAACCAGATGCCGAGGTATCTCTTGGTTGACGCCCCGGGAGAGAAGAATCCCAAGGTGAATGTCCCATCGGCTGAGACGAGCGTCTCGCCGTCGGTGATGTTCCGGCCCTTGCCGAGCGTGTCCGACACGTCGGCGGCGATGGCTACGGGACAAAGTAGCATAAACGAGAGGAGAAGGTGGATGAATATTGTATCCATGATGATGATTGAGGATTTGGGTTCAGCCGTTGCGCGTCCAGCGTTGATAAGAGAGAAGACCTTGAAGCATGTTTTCATTTTTTTTTTCAATTTTTGTCAATGTTTGTACGAACAGAATTAGGGGGTGTTTGATCCACTGACTAAAATTTAGGAGGTGTGTCAGGAGGATGTTACATGGGGTTTTCGGATACTAATAAAAAAATAAATTACATAATCCGTCAGTACTCTACGAGAAGAATTTATTAAGTCTAATTAATCCATAATTAGCACATATTTACTGTAGCACCATATTGTCAAATCATGGGCTAATTAGACTCAAAAGATTCGTCTCGTAAATTAGTCGCAAACTATGCAATTAGTTTCTTAATTAGTCTATATTTAATACTCCATGCATGTGTCCAAAAATTCGATGGACAATCCGGAAGACATCAGCTAGGTCAAAGTTTGACTTTGTCATGTTTGATTTCTAACATATTGCGTAAGAGGAGAGGACCCCTACATCTTTGGATATTACAATTTATAAATGCCGCTTACATTTTCACTGCCGGCCGGTGTGATTTATAAGTAGCTACTTGCAGTTCTTTGTAGGCAACCTGTTTGTTTTATATTCTGCATTTCTATGCTATACGCCCGTTCAAATGACAAAAAACTAGATCAGCGATTGAGATAAATAGGATGAATGGATGAAAGTCAACTTCCGTGGTTGGTGTTTCTTATTTTTCATATTTTCAAGTTGTTTTTTAGAGACGTGGTGGCCTATTCACGAAGATGCTCACCATCACCGGTGATTATTACTAGAGTAATGTCCGTTTGTCTCCCTAAATTTATCGCTGAATTTTAAAAATATTCTCAAAATCAAATATCAGACGACTTATTACCTCAACTTTTAAAACCGGGTAAAATACCTCCCTTTACCATTTTAAAGTGATTTCCTAGGTAGTTTTGCTGGTATGGCAGTGGGGTCCACATGGGCGCTCTCTCTTGCTTTTATATAAAAAAGTCACAACTTTTTCATATTAAGTCGGATGAATACTAATTTTATATAAATATTGTAGATTTTTAAGCGATCTACAACTTTATAGTTGAAAACATTTTTATTTGAGATCTTTTATAGGATCAAATATTTGTTATAAGTTATTAGATTTTAAAATTCAAAAATTTGAATTTTTTAAATGATACAGGATGTTAAGATAGGCTATACCAAATTTGTAGCTCTCGATGTGGTATGTAACTTTGTTGTTGACAAATTTTCTATTTAAGATTATTTAAAGTCCCAAATATTTATTTTTAAGTTCTCAGGTTTGAAATTCATTTTTTTTTATTTTTTGGATGTTGACATTGTTTATACCAAGTTTTGGCTCTAAATGCGATCTACAACTTTGTGTTGACATATTTTTTTATATGAGATCGTTTAGAGACCCAAATATTGGTTTTAATTTCTTAAAAAAATAACTTTCAATTTTTCAAATGACCTCGGTAATTGACATGGTCTACACAAAGTTATAGATCTCAATGCAATCTATAATTTTATGGATGAAAACCTATTTATTTGAGATCGTTTAGAGGCCCAAATATTCAATTTATGTTCTCTAGTTTTTTTTTGAAATTTTCAAACGACCTTGGATGGAGACACACTCTATGGCAAATTTGTAGTGCTTGAAGAGATCTGAAACTTTATAGTTGAATTTTGTTTAATTTGAGATCACATAGAATCTCAAATATTTAATAAACTACTGCATGACTTAAATAAGACATGTGGAGCCTACATGCTACATAAGTCAAAACTACCATCAAAAGCACTCTGAATTATTATTGGGGTGGGATGGGTAATTTAGTTTATTCAGTTTTTAAGTTAAGGTGGTAGGTTGCCTGGTATTTAAGTACAAGAGTATTTTTAAAATTCAGCACAAGTTCAGGGGGGGGATCAGGCTTTACTCTTGTTATAAGTATGAAACTGAAGGACAAAAAGAAGATTAGGGGTGATTTGAAATCTCATTTTTTCTCACCAAACAAACGAGCTAGTGATGTCAACCTTAGGAACGAGACTACAAAGATACAAAAGCCAAACGAGATTTCAGTCTGAGTAGTTTTTTTGGAGAAGGCGGCTAAACCCAAGAAAATGATCCCGAAATTTTATGAAATTTTAAACCAAGAAGCCTTTATTTTATATTTTTCAAAGTTTTTAATAGGAACATTTGATATTCTAAATCTAAATAGCTAAATAGTTATCAAGAAAATTCATTGTTGACAACATTATATGCTCCACAGTGGTATAGATTTTGTATAGCGAGGTTCAGATAGGAAACTAAACTAAAGTAGGTACTCAACCTCTATTGCTCTCGCATAAAAGGCCTTTTTTATGTGATAAGAACAAGTGTCTGTGAATTTTCTTTTTGTTTATGAATTCATGTTTGTGTCGTCCTTCCACAAGTAGTGATTAAGGAAGCAATCAAACTATCCAATGCCGTGAAAAGAGAAACTTCCCAGATTTAGAAAAGCTTATCATGAAGGACTTCAACAAGGACTTTTATTCTTTTTTGAGATAAGAAATAAATATTAGATAGATTTGAATCACAATTGCAAAGCAACTGCTATTACAACCTAAATCATGATCTTCAGAAACTTTTTTTTGTCACACTATAATATAGGTTCGGCATACTTTCTCAATTGATACCATCATTAGTCGGTGTCACCTGTCAACCTGGTTTTCTTAGTTGACTTGACTCAAGAAGTCTTCCTTCTCAATCAAATTTTAGCTTATGATTCCTGGTGTATACTCCTATCCTATCGTATCCACTTGCGTCATTCTGAATGGAGATAAAGAAACATACATATACTAATCCTTGGAAGTTTCACCTCTAGTTTAATATTTTTCCTGACTAACATACATGTTCGAGGGTTATAACTTGTTGAACCCACTTGGAGATTTATGCAACTATCGCGCCATCTATTTTAATAAGGGGGACTAGTGCCCAGACGTCCGGCGCCAGCAGCGCGTCCGAACGCATCTCCCAGTCCCCAGCCAACCAAACCATATGGGATGGCGTCGTGGCCCACCAACGGACCATCTCAGCATCCTGCGTAAAATAGAAAATTAAAGGGGACCGAAGCACTACCTTCCCGCGTAACGGAAGGGGACAGCGTGCGCTCGCGTTCGTGCCGTAATCCCCCCGCGCGTCCCATCCGCCACCCCCAGCTCACCCACTTCGCCGGCCCTCGCTGTGCCCCCTCCGCAGTTTGAGAAGGATGCAAGGCAAAGAAGGCGAGGAGGAAACACTAGGTTAAGACGAGGCAGCTAAAAGCGAGGAGGGAGATGCAACATCCGATTTACTTTTGAAACATCCAGATACAACACTTACAACATACGTCCGAAGACAGATAAAACATTTAAAACATGCATCTGAAACACTTGCAAAAACACCTGAAAAAACATTTGAAAACAATTGCAACACATACGCAACATCTAGATAAAACACTTGCAACATATATGTGAAACATATGCAACATCAAGATAAACACACTTGCAACATACGTCTAAAAAATAGATGAAACATTGAGAACAGACGTTTGCAACATACGTGTACAACCGTTGCAACATATGCAACATGTCAATCTGCTTTTGCAACATTCATACAAAACCCTTGCAACATACCCCCGACGTGGATTCTCCGAGAATCTAACCAACGACTAGCGAAAGCGAATCATGGAAGAGAGAGAAGAGTCGGTTCATACCTCAGAGTCGATCTTGATGAATAGAAAATGGATTCCACCCACCTGCCACAGGATATGTGGTTGGGGAAGAATCGTGCATATTTTTTTTTATTTTTTTGCTAGACCCATGTTGTCTTTTGGCTCAAGAATCGACTCCACCATTTTGAGTATGTGGTTGTTCTTGTGATAGATAAACCAACCCACCACTGTGGGTGTCCTTATATCGGTTTGATGATTGGAACTGAGATCACCATCTTATCTCTTTTGCGAGCATGTGATGAGCAAGACAACATATTACCACTATAAATGCTCAAGAGATGAGATGTCGTCTTTATTGCATGAGTCATATGCTCCGAAAAGGTAAAATACTAATGTAAACTATTATATAACCCACTCCATCTTCCAAAAATACTCCGTAGATAGTGAGTTAGCTATTTGCACGTAGGATAGAAACAATCCATCTTACTTCAATTAAACGACACCGAGTTCATGTCACAAATGTTTTCCATAGATAAAGCAATTTTCAACCGATACATGTGATTCTGTGAATTTGAATTCGTAGAAAGAGAAATAAACAAAATTTTCTCCCAGTTCAGTTCAATCGACGTGACAAATATGGTTTATCCAAACAATCACCCAAACCGGATATTTTTTTCCGATCGCGGTCTCGTGCTCGTGGATTGTTCGGCAAAGAAGATTTCTGCACCAAAACTACCAAAACTATGGCCCATTTAAGAACCAAATCGACATGGCCTATCCGAACAATCGGGGCCCAATGTCCGCTCGACAGGCTGGGCCACCCGCGTTCTTTAATACCGGGCCGAGGTCGCCATCCGCCCATCCTCTGACGCTTGCCTGATGCAGCGCCCACCGGCGGCGTTGGCTCTGAACAGTTAACACATGGAAATTTAGCATTGAAGAATAGCAGGGACAATGATAATCCTGTTTGAGTTATTCGAGGTCATTTGTCAAAGAATAGCTATACTAAAAAGGTCTACACCTACGATGGACTTTACAAGGTTGTAGATGACTGGGTGCAGAACGGAGTGTAAGGCCATACTGTTTTCAAATTTAAATTGAAGCGCCTTGAGGGTCAGCCATCATTAACAACCCCGACCTCCTCTTCCTGGTTCTAAAGCCAACAAGATCTTCGACCAGCTCGTGGCTGATGTGGACTGCCGTTAAGTTCAGCCAAACTAAGTGGCTGGGTGGTGCCATTGTCTAGGGAAACTAAAAGATTGAGTGATGTAAACGGCCAGGCTGCAGAGGGCACCGCAGCAAATGGGTTGGAAGCTAGCCCAAGCGATAATGTTGTACAGGATCAAGAGGTGGTGGAGCTAGAAGAGGAAACCGAGTGTTACACCATTGTGGAAGCTGTAGAACAATACACATGAGAGATACGGGAGTGGAGAGAAAGAGAGAACCAAAAAGAGTGAGAAACTAGCCCCCGTCTCCACCTTTCCCATCTCCCTATTTTATAGGGAAGGTGGGGATTTTTAACTTTTTACCATCCTTACGGATGACACTCCTTGTTTGCCATTTTTATACGCGCTCCTACACAATTGCCATCACAAACAGTGAACCTCCTACGTTTTTACCATTTTTGCTGACATGGCACGCTAGGTGGGCACGCCAGCATAGCAGTAAGGCTGAGAAGGCCTATAGAGCATGCGAAATGACCTATTTACCCCTGTTGCTTCTCTCCCTCTACTCGTTGACGCGTGGGTCTCACACGTCATCTTTGTCTTCAACCTCCAGCCACGGATGGGAGCCAGGCACCTCCAGCTTCATCTCACACCTCCAGCACCTGGATGGGAGCCAGGCACCTCCAGCTTCGTCATCCCTCCATGGCTACCGAGCAGCCGAGGACGACGAGCAAGGCACCGTGCGCGAAGTCGATGGAGGAGTTCTTGCGGCAAAGAGGAGCTGGTGGCAGCCAGCCACGGGTAGAAGCGAGGCTCTCCGGCGGAGTGCTTCAGTTGAGGTGGAAGACGCCACTACGGCCATGGATTGGCGCTGAGATGTGGATAGGATGCCGTGGCGGGTCCTTGCGGCGCCAACGAAGGAGACGGGGAGGCGAGAGCTGTTGTGTATGCGGAGATCGGTGAGCTCGACCTCGGGACGACAATGGCGGCGACGGCGGTGGTTCACGACGATGGGGCGGGGGTTGCTGAATGACGAGTAGCTGGGTGAAGTTGTCATGCCACTGTGAACTCATAGAGCCCATTGGGAGTAGCAGCGACGGCTGGATGGGGGAGATCGATGGTGACGATGGAGTTCCAGTAATGGCCGCAGCTCCGTGCAAGCTCCAGTCTTCTACCCCGCCTCCGTGGAAGCTGCAAACAGGAGCAAGCGCAGGGAGCTTTTATGAGGCAGCAGCTCTGTAGCAGCACTGCCTAGGTGCCAGCGCGCCTCCTCCTCCTCCGCCAGAGCCCTTCATTGCCGGGTCGCTTCGGCCGGGTGATGGTGGGGTTGAAGACAAAGCTGACGTATGGGGCCCACGCGTCAGCGAGTAGAGGGAGAGAAGCAACAGGAGTAAATAGGTCATTTCGCATGCTCTGTAGGCCTTCTCAGGCTCACTGCCACGTTGGCGTGCCCACCTGGCGTGCCATGTCAGCAAAAATGACAAAAACGTATGAGGTTCACTCTTTGCGATGGTAATTGTGTAGGAGCGCGTATAAAAGTGGCCAACGAAGGAGTGTCATCCGTAAGAATGGCAAAAAGTTAAAAATCCCGGTGGGAGAGGAGGTTTTCATCATCCCCTAGTGGGGCTTGTTTTTTACACCCTATAGGGGATACAAATGAGCTCTAAACTTTACGCCGTGTTTAGTTGAAGGGCAAATTCCAAAAAGTTGCTACAGTACCTGTCACATCGAATGTTTGCGGCCCGTGCATGGAGTATTAAATGTAGACGAAAAGAAAAACTAATTACACAGTTTGGTGGGAAATTACGAGACGAACGTTTTAAGCCTAATTAGTCAATGTTTGGACACTATTTACCAAATAAAAACGAAGGTGCTACAGTAGCCCCAAAATCCAAAATTCGCGAACTAAACAAGGGCTTATCCTATAAGCCCACATACGTGTTCTGACGGTCTCTTTCTCTCTGAGCATTTGCGCAAAATTTTATTTCTCAAAATGTGTTCCGTTTAACACTTTAATGTCATCCTCGATCTGCCTGGATGAAGAGTGAAGGCAATGTAGGGATAGTTTGCCGAAATATCGTGTTAGCTCCACCCTGCTCTGCTTTTGCAGACAATATGAGCCAATGGAGTTACTGTGATGGTCCTTATATTGGTGCAAGGTATGCACATTCCGCGTCTGAAAGTTTCAGAATCGGTCATCCAGAACCGGCTATTGGGGAGTCATCCCAGCTCAGTTGTTGCTTCTTGTTTTGCTGTGCATGTCCCTATCAAGACTCTTCTGCCCCAACCTACTAATGACATTGTTTACAAATTAAAATATTTATTTACTTCTCTAGCAAGCTACGCGTTCAGGCGTGGCATCTACAGATCGTGGCATCTAGCAATAGTCACATTTGATCACATAAACAAGCACTGAACTCTTCCGTATTGTCGTCTAAGCCAAGATGTCAAACAAGATAAACCCTCTATAATAGCATCATGTTCCATCATCATATCAAACTAACAGTTTTTTTTATCATCATGTGACATTACCCAGTTGACCAAATGGTTCTGTTGAAAAGAGGAGCATTTGGTGATTCTTGGCTTGCAAAAGGCATGCAATTTCCTGTTTGACCTGCATTCATATATGCCAAGCATAAAAGCCTCTATTGTGTGTGTTGGTAGTACGGCACTAGCTTCGTGATTAGCACCATGCATTTCTGTGTGTTTGGTTTCACGAGGAGTGTTAGATAATCTACTGTTATCTTGTGTGAACACAGCAATGGAAGACGGTGCCGAAATGCCCTCTACTATGATACTGTAGCCGCTATAGGTGCAGACACCACACGACTCACCTGCAGCACTGTAGGCACATGCAGATGCCGGCGCAGAGTCAGCCATTTATGTTATCTAGTTCCTGTAGCAGCATGACAGTTGTACTATGACTAGAAGGATAGAGTTGTATAAATAGACTATCAAGGCAACTCAGTAAAGGGAGTTCAGATTTGTCATCTCCTATACAGGGCTTCGTCCAACGCTGATGTCTTGTACTGTGTGTGTATGCTCTGTTCTCCCTTCTTTTTCTAGCTCTAGCCATAGTGCGTGGGGATGGACAACGCTTGTTCGTGGTCGGCACGGCTAGTGGGTGCTTGGCAACATTAGCGGGTGCTCGCAAGACTGGTGAGTGGTTCACTCACCAGGGCCGGTATTTCTGTGGGCCAACAAATGGTATCAGAGCCGTACAAACGCCGTCGCTAGACTAACCACTGGCGATGACGAGCGGTTCGAAGATGGATGACAGCAGTGGCACGGCTGTGGCTGCCCAGCCACGACCGGAGGTCGTTGTTCGCACGGTGCGGGAGGTCAGCGGCACCAGTTGGCCGACGCTGACTCGCATCAACTATGGAGAGTGGTCGGTGACCATGAAGGTCAAGCACAGAGCCCGACGGCTCTGGAATGCTGTTGACAAGGGCACCGACAATGAAGAAAATGACATGTCAGCACTGGAGGCTATCTTCGCTGCTGTACCGGCGGAGTACAGGGAGCCGTTGGGGGCAAAGAGCTCGGCTAAGGAGGCGTGGGAGGTTATTGCGGCGATGCGCGTCGGTTTCGACCGCGCAAAGAAGGCGACGGCCTAGCTTCTGAAGCAGGAGTACGCCAACCTCAAGTTCAAGGATGATGAAACGGTGGAGGACTTCTCCCTCCGCCTGCAGACACTCATGTGGCAGAACCGCCTAATCTAATGCCTTATAGGAGTGCTCGTCTTTCATTAGACACTAAGCACCCAAAGGAGAGCACTAAATTATTCGGTTCCATCGGGCACACTCCAGGGGAGAACCCGAAAATCCACATTTTCGCCATCAGGATCACAAATGAGAGAATAAAGCTTACATCATTCTTAACCATTTCTAACATCACTTTTAATACAACAGCAGAGTATAATATTTATTATTGTAACAGCGGAATATAATCATATTATCAGAGTTATGAAACAATTTAATGTAACAGCGGAATATAAACTTGTGATCAGAATTACATCGGAAATAATGAATATCTAATCATGACATGATGAAGTATTGATATATGAACTACGACGACAGATTATGAAACTTTTATTTATAAAAGCACTTGGTGAGAGTTATAAATAACAACTACAATCACAGCATAAAGGAATCCTCGCTGAGCCCACCAGGAGGAATCCACACACAAAGGTCAGCTCTAGCCTCCACCTGTCACCTGGAAAAGGGGAAATAAAACCATGAGTACTCAATTATACTCAGCAAGACTTACCCGACAGGAGAAAAGAAAAGACTTCAAGGATATGCAACGCTATCTGGCTTATGGGTTTATTGCATTTGCAGGAAGCATTACTAAGCGTGCGTTCTTATATTCGATTTTTATTAATAGTCGTATCGGTTCATTAACTAATCATTCTATGTAAGCACCTGTACTACTTTCAAGCAGGTGGTAAGCAATCAGAGTTCATTTTTCCATTCCAGCTTTCATCTTTTGGTTCTTACTACGGTGCTAGACACAAAACAAGCCGTACCGAATTGCCCGGCGATTCGCGAATCAATGCCCACAGCTGGGTACTCGGAAAACACACGTTCCGCTTATACCCAAGGCACAAGCAGGACCAACCCATCACTCTCCTGTCCCGGGTGTCCAGGTCCCCGTCCAAACTAGGACTCCAAGCCCCCGCCCCTGAGTCTCGGACTCAGTGCGGTGCAAGGACCTCCTCCACCAAAATAAAACCCTGACAGTCGGTCTGGAAAGAGCCGGATCCGTGACAAGAGAGCAACAACTCTTCCAAGCGCCCATACCCAAGTATGTGCTCGGGATAATAAGTCTATGACTTGCCTCGCTGGCTTATGCAACGACCGGTCCTTAACTGACACAGACAGGGAAAACAGTGTAACCAAGCTATACCCTGCGTTCACGGCGACACAACCTCTTACACCCACCAATACCCAAACCATATCCCTGCCCGGTTATCATTTTTATTTCCACCATTTTTATATTTTTCAAGTGATAATAATCCAATAATATATTTCCTATCTCTCGCGAGTGACAGGCAATCACTCGACTTCTACCGGAGTCCTGCAGCATAGCAATCTACACGATCCTGTCATACTAGTAAGACTCATAGGATAAAGATATATATGCAAGTGGGTTTCATTCAACTCCTTAAAACTTAATGCACAAATATAATTTAAACTGCAGGAAAGTAGGGGTTATGCACCGGGGTTTACCTGGGTAAGATATATATTAAAAAGTTAGTATCTATATCTTTAGATCATCCACCATCATCTGAATAGAAAGCCCATTGCCTCACCTTCTGGAGAGAATACCATTACACCATCTTTGGATTCTCAATCATCCTTCAATTGATCCGTTGATGCATCATCCTTCAATTGATCCGTTGATCTATCATCGTACCTATATGATATACATTGATGTAAATGTATAGATGTAATTAATCGACTGCAATCGTGACTCGTAAAATACAATTTACGCCTCTCAAGTCAACGGAATAGTTCTAACGATGACCGTACCTAGGCTACATATACATGTTGTCAGATAAGGCGTTATTTCCCAACAATTATTTTAGTTATATAAACCAGCGTTGTTTCTTTATTCTATTTTATCAATTTAATCTTTATTCGCAATAGGACCTCATTATCTATCTAGCAGCCAATTATTCTAGAGCTAAAAAAATTACAGTGAGCAGCTAATATTGATAGGAACCTACTGTAAAGATTTCAGACCCAATACTATTACCAATTTATCGCAACAATTCCTATAAGTTTATATTTTTACAATAGTAAGTATCCAAATTAATTATATAGCTCCTAAGAATATTATCCCACTATGTGAACAAATTATACTAGCAGGTATGTCATGATTTTAGGAGCCTAACAAAACTGGTTTGGCATTTTTATAATTTTTATTTGATTTATTATGGATTTACAAACTTCAGCCATTTTAAACAAAATAGTAAACTCAGCAGAAAAGGAAAACAACCCACGGGCCGCACGAGGCCCAGGCGGCCATGGCAGACCAGCCCACGGTGAAGCCCAGTAGCGGATGGCACAAGGCCAGCCCAGCGACGAGGCATCTAGGCGGGCGGGCACGCGCAGGCGTGGGTGGCCCAAGCGCGGCGACAACCGGCCAGCCTAGCGGGGCAGACGGCGGCCCAGCCAGGCGGCACGGAACCGACCTAGACGAGCGGGCATGGCCCAAGCGGTGCGGCGGCCCAGGCGCGGCGCGAAGCAGGCCGCGGCCGTAGAGACGCCGGGCAAGCGGCCCAACAGGCCGGCCCACGCGACGTGGCCCAGTCTTGGCGCGTGTTTTTGCAGAAAAGTCCCTCGGTTTTTAACTAATCAATCTATGATCTAGCTCACTATTCAAACGAGTCACGTATTTCGCAATATGGACCCTGTATAAAACTCCTTGGATTTTCACCCATTCCTCCTGCTCCAAACACAGAGCACAGCAGAGCCATCGGCCGGCGGTGGCGGCAACGGTGTGACGGGGCCGGGGAAGACACGGCGGCGGCGGACCACCCGCCGGCGAGCCGCACAGGGACCTGCGCGGCCTCGGGCTGGCCGCGGCAAGGGCCGAGCCGACCCCTAGAAGCCTGCCTGCGTGGTCCATGGAGGCGGGCATGCCGGCCACGGCAGGGGAGGCGGTAATGACCGTGAGGCCCTGTGGGACGATGCCTGTGGCGAGCAGCAGGCCGTGCCGGGGTGCTTGGTGGCGAGGCTCAGCGTGGATGGACCGGCAAGCCGCGGATGCGGCACAGGACCATGCAGCGGGGCTGTGGCTCGGGCGCGTGACGGAGGAGGCGAAGCGACAGTGGTTGCTTGGCTCGGGGGCTGTGGGGCACGGCGGGCGGGCGTGACACGCCCGGTGGTGGCGTGCGGGTCGCGGCCAGGCCGGTGCCGGCAGCTCGCGTGCGCGGGCGTGGTGCGGGAGAGGAAGCAGAGTGGCACGGGTGCGCCTGCGCTCACGATGGCCAGGCAGCGGCGTCGGCGGGGGCGGAGGAGCGAGTCGAGGCGAAGCTATGGGAGGGGCAGCGCTGCGGGCTCGGCGCGGGACGGCGCTCCAGGCGCAGCGTGGAGGTCACGCACGGAGGTAGGGGCGGCGCGGAGGCCGGCGAGGCGCTGCGGCTGCGGTCCAGCGCGGGACATGGCGGGGGCGCTACGGCTCCGGTGGTGGGAGCTCGAGGCGGCAACGGCAGCGGCCTCGCTGCACCAGAGGTGGCGCACGGCGGCCTGCTCCGCACAACGCGGCGCCGACGGTGGGGCACAGGGGCTGCTGCGGGTGGGAGAGGGCAGCGCCGATAGCTGCGGTCCAAAGTGGACCAGGGGCTCGGGGGTGGCTGCTCGCACGCGTTGGGAAGGAGCGGCTACGACGGCGCTGGTGCGAGGCAAGCAGAGGAGGGGAAGCAGCTCAGGCGCGCGAGAGGAAGGCGAGGAGGACGAGCAGAGCTGGGACGGATAGGGCAAAGAAAAAGGCAGGCACGCGAAAGAGTTGAGAGCGAGCTCGCCAGCAGGGAGCGGAGCAGACCGACCGGCAGCGACCACGAGCACGTGACGCAGCATGCGAACAAACAAGGAAGGACTATGCGATGCATCAAATCGAAGCAAGCAGCCAGCGTAGCCAGGCCGGCACGCCCATGCGCGCGAGGTCGCGAGGAAGCAACATCTAGTACGGCAGCAGTAACCAGCAAGCAGACGAGCGGAGAAAAGAAATATCGAGGAGCAGTCGATCAACTTGTACAGTCAATTGCTACAAGTATATGTTTGCCCTTTCTTCTAATTCTTTGTTTTAGAGTACCGTCGTAACGTATGTGTATATATATATACCTATATATATATTTAACGGTTTACTAATTTAGATAATTTACAACGTCTATGCATAGGAAAATTTTAGCAAAGCTCGAATTTAAATTTGATTCAAAAGCTATATATATATATATATATATATGGACATCGTTCTATTTATTAATGGATTTTATTTTATTTATAAACGTTGTTTTACCTGCTTAATCTAATAGAACGAACCGTTTGCTATCGAGTGGCCAGAATTGTCGTTCAACATTCCTAAATATTTCTACGCATTGCGTAATTTAACTTGAGCGCTTAATTGAGTCCACGAAACTAAGTTACACAGGATTCGCTTATCACTTCAAATATGTTTTAAATCAAAAATTCGAGAAACTCGTTTCGAAAGTTTTACTTAGGCCTAAATCACGGTGCTAAATAAGATCGTAACACCAGGGTGTTACAACTCATCAGCAAGCTGAAGAGCCATGGCGTCACCATTGACGAAGAGGAGGCGGTCTCCAAGTACCTCCACTCCGTGCCGGCAAAGTACATCCAGATCGCTCTCTCCATAGAGACGATGCTTGACTTGTCCACCCTCACCATTGAGGATGTGACAGGCCGTCTGCGGGCGGTGGACGAGCGCCTGGAGCAGGCGACAGTAACGAAGGATAGCGGGAAACTCCTGCTGACGGAAGAAGAGTGGGCTGCTTGGAGGAACTCCAGGAAGGCAGCCTCCTCCAGCCGTGGTGGCGATGGCAAGTGCCGCGACAAGGTTTCTTTAGAGAAGAAGCAGGTCGACCCCAACGCCTGCCGACACTACGGGAAGATGGGCCATTGGGCACTGGAGTGCCCAAACCATAAGCAGGAGAAGAAGGCTTAGGCTCATCTGGCGTAAGCCGATAATGAGGATGAGGCCACTGTTCTGATGGCGGCGTTCTATGCACTGCACGACGTCTGAAAAGGCCCTGAAGGCCGTCGACCTCGATGAACCTCGCGCACAAGTCCTTCTCGGACGTGTGGGTGGCGAGGAAGAGCAGCGGTGGTACCTGGAGTCTGGCGCCGGCAACCACATGACGGGCTCCAAGACATCCTTCTCCGAGCTCGACGACGATGTTACCGGTACGGTGAAGTTTGGTGATGGCTCAAGGGTGGCTATTCAAGGGCGCGACACCATCATCTTCAGGTGCCAGAATGGGGAGCACCGCGTGCTAACGGATGTATATTACATCCCGCAGCTGCGTTCCAGCATCATCAGCATTGGTCAGCTAGATGAGCGCGGTAGCGAGGTACTGATCAAGGACGGAGTCCTTAGGATCAGGGACCAGGAGCAGCGACTTCTTGCCAAGGTGAAGAGGTCTCTGAACCGGTTGTACCTGCTCGACCTGAAGGTAGAGCAGCCGGTGTGCCTAGCGGCAAGGCATACTGAGGAGCCGTGGCTGTGGCATGCCCGGTTCGGACATCTCAGCTTCGACGCGCTTGGTCAGCTAGAGAAGATGGTCCGAGGGCTACCCCACATCGCGCACAGAGGCGAGATGTGTGACAGCTGCCTGGCCGGGAAGCAGAGGAGGCTACCGTTCCCAAAGGCGGCCAAGTATCGCGCGTCGGACGCTCTCGAGCTCGTCCACGGCGATCTCTGTGGGCCGATCACGCCAGCTTCAAGCGGTGGTCGGTGGTACTTCCTCCTGCTCGTAGATGATTGCAGTCGCTACATGTGGCTGCAACTCCTGACGAGCAAGGACGAAGCGGCGGCGGCGATCAAGAAGTTCAAGACACGTGCGGAGGCCGAGAGTGGCAAGAAGCTCCGCACGCTGAGGACTGATCGCGACAGTGAATTCACTTCGGTGGAGTTCGTTGCGTACTGCGCGAAACAGGGTGTGGTGCGACACCACACCGTGCCGTATTCACCACAACAGAATAGCGTGGTGGAGCGATGGAACCAGACGATGGTCGGCATGGCTCGATCCATGATGAAGGCCAAGGGAATGCCGACAAGGTTCTGGGGTGAGGCGATGACCATTGCGGTGTTCATCCTCAACAGCGCTCCCACCAAGGCCCTGGCGGGCAAAACGCCGTTCGAGGCTTGGTATGGGCAGAAGCCGAGCGTGTTCTTCCTCCGGACATTCGGCTACATTGGCCACATCAGGAAGACGAAGCCGAACCTTACCAAGATGGAGGACAGGAGCACACTGATGGTGTTCCTGGGCTACGCGGAGGGTACCAAGGCGTACCGGCTCTATGACCCACGCGGAGACAAGGTGCTTGTCTCGCACGACGTAGTGTTCGACGAAAAGGCGGCTTGGGACTGGATCAGTCCGAGCACGGGGGAAGCTGGCGGCTTCACCAGCACCTTCGTCGTCGAGCATTTGGTCATCCACGGGAGTGGAGACGCTGGGAAAGAGGTGCCGAGCACTCCGGGAGGGGTGCCAAGCACTCCAGCGGTAGAGCTGAGCACTCCTGGGGCGGTGCCGAGCACTTCGAGAGGGATGCCGAGCACTCCGGGAGCAGTGCCGAGCACTCCTGGAGGGATGCCGAGCACGCCAGGAGTGGTGCCGAGAGATTCTGCAGTGGCGGTGACCACTTCAGGACGGGTGCCGAGCACTCCCATGGCGGAGCCAAGACATCTTGCAGTGGTGCTAACCACTCCAAGACTGAGGCTGGGCACTCCTACAGTGTGGCCGAGCACTGCAGGAGTTATGATGAGAAGTCCAGGTGTAGTGCCGAGCACTGCATCCGGGGTGCCGAGCACTCCAGCTGCTCTGCCGAGCACTCAGGCGGAACAGGAAACTCCATCGACGCCGATCGAGTTCGCCTCACCTCCAAGTGACATCACTGAGTTCGTGGATGCCTACCACGAAGGTGAGGAGGTGTGGTTCCACAGGCTAGACGACATCATCGGCGGCACAGGTCCCTCAAGTCTGGCGGGTAGGCTGCTCAATGACGTAGAGCTGCTACTCGTCAGTGCAGAGGAACCACCCACGTTCGCGCTAGCCGAGTGCGATGGAAACTGGCGACGGACGATGCTGGAGGAGATGAAGGCGATCGAGGAAAACGAGACTTGACAGCTCATCGATCCACCTCCAGGATGCCGTCCGATCAACCTAAAGTGGTATACAAGGTCAAACGGGACGAGCACGGCGCCATTGTCAAGCACAAGGCGCGCCTCGTGGCCCGAGGCTTTGTACAGCGCGAGGGCATCGACTTCGAGGAGGTTTTTGCTCTGGTAGCGCGCATAGAGTCGGTCCATTTGCTACTAGTCTTGGCAGCAGCAAAGGACTGACGCGTCCATCACTTGGACGTTAAATCGGCAACGACAAGCTGGCGGAAACGGTCTTCATCAGGCAACCTCTCCACAGGGTCCATGCCTGGAACATACGTTGTGAAATAGATAAGGCAATTGTGGCAAGCAAAAAGTTCATGGTTATTTTCTAGTTTTGATTTGACAAGTATGGTGAGTGGAGGAGACAGTGCTATCTTACATAGCCCAATAGGTTCATTGACCATTCGTCGTCGACAAAAGAGCTGTTCCTGCGGCCACTCACAATCTCGAGGACCAGCACACCAAAACTGAAGACGTCAGATTTATCAGAGAATTTGCCCTCCATTGCATACTCCGGGGAGATGTAGCCACTGCGTTCCACAGATTTTATCGCATTAGCTTGTTGCCAGGTGATGCTATGTCTACTAGAATAAGAATTAATTTGTCTATTATCCGAATAAAGCAGTAAGATCAGAAAGGTTACAATAAAGAAGATGCAATTACTGAGCAGCACTAAACCAACTATTATAGAAGCAGGTGAATGCAATGGAACTCCCTGTTCAGCTGTATGATGTAGCGAGAAAAAGAGAAAAACAGCCTTACTAGGTTCCGACAATTCGGCGAGTAAGGTCTTGAAGCTGGTGTTCGCCGAAAATTCTAGCCATGCCAAAGTCCGATATCTTGGGGTTGAAATCATCATCTAGTAAAATATTGCTTGCTTTGAGATCCCTATGAATAATTTTTAGCCTGGAATCCTGATGAAGGTACAGTAACCCTCTTCCAATTCCCTGAATAATCTTGTATCGCAATTTCCAGCCTAATACAAGTCTCTTACTTTCATCTGAAAAAAATATGGAAAGTACTAAATGTCCATAGAAAAATTCATTTCCTGGCTGACTGTATAAAGTATTCGTATAAATTCAGAACTCCAAGTGACTGAAACTTACTGAAAATAAATGAGTCAAGACTCTTGTTGGGCATGTATTCATACAACATCATCTTCTCTTCTCCATGAATACAACAACCAAAAAGCCTCACTAAGTTCCAGTGTTGCAGCTTGGATAGCACCGTCACCTCATTCTTGAACTCTTCCAATCCCTGCCCGGAGCTTTTAGATAGCCTCTTAATAGCAATCTCTTGGCCATCTGGTAGTATCCCCTGGAGATACCATCAAATATCCACTATGGTTATCCAGATGAAAAGGATTAATTAAACAAACTCAACCATATCATAACAGTTGGAGGAAGTATATGAAGTTTCCAATACTCCACCTTGAAAACTGGACCAAATCCACCTTCGCCAAGCTTTTCACTGAAATTGTTCGTTGCTGAATAAACAGTGCTGAACTCAACTAATGGTGCGCTCAAAATTGATCTTTTCACCGAATCATCTTCATATATGTTATCATCTGCAGCTGATGTTGATCTATCTTCTCCAGTAATCTGAAATAATGGTTTCCGTGTTCTCCGTGCGCCTGCAATTTGGTGAAAAGTTAACAAAGTGACAAACATACTCCTTTTTGTTTGGAGCATTCAACAAACCTACATAACAATCCATGTAAATAAAACAATGACAGTTACTTCTAAAAATCTGCGGCCATGGAAATTAGACTGATACTGAATCAAATATCCACGTGCAAGTTTCATAATCTGAGCAACAGCGGGATTTGGAAAGTCAAAACGTTAGAACGGATTGAAAAATATGCTGATAAAACGAAGAAAGCACCTTTCTCAAGAGTGTGTGAGGCTATTCATTTGTCAATTTTGGGCATAACTACATAAAAAACAAATAAAAAAAAGAAAGAAGAAGAAGACTGAAGAAACCATGAAGCTCAGATGCATGTAAGAATAAGGCAGAAAGCATCGTATCACCTATTTGCTTGATGATGTGCCTCTTCAGGAAACCAAACACGCAGAAATGCATGGTGCTAATCACGAAGCTAGTGCCGTACTACCAACACACGCAATAGAGGCTTTTATGCTTGGCATATATGAATGCAGGTCAAACAGGAAATTGCATGCCTTTTGCAAGCCAAGAATCACCAAATGCTCCTCTTTTCAACAGAACCATTTGGTCAACTGGGTAATCTCACATGATGATAAAAAAAAAACTGTTAGTTTGATATGATGATGGAACATGATGCTATTATAGAGGGTTTATCTTGTTTGACATCTTGGCTTAGACGACAATACGGAAGAGTTCAGTACTTGTTTATGTGATCAAATGTGACTATTGCTAGATGCCACGATCTGTAGATGCCACGCCTGAACGCGTAGCTTGCTAGAGAAGTAAATAAATATTTTAATTTGTAAACAATGTCATTAGTAGGTTGGGGCAGAAGAGTCTTGATAGGGACATGCACAACAAAACAACAAGCAACAACTGAGCTGGGATGACTCCCCAATAGCCGGTTCTGGATGACCGATTCTGAAACTTTCAGACGCGGAATGTGCATACCTTGCAGCAATATAAGGACCATCACAGTAACTCCATTGGCTCATATTGTCTGCAAAAGCAGAGCAGGGTGGAGCTGACACCATATTTCGGCAAACTATCCCTACATTGCCTTCACTCTTCATCCAGGCAGATCGAGGATGACATTAAAGTGTTAAACGGAACACATTTTGAAAAATAAAATTTTGCGCAAATGGTTAGAGAGAAAGAGACCGTCAGAACACGTACGTGGGCTTATAGGATAAAGTTTAGAGCTCATTTGTGAAGGACCGAAAGCGGCGACCAGAGGGGGGGGGGTGAATGGGAGCCACAAAATTTCTTTCGAAACTTTCTCGACCACTGTCCCAAAATCACCGCCCAACTTACAAATCAAACACCGTGATGTCCACGACCCAAATAAGTGGGTGGATGTTCCCTAGGAACACAGCGGGACATCACAAAGCCAACACAACAAATAGAAATTCAATCGGAGCTCGAACGAACAAGTTACGGACCAAAACGTGTGCTCGGCAAATAGACTAATCAGCAGCACCAGCACTGAACCCTTTCTAGATCAGGACCGAGCACATGCTCTCTGTAGTCCTATACCAGTGGATCACCTTAGTTCACGATGAGAACATTGTAGCAAGGAACTGCACTTGCTAAGCGACAGAAATCATTCGCACATGAACTAAACAAGCTAAAGAATCAAGTAATCATTAGCCTACTGTAGCTTGAAAGTGACCACTCACAAATTTGGATACCAAATCACGTTCGTGTCTAGTACTTGGTGTAGCAATGAATTACCTGCTGCTGTCAAACAACAATGAATGATCGCAAATGCTACTGCAGCTGCGCTGAACGATCCTGCTGCTGCCAGAGAACCAATTGCTTGACAAGAGAGAAATCAGAGCTTGACCAGGCAGCTGAGAATCGGATCTGCTGCCCCTGGAGTCCTGACCACTCGACCTGGGAAACGGAACAACGAAGAGAACAGCCGGCGGTGGGTCTGCTCGCCACCGGTATCGCAAAATAGAAAAAAAGCGATTGAACTTGACACCGAAATTGATGCACGACTGAGCGGAAAGCAGTTCCTCGCGATGGGAACGAAATGGATCACCGGAGATTATAGGCGAGCACAACTCTGGTGAGTGCGCACGGCACCAGAGTGTCGGCGTGGATTGTGCTGCTGCTGAACTCTGCTGGTACCTCCCTTGCACCTGCTTCCACGTGACGAACAGAGAAGAACAACAAGCAAGAACAGAAAAGGCGGACAGCCAAAAATCCGACGAAAAAACGGATCAAATCAAAACAACTCGACCCCAAATTTTACACAGACCAAATTGAACTAGCTACTGAACAAATTCCCAAAGAATCATCTCCGGGACCAACCCAAACTCCGGAAATATAAGATCGCGCCATGAACGAAAATGGGAAAAATAGCACTACATGAACACGAAGAATCACAGTCAAAATAGATGAATCCCGAGAGGACACGAGGAGGATTTGGGCCTCCATTCCCAAACTAAAACCAAGCAAAAACCACCCACGAATTTCTCAGCTCTTGGACCTCTCTCAAGAGTAAGAAACCCTAAGTCTAAAAGGAGAAAAAGAAAATGAAAGAGAGGTAAGGGAGATGGGGCTCCCTCATCCTATTTAACAGGCTATTACACATTCCCAGTTTGCCCTCGGATACAAAATGAGTTGAACCGCTAAGCCCAATGGCGTTGTTGTCCAACCCGGTGTAATCTTGATCCGACGGCCACCACGCCTACTCACCGGTAGAAGCTCGCCGACGCGAACTCCCGATGCCGCCACGCGTCGCCGTCCGTCCCTCCTCGGAACCTCCGCCGGGTTTTGAGGCCCAAACTCAGTAAACCGTCTCATGGTAGCGTACTTCATACGCGTTCCCCGCCATCCGACGTGTGTCACCACCGTCCTCGACCGGCCGGCCCGCCAAGTCCTCCTGAGCCTCGCTCGACTCACGCGTCCGCCGTCTTGACCCGGTCAACACCGTCACTCCATGTCTTCTTGCACTTGTTGATGTTCCAAGTGTCAGCCACCGCGGCTAGTCGTCCGGCCTCACGGTCCCTCGGTCCAAGCCTCACGTCTGTCCTTCACCGCTCTCGGTTAAATCGCACGCGGCACGTCCTCCTTGACCTTCACCTCGCCGTCAACTACCGCCTCCGTGCTCCACACCTACACACCACGAGCCAAGAGACATGCACACATAGCTTTCGCCATGGTAGAGTTAGTAACCGACTCAACCTATTCCGTGGATCACATTGACAATCACTCATCACAAAACGAACACACAAGGGTACTTGTCAACCTTGTGTTCGCAATCTCCCCCTTGATGAGTGCATTGTCAACACCAATACACGAACAGCTTGAGCAATAGAAAAAGAAAAAGAAGAGAAAAGAAAGAACTCACCCAAATGACCAAAAGCCAAAGAAAAGCCAAGAACTGGGTCATTTGAAAGTGAGCAAAACTTGGTCCCCAAAGACATGGGCAACGGCTCGACGCAACCAAGTAAAACAAAGCTAGCCCTCAAGAAGAGGCAACGGGCTCAACACCACTAGCAAAGCCGAAAAACCGAAAAAGCGCTAGACCCTCCAGAAGAGGCAAAGGCTCAACACATCTAGCAAAACACCTCAAATGCAACTCCCACAACAAGTGCAATCTCTCTCAACTTTAAGTGAAATTGGAAGTTTCTTCCCTTGTGTCATTGTGAGTGTGGAAAACTTCTCCCCCTTGTTGACACATGCACTTATCAAGCTAGACCCCAAAGATTGCATCTCCCCCTCAAATCATGCTATGAATGCAGAAATGCACGAATGCAGAAGCTTCAAGATTATAGTAAATAGATTGAAAAGAGGCTCTAGTTGATTTGTCATGTATATATAGCAACACATACAAGTGCTAGCAAATGCTCAAAGTGACCAAATGAGACGAAATATGGCATTTAAGCAAGTTTTGATCAAGTTTGAGCAATTTTAAAAGAGGGTTCACCACCAAAAGAGCACATAGCAAAAATAGACAGGAGATCGACCTTGTGCTACACATGTATGCAAAGTGAACTACCCCAAACAAAGTTCACACATCATGTCATGAAACAAACTTGTGGTTTGAGCAGATTTTAGATACCAATTGAAATTTATCGAGTCATGCGACTTATTACCCAAGTTTGTCGAGACAAGTAAAAGGGAGGTTATCTGTACCATCAAAACCTGACTTAGCGACCATGTCAAGCCTATGCCAAAGACAATCAGAAGCTTAAGACAATGATCTCGGTATCCATTACAGAGCTCAAGTTCACCAATAAGTGCAATTTGAAGCTGTCTCGATACTCTGACATAGGATAGTACAGACCCATCCCGATCTTTTCAATTCACTTAGTTTGTTTTTCAAGTTTTAGCACAAATTCAAGTTTCTCAAGCAAGTGTGTAACTCAAGGTATGAGCCGTAGCAACTAAGCATATATATGAAGCAAAGAAGATCTCGACACATTCTACACATGCTAGTTGCCACAAGTAGTGGTGAACACATTTCATGTTTTAACAAGTTTTAATCAAGTTCACAGTTTGGAAAACAAGCTTAGCTCATAACATGCATCAATTGATCAAAGGGAGCCTAAGTCAATAGCACATCATGTATATCCATACCATCCCCAACAAGGGCATAGTGTCAATCTAGCTACTATAAGGATGAAGCTCAGGATGCAGTATGATACATGATGATATGATATGCAAGTATGATGTAAAAATAAAACAAAAGCTAAACTACAAAGAAAAGCAAAACTAGAATACAACAACCAAAGTTCCCTCCTCTAAAAGGAAACAAACTCCAAGCTCCCTCGCAAGCCGAGCAAACCGGGCTTGGTCAAGTGGTTTGGTGAAGATATCTCATGAGCTGGTTTTGGGTATCAATGTGGTGCGAGATCAATATCACCTTTCTCATAGTGGTCACGCAAGAAGTGAAAGCGAACTTCTATGTGCTTTGTCTTTGAGTGAAGGACTGGGTTTTTGGCTACACTTTATAGCTTTGGTGCTGTCACAAAACAAAGGCGCTCGCCTAAACTCTAACCCAAAGTCTCTCAGAGTAGCTATCATCCAAAGCAACTGGGAACAACAAGCAGCAGCCGCAATATACTCAGCTTCTGTGGTGGATTGGGCGACGCTTAGACCGCTTCTGTAGAAGACCAAGACACAAGAGAAGATCCAAGAAAGCGACAAGTCCCGAAGTGGACTTCCTCTCAACACGACAACCAAAGCATAATCCGCATCGAATACCCGCAAAGAGAAAGAGAGGAGGAGGCCGAAAACCAAAGACCAAACTCGGGTGTGAAACGAAGGTACCTGAGGATCCGCTTGATGGCTTGACGATGAGACGTGCGCGGCGAAGACTGAAATCGCGCACACAAGCAAGCAGATCATGAATCGGATGTCCGGTCTCGTCGCCGTTAGGTACAAAGCAGGACCCGATCATGCTTCGAGTATTCCTTCCGGTCCACGGCTTCTCCCTCCTTGTCCTCATCCGGAGGCCGTCGCGTGGTTGACATGGGCGTTGAAAGAGGCTTGGCCTCACCCATATCAAATTTCTTGAGCACGTCCTTGGTGTACTTGCCTTGGTGCACGAACGTCCCCTCACGAGTTTGCTTGATTTGCGCCCGAGGAAGAAAGTCAATTCGCCCATCATGCTCATCTCAAATTCCTCGCTCATAGTATCTCGAAAACTTGGCAACAAGAGCATGAGAAGAGCCACCAAAGATTATATCATCCACGTATATCTCAAACAAAAGGATGTCTGTGCCTTGCTTGAGGAGGAACAAAGTCTTATCTACGGAACCCATCCTAAAACCCTTATCAAGCGTGAAAGCTTTCAAACGCTCATACTGGGCTCTTGGGGCTTGTTTCAAACCATACAAGGCTTTGTGAAGTTTAAAAACATGGTTGGGGTACTTTGGATTTTCAAAGCCAGGGGTTGCCTCACATAAACCTCTTCCTCTATGTACCCATTCAAGAAGGCACTCTTCACATCCATCGATCTGACTTGAACCCTTTCAAGTCAAGTGCAAATGCTAAAAGAATCCTAATGGCTTCTAGACAGCAACAGGAGCAAAGGTTTCTTCATAGTCTATTCCCTCTTTTGGCAAAAACCACGAGCCACTAATCTCGCCTTGTTTCTCACCACCACCCCATCCTCACTCTGCTTGTTCTTGTAAACCCACTTTGTACCTATGGGTGGTGGCACTGGTGGAGGTGGAACTAAAACCCACACTTGGTTCCGCTCAAAGTTCTCTAACTCCTCATGCATAGCATTAACCCAATCGGCATTAGATAGTGCGTGTCCAATATCTCGAGGCTCAAAAGAAGCTACAAAAGCAGAATGAGCGAAATGGGAAATATGATAAGACTTGGAACGCGTTACCCTTTCGTCGATGTCGCCAATCATGGTCTGAGGAGGATGGCGTCGCTGGATGTGTCGAGGTGCACCCAAAGACGAAGTTGCCTCCCCTTCATCCACAGCTGGGGCCTCCTCAGTCGATTGAGGAAGCGGCTCGCACGGACCCCATAAAGTAGAGGTGGAGGGCTCGGGGCCGTGAGCCGAGGTGGTCGAAGCTGGCTCAATCGGGGCAGCCGGTTGAGATGGCTTGGGATCATCCCAATCAGCGTCGTCGTCGTCCTCAACGAAAATGCTGTCGCCCACCTCTTCATCACCTGCATGTTCAAAGACAGAAACAGAAGAGGGCATGGTTTCGTCGAAGGTGACTTCACAAGTCTCCACGACACGGTTAGTCTCAAGATTAAGCACACGGTACGCATGTGAATGAGAAGCGTAACCGAGAAATATACCGTCCGAAGATCTAGATTCAAACTTATCAAGATTACCTTGCTTAAGAATGAAGCACCTGCAACCGAAGACTCGAAAATGACTCACCTTGGGTGGACGCCCAAACCGCAACTCGTAGGATGTCTTCTTCAAGAAAGCACGAAGGAAAATGCGGTTTGAAACATGGCAGGCGGTGTTGATGGCTTCGGCCCAGTAACGCCTAGGAGTCCTATGCTCATCGAGCATCGTCCTGGCCATTTCAACCAAAGTCCGATTTTTGCGCTCAACAACACCATTCTGCTGTGGAACATAGGGCTAAGAGAACGATGTTCAAGACCCAAAAAGCCTGAAGGTGTCAAACTGAGAGTTTTTGAACTCAGTGCCATTGTCACTGCGGATAGCTTGTATGGCATTCTTTGGTAACTCAGTTTGCAACCTCAAGATCAAGTCACGAGCATGAGAAAATGCTTCGTCCTTGCCCTCCATGAAAAACACCCAAGAATAGCGAGAAAAATCATCCACGATCACAAGAACGTACCACTTCCCTCCCTCTGACCGAACCCGAGCCGGACCAACAGTGTCCATATGAAGTAGCTCACGGGTCTCGTGGTCATGACTCGAGTCTTTGGAGGATGGGAAGACCACCATCTTCCCATGGCTGCATGGGGATGGCATACCAGATCCTTCTCAAACTTAAGTTTGGGCAATCCTCGGATCATGTCAAGAGAACTCAATCTCACTAGGAGATCGAAGCTCAAGTGACCAAGTCTCCTATGCCACTTCCACAAATCGGGAAGAAGATCCAAGCAACCAAAAGCGAGAAGAACCGAAAGATCGAGAGAAATTAGCTCTCGAAAAACTCGGCCGAAAGGAACGATCGACAAACTAGATGTCCACGAGAATCGAGCACACGAGAAAGTCCATCTTAAAGCGCACCTCAAACCCATCTTGAAGGAGTTGCGAAAACAGAGAGCAAATTGAAATGCGACTTGAAACCAAAGCAACGTCCTTCAAGATAAAAGACTCATTGACCCGAATGGTCCCACGAGACAAAGACACCTTACCTTTGCTATTGTCCCCAAATGTGATGTACTCCTTGTATTGCATGGGGTCGAGGTTGGAGAACCATTTGGAACTTCCGGTCATGTGGCGTGAGCAAAATAGGAATCAACAAGCCATGTGTTCTCCAGCCTCCGCCTGCTGCATCAATAGAAAGACAAGGGGTGAGCAAATGGCACAACACTGGGGTTAGTGAAATGAGGAGAATACCAGTGTTGAGTCATTTGCCCTGGAAAAGTGTTAGGAAAAACACCATACATGCCATGTCCCATTGGAGAGAAGCGATCACCACGTGGGGGAAAACGTGGTCCGCTAGGAGTGTGGGACTGAAAGCCACGGTCGCGAGGTCCAAAGTCATATCGATCATGACTTGGGCCACGCCGGGCACGACCACCTCGTGGTCTCGCCACCTGAGGCCTAGCACCTTGAGGCATTGCACCTCTAGGCCTAACACTGTGCCTCTGAACAGGTGGTACATGTACGCCATGTGGAGGACGGTACATGTTCGGTTGTTCAACTCATACTCACGCCGCTCATCTCTCTTCCTCCTAAAGCAAAACTCAGCCAAATGACCATCTCTATGGCAATAGTCACAGTGGTACCTCACCTCTCTCTTGGGTGGTGGTTGACTCACTCTCTGAGGCTTTTTGGCTTTAGGAAGGGGTGCACTAGAGATGTTGGGTAGAGTATCGAGTGAGTTCCGAAAGTGGTTCGGTTTGGGAACCCAAACTTGTTTGGATGGTGGAGCTTTTGGTGGTTCTTCAAACACACCATCTTTGATCATAGGCTTGGTAGGCTCGGTGAGGGGATCTTGATCAATTTGGGAGTGTTGGTGGGTTTCTCATTTGGGTTCAAACCACTATGTTCACCAACCTTGCCATAGACATGCTCACCTTCCCACCTATAGCAAAGCCTACTCCCGATGAGTCGGTTCTCCACTGAATGGCTCACCATCATGCCTAATCAGGGGCTCTTGCACGACACCCAGCTCAAGATGGACCCGAAGTTGTGTGTTTTCTTCCTCGGTTCCCATCTTGTCATGCCTGCAGGACTCAAGCTCCAACACCAAAGCTTCACATCGAACACATGTAGTGGTGGTGCTATCCGAGTTGGCCTTCTCAAACTCAGCAAGTTTGGCAACCTTCTCTGCCAACTCAGATTGCAAGCCTGAGCAGGACTTGCATGCACCGAGCAACCCAGAACGAGACTTCAGCTCATCACATTCATCAAGCAAAATAGCATACTTGGATTGCAAGTCAGAGAGGTTAGACATGTGTATAGCGCACTCATCGCACTCCTCCTCCTCCTCGACACCACTACACCACTCTTGGCAAGCTCCAACTCCTTCAAAGCAACCTCTAGCTGGTCCTTAAACTCTTTTTCTCTCACGGGCAAAGACGCTTAAGCAACTTATCTTGACTCATCAATGTATCATTCATAGTATCAAGCTCAAGCATGAGTGAGTCAAGTGTGGGCGGTACCTCGTTTTCGTCGTTGTCGACGTCCTTTTTGAGCTTTGCTCCACCGTCAATCGCCATAGTGCAAAACCCACCACGGTTTGCGGCGCGACAAAGCGAGACCGTTGAGCTTGTCCTCGCGCTTCTTCTCGGACTCATCGTCGGTCGAGGAAGAAGAAGAGTGATCATCGTCGAGTCGTCGTCGAGGTCGCCGAGAGAGGCGAGGAAGGCGCGTTCTTGAGCTTTGGCCTTCATACGCCTTCTTGATCGCCTCCTTGTCGAAGCCGCCCTTGGCCTTGTGCTTGCCGGAGGTGTAGTCACGTTTATCCTTGCGCTTGCCGGAGTCGTACTTGTTGGCGAAGGTCTTCTTCTTGGGCGGTGCGCGACGAAGTGGTCCGGATCTCCACATCCATAGCATCCCTCCTTCGGGCCACCACTGCGTCGGCGGTTCAAACGGTTGTTGTGAAACCGAGAGAACCGATTGATGACAGTGCCAACTCATCATCTCCAAGAGACTTTTTGCTCTTCGTGGATCGACATCAAGCACGACAAAGAGAAAGAAGCTTGTGAAGGGTTAGTCAAAGAACTTGAACCACTACCCGAGACCAAAGCCATGGTTGGTGCGGAAGGATTCTTGAGCTTGGCTTGAGTTTGGTAGTCGATCTCCGTGGACTTGAGCTTCTTTGAAAAGCTCGTCGACGGTGAGGGTGTAGTTGGCGGACTCGATGATCGCCGACACCTTCACATCCCATACCTTTCGATCAAGGGCATAGAGAAGCTTGAGCGCTCTCTCATGATCACTATAAGGTAGGTTGGCCTTGTTCGCTTTCATTTTGTTGACGATAGTCTGAAAGCGGGAAAACATGGCATCGATGGACTCGCCATCAAGCTGAGAGAAGTTCTCGTACTCGCGCTTGTACGTCTCATAGAGTCTGGTCTTGACCTGTGCGGTCCCCTCATGATAGCTCTGAAGCCTCACCCGGATCTCTCGAAATGTAGTACAATCGGAGACACGCCGAACTCGTAAAGCGAAAGACTCGAGAAAAGCACACTGCGCGAGCTTTGCTATTTGCGTTGTGCCGATCCTTGTGGGGTGGTACGGGACGCGACTGGGAGCACAACGTAAGTAGCATCCTCGCAAATTTCCCAGACGAGCCAATCAATCCCCTCGGAGAAGACGAAGACATGCGGATCTTCCAATAAGATAGTTGGACCCATCGAAGCGCGGTGGTTCAGCCGTGGATCACGGACCGATTAAGGTGGAATGATCCTTAAGCGGCTCGATACCAATTGAAGGACCGAAAGCGGCGATCGAGGGGGGGTGAATGGGAGCCACAAAATTTCTTTCAAACTTTCTCTTGATCCCAAAATCACCGCCCAACTTACAAATCAAAACACCGTGATGTCCACGACCCAAATAAGTGGGTGGATGTTCCCTAGGAACATGCGGGACATCACAAAGCCAACACAACAAATAGAAATTCAATCGGAGCTCGAAGCAACAAGTTACGGACCAAAGCGTGTGCTCGGCAAATAGACTAATCAGCAGCACCAGCACTTTGAACCCTTTCTAGATCAGGACCGAGCACATGCTCTCTCTGTAGTCCTATACCGGTGGATCACCTTAGTTCACGATGAGAACATTGTAGCAAGGAACTGCACTTGCTAAGCGGCGAAATCATTCGCACATGAACTAAACAAGCTAAAGAATCAAGTAATCATTAGCCCTCAGAAGCTTGAAAGTGACCACTCACAAATTTGGATACCAAATCACGTTCGTGTCTAGTACTTGGTGTAGCAATGAATTACTGCTGTTGTCAAACAACAATGAATGATCGCAAATGCTATCAGATGATGCTATTTGAACGATCTCGTCTTTGCCAGAGAACCAATTGCTTGACAAGAGAGAAATCGAGCTTGATGCAGGTGAGAATCGGATCTGCTGCCCTGAGTCCCGACCACTCTCGACTCGGGAAGCGGAACAACGAAGAGAACAGCGGCGGTGGGTCCGCTGCCACCGGTATCGCAAAATAGAAAAAGAGCGAATGAACTTGACACCAGAAATTGATGCACAGTAGAAAGCGGTTCCTCGCGATGGGAACGAAATGGATCACCGGAGATTATAGGCGAGCACAACTCACGGTGAGTGCGCACGGCACCAGAGTGTCGGCGTGGATTGTCTTGCTGCTGAACTCGCTGGTACCTCCCTTGCACCTGCTTCCTTGTGACGAGCAGAGAAGAACAACGGCAAGAAGTAAAGACGGACAGCCAAAAATCCGACGAAAAACGGATCAAATCAAAACAACTCGACCCCAAATTTTACATGACCAAATTGAACTAGCTACGAACAAATTCCCAAAGATCATCATCTCCAGGACCAACCCAAACTCCGGAAATATAAGATCATGGCCATGAACGAAAATGGGAAAAATAGCACTACATGAACACGAAGAATCACAGTCAAAATAGATGAATCCGAGAGACACGAGGAGGATTTGGGCCTCCATTCCCAAACTAAAACCAAGCAAAAAAAACCACCCACGAATTTCTCAGCTCTTGGACCTCTCTCAAGAGTAAGAAACCCTAAGTCTAAAAGGAGAAAAAAAAGAAAATGAAAGAGAGGTAAGGAGATGGGGCTCCCTCATCCTATTCTTGAGGCTATTACACATTCCCGGCTTTGCCCCTGGATACAAATGAGTTGAACCGCTAAGCCCAATGGCGTTGTTGTCCAACCGGTGTAATCTTGATCCGACGGCCACCACGCCTACTCACGGTAGCCGCCTCGACGCGAACTCCCGATGCCGCCACGTGCCGTCCGTCCCTCCTCGGAACCTCCGCCGGGTTTTGAGGCCCAAACCAGTAAACCGTCCATGGAGGTGGCGTACTTCATCTGGCGTTCCCCGCCATCCGGACGTGGTGTCACCACCGTCCTCGACCGCCGCCCGCCAAGTCCTCCCCGAGCCTCGCTCGACTCACGCGTCCGCCGTCTTGACCCGGTCAACACCGTCACTCCATGTCTTCTTGCACTTGTTGATGTTCCAAGTGTCAGCCACCGCGGCTAGTCGTCCGGCCTCACGGTCCCTCGGTCCAAGCCTCACGTCTGTCCTTCACCGCTCTCGGTTCGTCGGCACGGCACGTCCTCCTTGACCTTCACCTCGCCGTCAACTACCGCCTCCGTGCTCCACACCTACACACCACGAGCCAAGAGACATGCACACATAGCTTTCGCCATGGTAGAGTTAGTAACCGACTCAACCTATTCCGTGGATCACATTGACAATCACTCATCACAAAACGAACACACAAGGGTACTTGTCAACCTTGTGTTCGCAATTTGTATCTCCTATAGGGTGTAAAAAACAAGCCTCACTAGGGGATGATGAAAACCTCCTCTCCCACCTTCCCTATAAAATAGGGAGAGGGGAAAGGTGGAGACGGGGGCTAGTTTCTCGCTCTTTTTGGTTCTCTCTTTCTCTCCACTCCCGTATCTCTCATGTGTATTGTTCTACAGCTTCCACAATGGTGTAACACTCAGTTTCCTCTTCTAGCTCCACCACCTCTTTATCCTGTGGGTCTCCTGTGCGTGCAGGAATTACCAGCTGAGAGGCCAACCATGTCCCTGGTGCTCAGGATGTTGAGCGGTGATGTTACGGTTCCGTCTCAGAAGCAAGCTGCATTTTTTGTTGGGAGGGCTCCTCGTCTTCCTGCGGATGACAACAATACTGAATCAGGGAATCAATTAACGTACACGGATCTTCAGGGCAGATAGTCTCACTGTCTCAGGCTGCCGAAGTTTCACACTGTATATCGTTTTCCTATTACTAAGTTTGTATCAGCTCAGGCCCTCAGGCTCAGCTGACGGTTAACCCCGGCGGGCGAGATCACATTTGGGTTATGGCAAGCAACCATGCCAAGGCCGGGGCGTCCTTAGATTGTCGCGTGTCGTGGTGACCGAGAACGGCGCGATAGATAATGCCGCGCCTGGTCTGGGACCAGATCTAGCAGCCTGGCGTGGAAGACGTTCTAGGGCGCGCCGAGGGGACGTGCGCGACGCGTACGCCAGGTGCGGGCCGTTCGGCGTGTGCAAACGTTGTTCTTGCAGCTGCGGCGCTGCGCCAAGGGGGTTCAGCCCCGCGTCGCCGTCGGGGCTGGCGCATGAGGGATGCGTCATGCTGTAAGCACAAGCAATAGATAGTCAGATAGATGCAGAAGAACGAGAAGAATGCAGGATAGGATAGTTCGGAAGAGTAGCTTAGAACAGAGGAGTGCTTAGAAGGCAGGGTTTACACACCACGTTTCTCCAGCTGGAATGGGTCAAGCCCACTCTGGGCCCTGGGCCTTCGCTCCCGCGCGCTGCGCCGTGGGCTGACGTCGTGCACACCACCTTGGGCGACGTCGTTCACACTCGCGCGGTTGCGCCACGGTGTGATGTCGACGATGCAGAGCTGCTGACACATTTCAAAAGCGGAAAGTAAAAGGGAGTATCTCCTCAGCAGGTGACTGATGGAAAAGATAATCCATCAGTCACCTTCACAGCCGTCGCGTCGCGGCCGCCCGTCTCTCGGCAGCGTATCGCTGCCCAGCATGCATCCCAGATTCCCAGATTCCCGGCTCTCTGTCTCTGCCCAGTATGCAGCATCGCTGCCCAGTCTATGGGCGTGATCGGCCCGGCTGTAGCTATTTTTTATTTAAGAAAAATATTATATATTCTAGCTGATAAGCCGGCCGATAAATTCAAGCGAACGGACCCTATGTCACAGTCGCAGACCACGCCCCCACTCTGGGCCCGGTCTCTCTCACAAGCGCTGTCCAGCATGCAGTCTCTCAGGCAGGTGACTGATGGATTTACAAATTATCAGGCAACTGCGTTCGAGGATTTCTCAAAGTAAAAAGGTATATCTAAGGTGCTGCGAAAATTACAACTACTACGTAAAAACAACTGCATAAAGTGGTCAGCGGCAAGGGGACGACGACGGATGGCAAAATTCAAAGGCAAGACATTAAAATGCAGCAACTTACTTGAACCGGATGCCACAAATTACCCCTATGGTTATCTAACTTAGCTAGGTTGAATAATATTTTATACCTTGAACATCCATGTAATATGAACATTTGTTGGAGTGTAGTAGTGGCAAAATCGGTGCTGTAAATTTCTCTTTAATATCCAAGCAACATTTTTACCACACTTCGGATGCACTTATACGGTAGATTTTTTTTAGCAAACTTATACGGTAGTTAAATGGATGTCGATGGACCGTAACATTGCGGCTACTCTTGTCCGGTAGTAAAAATGGATGCTGGTGGGTCGTTCTAAACCGTGGCCCGGCCAACACTCTTTTGTTTTTCATGACCGACCGTGCCTTGCACGTATGGCCGACACTACTTTTGAGCTTATTTGCATGTGGCCATGAGTAAGTCACGGATTTACTTTCTTGACTTCCATCACACTGACACAAGAGAGTGCAAATGGAACGTTTTTTTGTATTCACATCGCTGCAAACTTGCAAACAAGTCGATGATTGACTGACATGCATGCATGTAAACGGGAAAAGAACCGCTGACTTTGCTGTACAGTACAATACTACTCTTTCATAAAAGTTCCCGTGACTCTTTCATAATAATTCAGCAACATGAATTCGCTACACGGGGAGAAGAGGAAAAAAAGTTTCTTGCTATAAAAGCAGGGCTTTCCTCCGTATTAAAAAAGAAGAGGCAAAAAAGTAACTAACTAAAGTAGCAACTATTTATATATATTTTTTGATCGGGTACAACTTGAACGCACACACAAACTCACACTCACATTCACACCACACACCCTATTTTTCAAGGTATAGACACTAGATCTTGATGAGTAGCGCCCCACTGGACAGTCCATTGGACCACAGGCACATTCACAACAACTATTTTATATGCCTTTACTGCTATTCCTGCAACTGCAATGCTACAAATTGTGTAGCAGTAATCACTAACCAATACGGTGATCCAATTCAAGTCTGAGATCAGAAATTGGCAACCGCGTGCAGGGGTTGCTGTTTGGCGCCCTTCCTGTGTCAGATTTCCACACCTGGACTTGCTACGTCGTCTACGTGAGATAGATGGAGTCGCCGTGTGCGCCAGACGCGTCCTGCGTCGCGAGAGGAGACGCGGCGGCACTGCTGTCCGGACGACGGGCCTGCGACGAGCTGCTGCTGCCGTTCGTCGTCAGCATCGCGACTACTTCAGCCATGGATGGCCTGTCGGCGGGCGACTGCTGCACGCAGAGAAGGCCGACCTGCACGCATCTCTCCAGCTGAAGGAGAATCTCCGGCTCCGGTTGGCCCACAGCTGAATCCAGAAGGTCCTCCTTGATTTTATGCTGGTTCCAAGATTCCTGGGCCTGCAAGAAATGCAGAGAGAATAATGCAGTTCAATTCATGGACAAAAGGGATCATCTTCTTGCAGAAACTCGCGGTGTTTTTAGCTGTTTGCTCACATGACAAAGGAGCTTTGGGGTGCTGCTGTTCCTTTTGCCACTGATGATCTCAATCAGGACGACTCCGAAGCTATACACGTCGCACTTCAGCGTCAGCTGCGGCCCTTGCGCTGTGTACTCTGGAGCCCTATACCCCCTTTTGCCAATATAAACAGTTCAGTAAGTTGAGGATTTGGCAATTGGCATTGAGAACAGAAAACGGAAGCATGCAGTGGATGTGAACAGAAAACAGAAAACAGAAGCAACTACATCATAGTTAAGTTCACTAATGTTATATATGCACGTAACCTAGTGATTCTACTGCACTTGAATTGAAACAGTAGCCGAGGGGGTCAGGTTTCAGTCATACTCTGTCTGTACTAGTGTCGGATTCGTCTGGCCATCGACGTAAACTTTTGCAGTGCCAAAATCTGCAATCTTAGCTCTCCAATTTTCATCCAAGAGGATATTTGATGGTTTCAGATCCCTGTGTATCACTTCCTGTCCATGCAGATAAGCAACGCCTTTGGCAACCCCTACAATTATCTCCAGCCTCCGCTCCCAATTCAACAAAGCACGGGCACGGTGGCTGGGATCTCTCGCTGTCAGCCACACACAGAGGAGATGAGCGCTTGGAAGTAGCTGAACATTGTGATCATACATCTATACGGATATCAATAATCTGTGCATTATAAATTTAAAGCATGCAAGTACCGAATATGTAAAGGTTCAAGCTCCTGTTCTCCATGTACTCGTAGACTAGTATCCGCTCATTTCCATCCTTGCAATAAGCAAGGAGCTGAGCAAGATTGTCATGCTTGAGCTCTGACATCAGTTGCACTTCTCTCATGAAAATTTCACCACCTTCATCGGTAAGATAAGATTGTGTGATCCTCTTTACAGCAACCTTTCTACCATCAGTTAAATTCCCCTGGTAATTGCACAATCATGTCAGCTATGAATGTCAGAACAGTAAAATACACTACTTCCAGTGCAAACTGCAAAGCAGGTGTGAAATACTCCTATATACAGTCAAGATGAAAATATTTTAGAGTTCTGTCCTTCAAGATGAAAGCTGTAGCTATGCTCATGCTTTGATTATTTATCTTGTCATATGAACAATACTAGTATACTAGCTATCGGAAGTATTCTCTGTCATTATAGCGTTTAGTAACATGAACACGGACCTCAAATACGGTGCTGAATCCTCCACGGCCAATGGCATTGTCTACAGAGAAATCATTTGTAGTCCTCCTCAAAGTAGACAGTTCAACAGAAGGCACGTTGAGAACAGGACTACGTTGTCCAACAGAAGGGACCAACGGAGGTCTGCGTAGTTCAGTAGAAGGTACACCCGAGGAGGCACTCTGAACAGCTGGAAAACTCAACAGTCAACACATATGTTAGCATGGTGTGTTGCCCTCTTATGGTAATCTGAAATGTTCAAAGTTAAAACAAACAATTGGGTCAGTAATTTTACCTGGGATTATAGGTTGCCGGCGCCTCCTCACAGGTACGACCAACAAAACAATAAGAACCACGGCAGCGACGGCGGCTGCGGAGGCACCGACAACTGGTGCAGTAGGGAATGGCCGCCGCCGCGGCGAGGGCGCCACCGGCAGCTCAGACTGGGCCAGCCTCAGGTACAGATCTTGCCCTTTGTCCACGTACCGAAGGTCGATGATGTCATCCGTCCACATCACGCAGCCGCTGCGGACGTCGCCACCGCGGATATCTGCGGCGGCGTAGGCCAAGCATGAGCAGTTGGCGAGGCACCTCGCCATGCAGTCCTCCACCGTGATGCTCATGTCCACCATCGCGTTGCGTGTGTCGGGAAGCTTCACTCCGTGGACCAACAGAAAACCGTCCGTCGTCGTCGTCGTGGTGCCACTGCCATTATTGGCACAGTCCAGCTTCACATTCCGCTTGCATCCGCCTGAGGTATCCCTCAAGGACCACGCCGGCGGCGACGCGGGCCTGAACCCCGTGAGGCAGCTGCAGAACGACGTCGACGCCGCGCCGGCGTCGCACAGCCCGAACGCCCCGCACTTGCCGTAGGCGTCGCAGAGGTCCCTCGGTCCCTGGAAGAAGGTCTGCCACGTCCGGGCGCCCGAGTCCCACACCAGGCGCTTGGCCATGCCGGTGTCGGTCAGCACGACACGTGTCAATGCGGCGCCGGGGTTGGAGGTGTAGCCGTAGGATATCTCCGCCGGGCTTGTCGTCACCTGGTACCAGATCAAATTCTTGTACGCCGACGCCTCCGGGACGCCGCTGAACCACCGGCCGTTCCATGGGCCAGTGCGGTAGGTCCTGACGTTGCCCTGCCACACGACAAGCTCGGGCAGCCCGCTGGTGTCCAGCGAGCGGCGGTAGGCCCCCGGCGACGGGTCGTCGGCTGAGCGCCACGACGTGAGGTACCACTCGGCGCCGGTCCACTTGTTCTTGCCCAGCTTCATGCCGGACAGCATGGTGTTCGACGGGTGATCGAACGACTGCCACAGGATGGCGCTGCTGCTGCTGCCTCCGTCGCGGACGACGAGGTTGCCGGAGTTGAGGAGCTGCGCCTCCGCCGATGACGAGGAGCTGGTGGAGTTCGATGACCATGTGACGTGGCCAGAGCCGTCTAGCAGCACAAGGCTTCCCATGTCTCTGACGACCAGCACGCCGGAGTTGCCGTTCACATGGCGGTCACCGTTTGCCACCCAGCAGACGGCGACACTGGACGCCGAGAACCAGATGCCGAGGTATCTCTTGGTTGACGCCCCGGGAGAGAAGAATCCCAAGGTGAATGTCCCGTCGGCTGAGACGAGCGTCTCGCCGTCGGTGATGTTCCGGCCCTTGCCGAGCGTGTCCGACACGTCGGCGGCGATGGCTATGGGACAAAGTAGCATAAACGAGAGGAGAAGGTGGATGAATATTGTATCCATGATGATGACTGAGGATTTGGGTTCAGCCGTTGCGCGTCCAGCGTTGATAAGAGAGAAGACCTTGAAGCATGTTTTCATTTTTTTTTTCAATTTTTGTCAATGTTTGTACGAACAGAATTACAGAAAGTAATACGCACTTTACTCAATCCGGATGACACCAGCTAGGTCAAAGTTTGACTTTGTCATGTTTGATTTCTAACATATTGCGTAAGAGGAGAAGACCCCTACATCTTTGGATATTACAATTTATAAATGCCACTTACATTTTCACTGCCGGCCTGTTTGATTTATAAGTAGCTACTTGCAGTTCTTTGTAGGCAACTTGTTTGTTTTATATTCTGCATTTCTATGCTATACAACCGTTCAAATGATAAAAACTAGATCAGCGTTTGAGATAAATAGGATGAATGGATGAAAGTCAACTTCCGTGGTTGGTGTTTCTTATTTTTCATATTTTCAAGTTGTTTTTTAGAGACGTGGTGGCCTATTCACGAAGATGCTCACCATCACCGGTGATTATTACTAGAGTAATGTCCGTTTGTCTCCCTAAATTTATCGCTGAATTTTAAAAATATCCTCAAAATCAAATATCGGACGACTTATTACCTCAACTTTTAAAACCGGGTAATTTTCTCCTACTTCTTTCCCCCCTTTATTTCAGCACTCAACCTCCTGTAATTTTCTGTAGAAAAGAAAACGAGAAATTTCACTTTGCATAAGCTAATTTACAGTACATGTCCATGTTCCAGCTACTCGTAGTATTCAGGCTATTCCTGCTCAGATCGTCCCTTCTGTTCAACTGTCTAGCATGAAAGCAGCAACAAAAGGTTTTCACGAAAACAACATCATTGGCCGTGGTGGTTTTGGCATCGTTTATGAGGTCTGTCTGTATTCTGTAGGTCGCCTTCTTTTTACTGAATATCTATCTTTCTGTTAAAAGTCTGTGACATGTAACATTGTAACATCATGTAAGTATGCAATCACCAGGGCATGCTAGACGATGGAACGAAGGTTGCCGTAAAGAGGTTGATCGTACATTCTTCGCTTACCTATGATCAATGTGAAACGGCTTTCATGAGAGAAGTAGAACTGATGTCAAAACTAAGGCATGGGAATCTTATTCAGCTCCTTGCTTACTGCAAGGATGGAAATGAGCGTCTACTAGTCTACGAGTACATGCAGAATAAGAGCTTGAGTTTATATATATATATATATATATATATATATATATAACACTACTGTCCTGCAGCTGGCCATAGAATAATTTAGGCACTGTTTGATTCTTTAGGTGCTCCTAAAATTTCTGTCATATTGAATGTTTGACACATGCATGGAGTATTAAATATAGACTAATTACGAAACTAATTGCACAACTTACGACTAATTTACGAGACAAATCTTTTAAGCCTAATTAGTCCATGATTTGACAACGTGGTGCTACAGTAAACATGTGCTAATGACAGATTAATTAGGCTTAAAAAATCGTCTCGTAAATTAGCCTCCATCTATGTAATTGGTTTTGTAATTAATCTATATTTAATGCTCCTTATTAGTATCTAAACATTCGATGTGACATAAATTTTAAGAGCGACTAAAGAACCAAACACACCCTTATTCTGTGGCCACTTTGAGTTACGATAATTACCATGCTAATTTACGAGATTACAGTAACTCCTTACTAAGTGATTTACTATAACATTATCGTAAATATCACCGTGAGTTGTAGTAACACGAGTAAGGCTATTCTGCAGCTGGCCATAGAATAACTTATTCTGTGGCCACTTTGAGTTACGATAGTTACTATGCTAATTTACGACACTACAGTAACTCCTTACTAAGTGATTTACTATTACATTATGGTAAATATTACCGTGAGCTGTAGTAACACGAGTATCGTAAGTGCATATTCATATTATTGTAAATTGATATAAATATTATCGTAAATCAAAGCGGCTATAAGTTATTCTAACCCCCAAACTCCGTGCGTCTCTGAATTGGGAGAGACGGCTGGAAATCATTCGTGGGGTTGCCAAAGGCGTTGCTTATCTCCATGGAGAATGAAGCGAGGAAGTCATTCATAGGGATCTAAAACCATCCAAAATACTTCTGGACGACAATTTCAGGCCGATGATAGCAGATTTTGGTACCGCGAAAACATTCGTTGAAGATCAGACAACTCAAACAAATTTTCAGACACCATATGATTAATTGAACCTTAACCCTTCAGCTGATGTTCTATTAATTTTTTGAAGCAAATTGTTCTATTAATTTGGCTACATCATGTACATGTCTTCCATTTTTCCCCAAAAATTTGAGCTGACGTATTTTTGTTAACCAAATTAAAGGGGGTATACTGCTCCAGAGTACGCAATGCAAGGAAACCTGACACTGAAATGCGATGTCTACAGCTTCGGAGTTGTCATACTGAATATAATAAGTGGCCCAAGAGAAAGAACCAAGCCACCACTCCTGTCCTATGTGAGTATGCACACCGATAGCCAGAAATTCCATATTACTACAGTCTACAGTTCATTTAATTTCTCATGAAGTAGGCATAAGTTTGTAGCTCTTTTGCAGGCCTGGGATTGTTGGAGCCAGCATAAGATCGAGAACCTTCTCGATTCAGCCATGGAAGAGCCTGAGTTTGGGCTTCTACTTGCATTAGAGAAATGCGTTCAGATAGGCCTTCTTTGTGTGCAACAGCTGCCCGATGATAGGCCTACCATGTCTGCAGTGGTGACAATGCTAAACAGTGATGATTCAGAGATCTACCCGCCCAAAATGCCAATGTCTGATGATCACAGAAGCACTGGGTCTCCATCACAGGCTGTGTTCAACGACGGTGGCGTGCAGAGAGACACCGTCGATCTCACTTGACATGCCCTTGCTAAGATAGCCTAGACTAGCACTGAAGCAGCCTGAAACTGGAATATTTTCTTGTCACGTAATCCCATTTTCTTGTTCTTCTTCTTTTGCCCATTTTCTTGTCACGTAATCCCCTTCGTTTTTTAAATCTATCCCTTTCTTTTGGTGTAAGTGTAACCGTTCATGTTCCTTGCTCTAATATACACCCTAATTCGTACACATTTTGTTCCGAGAGTAAGATCTGTAAATTCGTACATGACTCTCACGAGAGAGCCAATTGCCTTTGCTTTTCAGAGCAACAAGAGGGAAAAGCGCTCCAGTTTCTAGGCTGTTTGAAAGATGGGCCGTCGAATTCAGGCCCAGTACATAGGCTTCGCAAGGTCTCTCAGCCCATATTATTATTTGGGCCTCAACGGGTTGGCTGAACTTCCGAGACCGAACCGGCCCAACTCTGATTTTCAGCCGAAGTTCGTGGCTGAAAATCTCTCTGTCGACAGTCGATTCCATCAGCCTCCTCCCAATGGACAGGTAGTCGTCATCAGCCACCGCCTTGGGTCAACGCCGGCTGCTCTCTCCCCGTGCTTCATAGCAAAAGAGGCGACGACACCGACGCCGTCGCCATGGTCCACACCACCAGTCAGCGTCCCTTTCTTGCCAAGATAGAAGTTTCTTCTTCCATTCACCGGTGCCCCTGCCTTGCTGCTCGACGCAGGCGTCATTTTCCAACCGTCGCTGTACCATGACCTGGCCTGTTTGAGAATCACTCAAGCTTCGACGAATCGTTGGAGGAAGGGTACTGATGAAGTGATGAGCGAGCTCGGCAAGGTCAAGTTCAGGTTTAATTAAAGTTCTTTCGGGGCTGGGTTCGCTCGGTAATTAAAGTTCTCTGTCTTAGTGCAAAACATGTCAAGGCATACTAGTAGTTGCGACATAAAGTTTTTTTTTTTGCGAAAAAAAAGTTTAATTGAAGTGCTTGCTGTTTCACTCTAGAGTGATGCAGTAACTGCAAAGGGGTTGTGCATGTCTTGCCGATCGATGAGACACAAAAGTCAGCAGTCAAACTACCGGGGAAGAAAGATGGCACTACAAAATCCTACGCTCATATTCGTTTGATTTCATCAGATTTTGACTCTGTTGCGCTGTCATGAGGTAATAATAATAAGTATACGTCGTCCTCGTCTTGCATGTTCACGAGGGTGGAGGGCTTTGTAGCCGTCCAAGCTGAGCTATTTCGGCCACCTGCCACCATCAGTTTTCAGTTCAGACTAGAGAACAATGGAGAAGGCCCGGACCGGACAGTGAAGATGCAGCTAACCCAGTATGGTACGTACTCTGGTTGAATTGGTTGTGCATGCATACCGTACAGGACTAGTGGATGTGACTTTCCTTTATGTGCATATACCAGTTGCAAAGCATTAGTCACGTATCATCCATGAGCTAAGCACTCTACTAGCACTCTTTGCGCATCTTGTAGCTTAACCGTGCATGGACTAAGTCGATTTTGTATTGCCACCACTTGTATGCATCGCGAAATTTTGATAATGGAGTTTCTCTTTTACAGGAGAGGACTATAGGCTTAATTAGATTGTCATCATTAGAAAAAAAAAATAGTAGAAATGTTTGGAGTACATATATAAATAATTCCTAGGTAACATTTGTGCTTAATGTTAAAGTTTCTTCCAAAATTTTGCATCAACAACAAGACATGTATGATGGTATATGATGCTTATTAATTGAAATATGCATATATAATGCTTGTGGATTATATGACACTAGGGGTCCCATTCATATTGAAATATTTTACATGAATTCAGAATTCTACAAGGGCCCCATTTTCAAATCTAAACCCTACAATTTCATAAAAATCTGACGAAAAGCTATCTAAATTAAATTTTAAAAAAGAAATATACAAGAGTTAGTTAGAATGATACAACTCTACCTCTACTTTCTTGTTGCAACTCACGTTTCGTGATGTCATGATTCTAGCTAGAATGATCCAAAGGAAATACTCCTATGAATGAAGCATTATCAATGATTCTAGCTAAATTGAACTTTTTATCCTCATGTTAATCTAAAATTCAGAGTCTCCTTTTGTATTTTATTAAAAATAAAGATTTATGGTCTTATACAGTTCAAATTTGATTGTGTAGTTTGAAGTGAGATCTAGGATATGCCAACATGCTAACGTCAAGAGATGTAATATTTTGTACCTAACCAACGTTGCTTACTAATACTATAAAGAATTTTATAAATTTATTAGTGGAGCTTCACCATAACATTTTAATGGAAATATATAGACTTTATCTAGGGTAATAACTTCCATATATTATTGTCATAAATCTTAATATAATTTTAGATAAATTGTTGGTATCATTGATACGTGTCATGAAGAGAACATTCTTCATAATAGCTAAAACATACATATATAACTTTATCGCTCATTTATTCATGTATATTTGATATGCAGGATGGCACAATATGTATGTTTACTATAGGTTAGCATTTTCTATTAACAGTGATCGAAGTAGATAGCTTAAAAACATATGTAGGCATAATTTATGGTTATTTAAACATTTTTGTTAATAGCATTTACGGATAATGCAAACTGTCCATGTTGTCAACTTGCTCTCTATATTTTGGAACCAAATAAGGAAAAAGCTAAACTACCTAGTATATTTGAGGATTAATAAACAATAATAAAGAGGGGGAGGGGATCAGATTAAATTAAAATAAGAGATACGATTAAGTGCGACCTTGTAAATTTGGGCGGGCTGTTAAAAATTGTCTAATACAGACACTATCAGTGCCAGTTCATTTTTAAAAAAAAATAAATTGAACACATTAGGGCCACGAATAATTTTAATACGAATTTCGTGCAAAATATATGCAACCAATGAAAAGCACCAACATTGTGAGCGATATATAACGCTGTCCAGTGAGATCAGCAGCTTTATTGCACAAAGGGGATCAGAGATTCTAGCATCATCTATCATGGAGTCACCAGCCAGCAGATTTCTCAATCTTTCCGCCATGATTTTCCCCGTGCTCTTGCTTTTTCTCAGAGCGTCGGTGGCAGGCATCGCATCTGACACGCTCAACAACGGTGGCAACATCACCGACGGCGAGACGTTGGTCTCATCCGGCAGCTCCTTCACCCTGGGCTTCTTCTCCCCGGCCGGCGTGCCAGCCAAGAGATACCTTGGCATCTGGTTCACGGCGTCCCCGGATGCCGTCTGTTGGGTGGCCAACCGTGACACCCCCATCAGCAACACCTCAGGAGTAGGAGTACTGGTGGTCGGCAGCACCGGGAGCCTTCGCCTTCTCGACGGATCTGGCCAGACCGCGTGGTCGTCCAACACGACGAGTTCCGCTCCCGCCGTGGCGCAGCTGCTTGAGTCCGGCAACCTCGTCGTGCGCGAGCAGAGCAGCGAGAAAATGCTCTGGCAGTCGTTCGATCACCCGTCGAACACCTTGCTCGCCGGCATGAGACTCGGCAAGGACCCGCAGACCGGCGCGGAGTGGTTCCTCACGTCGTGGCGCGCGCCGAACGACCCGACGACCGGGGACTGCCGGCGTGTGATGGACACCAGGGGCCTCCCGGACTGCGTCTCCTGGCAAGGCAACACCAAGCAGTACCGAACGGGCCCCTGGAACGGGCTGTGGTTCAGCGGCGTCCCGGAGATGGCGTCGTACTCGGAGCTGTTCTCCAACCAGGTCGTCGTCCGCCCCGACGAGATCGCGTACATCTTCAACACCACGGCCGACGCGCCCTTCTCCCGCCTCGTGCTGGAACGAGGTCGGCGTGATGCACCGGCTGGCATGGGACCCCGCCAGCCGGGTGTGGAACACCTTCGCTCAGGCGCCGAGGGACGTCTGCGACGACTACGCCATGTGCGGTGCGTTCGGCCTGTGCGACGTGAACACGGCGTCCACGCTGTTCTGCAGCTGCGTCGTGGGCTTCAGCCCCGTCAACCCCTCGCAGTGGTCCATGAGGGAGTCCGGAGGTGGATGCCGGAGGAACGTGCCGCTGGAGTGCGGCAACGGGACGACGACGGACGGGTTCAGGGTGGTGCGGGGAGTGAAACTCCCCGACACTGACAACACGACGGTGGACATGGGCGCGACGCTGGAGCAGTGCAGGGCGAGGTGTCTCGCCAACTGCTCGTGCGTGGCCTATGCCGCCGCCGACATCCGAGGAGGCGGTGATGGCACTGGCTGCGTCATGTGGAAGGATAACATTGTTGATGTCCGGTACGTAGACAAGGGGCAGGATCTCTACCTGAGGTTGGCCAAGTCTGAATTAGGTAAGTTCCAATTACCCAGTTCTCAATTGCATATACTTTTCTCTCGCAAATGAGAAAGAAGCAAAGTCTCACCGTCCGTTACATTCGGCGTTTACAAAAAAGATCATCTATTCACTTCGAGTAACATATTTGTGCAGCTAACAGGAAGAGAACGGATGTGGTAAAAATCGTGCTTCCGGTTACGGCATCTCTGCTTGCACTTGTGGCTGTTGCCCTGTACCTTGTTTGGATATGCAAACTGAGAGGTAGAGCCACTTCACTACTCAGAATGATTCAGAATGTGGTATCCCTGCAGAATTACTCTAACAGGTACTAGCAAAGGATACATACTGATCGATATTTCTGTTAGGCCGACGTCGAAACAAGGATGTCCAGAAGAAAGCGATGGTTGGATACTTGACCACGTCACATGAACTTGGTGATGAAAATCTAGAACTTCCATTTGTTAGCTTTGAAGATATTGTTACTGCAACAGATAACTTCTCTGAAGACAATATGCTTGGTCAAGGTGGATTTGGGAAGGTTTACAAGGTAACAAAAAAAATATTGTGAACAATAGTAGTATGAAATTTTAGGCACTCCCTTTTTCAATTTACTAATGGTGAAATCGTGCAGGGTATGCTGGGCGAGAAGAAAGAAGTTGCAATCAAAAGGCTCGGTCAGGGTTCTGGGCAAGGTGCAGACGAATTCAGAAATGAAGTAGTTCTTATTGCTAAATTGCAGCACAGAAACCTCGTCAGACTTCTTGGTTGGTGCATTTGGGGAGATGAGAAATTGCTGGTTTACGAATATTTGCCAAACAAAAGCTTGGATTCCTTCATTTTTGGTATGTTGAAACTTTTTTATTTTTTATATAAAAGGAGAGAGTAGCCATAGTTACCATGGAATTTACTTATAATATACCATTGTAGATGCTGCAAGAAAAAAGCTCCTTGATTGGCCAACAAGGTTCAAGATAATAAAAGGAATATCTAGAGGGCTTCTTTACCTCCACCAGGATTCAAGGTTGACGATAGTTCACAGAGATCTCAAACCAAGCAACATATTGTTGGATGCGGATATGAGCCCTAAGATATCAGATTTTGGTATGGCAAGAATCTTTGGAGGAAACCAACATGAAGCAAATACTAATCGAGTTGTTGGGACATAGTGAGTAGTTCAAGCCTCAGATTTTAAAATAACTCGTTGCCTGCACTTAATAAGCTTGTTACTTACTGCTAACAATCCTTAAACAGTGGTTACATGTCTCCTGAATATGCTATGGATGGCGCCTTTTCTGTCAAGTCTGATACATACAGCTTTGGTGTCATACTCTTGGAGATTATAAGTGGTCTGAAGATTAGTTTAACCCACATCGCAGATTTCCCAAATCTATTAGCTTATGTAAGTATGGTGGCATGCTTGAAATTTTTACAATGCATCAAAAAAATACTTATTAATGTTCTATGAAATTGATTCAATTGGTTCAGGCATGGAGCTTATGGAACGAAGGAAAGGCAATGGATTTGGTGGACTCATCCCTTGTCAAGAGTTGTTTACCAAATGAAGCCTTCAGGTGTATCCAAATAGGACTCTTGTGTGTGCAAGACAATCCAAATAGCAGGCCACTCATGTCATCTGTGGTGTTCATGTTGGAGAATGAAACTACAGCACTTTCAGTTCCAAAACAGCCTGTATTTTTTTCACAAAGGTATTCTGAAGCCCAGGAAACAGGAGAAAACACTAGTAGCTCTACGAATAACATGAGCATGACAGTGTTATTAGAGGGACGCTAGATGGTTAGGTTATGCAAGGTTTGTATGTGTACATAATTTCCTGTAGCAGATCTGTAATACATTAGTAGTTTGCATACTTCTCTTATTTTTTTTTATTGCGAAGATACTTCTTTTTTATATTTGGCAATTTTTTTAATAACTATACTAGTTTTTGTTGCGTCTCTCTTATTGTGTGAAACTGTAGATATTAGAATATAATTAAGTTATCATTCTCAAATATTGTCCGGTAGTGACACTGTTCGTCTGAATTTGAGGTGAGGTACAATCGCGACCATGAAATTGGATGGCTTTCGCGCCGCCGGCAATGGGTTGGCTATTGGTGGAAAGGCCTAGAACCATGCATTACGGCCTTATGGGCTTCAAGTTCTCATTTGACAGACACACGGGTGCCGCGGCCAGTGTTTGTCTGGTGGGCTTCGGCGGGATGGGCTGAACACTGAAGTCTGAACTCCCCACTTGCAATCTGTTCCCACCACGATTATTATCTGGCATTTGGAAAACTTTATTCTGCCTCTCCAAAAATTATTGCCATGGTCTGATTTTTCACCTTGAACTTAAAATTAGACATCTCACCTGCTGAACTTTAAACCATTTAACTTATCTCTTTGCCCTGGTTTACATTTTAAGGTGATTTTATACTTTTTTGTTTTTTTTCTAATATACGCAGGAGAGTTGTAACATTCTATTAAGAAGAAGAGTTGTAAAGTACAACAAGCACACCCAGTATGTTCGCTTGATCGTTTCTGTGACTGATAAGTCGGTTGATGCTGTTTTGTTGTGAGAGTTGTATCATGGCTGATAAACATGACGATACGATCAAACGAACAGAGCAACCATACACACCCCTTAACTTTCAATTGCATTCGCGCTTGTCAAAATAAACAATCCTTTTTAGTTTTAAAAGTAAATATTTGATAAGGCCACGGAAAATGTCTCTAATCTTTTTTAAAAATTTGAAAAAAATCTAGAGATAGATTATGATACGACAAATCAAAATAGGGTATTTAGAGGTCGTGAAAACATCTTTAGAACTTTTGAAAAACATTTTAGCTCTAGAAAAAATATCTAGAAAATATATAAAAATTTTAAAACATTCTACTCAATATACAAAAGTGTTTTAAAAAGAGCATGTATACTTTGCAAAAAGAAGCAAGAGATAACTCTCTATCAATGGAGCGAGTGAGTGTGACAAAACTTAGAGGCGAAACTACTCAGTACTAGGGGACGCAAATGCACCCTATCAACTTTTTTAAATGATTAAATACTAAAATTCACCATATATGTATCTTTATGACGTCTATGCATCCACAAAGCAAGTACATCTCTCCAATTCGTTTTAGCGCCAATGACAATACTAAAGGCTGCTAGGTTTTTTTGAACCATCGTTTTTTTACTAGACTTTTTGCAATCTCAGTTACATGCATTTCGTTTCCAAAGATGTTCAGAAGAGGGTTGCTTTATTCTAAATCTTCCAATCCAAACTGGCCAAGGCAGCCGGGCTTCATTTTCGCTTGGCGCGACGAAACACTGTGACTGTGGGCATCAGTTTTTCTTTACACGTGCAGCATAGTTCAACGCATGCGGGGGTGCTGCCACGTAGCAAGAGTGTTTGCTCATCATTGCTTTGGTCAAGAATCAAGATCCTTCCTCCTTGGCTCCTTCGTGTCTTAATCCACCAAGTCATAATGTGGACTAATCTTGGTCATTGGCTTGGTCAATTTTATTCTGAAATACATTGGCATCTTGTGACATAGAGATAGATTAGCCCAGGAAATTTTTTGGTCCGTCTATCCCCTGCATGCCACGTAGCCGCAGTTTTTCTTTACACGTGCAGCATAGTTCAGCGCATGCGGGGGTGCTGCCACGTAGCAAGAGTGTTTGCTCATCATTGCTTTGGTCAAGAATCAAGATCCTTCCTCCTTGGCTCCTTCGTGTCTTAATCCACCAAGTCATAATGTGGACTAATCTTGGTCATTGGCTTGGTCAATTTTATTCTGAAATACATACTTTGGCATCTTGTGACATAGAGATAGATTAGCCCAGGAAATTTTGTGATCCGTCTATCCCCTGCATGCCACGTAGCCTCCTTTTCTTTTCTTCTAACAATAAAAAACCTTGTTCTACTTATGTTCTATGAAATACCGGGCAATGTCAACCACCTATTGTTAAATATTTTAGACCATCACACGGCATTGACGTTTTGCATTTTCATCAAATTTGTCAGACTATTGGTTCACTCCCGGTTATGGCTCCACCAGGCCATGTCCACGTGCCACAACCTGATCTATATCTTGATGCCATTTTCGTCGCCCCTGACTCGTCAGCGAAGAACAGAGAAGGCAGAATGGGCACGACCTGCCTTACCATTTTCATGCTCCTGCTTCTCCTGATGATTTGTGTCTGCAAATCCGATGACCAGTTGACAAGCGGAAGGTCACTGACCCCCGGCGACCTGCTCATCTCCAAAGGCGGCGTCTTTGCGCTCGGCTTCTTCTCCCCGTCCCCGGCCGGCTCCAGCACGAGCCTGTACGTTGCGATCTGGTTCCACGGCATCCCTGAGCACAACCGCACCGTCGTGTGGGTCGCCAACCGCGACAGCCCAGCCACCACCTCTTCGTCCCCGACGCTCGCCATCAGCAACAACTCTGACCTCGTGCTGTCGGACTCCCAAGGCCACACTCTCTGGAGGACGCAGAACGCCATCGCCGCCGCCGTCCACGACAACGGCACTGCCCTCGCCGTGCTGCTCGACACGGGGAACCTGGTACTCCAGCTGCCCAACGGCACGGTCATCTGGCAGAGCTTCGATCACCCGACTGATACCATTCTCCCAGGCATGAGGTTCCTGATGATCCACAGGGCTCGCCCCGCCGGGCGCCTGGTCTCTTGGAGAGGCCCCGCCGACCCGTCCACCGGAGACTTCTCGTTCGGCCTCGACCCCGTCTCCAACCTCCAGCTGATGATCTGGCACGGAGCCGACCCGTACTGCCGCATCAGCGTGTGGAACGGCGTGTCGGTGTCCGGCGGCATGTACACGAGCTCCCCTAGCTCGATGGTGTACCAGACCATCGTCAACACCGGCGACGACTTCTACCTTGTGTACACCGTCTCCGACAGCTCGCCGTACTTCCGGATCATGCTCGACCACACCGGCACGATGAAGCTCCTGAGCTGGGACACCAACTCGTCGGCGTGGACGGTCATCTCCGAGCGCCCCACCGGCGGCTACGGCCTGTACGGCTCGTGTGGCCCCAACGGCTACTGCGACTTCACCGGGGCTGCCCCGGCATGCCAGTGCCTCGAGGGCTTTGAGCCCGTCGCCGTCGGGATGAACTCTTCAAAAGGATGCCGGAGAATGGAGCCTCTGCGGTGCAGCAAGGGAAGCCACTTCGTGGCCTTGCCCGGGATGAGAGTTCCTGACAAGTTTGTGCTCCTCCGGAACAGAAGCTTTGAGCAGTGCGCGGCCGAGTGCAGCAGTAACTGCTCCTGCACCGCCTATGCTTACGCCAACTTGAGCAGCAGCGGTGCCATGGCCGACCAGTCAAGGTGCTTGGTTTGGAATGGGGAGCTTGTCGACACATGGAAAAACATCAACTATGGCGAGAAGCTGTACCTCCGGCTTGCCAGCCCTCCTGGTACGCACCGTTTCATCATGTGCTGTTTACATTTGTTGATCAGAGGATCAGTTTCTCCAATGTTGTCATTGATTTGATACTCATCTAGCAATGAAGCAGAAGATAGGCCATAATGAGAAATTTTCACTCAAAATAGATTTTCACTAATCTGATTTGAAGAACACAAACATTTTAAGTCTAATAAAACTGAATGACAATAGAGCATCTCCAGTAGATCAGCATTAGAACTGCCCAATAGGGTGATAATGGGGCTCTGTTTTCCTACTTCGATCGGCTCTGTTTCCTTCCACCAGAATGAAATGGCTTTGGAAAAAAACAAACAACAAAAGATATAGTAGCTCTTCTGGTTAATTAATTACTCAGTACATTCTAACAAGTTTTACTTTGGCAGCTAAAACCAAGACCAATATAGTAAAGATTGTAGTCCCGGTTGTAGCATGCCTGCTGCTACCCACATGCATAGCCCTTGTCTGCCTATGCAAATTCAAAGGTACAACAATAAGTGCCTTGTTTCAACATGTAATGTTATTACTGTACAAGTTTTAAGAAAAAGGTATCAATGTCCCACTCCCAACCAGCAGGGAAATGGCAAAAAAGGGAGATTCAGAAGAAACTGATGCTAAGATACTTGAGCACCTCAAATGAACTTGGAGACAAAAATGAAGAATTTCCATTTGTTAGCTTCGATGACATTGTTGCCACAACTGACAATTTCTCTGACTGCAATATGCTTGGAAGAGGAGGCTTTGGCAAAGTTTACAAGGTAATGGCAGATTTTCACATTAAAAGTTATAGGATAATATGCGTTAAAACAATCATTAAAACAGAAGAAAGAATTGTACTTTTCATCATTTTCCAATTCAGAAGAATGCAATCATGCAGGGAATGTTGAAAGGAGGGAAGGAAGTTGCTGTCAAAAGGCTTAGTCAAGGTTCTGGGCAGGGTATTGATGAATTCAGAAACGAGGTAGTTCTACTTGTCAAACTACAGCACAGGAACCTAGTTAGACTACTTGGTTGCTGTATTCATGAAGAAGAGAAGTTACTGATCTATGAATACTTGCCTAACAAAAGCCTGGATGCCTTCCTGTTTGGTACGCACTGACTCTATTGCATATTGCAGTTCTTACATTGATCAAAAGGATACTGCTGATGACTAACAATAGGTTTTGTTAAATACTACTTGTTGGCAGACACTTCAAGAAAGCATGTGCTTGATTGGCCAACACGGTTCAACATAATCAAAGGCATAGCCAGAGGGCTTCTATATCTCCACCAAGATTCAAGATTAACAATAATTCATAGAGATCTTAAAGCAAGTAACATCTTGTTAGACACAGAAATGAGTCCCAAAATATCGGATTTCGGTATGGCAAGAATCTTTGGGGGAAGCCAGCAACTAGCAAACACTACCCGTGTTGTTGGGACATAGTGAGTAATTCATTTACTAGTCAATGCTAAATAATGCAACTATAATAGTTTAGTCTAACTCAAATTCTTCCGTTGTTGAATTTGTTTAAACAGTGGTTACATGTCTCCTGAATATGTGACAAGTGGTGCCTTTTCTGTTAAGTCAGACACATATAGCTTTGGCGTTCTTCTCTTGGAGATTGTAAGTGGTTTGAAGATAATCTCAACTCAGCTCATAATGGACTTCCCAAACCTTATAGCTTATGTAAGTAGTGTGGAATACTATAGTTTTCAATAAACATAAACAAAAAAATATTTATTTGATAGAAAAAAATATTTACATTTTTTCTAGACATGGAAGTCATGGGAAGAGGGAAATGCGACGAAATTGGTGGACTCATCGGTTGCTGAAAGTTATCCACTCCATGAAGTTTTGAGGTGTATTCATGTAGGACTTTTGTGTGTCCAAGACAATCCAAATGCAAGGCCACTCATGTCATCAGTTGTGTTTTTGTTAGAGAATGAAACCACATTGCTTCCAGCACCAAAGGAGCCTGTATATTTTTTACCAAGGAATAGTGAAACTGAAGAAACAAGGAGAAACATAGAAGGTTTTCTGAATACATCGTGTATCACGACACTAGAGGGCCGCTAGATGTTCACACCAACTTTTACTATATAAATGTTCAAGTCTTTGACTAACTGTGTAGGTCTGTAGGGTACTAGGGTTAAGTGAATTTCAGCAGCATAGCTGGTCGTAATATATGTGAACTTACAGTCTCCCAAAGAGATATATATGAGCTTACTGTACTGAACACACTGAATTGAAGCTTGCAGCTTGGAAAAAAAATGCAGATAATATACAGGGATTTGAGAATTATATGGTCAAGTGTCATAACAAAGAATGCAATCAAATTTCACATGGCATTGCTTTAATCTTCAGTTGCTCTAATGCCAAAAGGTGAAGGCTGCCTAATATTTTCAGTGCTGTACCTCATATGGATTATTCATAGAATTCTTCAGCTGTTATATTTATTTTTCCATAAAGCTAGTAAACTTGTGTTTTTTTTTCCCCATTGGGCCGGTGGTCATTGCAGACTAGAAAACAACCAAAATTCAGACGAATAAACTGTAGCAAGTTCAGAGTTGTTTTCAGCATTGTGTCACATACCTCATATGTGGGGTTTTATTCAAGTTTTTCGAAACGTGCTATTTGCATAAGATGAGCAAACAGTAAGTACACTATGGCTTGCAGCTAGTAACCGGCAAATAATTTGCTTGGCCAGGTTTACCAGGCCAGGCAATTAGATGTTTATCTCCAACACTAGCTGCAACTGCAAGTGAAGTTCAGGTTATTCAGCAAATCGCCAATGACAGGCAGAGCTCACACATTCGGTGGTTAGTCCGAGATTCTGTGTTACTGATTGACACTGCAAAAGCTCCGGATCATTAATTCCTCTGAATGTGTAGCACGCCACAGCATGCAGCTGTGTTCGCTGCAGCTTCTTGCAGCTGTTGCCCTACTACTACTACAGTACCCACAGAGAGTAAATTACAGCCACAGCATGCAGCTGCAGCTGCAGCAATGGCAGATGAAACCCCACGGGCCACGGCGGGAGCAGAGACCCCGAGTACAGTAGTGCAGTACCTGGCGAAAACGGCGGCCATGGGACACGGGTGCCGAACTGCGGCGGCGCGAGGCGTCAAGGACCCGTGGAGCCGTACTACTACGATGGGAAGAAGAGCGGAGTGGTTACGGCTCCTCCGCCTCAGCTCTCAGCCTCCGCAGTCCGCACTTCGCCGTTTCGCCCCCGACCACAGGCCACAGGCTCCGCAACGGTGCCTCGTCGGCAGTCGGCACAATGGCACCGGCGGGCGCCGCTGAAGTCTTCGGAAGGACACCCAATTAGATGGGCCTAGGACCTCCTCCTCTTTTGAAGCGGCCCAGTCGATCGGGAACTACAGCCCACTAGGCAGGCCTTGGACCTTACAGCCCACCTCTCCCGTGATGCCCATTCGACAGGACACACATCAGTTCCTCAAAAAGAAAAGGAAAGAAAAGAAAAAGACACGACACACATCGATCTGGCATGGCACGTGCTTGGAATTGGAACACGGCCAGCTCCCTCTACCTCGGCGTTGCAACTTGCAAGTTGGAACAGGAAGAATTCAATCAAAAAATAAAAAGTTGGAACAGGAACACGACGACCGGTGTGCGAAGCTGCGATTATTGGAGTACAGTCAACCATCATATCGTGGAGTGCAGTACACGCGGGACTATATCTGATGAGCTCGCAATGAAGGGGTGGATCAGACGCTGCACCTGCACCTACGAGCACGTTGTGTGTGTCAACATCTGGAGTGGAGGCCCCAATATTGAAACATAACACTCTCTCGACCCGGATAATAAGCATACCCCCAACGCTAAAAGAAGTCGTTTTAGATAGTGACCCAATCTTTTAAAGCATAACTTTGACTTCTGATTTTATAAAAATATTTATTAAAAAGTGATATACATATATTTTTATGAATGTTTTTGTCAAGACAAATCTATTCATATAGTTTTACATTTTCAAACTCAATAACTTAAAAGTTATTCATGATTTATATTTTAATATTTCATCCAATCCTTATCCAAAACGACTTTTTTAGCAACAAGGAGAGAGTACAATTTTAGACAGGGGACTCGGAAGTGTGTCCCAAAAAAGATCCATTTTGTGGCTGAAGAAAGGAGAAAGAGAGGAGGGAGGAACAAGAAAGCATTGAGGATAATAAAGGTATTTTCACGTGCTGCTCTGTTTGGGACCGTCTTTCTTTCACGCCGATGTGCTGATGTGTCACATCACATCAGAAAAAATAGCAAGAATTCATGTCATGTTCGCTTGAACTTATCAGCCCGGCTTATTAGCCATGATATTATGTTTTTTCTCTCACAACAAAACAGTATCGGCAGGCTTATCAGACGCAGAGACCATCAACCGAAAAGCCGGTGACAAAGTTATAGTTACCTGCGTAAAACGGACAATTGGACAAGTGACAAATAGTTAAATATCCCATCGGAGGAAATGGAGAGAAGTAAGAGAAAAAAAAATACTTGAATCAAAAGTAATGTGTTCGCAAAGTGCCAACTGCCAAGCACGCGAATTATAGTAGGGTGTACGAAAGGCGCGCGGATGAGAGTCAATAATGCGTCAACGCCGTGGGGGATACAGCCGTAGAGAAGGGACCGTCACGTCGTCACCCGGCCCATGTAGCGTCATGCATGTCAGCTTGCAGCAATTAACCGGCCGGGGAGGCAGGGAGCGCGCAGGTGAGGATTAATGCTCAGCAGTGGGCCACAGTCAGGTTGAAGCCCTTCAGCCATGCGGGCCACCGCAACAAGCGATTCACTCATTGACTTGACTTGACGCGCTGCATGCGTTAATTTTTTTTTTTTAAAAAATCTCCTGCCATGCCAACGGAGACGAATCGGCTCGCTCACTCAAGCGAGAAAAGCGCTGGAAATCGCGGGTAGTTAAGGCGACTTGTTGCATAAACCAAACACATTTTCCACTCCGCATCTTTTTTTCTGAAACACAAACGGTGCGAGATTGTGACAGTTTTTCATTGACAGAGAAGAGAAGCCCTAGTTTTTTTTTTACAATAACTCGTAATATATTAACGCAACAGACCGGTTACAACGAGGCAGTCATGTTAAGCTTCACCGAACCTCATTAGCAAATATCGTGTCTTTGGTGTCTTTTTTTTTCTTAAATACATACGAGTGTGCATATCATTGTATTAGAAGAAGAAAATTTTATAATACAAGAGTGCTGTTTCCGGCCATTAGTTTTTTCTTTAACGCGCTACATTTTGAAGGCAACAGACCCTGATCTTGTTTGATCCCCTCGTGTGCTATGGTTGTGCCAGAGCTCATAGGCCACCCGCGCCCGCCTGAATCCATTGATCCGCCTCAGCCTTGATTATCTGCAGGAGGTCGCTGATGGGCATCGAGGCTTCGCGGAAGCATCTTGCATTGTGCTCCTTCCACAGTTGCGAAGAGACGAGCGCGAAGAGGGAGTCCAGGCCGTCGCGTCGGTCACCGTTGAAGAGGGACCGCAGTCTCCGCCACCAGCTTATCGTCGTTGCCGCTGCGTGTGGTAGCTGTTGACCGAGAGCCCGGAGGACGTAGAACCAAACTTCTCTGGAGAATGGGCAGGCCACAATGATCGATAGTTTCCTGGCCTTGATCACAGAGGTAGCAAAGTTCCCTAGCTTCAAGACCATGCCTGGTCCTTCTGTCCCAGGTCCAATGTCTGCGTTTGAATGCTAGCCAAAGGAAAATCTTGATTCGCAATGGAGCCCATGTCTTCCAAATCAGCTTGTGACCAAGAAGGGGGGTTGATCCGGCGTGTAGCATGTTATATGCGGATTTGGCCGAGTAAGTGCCATCTGCAGTCCAGCGCCAGATCGTTTTATCAGGCTGACCAGTGAGTTGGGTGCTGTCTACTGCGTCCCATAGGTAGGTGTCTTTGGTGTCATACATGATCTTGCATGTTTGTTTTGATAGATTCAATAAACACTTCCGCATGTGAAAATTAATTAACATACAACTTGCCGTTCCGGGGGCTAATTTCTAACAGCATATTCGCTATATGTTCTCTAGTTGGATAATCCTGACCTAGCTAGTTATACGGAGCAAAATACTATTAGAATAGGATCGACCCAACGTATCCCGGTCGTCTCTCGGCTATGTGCTTGTGTGTTCTGATCGGTTCGGGATTTGATCGGATTTGAGTCTGATTTGGTGTGTTGTGATGAGTTCCGATGCCCTTTATAGGACGCCCTGCTTTCCCTTTTATAGGCCAAGGGAAAGCAGGGTTACAGCGGAGAGAGAGAGGAGAACAAGAGGGAGAGGAAGTCCTTCAGGATCGTCGGGTCCTTTCTTCTCCTTCATGTGGGCTTCGCCGACCCTGTAGATGTCAGCAGAGGCGGCGCCACGTCGCAGTCTTGTCCGTCACTAGCGCCATGCGCAGGCGTCGTCTGCCGGTCATGGCGCTCCACTCTGTCCTGGCGGACGTCACGGTGAATCGACGTGCTGGTCAGTGTTCGTACGGGGGTTAGGTGGAACAACACTAGTTCGCCCGACGCTGTTCCTGACGTGAACCCCCAGACATGGCCCGTCACGGCCTCGGGTATATCGAGGCGTGTCGGTCACTTCCCTAGTGTCAGAGCTTTGACCCAGGCCCATACGCTTGGTCCTAGAGTATTTGGTGATGGTATGGGTCTCCGTCGGGCGAGGTGGAGCCCTTGACCTTGGGGTCGGGCGAGGCGGAGCGCAAACCCAAGGGTCGGGCGATTAGACGGCCGGATAGCGGTGGCGAGATGACAACACTAGGAGACAGCCGAGACAAATGGCAACTCGGTGGGTTAGTAAAATGAGTGGCGCAACGGAACCCGATGGCCAGGCGATGACTGTCGTGGTGCCGACATGGTCCTGCGCACGGCTTGACCGGCAGCGCCCTAGCGGCAATAGCAAGCGGGAGCAAAGACGCGAAATGCCCGAGCCTGATGAGACGGCTGAAGGCCAACACAACTGACGTGCGGCGGCGAAGAGCAGCGAGAACGGCCCGCAAGGCAGCGACCACGGCCAAGAGCGACTAGGCAGCGGCGGCGTGCTCGCGCTGTGACCGTGGGGCTCAGGCCAAAGTAGAGTGAGTGGTGACGTGCACGAGTTTTAAAGCGAATTAAAAACTATTGACTAACTCGACTAAAGTTCAACCAATTACTCTAACCCAAAGCCAGCACTATCCACTAGTTAGCGAAGCAAATCCCACATTCCGAAAGTGACTATAGAGGAAGATCAACGAGTGCCAAGATCAATTCATCGCTGAAACTTCGTTTCGCGAACAGAGCACCAACCACATGCTCACAGCGCGTTCTTACGAAATTTGGCAATTTTTTGCATGAGCATCGTAACTCTAACGTAACCACGACCTGCACCACGTTCTAGTATACACCTAAATGCAACCAATCGTGCAAAAACATAGATATATTGCTTAATTATTTTTGTTGAATTTTAAATGCCAAAATGACATTGTCTACGATTCTTTTCCGACTTAGAGTAATGACTTAGTTAGAACTAACTTTTAGCGCTTTTGCCTTAATTTTGAAAGCGTCTAAATCTTGCCGGATTCAACTAACAATTGTACCACGACCTAGCCCATACTACATACTAACTCTTAGAAACATAATATCCAAGCACTTCCTAATTAGTTTGTCCAATATAATATGCCAAAGAAGGATACTTTTAAACATAAGCTCAAGTGCTTGTTGGCAACGAAAATGACCCTTCCAAATTCCAAGTTTGATTTTGTTGAACTTCCCAAATTACTAACTAATAGTATTTATTCTCCAAAAATTAATGATGCATTTCCATCTACTACACTTACACTCTAAACTTTATTCAAGTGCTACATACAAATTATATTTAATTTTTGCTTATAAAAATTGCTTCCTTGACAATGTTTAGAACTACTTATTCTACTTTTCGCGTTAGGATTTTCACTAACACATATAGGCATTTACGTAACTAACTCACTATATTGATAGATCTATCTCTCAGGCCATAATCCCAGTGCTTAGTAAGCTCGTAACACCAATGGTGTTACAAGAATCACACTGAAAAGACAACAAAGAAAAATGAACAACTGTAAACACCCTTGCCAAATAAGTTTTGAAGACCACAAAAGCCACTCACCGCTGGCACTGACAAGATCTAGTACCCACTGAAAGAATCTCGGCGGGAGAAACTCTTAAAAAAACATAGGTTTACAATCATTCACCATTACCATTAGAAAGAGTGTTGGAGATGCCAAAACTTGGTGTACAACAGAACAAAAAAAAAGAGGTCAACCAGTCTATTGTACAAGAAACTGGCAATTAGAGATTCGCACTGGATGAATATGTAACACGGGATATATTCATTCTGGTATAGCCTTTGTACTCTGATGTATCCGCTTGAACTACATCAGTACATGGCCCGTAAGGCCCAATAATTAGCCCGTAACATCAAGCTACTCCGCCATCCAAGCCTTACCCAACGAGTCTCCAGTGAAGTACCATAGTTGCTACTAATTTTTAAATTTGCACTGTTGCATCTTTCATGTAATATCACTATATAACTTCTCTAAAACAAATAAGCTACTAATGCACTATTGCACATCTCTGTTCCAGAAACGGACATAAAACAACTAGCGTCCCTCTAACACCGTTGTGAGGCTCATGTTATTCATAGAACTGCTAGTATTTTCGTCTGTCCCTTGGGTTGTTCCCCGGTATGAGAAATACATTGGCTGTATTGGTACCGGAACTGGTGTGGTTTCATTCTCAAGCATGGTCACCACCGACGATATAAGTGGCCTACTATCTGGATTGTCTTGCACACACAATAGTCCTATCTGGATACACCGTAAAGCTTCACTGTAGGAACAACTCTTAGCCAGAGATGAGTCCACAAGATCTGTCGCTCTGTCGTTTATCCATAAGCTCCATGCCTGATGAGCCAATGTGATCAAATCTTATAGAAATTAGAAAGCTTTTGTTTGAATTGTGACAAAAAATTAAGCATAAGCGCGCACTTACATAAGCCAGTAGGTTAGGGAAGCCCTTGCAGTGAGTTAAACTGATCTTCAAGCCACTAATAATCTCCAAGACTATGACTCCGAAACTATATGTATCTGACTTGACAGAAAACGCGCCATCCATTGCATATTCAGGAGACATGTAACCACTGCTCAAAAGAAATAAACAATGTGAGTAAGTATATAGGGAAAAAGAATTCACTTTGAAAGCCAAGTCTATGATTACTCACTATGTCCCAACAACACGATTAGTATTTGCCTCATGCTGGTTTCCACCAAAGATTCTTGCCATACCAAAATCTGATATCTTCGGGCTCATATCCGCGTCCAACAGTATGTTGCTTGTTTTAAGATCTCTGTGAATTATAGTCAACCTTGAATCCTGGTGGAGATAAAGAAGCCCTCTAGATACTCCTTTGATTATCTTGAAACGTGTTGGCCAATCAAGGAGATACTTACTTGCAGCATCTAAATTAAGCAGTTCCAAAGGTAACCATTTCACATGTTTCTCTTTTCTCTTTTCTTTTTGCGAAAAGAATGTTTTTTAAAAAAATACTCGAAAATATAAGTTCATACATACCAAAAATAATGGAATCCAAGCTTCTGTTTGGTAAGTATTCATAAATCAGCAACTTCTCGTCTCCATCGATGCAGCATCCAAGAAGCCTAACCAGGTTCCTGTGCTGCAATTTTGCAATCAGAACAACTTCATTTCTGAATTCCTCTACACCTTGTCCTGAACTTTGACCGAGCCTTTTGACTGCAACTTCTATGTTCTGTCCCAGCGTACCCTGAATTGTTTCACCATTATTAAATTGAACAAGCAGTGCCATAATTCTCACATTTCTACAGTTTATTTAAAAGATGTATTTCTTTTCCTAACCTTATAAACCTTCCCAAAGCCACCTTGCCCGAGCATATTGTCCTCAGAAAAATTGTTTGTTGCAGCTGCAATGTCTTCAAAGCTGACAAATGGAAGCTCTACATTTTCATCACCGAGTTCGTATGGCGCAGTCGAGTATCCTAGGATCGCTTTCCTCAAATTATCCTTGTTCCGGCGTTTGGCTGACAGGAAAAACAATTCCAATTGTTATTAATAAACCTTACACTCGTGCAGAAATATTGTGCCTGAATTGCTCTTCGTGGTGAAGTTGCTCTCTCTGATAGTCTGATTGTACCTCTAAGCTTGCATATCCAAACAAGGTACAGGCCAGCGGCCGTGAGTACAAGCACAGACGCCATCACCGGAACCAAGATTTTTGCCACATGCCCCCTCTTCCCTGTAAATGCAGAAATGTATTACAGGAAGTATTAATCGTAGCTGATAAGATGATGGATTTTGCCTCAGAATCTTGACTGAGATAGTAGGTTACTGCTTCAGTTTTTCCTTACCTGATTCAGACTTGGCCAACCTCAGATAGAGATCCTGCCCATTTTCTATGTACCTGACATCAACGATGTTATCCTTCCACATGACGCAGCCACTGCCATTACCCTCTCCTCGGATGTCGGCGGGGGCATAGGCCACACACGAGCAGTTGGCGAGGCACCTCGCCCTGCACTGCTCCAGCGTCGCGCCCATGTCCACCGTCGCGTTGTCCGTGTCAGGGAGCTTCACGCCGTGCACAGGCGTGAACCGGTCCGTCGTCACCGTCCCGTTGCGGTTGCACTCCAGCGGCACGTCCCTCTGGCACCCGCCGGAGGCTGCCTTCCTGGACCACTCCGACGCGTTCACGGGGCTGAACCCCACGGCGCAAATGCAGGACGGCGCCGACGCGGCGTCGACGTTGCACAGGCCGAACGCGCCGCACGACGCGTAGTCATCGCAGGCGTCGCGAGGCAACCATGGGAACTCCTTCCACACCCGTCTGGACGGGATCCACAACAGGACCTGCACCTTGCCAACCTCGTCCAGCACGATGCGGGTGAAGGGCGTGCCGGCCGTGATGCTGAGGACGTAGGTGACCTCGTCGGGGCCGTCCACCATCTGGATGTAAAACAACTTGTACTGTGAATCCATCTCCGGCACGCCGCTGAACCAGCGACCGTTCCACGGGCCGGCGCGGTACTTCTTGGCGCTGCCTTGCCATGTGACGATGTCCGGCAGGCCCCTTGTGTCCATGACCCGACGGTAGGCCCCCGTCGCAGGGTCGTCCTTCGCCCGCCACGACGTGAGGGACCACTCCAGGCCGGTCTTCAGGTTCTTGCCGAACCTCATGCCGGCGAGCAAGGTGTTCGACGGGTGGTCGAACGACTGCCACTGGAAGGCGGCGCTGGCGCTGCTGCTCTGCTCGCGCACGACGAGGTTGCCGGACTCGAGCAGCTGTGCCACCGAAGAGGCAGAGGCGCCGGTCGTGTTCGAGGACCAGGCGGTCTGGCCCGAGACGTCGAGAAGGCGAAGGCCCACCCGGCTACTCATCACCAGGACGCCGGAGGAGCTGTTTAGCGGGGTGTCGTGGTTGGCCACCCACAAGACGGCGTCCGTACCAGACGCCGTAAACCAGATCCCGAGGTACCTCTTGGTTGGCACCGTGGTCGACGGGGAGAAGAAACCCAGGGTGAATGAGCCACTGGCGGAGAGCAGCGTCTCTCCATCGGTGATGTTGCCCCGCTGTTCAGCGTGTCCGACGAAATGCCGGCGCCGGCGCCGGAGCTTCTTCTGAGAAGCAGTAGTAGCGTCGCAAAAATCAGGGCGACGAGGTTGAGAACCGCCATGTGCGATGTATCTTTGTCCTTGCACACGAAATCAGCTTGGGGAGGCTGCTAGATATTATACGAAAATGGAACTGTTACACCATCGCATTTGCTTAATTAACGCAAACTAGACCAGTCACGTCATATCTACTCCTCCACACGTCTTCATCCAAAAAGTAAATTCACGTCACTTTGTGATGATTTAAACATTTTCAAGTTTAAGTTTAAAGAAAATAATATAAAATATGTGTAACTCTAATTTATTATAAAACAGATTCTACGATTAATCTAATATACGTAATACCACATCTAGGATGTTGCCTGCTGACGGTTGCCAGTGGGTCTCGGAGACGGCCGCACTAACGAGCGAACGCTCACCCGAAACATGATCATCGAATAATTTTGTGATATCATTAATTTCTTTTTCTGGAAAAGTCATAAAAAAAAGAAACATTTATTTTAAAAAAATCCCACCGTTAGCTCATTTGGATAGCAGCCGCGCGCGGTACTCTTTGCGCGCAGCTCTCAAGCTGTCACGTCAGTGCTGATGTCATAAAAAAAAAGAGAAACATTTATTTTAAAATGCTATAACTTCGAACGGTGCATCTATTTTTAAAGCACAAAGACGATGTCTAACTACTTTAAGCACTTTGTCTGCGTACCTATACTAATCATCATCTATTAAGGTGTGGCTAGTTCAACTGAGGATGAACGTTCACTGGCCTGGTCAAGGGAGAGTATATATGACCCCTAATCCAAAAACTAGCAGTTGGGGAGGGTAGATTCCTGCTTTTTTTAGATTCCTGCTTTTTGCGCCATGCATATGTCCGGTGGTGACATCGTTCACGCTCAAGAGCTTGATTCCTGGTGAACGTGCGTTAATCTTCCACTACAAAGAATTTGTGTCTCGGAGATAGCCTGGTGCATCTCTTTTCTTCAGTGCGCGCGCACAGATTCGGTCACTCACTACTAGGCTTCTCGGATAAAATGTTGTGGGCCTCGTTCCTCTAATATCGATCATCATGTCACTTTATATCCCACACCATAAACGTAGTTGGTGTGATCTCGTGAAGACTACAAGCACCTCCTAGTACAATAATGGTGATTTATTGCAATGAGTGGTTGAAAGCATTTAGTGGTAAGATGTATGCAAATCTCACTAAACACTAGACATAAATCTAGAGCAAGCACAAATGCGATGTCTAACTACTTTAAGCACTTTGCAAAGTACCTATACTAATCATCTAATTTTCTATTAAGCACTTTGCAAAGTACCTATACTAATCATCTAATTTTCATCTATTATTTTATTAAAGGAAATGTTGTTTAATTCATATCTTCTACGTTTTAGCTCTGATTTGACCTGTTCAAGATGCGTTAGATTCATAGCGACGAGATCAACCCGTTAGTAATAGTGTTTACCATATTACTATTTCTAAAATTTCATGGTTTAAATCATATCTTGATTAATAATTATGCAACTGGATTTTATAAATAAGATATGATTTGTTTTACTTTAGTTTTATAATTTAAATCTAAATTTGACTTAATTCAATTTGTATATGGTTTTATATAGTTAAAACACATGAAGCTTCTAGTTTTATATTTTCTCTTATGAGTAGATCTTTTGGTAGCCGTTTCTTTCAAACCGTAGCTCCGATTAGAGTGCTTCTTGCGATTGTGTGTTCATAGCGATGCGTAGAATCATGTTTCAAACTCTTTTACCTATTTTTCTATGATTGTTGTACTATTTTGATTTAGTTCTATTGTTTGCTTCGTGTATGATTGTATGGATGCTTGTGTGGTGCTTTGTGATTACGTCCAGTCGGTGAGATATACGTGGTGATCAAGAAGAAGAAGAAGAACGTTGAAGATTAAAGCTTACCGAAAGATTGGTGTTTTAAGGCAAGTATAGCATAGGATCATTCTTGTTACCTATTCACCTTTAATCACTTAATTCATATTGTATGTGTCTACCTTGTTGCCAATAAGGATGTCCTAGATATTTGATATCTTGTATCTTGACACCATGGGTGATTATGCATTGGGTAGTATTATGCTAGTGCTCAAGATGAATAACCATGATCTTGTACCTTGACTAATAGAATATGCAATAAACACTAAAAGATGATTTTTAGTAACATATGGAACAAGGAGGCTAGAGCATTGGGCTATTTTATGGTGCTCTAGATTGCTCTCCCTAAGGACTTATCTGTAAGTGATCATTCGGGACTTACAGTATAGCTGTGAGGGCTACATGGCTCTGGCTTTAGCTCAGTATGAGAACCTTTTCTAGCTTGTTAGTGGTTACCTTTATAGCACAAGAGAGGCTCCGATTTGTATGATCTCGACCTGCCAAGAGGGTGCACTTTGATTTCTTGGTATTTTGTTAGTCACTCCTTGGAGGGGAGTTCATGCTTATTGATGAGAAAACCTTAGCAGCCCTAACTTGTTATACAAACCTTTGAAAGGCTTCATAGTGAACCATGTCGATCTTCCTTGGTAGTGGATCAAGGGGCTAATCACCTCGGGCGAAATGGTAAATCACGACTCACAGTGAAAGTGTACAACCTCCGCAGAGTAGTAAAACTGGTATATCAGTCATGATCACGGTCACGAGCGGCCTTGGAACCCTTACGGAATAGATGATGAACACCGATGATACTGATTATAAAGATGCTCACTAATGATTACTGTTTATGCTATTCATTATTCATATTTACCTAATCATGTGTTTATATGGGTTTATGATAAACTTGTTGCTACAGCTATGTTAAAATTGTGACAATTAAAAGCTAATCGCAGTTAACCAGTGTCAGCCTTTTGAGCCTCATGAACCCCATGTTATATTTGTTGAGTACGACATATACTTACGCCCGCTTTACTTTTTAAATCTTTGGAAAAATCCCGGATGGGTACTAGATTGCTATAATTTGGAGAAATTAGGTTTGTGATCAACCAGTTAGTTGTCCCTGTGGAATTAGAGTCTTCACCCGAAGATCGGAGTTATCTTTCCGTTGTTTGCTATTTAAGGTTATATTCTCTATACTAAGTACGTTATTTATTGAGCATTGTCTTTCGATATTACCCTTATTTGTAGCTATATGTGAGATTTGATTTTCTGGGCTCACATATGGTGCCTATCTGGTTTTATTCTTAAAACCGGGTGCTACACACAAATATCAAGAGTCAAACTTTAAAATCTTTGACCAATAATTCAGCTAACAATTTTAATTATTATACTATAAACTTTAATATGGTTAGATTGGTGATTAAATGTACTATCCAAATATCATAAATTATAAATATAGATAATATAACATATCATAAATAAATGGTCAAAATATAGTTTAAGAGACCGTGTCATGTCCAGCCATGCCTTATAAAAGAGAATGCAGGTAGTAGCAAACAACATTAGTCCAAATAATCATGTTGTTTATCAAACATCAAAATCCAACTTAATGGCCTATAGGGTCTATTTTCCGTATAAAAGTAAATATGAAGAAACTTGTGAAGGCATCATATATAGGAAAACGATGAGCTCGGCACTGGAGTTTACAACTGAGGAAGTGTTCGGCTGTCGTTATAAGCCGGCTTATAAGCCATGATACAATATTTTTCTCTCCCAACAAATCAGCCGTATAAATCAGTACAAGCGCCTTTACGAACAGCCGAACAGAGCTTGAGTTATGCACTGCTACTGTCTCTGTTAATAGCACCGACGTCACCTCCACCTGGATCGATATTCCGAGACAAAGCCACAGAGCATCGATCCTGCGCTGAAATAAAATCTTGCCAATGCAGTAGTGGAGAAGAGAAAGGTTACACATTGTTCTGGCGTTAGTTCTTGGGTGCAGAGCAGAGGGATCCATACAAACAAACCTGCGTTGCGTACTTGCTGTACTACTAGAGAAGCAGGAGGAGACGAAAGACTGCATCGGTTAAGATAAACCTGGCCGGATTGTAGCACTTGTATACGCAGGCATGCAGCGCGTCGTAGCGTAGGTTGACAATCACCTGTTGCCGTGGCCAGCCAGCACCCAGCCGCCATGGCTGAACAAGGGCTTGACGCTGACTGGCCGGCCCCGCCGACGCCGAGCATTAATCGAATCTCACCTAATCGCAAGTTGCCATGCATGATGTGATGGTACATGGGCCGGGTGACGACGTGACGGTCTGGTCCCTTGTGTACCGCGGTGCGCGCGCGCGTGTTGACGCATTACAGTGGTTCCGTCTCGATCGGAAAGGGAGGACTTGCATGTTTCAGCGGATCGGAAGCTCTCAAACAAGGCACGCGCTGACGCACGCCACGCACCTTTCAATTCCTCCGCCGGATCCGCAGTGCTGGCTCCCCCAGTTCTTGGCATACCTTACCATGCATCCAGCGCCGCCGGCCGGGTTCCGGCCGTGACCACTATAGGAGGCTACTGTAGAGAAGGTGCAGCACAATTTGCTATGTGACCACACTATTAGGATATTCTTATCTTATTTACATGGCACATCCTATATGTTTGTTGTTTGGTTTAATTATCTAAGGCATGTTAGGTTGGAAAGCACGAGTAGAGGCCTTCTTTGGATGTGAGGTTGGCGAGCAAGGGGCTCGCAGTTCTGGAGTTCTAATCTCCTGGCTCTGGCAAGAGTTCGCACAGTGCCCCGAGGAGACAGATGAGGAGACAGTTGGGTACTATTGCAGGACATGGATCCTACACCTGTTTGCCTGCATTCTCTTTCTCAACGCCACGGGTGACACTGCGTCGTGGATGTGGGTCCACTGCCTCATTGACTGAGACCAGGCGGGTCAGTACAGCTGGGGCTCTGCGGTGTTGGGTTTTCTTTACCGGCAGCTTTGCGAGGCGTGTCGTCGGACTTCGTCCTCAACGTCACTTGGTGGATACGTGTTCCAGCTCTAGTTGTGGATGTTGGCTTGTCTACCAGTTGGCCGTCCCGAGGTTTTGGCTAGTCGTGAGTGGTTCCCAGGTCACCCCCGCCACCACCACCACCAACAATGGGAGGCTACTGTGGAGAAGGTGCAACACAATTTGCTATGTAGCCACACTATTAGGACGTCCCTATCTTACTCACGTGGCACATCCATGTATTTGTTGTTTGGTTTAATTACCTAAGACATGTTAGGTTTACTCGAAGGAACTATGTATCCTTATTTGGTACATGTTCTCACATGTCATTTCTTATGCTTGTTGTTCGCTTCAATTATCTTAAGGCATGTTAGGTTTAGTTCAGGACCTCTATACTCTAGTTCGGTACATATTCTCACATGCCATTTCATATGTTTTGTGTGTTGAATTATATAATGCCCTACTTCATTAGGTTTTGTTTACACGTGATCATATTTCACTACGTCCGCAGTATTAAACTGAATATTATGACCACAAATAATAAAAACAACTACATAATGAGAAGTCCAATACTATGATACATTAAACAACACAATAATACTAGAAGTACGTGCCGACAAACTAAATAGCGCAGTACATGACCTAAGCATGCCCATACTTAAAGTGCATTACATGATAACACAATGAAAAGTCAAATAGTAGACAACATTGTTCATGAATAAACCATAAAACTAGCAAGTAATGGAGATTACTGAGTGTAACGAGGCCACTTTCTCTTTCTCAGGGCATTGGGATTCTCCTCCATCGTTGCTTTCGCTCGGCGTGCACGCTCAAGCTTCTTCTCTCTCTCCTCCCTGTACGCAGCAACACGCCTCCTTTCCTCCTCTTCCTTGTGCTCCTTTTGCAGCCTTCTCTCCGTGTCTCTTCTCCATCATCTTCTTGTCCTCTGCCTCCCACCGCAACAGTTTCTGCATCTATTCTTTGTCTTCAGGCTTGATCTCAGTGTCGATCCACTGCTCAAAATCACAGAGCGGTGGAGGGGTCTGCAAAAAATACAATTGTTACAAAACAAAAAAAATCATGCAAGATGTCATATGACACAAACATCAATTCATCACCATCTTGTTAATGCGGTGCTGACGAAGTGTAGGCTCAAACGTAAAATTGGAACACATCCAATATCTCTGTCTATACGTGTCCTCTTCATCGGACTTGGCTACCTTGCAAGGATCGCCGCAAAAGCACATGGGCACTGAAACACCACTAAGCAGAGGCAATGAGTCGAAGGCATTTCTTGTCACACTTCACTTCCTCGAGCTCTACCCACACGAAATGGCCGGCCAAGGGGAGTATATATGACCCCTAATTCAAAAGATTCCTGCTTTTGCGCTCACCGGATAGGTCCGGTGGTGACACCAGAGCAATCCAGCGCGTCCACGTTGACTAGCCGTTGGGCAAACTAGTGGTTACTGACCGTTGTAGGTTGAATGATTCAGTGCTTGATTCGGTAGGTCACTGGACTAATCCAGTGCGTTGATCTTCATTTCAACCTGCACGTGCATAGTCCGGTGGTCCCCTTTGGCTAACACCGGAGCAATCTGGTGCACATAGAAAGTGTGCAACCGGCTTCATTTGTGCTTCGTCCGGACTTCTTCTATTTTATGTCTTGGACTTTTAGCATCACTTGTAGGTCTTCCATAAGTCTTCCAATGTATTGTTTAAGGTGTTGATCATCTGGATTACCATGTTGCCTCAGTCTAAGTTCACTTTATATCCATTTGAACTATACCTTATATATGCCTCCATTCTCTTTTATAAGGCGCACACAAATATCAAGAGTCAAACTTTAAAATCTTTGACCAATAATTCAGCTAACAATTTTAATTATTATACTATAAACTTTGATATGGTTAGATTGGTGATTAAATGTACTATCCAAATACCATAAATTATAAATATAGATAATATAACATATCATAAATAAATGGTCAAAATATAGTTTAAGAGACCGTGTCATGTCCAGCTGCGCCTTATAAAAGAGAATGGAGGTAGTAGCAAACAACATTAATCCAAATAGTCATGTTGTTTATCAAACATCAAAATCCAACTTAATGGCCAATAGGGTCTATTTTCCGTGTAAAAGTAAATATGAAGAAACTTGTGAAGGCATCATATATAGGAAAACGATGAGCTCGACACTGGAGTTTACAACTGAGTTGATGCACTGCTACTGTCTCTGTTAATAGCACCGACGCCACCTCCACCTGGATCGATATTCGGAGACAAAGCCACAGAGCATCGATCCTGCGCTGAAATAAAATCTTGCCAATGCAGTGGTGGAGAAGAGAAAGGTTACACATTGTTCTGGCGTTAGTTCTTGGGTGCAGAGCAGAGGGATCCATACAAACAAACCTGCGTTGCGTACTTGCTGTACTACTAGAGAAGCAGGAGGAGACGAAAGACTGCATCGGTTAAGATAAACCTGGCCGGATTGTAGCACTTGTATACGCAGGCATGCAGCGCGTCGTAGCGTAGGTTGACAATCACCTGTTGCCGTGGCCAGCCAGCACCCAGCCGCCATGGCTGAACCAGCCGTTGATTGGCTGAACGACGGGCATTTATCGACGCTGACTGGCCGGCCCCGCCGACGCCGAGCATTAATCGAATCTCACCTAATCGCAAGTTTGCCAGAGCATGATGTGATGGTACATGGGCCGGGTGACGCTGATTGACGGTTCTAGCATGATGTGATGTGTACCGGTGACGTGCGCGGCGCGCGTGTTGACGCATTACAGTGGTCCCGTCTCGATCGGAAACGCGGGCGGGAGGACTTGCATGTTTCAGCGGATCGGAAGCTCTCAAACAAGGCACGCGCTGACGCACGCCACGCACCTTTCAATTCCTCCGCCGGATCCGCAGTGCTGGCTCCCCCAGTTCTTGGCATACCTTACCATGCATCCAGCGCCATCGGCCGGGCTCCCGGCCGTGACCGACCAAGTCGTCTGGTCTGGTGCCGACTAGGCCTAGCAATCAGCTGTATATATGTAGTAGGTGCTGTGAGCTTGCTTGTGAACACAGCATATACTCTTGGGGTCTTGCCCGACACTCCCTGTCGCCGTGGTCCAAGGTAATTAAATTACGGCGTCCATCGCCAGCTCCGGCGATACATCGTTAGCTGCCTCTGACTCTCGGTCCGTCAGATTTGGATATCATTACCGACTTCATCACCGTCGAATTTATAGAACCGACAGTGATGTATCTTCACTGTCGATTATGAGCTCGAAAATGAGAAAAGTATTGGGGCTAGGTCAAAACCGGCAGTGAAGCACTACATCACTGTCGGTCTGTGGCTTGAACCAGCAGTGTTTTGGATGTCACTCATCTCTGCTGGTTCAAACCACAAACCGACAGTGATTGGGCTCTATCACTGTTGGTTCTAGCGAAGAACCGACGGTGATAAGCCTACAGCACAAAAAAAACTGCAGCTGTCCTCTTCTTTCTTCTCTCTTTCGTCCCGAGAACAGAGGCGCGCGTTTGGCCCCTTCTCTCTATTGTTGCGGCTGCTCTTCACCATGAAGCTAGCGCTTCGATTTTGAAGAATTGCTTGATCTTTTTGCTTTAAGGTTAGTATCAAACATCCACTCCTTTGATTTTGTTGCTTAATTAGTTTCGTTTTGATGGCTACATTGCTTGATTCTCGTTCTAGTTCTTTCTCCATTCTAGAGAGCACTTTTCCAATTGGACATTTGTGCAAGGCTCAAATTGTGGTGAATCCATCGTCCAAACGGTTGGCGTCTATGAACACATTTAAATTCCTAGCTAATTATTCTATGGTGGTCAAGATCATCATTGTTAGTATGTTATGCTATAATTAGTTCTTAGAAGTAGAGTAGTATATTTGTTCTTCAATATTGTGCAATAATTGTTTTTTACTACGATTTTCAATTTACATGGCCGGAGCTACCAATTTCAATTTTTCAATAATTAGTGTACAATAATGTTTTTCAAAAATGGTACTTTCGAGCTACAATTGTTGTTCATGAAACTCAATTTCTTATTAATTCTTTGTAATTACTATCTCATTATTTTTTTATGCAGAGATGGATTGAGAGTGGATGCATCTGTCCCGAACGGACAAGCGGTATATGCATGGCGTCAGCCAGTTTATCACCGATGCCAAAGTCCATGCTAGGAATGGAAACCCTGTCTTCTGCCCATGCAAAGATTGCAAGAATCAAAGGAACTTTCGTCAAATTAAGTATATACGATCACACTTGATTACCAAGGATTCATGCCAAACTATATGATATAGACTATGCATGATAAGATGGGTGTGAATATTCTGCAGGAAAACTATATGATATGGACTGTACATTCAGCTAGCGGCCGCGGGACCTCTGGACTGGAACGCAGCCACGCACGCGGTTTCCACACCTTGTTCGTGCAGGTTTCGTAGGAGCTTTGGAATTTTGGAATGACCAGAACACCAGATGTTTTCGCGACACCCTCTGCACGCACGATCAAGCACTGAGCTGAGCAGAAGGTGCACGCGGCACGGCGGCGGCAGCAAGTTCGGCTGCTTGTTTTCTGAGTAATTAGTAGCCTTCTTGAGCCGGGAGTTCTTTTTCCTAGGAAGTTACCGTGTTGTAAGGACGATGATCAGCTAAACTTCCTAGGGCGCTTGGTCTCTGCCAAAGCGCATTCTTGCAATCTACTGTAGCTATTAGTAAGACTGTACTCGTACCTTAATACAAAATGATGTTGTGGTTTTTTGTTTTTGTTTTTTGCATGCTCGAGAAAGAAAAAAAAATCGTGTTTGTTGGGCTTGCACCTCTTCCTTTCTAGACTGCGGGTCGACTCTGCCAGACTGCCACTTAGCTGGGCTTCGGTGTTCGGACCTCCGAGTGTTTTCGGCCTAGCCCAGCTGCCCAGAGCAAATCATATGTACAGAGAGAAGAGAGAGACACAGAAGGCCCAGACAGAGAGGCCGACAAGCAGATCGCGCCCGGCGGCCATCGCGCCAACAGCTAGCCAACCCGTTCCGTCGACGGCGGCACGGTGCCAAGGCGTCACTGGACAATGAAGTTTCATGGTTTCGAGCCTTCGACTCGATCACTCGACCAATCAACCTCACGGTCAGACAAACAAAACCAGTGTGACAGTGTCACCGCGCCGGGTACAAAACGCTCGTGCGTTCACCATGGCAGCCTGTACATCAATCACCGGACATTCAGAACAATGCAAGTTCGCACGGCAAACAAGACCCGGTGGCAGAACAGACGAAAACATATTGCAGCATGTACATGCTCAACGTATTCTCAGAACAGATAATAGTTTCACAAGGTGTACGTCGTCTTGTGCAATATATTATGCCACCAAAGCTAGCCTTAGCTTTGTTGAAATAAGTACAGTTCCATTTCCATGCAATATGGAGCAGGGTGTCCTAATAATCATGTAATGACTGGTCTAAAAATATGACATACTATTCGTATCAGTTGTACTGTAAACTATTGTCCCAATATACTAATAAATATACAAATGTAACCTAACCACTTACCAATATTCACCGTCCCTCCAACACTGACACACTCGCGTCGTTCATGGAGCTATTTGTATTTTCTCCTGTTCCTTGGGCTTCTAAATACCATTGGGAGAAGTACATGGGCTGCTTTGGGACTGAACGTAATGTGGTTTCGTTCTCCAACATGAACACAACCGATGACATAAGTGGCCTACTATTTGGATTGTCTTGCACACACAAGAGTCCTATGTGGATACATCGCAAAGCTTCAACTGGTGAGCAAGTCCCAACAATTGATGAGTCTACGAGATCAATTGCTTTACCATCTTTCCATAAGCTCCATGCCTGAACCAATTCAACCAAGTTCATAGGATATCAGCACGTTTTATTGAATTGTGGACATTTCAAGAATAGCACAACACTTACATGAGCTAATAAGCTAGGGAAGCTGGTGAACTGAGTTGAAGTGATCTTTAAACCACTTATAATCTCCATAAATATGACACCGAAGCTATATGTATCTGACTTGACTGAAAAGGCGCCATCCATTGCATATTCAGGAGACATGTAACCACTACATAAAAAGTTAGCACTAAGTATAAACAAATTGAAAGAGTGGAAAAACAAAATAAAAAACATATCAAGCATGATGCATGGATTACTCACTATGTCCCAACAACTCGATTAGTATTTGCTTCTTGTTGGTTTCCACCAAAGATTCTTGCCATACCGAAATCTGATATCTTTGGGCTCATATCTGCATCCAACAGTATGTTGCTTGTTTTGATATCTCTGTGAATTATAGTCAACCTTGAATCCTGTTGGAGATAGAGAAGTCCTCTAGAAATTCCTTTGATTATCTTGAATCTTGTTGGCCAATCGAGGGCTCTTTTACTTGCAGGATCTATATGTACAGTAGTACTATATAAGTAAGCGGACAAATTTTACATGGTAATTATAGCAAACATTTATTTATTTCTGGAAAATATGAGATTAACTACCAAAAATGAAGCAATCCAAGCTTTTGTTTGGTAAATACTCATAAATCAGCAGCCTCTCGTCTCCATGAATGCAGCAACCAAGAAGTCTGACAAGGTTTCTATGTTGCAGTTTGGCAATTAGAACAACTTCATTTCTAAATTCCTCTGCTCCTTGTCTAGAACCCTTACCAAGTCTTTTGATTGCAACTACTTTGTTATCAGGCAACATACCCTGCATGATTTCATCAGTCAGGAAACATAAAAAATTTCGAACAACACTTGTGTTGTATAGGAATTTCATTATAGTTACCTTATAAACATTCCCAAAGCCTCCTCGTCCAAGCATGTTACCATCAGAAAAGTTGTTTGTTGCAGAGACAATATCTCTAAAGCTAAGAAATGGAAGCTCGAGATCTTCTTCGTCGCCAAGTTCATTTGACGTGCTCTCTAGCATTACTTTCTCCCCACTACCATTGTTTCGACATGGGCCTTGCAAGAAAGTCGTATTAGCGTGGTCTGTTAACATATGCACTCCAATAAAAAAAAGTGGACTAGGGGAGAGTGAAGGAGAATATAATTGGTGGAATATTGGATGTATTGCATTGGGCATCATGGGCTGATTATATAGGGTACATAGGACTAACACCTCACGTGGGTACACAATGGGGTAATATCCCTATTTACTCTAACATCCCCCGCAGTCACAGCGGGAGCGCTGCAAACGGTGAGACTGGAGAAGAATCTGACAAAGTTAACATCCCCCCGCAGTCATAACAGTCGATGCGTCGCGTATGCTGCGGCTGATGAAGAAGCCGATGACTCCTCATGCAAGGCGGTAGCCCTTTGTGCCGATATCGAGGTAGCCGAGCGTGAGGGCGTAGTAGCCGTGGTCGGGTTGCCGTGTCGATGGAGCTACAGGCGCACAAGGGGCGCCATGGTGATGATGGAGACGCGTTGAGGCAGTCATATTGGGAGGAGGCGATGCCGAAGTCGACGCAGTCAGGGCCGTCGTGGACATAGAAGAAGGGCGACGACACAATCGAGGCAGACGGGGTGGGAACGGGACGGTCGATGCCGAAGTCGATGCAGTCAAGCTGCCTGAGCGCCGAGGTGCAGGCTGGGTTTGCCAGACCCAGCAACACGTTGGGGACGAAAGCACGCATCGGTGTTGCCAATACCGGGCGTACAAGGGAGAGGGCCTCAACCACAGTGACGCTAACGACGTGGTTGTGCTGGACGAAGAAGAAGCAGTGAACGCGTCGGGGTCGAAAGCACGCATCGATGTTGCCAATACCGGGCATAGAAGGGAGAGGGCCCCAACCACAGTGATGCTAACGACATGGTTTGTGCTGGAAGAAGAAGAAGAAGCAGTGTGGTAGTGACGCGTCGGTGAGCAGGGCTCAGCAACGACGCGAGTGGTGCAACCGGCGAGGATGGCTCAGCGATGGAGCGGGTAGCGGCAGCTTGATAATGAAGACCCAATCAGCTGGACGAAGACCTTGTACAGACAGATGGCGCAACATAGTCGTCGATGCACAGGTGATGGTGATGTAGATGCAACGGCGAAGCAGACACACGGGCGGCGATGCTGCGGCCCGATGTGGCGACATAACAGCAGCCCTGTTGCTCGGAGAAGATGCGCGTAGTACTCGGCGATGGTATCGATGACGAGCCGATAGGGCGTGCAGCCGTGCTAGGACAGCCGATGCACAGCCGATGGCCTAGCCGATAGGCCTAGCTGATGGCGTGCTGGAGCAGCCGATGGCCCAGTCGATGCCGATGCCGGAGTAGTACACGTGAGGTCGACGGGCGGTGGGCGACTCAATCCCGATCAGTGATTGGGCAAACCAAAAAGATACATAGCAGGGGATCGGGTGTACCCAGCGAGACGGCACGACGGCGGCGGTGCGACCCGATCGGGCGGCGCAAGGCGCAAGGCGGGTTGCGGACGCACGGGGTTAAAGGCGCCGACGCGGATTGACGTGGTGGAGATGGGTAGATCCGCCCGACAGCAGCGACACGCCAGATCTGGCTGCCTCCATGATGACGCGCAGGTCGGGGCGTGTGGCTGGGCCTAGCCACCACCTTGGCGGCACGGGACGGGGCGAGATCCATCTGCCTCCATGCGACGAAGATCAGGAAGGTGTTGACGGCGACAGCCAGCGACGAGCCTGGGACAAGGTGGCGGTGGCTCGGCGATGACGTAGGGGAGATCTTGATCTGCTGCGTGACAATGACGATGGCAGCCAGATCAATAGGATCAGCGCCTAAACGGGGGCGCTACCCCCGGTGGAGATCGACCTCTCCCCGGGCGCGCGCGATGCGGAAGCGGGAGTGACTAGGGTTAGGATCAAAACCTAGGCGAATGATACCATGAAGGAGAATATAATTGCTGGAATATTGGATGTATTGCATTGAGCCTTATGTGCTGATTATATATGGTACATAGGACTAACACCTCACATGGGTACAAAATATGGTAGTATTCCTATCTATATAACTCTTATAAAGGAAAACCCCACTAACTTATTTTTCTAGCATCTCCTTAAGCCACGTCATCCACACCCCACTAGCCATCCATCATCCTCCACCCTGGCCACTAAGCATGCATGCAAGGTTTGTGTTTTCTTCCACTAAGCATCAGCCATTTAGTTTTCATCCACTAAGCATCAGCAATTTAGTACTTTCTACACGCTGCCGATTGGAGACTGCCCGTTTCTTATTCCTTCACCGTAGTGTTTCAATGGTGTTTATAACTAGGGGGTGACCAGCAGCAAAACTGGCTCCACTGCTGGATCTGAAAAGTCCGGTCACTTTGGCTTTTCCATGGTATATAATACACAAGTAAGCCGGCAAGGTGTTTGCTTCCGTGTGCTCATCCAGCGATCCAATGCATGAACCAGCGCTGTGCGGAGACGGCAGGTGGGCAGCGGGTTTGGGAGATGCCAAGTCAGTGCCCTGCCCCACCCGGCACCGGTCGGCCAGGCTTAGTGGCTGGAGGCATAGCGATAGACGGGTCTCTCCCACCTCCCGCGAGAAAGCGAGCGTGCAATGCGGGCGGGCGGGCGGCGCTGGGACTACTGGGGTTCACAAGGTGCGAGCATGGCGGACGAGCATGCCGCGTCGCGAGTTGGAGGCAGGACGGGAACGCAGAGTGCACGCTCAGCATGTCGTCAAAACTTGAGAAAGAGAGACGACGAGAAGACGCTGCAGATCAATCCGCACGATCGACCAGCCATGGCCCATAGCTGCTATTCCGTCGACCATTGCTGCCGTCAGTTGTTGAGGTCGTAATTCATTGTCCACTTTCGCTTTTCATTGGACAACGAGATCCTCATTGTTTTTAAGCCTATCAGAACAAATAATTGTTTAGTATTACTTTTTCTAGGTTTCTTCCATGATAATATCTCTTTTAATTTTTTATCCCCAATAGAGTTTAATTGGATCTTTGATTTGTTCCAGGTTTCGAACTTCAAGTCATGATCTATATATGGTCAGCCGCTAACTGTTCTCATACGGATGAAGAGCTAAACTAGTTTTCAAAATAACTATGCACTTTCACATCCTTTGCAATGGAATCTGAAGGTTCTCATGGAATCATTATCCAGTTGAGTCAAAAACTACTACTAAACTACTATCTGCCACCGCCAGTGATCAACTATTAATAACTCGCTGTGTGAGTTTCTAAATAGTGCTATATGTATCTTTCACTATCATTCTAATTTATATAATTTATCTCTATAATTATCCAACAAATCCCCGCATCAATGCACGGGGAATTCACCTAGTATACTCTAACAGAGACCTCCACTAGTCAATTAATCTCAGGGAGATTATCTAATATATGCACTATGAATTTTTTTTTTGGAAGGGTCGACAAAAGCTTTGCCGAGATTTTATTAGTAGAATAAAAAGGACAAGGTTATTTACAAAGCGACACGCCATCCCCCGGAGAAGCATATAAAACTACAAAAAGGAAAGAAAGCACTGAAAACGGAGACCACCAGGGGGACTAACTTAAAACTTGCAAACCCATGTTCTAAGAACTGTTGAAAAAAGAAAACGCCCAAAAAACTAAAGACTAGACTTTCTTGTAGGAAAGTGTGTTTACCTCTAAGCTTGCATATCCAAACAAGGTACATGCCTGCAGCCATGGCTGCTAGCAGAGATGCTGTGACTGGAAACACGATCTTTGCCACAACCCTCCTCTTCCTTTTAACTGCAGAAATTTGTCGAACAGATGATGAAACAGGTTTACAGCTGATAGGAAATAGCAGAGCCAGAAACTTTTAGGAGGCTGGATGATTCTTCTTATGCAAGAATATTTACCTAGAAAAAAATATAGGATTTCTCTTTAATACAAACGAAATTGGTGCTTACCTATATCAAATTCAGACTTGGCCAACCTCAGGTAGAGACGATCCTGCCCCTTGTCTACGTACCGGATGTCGACAATGTAATTCGTCCACATGACGCAGCCACTGCCATCACCGTCTCCTCGGATGTCGGCGGCGGCGTAGGCGATGCAGGAGCAGTTGGCGAGGCACCTCGCCCTGCACTGCTCAACCGTCGCGCCCATGTCCACCGTCGCGTTGTCCGTGTCAGGGAGCTTCACTGCCCGCACCACCATAAACCCGTCCGTCGTCGTCCCGTTGCCGTGGCATTCCAGCGGCACGTTCCTCCGGCATCCGCCTCCGTATTGCCTCAAGGACCACTGCGAGGGGTTCATGGGGCTGAACCCCACGACGCAGCTGCAGAACAGCGTGGGCGCCGAGTTCACGTTGCACAGGCCGAAAGCGCCGCACTTGGCGTAGTCGTCACAGATGTCCTTCGGCGACTACGAGAAGACGTCCCACACCAGGTTGGTCAGATCCCACGCCAGTAGCTGCAGCACGCCGACCTCATTCAACACGAGGCGGGACGACGACCTGGTTGGAGTACGGATCCGAGTTCGACACCCTCGCCATCTCCGGGACGCCGCTGAACCATAGGCCGTTCCAGGGGCCCGTTCGGTACTTTTGGCGTTTCCTTGCCACGAGACGATGTCCGGGAGCCCCGTGGTGTCCATCACACGCCTGCACTCCCCGGTCGTCGGGTCGTTCGATGCAAGCCACGACGTGAGGGACCACTCCGCGCCAGTCTGCAGGTCCTTGCCGATTCTCATGCCGGCGAGCAAGGTGTTCGATGGGTGATCGAACGACTGCCAGAGCACGTCACCGCTGCTCTGCTCGCGCACGACAAGGTTGCCGGAGTCAAGCAACTGCACCACGGCTGGAGCGGAACTACTCGTCGTCGTGTTGGAAGACCACGCGGCGTGGCCAGAGCCATCGAGAATGCGAAGGCTCCCGGTGCTGCCGACCACCAGTACGCCCGAGGTGTTGTTGAGGGGGGTGTCGCGGTTGGCCACCCAACAGACGGCATCCGGGGACGCGGTGAACCAAATGCCAAGGTATCTCTTGGCTGGCACGACGGCCTGGGAGAAAAAGCCCAGGGTGAAGGTGCTGCCGGATGAGACCAGCGTTGCACCATTGGTGACGTTGCCACCGTCATTGAGCGTGTCAGATGCAGTGCCGGCGGCGGATGTTGTGAGGCAAAGGAGGTCAGGGCTGGAAGGTACAGAAGTCTTGTCATTGCTGTCGCCACTAGTTGTCGGTGATTCGAGTCACCATCATCAAGTAAATTTCTAATATTACGCGTCTGACTCGGATGGTGTGTTTAGAGGACAAGAGGTTTATACTGGTTTGGGTAGAATATCCCTACGTCCAGTTTGTTGCTGTTGCTCGTGTTACTAGCACTGAAAGTTCGTAGTAGGGTTACAAACGGGCGAGAGAGGGACGGGTCCCAAGTCTCTGGTGAAAGGAGTGAACGGGTACTGAGAGAGTTTGGTTGTTGCTCAGCCGTGTGTTCGGGGTTCGATGGTTTAATTCGGACCTGACTTGAATCGATCCGATCGATTATCCGATGCCTTTCAATGGAGCGCCCTACTTTCCCTTTTATAGACTAGGGAAAAGCACGGGTTATAGCAATCTACACGATCCTATCATACTAGTAGGACTCATAGGATAATGATATATATATGCAAGTGGGTTTTATTCAACTCCTTAAACTTAATGCACACGTATAAATTAAAGTGCAGAATAATAGGATTCTATCGATTTAATATTCATTCAAAATAGGGCATCATTATCTATCTAGCAAAATAATTATTCTTATGTTACAAAAATTACAGTGAGCAGCTAATAATATTAGGAATTTACTATAAAATTTTCAGAGTCGACACTATCACCATTTTCTCACAAAAAAATCCACAAGTTCACATTTTAACAATATTAAACATTTTAAAATAATTAGAGCAACCCTAGAAACATTTTAAAACTAGATGGACCAATTACGCTAACAGATAGATCATGATTTTAGGAGCATAACAAAATTAGTTTCACTATTTTTGGACATCTACACAATTTTATCTTGAATTTACAAATTTATCTTAGAAACTAATTTGGAAAACGCTTTAGAAAATTAAAAGGCCGGTGGCCAACTATTCGGCCCAGCAACCTAAACGGCCCACAACGGGGAGCCCGCATGTGTAGCAGGCCGGCCCAACAGGCCCGCAACGCGAGCGCTCTTGCGCATTATGCGAAAGATCCCCTGACCTAGTGAGTTATTACGCGGAGCACTTGCCCACTATTCTGCAAGAGATGCGCTTTGCAGCTAAGTCCCCGAACTATCCCATCTTCACCGCAGGACGCTTCGTGATGCCATCGCATTCGCCGACGCCACGACCGACGGCAAACCGCGGTCGCGCCAAGCAATAGGGGCCCGTTCTAGACAAACTAAAGGGCTGACCACCATCAATGATCCAGACGATGATGGTTGGAAGCGGTGGAGCATTGAGAGGCGCCGTAGGGTACGCTGCTGCAGTGGGCAGTGGATCGCGGTGATGGCGTAGTCTTCCGACGAACCTACGCGCTCTTTGGAAGGGTAGAGGTAGCGGGGAAGCATCAGTAGCTCACTGGGATTCGCGCTGTGGTGCTGGTTGAGGCGGACGAGTGTCGAGGTGGCCTGGCCTCGCGCGAGCTGGCAGGGCGGCGGTGCTCTGGGCGAACACCGACACGTCATCTCATCACTGGCGGCATCCTAGGAGGAGCTAAGGCGAACACCGACACAAGAGTATCAAGATGAGCCTATATCCGGATTGAATTGAACTAAAACCAATCGTAACGCCTTACCCCCACACGTGCCATCCCACGGCGGCGGGATGACCGGCGGCGAGGAAAACCCAAAATTGGCCACCAAAAGGCAATGGCTGAGCTCTACGAGAATGGGACGTCCAGCTAACTTCCTATTCTACTCACCGACACGAGGAATTGGACTGGAAAGCTTTGAGCTGCAGATTATGAAGGGAATGGCGCACCACTGCTGCAACGTCATGGCCCGCGACCTCGACTTAGCATGGACCGACCAAGACATGACAAGGGCACAGCCGTGCGGGGACATGGCCGTGCGAGCGGTAGCAGAGACACGTCGGCTAGTGAGGGGATAAGGGCGGAAGTAGGACAAGCAAAGGCATCGGCACCGTGCGCCCAGGCGACAAAGGCGCTTGGACGGCTGGACAGCGGTGGCAAGATGGCAACACTAGGAGACAGCCGAGACAAACGGCGACTTGGTGGGTTGGTAAAATGATTGGCGCAACGGAAGCCACGACGGCCAGGCGACGACTATCGCTGTGCCGGCATGGTCCTGCGCACGGCTTGTCCGGCAGCGCCCTAGCGGCAGCCGCGCGGGAGCAGCACCGCAGAAATGCCCAGGCCCACGGGAGACGGCTGGGCCAACACAACCTGACGTGCGGCCAGTAGCCAGCGAGAACGGCCCGCGAGGCAACGACCACAGCTAGGAGCGACCAGGCAGCGGCGGCATGCTCGCGCGGTGACCGTGGGGCTCAGGCCAAAGCAGAGTGAGTGGTGACGTGCACGAGTTTTAAAGCGAATAAAAAACTATTGACTAACTCGACTAAAGTTCAACCAATTACTCTAACCCAAAGCTGGCACTATCCACTAGTTAGCGAAGCAAATCCCACATTCCGAAAGTGACTATAGAGGAAGATCAACGAGTGCCAAGATCAGTTCGTCGCTGAAACTTTGGTTCGCGAACAGAGCACCAACCACATGCTCACAACGCGTTCTTATGAAATTCGGCAATTTTTTTGCATGAGCATCGTAACTCTAATGTAACCACGACCTGCACCATGTTCTAGTATACACCTAAATGCAACTAATCGTGCAAAAACATAGATATATTGCTTAATCATTTTTGTTAAATTTTAAATGCCAAAATCATATTGTCTACGATTCTTTTCTGACTTAGACAGAGTACGGCTTAGTTAGAACTAACAACCTTTAGCGCTTTTGCCTTAATTTTGAAAGGGTCTAAACCTTGCCGGATTCAACTAACAATTGTACCACGACCTAGCCCATACTACATACTACCTCTTAGAAACATAATATCCAAGCACTTCCTAATTAATTTGTCCAATATAATTTGTTAAAGAAGGATACTTTTAAACATAAGCTCAAGTGCTTGTTGGCAACGAAAATGACCCTTCCAAATTCCAAGTTTGATTTTGTTGAACTTCCCAAATTACTAACTAATAGTATTTATTCTCCAAAAATTAATGATGCATTTCCATCTACTACACTTACACTCTAAACTTTATTCAAGTGCTACATACAAATTATATTTAATTTTTGCTTATATAAATTGCTTCCTTGACAATGTTTAGAACTACTTATTCTACTCTTCGCGTTAGGATTTTTCATTAACACATATAGGCATTTACGTAACTAACTCATTATATTGATAGATCTATCTCTCAGGCCATAATCCCAGTGCTTAGCGAGCTCGTAACACCAGAGGTGTTACAAGAATCACACTGAAAAGACAACAAAGAAAATGGAACGGCCTGTAAACACCCTTGCCAAATAAGTTTTGAAGACCGCAAAAGCCACTGACCACTGGCGCTGACAAGATCTAGTACCCACTAAAAGAGCATCGGCCGGAGAAACTCTTAAAAAACATAGGTTTACAATCGTTCACCATTACCATTAGAAAGAGTGTTGGAGATGCCAAAACTTGGTGTACAACAGAAAAAAAGAGGTCAACCAGTCTATTGTACAAGAAACTGGCAATTAGAGATTCGCACTGGATGAATATGTAACACGGGCTATATTCATTCTGGTATAGCCTTTGTACTCTGATGTATCCGCTTGAACTACATCAGCCCATGGCCCATAAGGCCCAATAATTAGCCCGTAACATCAAGCTGCTCTGCCATCCAAGCCTTACCCAACGAGTCTCCAGTGAAGTACCATAGTTGCTACTAATTTTTAAATTTGCACTGTTGCATCTTTCATGTAATATCACTATATAACTTCTCTAAAACAAATAAGCTACTAATGCACTATTGCACATCTCTGTTCCAGAAACGGACATACAAACAACTAGCGTCCCTCTAACACCGTTGTGAGGCTCATGTTATTCATAGAACTGCTAGTATTTTCGTCCGTCCCTTGGGTTGTTCCCCGGTATGAGAAATACATTGGCTGTATTGGTACCGGAACTGGTGTGGTTTCATTCTCAAGCATGGTCAGCACCGACGATATAAGTGGCCTACTATCTTGATTGTCTTGCACACACAACAGTCCTATCTGGATACACCGTAAAGCTTCACTGTAGGAACAACTCTTAGCCAGGGATGAGTCCACAAGATCTGTCGCTCCGTCGTTTATCCATAAGCTCCATGCCTGATGAGCCAATGGGATCAAATCTTATAGAAATTAGAAAGCTTTTGTTTGAATTGTGACAAAAAATTAAGCATAAGCGTGCACTTACATAAGCCAGTAGGCTAGGGAAGCCCTTGCAGTGAGTTAAACTGATCTTCAAGCCACTTATAATCTCCAAGACTATGACTCCGAAACTATATGTATCTGACTTGACAGAAAACGCGCCATCCATTGCATATTCAGGAGACATGTAACCACTGCTCAAAAGAAATAAACAATATGAGTAAGTATATAGGGAAAAAGAATTCACTTTGAAAGCCAAGTCTATGATTACTCACTATGTCCCAACAACACGATTAGTATTTGCCTCGTGCTGGTTTCCACCAAAGATTCTTGCCATACCAAAATCTGATATCTTCGGGCTCATATCCGCGTCCAACAGTATGTTGCTTGTTTTAAGATCTCTGTGAATTATAGTCAACCTTGAATCCTGGTGGAGATAAAGAAGCCCTCTAGATACTCATTTGATTATCTTGAAACGTGTTGGCCAATCAAGGAGATACTTACTTGCAGCATCTAAATTAAGCAGTTCCAAAGGTAACCATGTCACATGTTTCTCTTTTCTTTTTTCTTTTTGCGAAAAGAATGTTTTTTTTAAAATACTCGAAAATATAAGTTCATACATACCAAAAATAATGGAATCCAAGCTTCTGTTCGGTAAGTATTCATAAATCAGCAACTTCTCATCTCCATCGATGCAGCATCCAAGAAGCCTAACCAGGTTCCTGTGCTGCAATTTTGCAATCAGAACAACTTCATTTCTGAATTCCTCTACACCTTGTCCTGAACTTTGACCGAGCCTTTTGACTGCAACTTCTATGTTCTGTCCCAGCGTACCCTGAATTGTTTCACCATTATTAAATTGAACAAGCAGTGCCATAATTCTCACATTTCTACAGTTTATTTAAAAGATGTATTTCTTTTCCTAACCTTATAAACCTTCCCAAAACCACCTTGCCCGAGCATATTGTCCTCAGAAAAATTGTTTGTTGCAGCTGCAATGTCTTCAAAGCTGACAAATGGAAGCTCTACATTTTCATCACCGAGTTCGTATGGCGCAGTCGAGTATCCTAGGATCGCTTTCCTCAAATTATCCTTGTTCCGACGTTTGGCTGACAGGGAAAACAATTCCAATTGTTATTAATAAACCTTACACTAGTGCAGAAATATTGTGCCTGAATTGCTCTTCGTGGTGAAGTTGCTCTCTCTGATAGTCTGATTGTACCTCTAAGCTTGCATATCCAAACAAGGTACAGGCCAGCGGCCGTGAGTACAAGCACAGACGCCATCACCGGAACCAAGATTGTTGCCACATGCCCCCTCTTCCCTGTAGCGGCAGAAATGTATTACAGGAAGTATTAATCGTAGCTGATAAGATGATGGATTTTGCCTCAGAATCTTGACTGAGATAGTAGGTTACTGCTTCAGTTTTTCCTTACCTGATTCAGACTTGGCCAACCTCAGATAGAGATCCTGCCCATTTTCTTTGTACCTGACATCAACGATGTTATCCTTCCACATGACGCAGCCACTGCCATTACCCTCTCCTCGGATGTCGGCGGGGGCATAGGCCACACACGAGCAGTTGGCGAGGCACCTCGCCCTGCACTGCTCCAGCGTCGCGCCCATGTCCACCGTCGCGTTGTCCGTGTCAGGGAGCTTCACGCCGTGCACAGGCGTGAACCGGTCCGTCGTCACCGTCCCGTTGCGGTCGCACTCCAGCGGCACGTCCCTCTGGCACCCGCCGGAGGCTGCCTTCCTGGACCACTCCGACGCGTTCACAGGGCTGAACCCCACGGCGCAGCTGCAGGACGGCGCCGACGCGTCGTCGACGTTGCACAGGCCGAACACGCCGCACGACGCGTAGTCATCGCAGGCGTCGCGAGGCAACCATGTGAACTCCTTCCAGACCCGGCTGGACGGGATCCACAACAGGACCTGCACCTTGCCAACCTCGTCCAGCACGATGCGGGTGAAGGGCGTGCCGGCCGTGATGCTGAGGACGTAGGTGACCTCGTCGGGGCCGTCCACCATCTGGATGTAAAACAACTTGTACTGTGAATCCATCTCCGGCACGCCGCTGAACCAGCGACCGTTCCACGGGCCGGCGCGGTACTTCTTGGCGCTGCCTTGCCATGTGACGATGTCCGGCAGGCCCCTCGTGTCCATGACCCGACGGTAGGCCCCCGTCGCAGGGTCGTCCTTCGCCCGCCACGACGTGAGGGACCACTCCAGGCCGGTCTTCAGGTTCTTGCCGAACCTCATGCCGGCGAGCAAGGTGTTCGACGGGTGGTCGAACGACTGCCACTGGAAGGCGGCGCTGGCGCTGCTGCTCTGCTCGCGCACGACGAGGTTGCCGGACTCGAGCAGCTGTGCCACCGAAGAGGCAGAGGCGCCGGTCGTGTTCGAGGACCAGGCGGTCTGGCCAGAGCCGTCGAGAAGGCGAAGGCCCACCCGGCTACTCATCACCAGGACGCCGGAGGAGCTGTTTAGCGGGGTGTCGCGGTTGGCCACCCACAAGACGGCGTCCGTACCAGACGCCGTAAACCAGATCCCGAGGTACCTCTTGGTTGGCACCGTGGTCGACGGGGAGAAGAAACCCAGGGTGAATGAGCCACTGGCGGAGAGCAGCGTCTCTCCATCGGTGATGTTGCCCCCGCTGTTCAGCGTGTCCGACGAAATGCCGGCGCCGGCGCCGGAGCTTCTTCTGAGAAGCAGTAGTAGCGTCGCAAAAATCAGGGCGACGAGGTTGAGAACCGCCATGTGCGATGTATCTTTGTCCTTGCACACGAAATCAGCTTGGGGAGGCTGCTAGATATTATACGAAAAATGGAACTGTTACACCATCGCATTTGCTTAATTAACGCATACTAGACCAGTCACGTCATATCTACTCCCTCCACACGTCTTCATCCAAAAGTAAATTCACGTCACTTTGTGATGATTTAAACATTTTCAAGTTTAAGTTTAAAGAAAATAATATAAATATGTGTAACTCTAATTTATTATAAAAACAGATTCTACGATTAATCTAATATACGTAATACCACATCTAGGATGTTGCCTGCTGACGGTTGCCAGTGGGTCTCGGAGACGGCCGCACTAACGAGCGAACGCTCACCCGAAACATGATCATCGAATAATTTTGTGATATCATTAATTTCTTTTTCTGGAAAAGAAAAAAATCCCACCGTTAGCTCATTTGGATAGCAGCCGCGCGCGGTACTCTTTGCGCGCACTCTCAAGCTGTCACGTCAGTGCTGATGTCATCAAAAACAGAGAAACATTTATTTTAAAATGCTATAACTTCCGAACGGTGCATCTATTTTTAATTCCGTCTGCAGCACCGGTGGACGGCCGGCATGCATGTGACATCGTTCGCTCAAGAGCGTCCTGGTGAACGACCGCTACAAAGAATTTGTGTCTCGGAGATAGCCTCTTCTAGATGGCTCTCCGTCGTCTTCACTACTAGGCTTCCGGATAAAATGTTGTGGGCCTCGTTCCCTCTAATACATCGGTGACAGCCACACCACAAACGTAGTTGGTGTGATCTCGTAAGACTACAAGCACCTCCGAGTACAATAATGGTGCGTGCAAGCATTTAGTGGTAAGAGGTATGCAAATCTCACTAAACACTAGACATAAATCTAGAGCAAGCACAAATGCGATGTCTAACTACTTTAAGCACTTTGCAAAGTACCTATACTAATCATCTAATTTTCTATTAAGCACTTTGTAGTGGCTAGTTCAACTAGAGATGAGTCTCAACTCGCACTTCACTTCCTTGAGCTCTACACACATGAAATGGCCGGCCAAGGAGAGTATATATGACCCCTAATCCAAAACTAGCAGTTGGGGGAGGGTAGATTCCTGCTTTTTTTTTAGATTCCTGCTTTTGCGCTCACTGGATAGGTCCGGTGGTGACACCAGAGCAATCCAGCGCGTCCACGATGACTAGCCGTTGGCCAAACTAGTGGTAGCTGACCGTTGGAGGTTGAATGATTCAGTGCTTGATTCGGTAGGTCACCGGACTAATCCAGTGCGTTAATCTTCATTTCAACCTCGTTGCAACCTTCTCTGGTAGAATGCTTTGGTGAGCAATCCGGTGCGGTCAGTAGACTAATCCGATGAGTTGGCGGACACTATTTCCTTCACTGGCCTGCACCTTAACATCTGGTGCATCTCTTTTCCTTGCATTGGACTAATCCGGTGCTACTGTTGCCGTAGCCCCTCGAACAGTGCACGCGCACAGTTCGGTGCTCCCCTTTGGCTAACACCGGAGCAATCTGGTGCACATAGAAAGTGTGCAACCGGCTTCATTCGTTCATTTGACTTCTTCTATTTTTTTTGTCTTGGACTTTTAGTATCACTTGTAGGCCTTCCATAAGTCCTCTAATATATTGTTTAAAGGTGTTAGATCATCCGGATCATCATGTTGCCTCAGTCTAAGTTCACTTTATATCCATTTGAATTATACCTTATATATGCCTCCATTCTTTTTTATAAGGCGCACACTATAACACCCTAAAGTTTGCTCCTTTTAAAATAGATGTAAATTGAGGTAATTTTGATTTTTTTGTGCTCATGAAAACATAGGAAAATAAAAAATTTCAATAAATTAAAAATTCATCCTAAGAAGTAGCAACATGTTTGTGCATACATGCTGGTGCATTTGATTTATTGCAATGAGTGGTTGAATCCAAAATTCAAAATGAATTCAAATTCTTTGGAAATAAAATTGGAAATGGCTTAGAAATAGAAGAAAAGAAAATTTGAAAATAAAAGAGTTTAAAAAGTTGTAAAATTTATTTTTTGAAAACCTAACAATGGTTCTTCTCCTATTTTGAATTGAAAATAAATTGGAAATAATATTTGAGTTTGCATAGGTTCATATTTGAATTGGATTTGAAATAAGAAAAGAAAAGAAATAGAAAAGGAAAAGAAAACCTCTCTCTCTCTTGCCCTCTATTTGGCCCAGCCGACCTGCTCTCTGGCCCGGTCTGCTACTGGCTCCCACTCCCCACTGGCCCTGCTTCCTTGGGCCGACGTCCTGCTAGGCCTGCTCCCTCCCTCTCTCAGTTTTCTTCTACTCGGCCCACCTCTTCCTCTCCCGCTCGGCCCAGCCGAGGCCCATAGCCGCTCGGCACCCGCGCGTGCCGCACCGCGTCTCCTCTCCCCCTCACGCAGTCGCTGCCATCATGGGCCCATGCGTCAGCTGCGTCTTCCACCTCCGGACTTGTCCTGCTCGGACTCCACCGTCGCCGCCGAGAGTCCGAGGCTGCCCCGCGTCATTGCCTTGCGCGCCATGCTGCTTCCGCTCCTATAAAACTGAGCCCTATGTCCGGTACCTCCTACCGTGCCCTATTGCAAGCTGTTGCCTCGCTTCCGAGCCGCACCGCCACCATCGAATCTTTGCCACCGACGAGCCGCTCGTCTCGCCAAGCACAACGCCACCTTCACTTGCTCCACGCCGTCAAAATTCCCCTTGGTAAGTTCGCCTCGCCGCTATCTCTCTTCCCATGTTTCCCTGTCGAAAACCGTGGCCTCTAAGGCCGTTTTCTTGTTTTGCCGACGAGCTCCGTCGCCGGCCATGGCTTCCACCGCGTCGGCCTTACTGTTCCAGCCGGTTCTCCTCTCTCTTTCTCCCTCTCTTTTAATCTGAGCCGTCCATCTCCGATTCAGTGGTCCAGATCATCCCATACCCCTTCGCAGGCCATCTTGCTAAAGAGCCCCTCTAGTTTTTTGTTTTCAAACCCGCAGTCCAAAGCGCAATCACAGATTACGTTTTCTTCTTTGGAAAGCGTAGTTTCTTCGGTTTAGATCCAAAATACGTTTTCACTTATTTACAGTTTTGCCACTAATCTTGTTTTAGCCATAAAATCTTCGTTTTAACTCCGATTTGACCCGTTCAACTTGCGTTAGGTTCGTAATTTCATAATCTACGTGTTTATACTACTGTTAGATATGTTTTAACTTTTAAAATTTGAGGTTAGATTTCATCTATTATTTTATTAAAGAAAATGTTGTTTAATTCATATCTTCTATGTTTTAGCTCTGATTTGACCTGTTCAAGTTGCGTTAGATTCATAGCGACGAGATCAACCCGTTAGTAATAGTGTTTACCATATTACTATTTCTAAAATTTCATGGTTTAAATCATATCTTGATTAATAATTATGCAACTTGATTTTATAAATAAGATATGATTTGTTTTACTTTAGTTTTATAATTTAAATCTAAATTTGACTTAATTCAATTTGTATATGGTTTTATATAGTTAAAACACATGAAGCTTGTAGTTTTATATTTTCTCTTATGAGTAGATCTTTCGGTAGTCGTTTCTTTCAAACCGTAGCTCCGATTAGAGTGCTTCTTGCGATTGTGTGTTCATAGCGATGCGTAGAATCGTGTTTCAAACTCTTTTACCTATTTTTCTATGATTGGTGTACTATTTTGATTTAGTTCTATTATTTGCTTCGTGTATGATTGTATGGATGCTTGTGTGGTGCTTTGTGATTACGTCCAGTCGGTGAGATATACGTGGTGATCAAGAAGAAGAAGAAGAACGTTGAAGATTAAAGCTTACCGAAAGATTGGTGTTTTAAGGCAAGTATAGCATGGGATCATTCTTGTTACCTATTCACCTTTAATCACTTAATTCATATTGCATGTGTCTACTTTGTTGCCAATAAGGATGTCCTAGATATTTGATATCCTGTACCTTGACACCATGGGTGATTATGCATTGGGTAGTATTATGCTAGTGCTCAAGATGAATAACCATGATCTTGTACCTTGACTAATAGAATATGCAATAAACACTAAAAGATGATTTTTAGTAACATGGAACAAGGAGGCTAGAGCATTGGGCTATTTTATGGTGCTCTAGATTGCTCTCCCTAAGGACTTGTCTATAAGTGATCATCCGGGACTTACAGTACAGCTATGAGGGCTACATGGCTCTGGCTTTAGCTCAGTATGAGGACCTTTTCTAGCTTGTTAGTGGTTATCTTTATGGCACAAGAGGGGCTCCGATTTGTATGATCTCGACCTGCCAAGAGGCACTTTGATTTTTTGGTATTTTGTTAGTCACTCCTTGGAGGGGGGTTCATGCTTATTGATGAGAAAACCTTAGCAGCCCTAACTTGTTATACGAACCTTTGAAAGGCTTCATAGTGAACCCTGTCGATCTTCCTTGGTAGTGGATCAAGGGGCTAATCACCTCGGGCGAAATGGTAAATCACGACTCACAGTGAAAGTGTACAACCTCTGCAGAGTGTAAAACTGGTATATCAGTCGTGCTCACGGTCACGAGCGGCCTTGGAACCCTTACGGAATAGATGATGAACACTGATGATACTGATTATAAAGATGCTCACTAATGATTACTGTTTATGCTATTCATTATTCATATTTACCTAATCATATGTTTATATGGGCTTATGATAAACTTGTTGCTACAGCTATGCTAAAATTATAACAATTAAAAGCTAATCGCAGTTAACCAGTGTCAGCCTTTTGAGCCTCATGAACCCCATGCTATATTTGTTGAGTACGACATGTACTTACGCCCGCTTTACTTTTTAAATCTTTGAAAAAATCCCGGATAGGTACCAGATTGCTATAGTTTGGAGAAATTATGTTTGTGATCAACCAGTTAGTTGTCCCTGTGGAATTAGAGTCTTCACCCGAAGATCGGAGTTGTCTTTCCGCTGTTTGCTATCTAAGGTTATATTCTCTATACTAAGTACGTTATTTATTGAGCATTGTCTTTCGATATTACCCTTATTTGTAGCTATATGTGAGATTTGACTTTCTGGGCTCACATATGGTGCGTATCTGGTTTTATTCTTAAAACCGGGTGCTACACACAAATATCAAGAGTCAAACTTTAAAATCTTTGACCAATAATTCAGCTAACAATTTTAATTATTATACTATAAACTTTAATATGGTTAGATTGGTGATTAAATGTACTATCCAAATATCATAAATTATAAATATAGATAATATAACATATCATAAATAAATGGTCAAAATATAGTTTAAGAGACTGTGTCATGTCCTGCCGCGCCTTATAAAAGAGAATGCAGGTAGTAGCAAACAACATTAGTCCAAATAGTCATGTTGTTTATCAAACATCAAAATCCAATTTAATGGCCTATAGGGTCTATTTTCCGTGTAAAAGTAAATATGAAGAAACTTGTGAAGGCATCATATATAGGAAAACGATGAGCTCGGCATTGGAGTTATAAGCCGGCTTATAAGCCATGATACAATATTTTTTTCTCCCAACAAATCAGCCGTATAAATCAATACAAGCGCCTTTACGAGCAGCCGAACAGAGCCTGAGTTATGCACTGCTACTGTCTCTGTTAATAGCACCGACGTCACCTCCACCTGGATCGATATTCCGAGACAAAGCCACAGAGCATCGATCCTGCGCTGAAATAAAATCTTGCCAATGCAGTAGTGGAGAAGAGAAAGGTTACACATTGTTCTGGCGTTAGTTCTTGGGTGCAGAGCAGAGGTATCCATACACACAAACCTGCGTTGCGTACTTGCTGTACTACTAGAGAAGCAGGAGGAGACGAAAGACTGCATCGGTTAAGATAAACCTGGCCGGATTGTAGTACTTGTATACGCAGGCATGCAGCGCGTCGTAGCGTAGGTTGACAATCACCTGTTGCCGTGGCCAGCCAGCACCCAGCCGCCATGGCTGAACAAGGGCTTGACGTTGATTGGCCGGCCCCGCCGACGCCGAGCATTTATCGAATCTCACCTGTGCGCTCCCGCGCCCTGTTCGTTTGGACTTGTTTGGTTTATGAGGCGTGGCTGAAAGTACTGTTGACTGGTTTGGTGTGACAGAAAAATATTGTTCGTTAGCTGATAAACTATAACTTATAAGCCAAATACGACAAAACGAACATGCTGATTAATCGCAAGTTGCCATGCATGATGTGATGGTACATGGGCCGGGTGACGACCCTTGTGTACCGCGGTGCGCGCGCGCGCACGTGTTGACGCATTACAGTGGTCCCGTCTCGATCGGAAACGCGGGCGGGAGGACTTGCATGTTTCAGCGGATCGGAAGCTCTCAAACAAGGCACGCGCTGACGCACGCCACGCACCTTTCAATTCCTCCGCCGGATCCGCAGTGCTGGCTCCCTCAGATCTTGGCATACCTTACCATGCATCCAGCGCCGCCGGCCGGGCTCCCGGCCGTGACCGACCAAGTCGTCTGGTCTGGTGCCGACTAGGCCTAGCAATCAGCTGTATATACGTAGCAGGTGCTGTGAGCTTGCTTGTGAACACAGCATATACTCTTGGGGTCTTGCCCGACACTCCCTGTCGCCGTGGTCCAAGGTAATTAAATTACGGCGTCCATCGCCAGCTCCGGCGATACATCGTTAGCTGCCTCTGACTCTCGGTACGTCAGATTTGGACATTCATCACCGTCGAATTTATAGAACCGGCAGTGATGCATCTTTACTGTTGGTTATAAGCTCGAAAATGAAAAAATAATTGGGGCTAGGCCAAAACCGGCAGTGAAGCACTATATCACTGTCGGTCTGTGGCTTGAACCAGCAGTGTTTTGGCGTCCACTCATCACTGCTGGTTCAAACCACAAACCGACAGTGATTAAGCTCTATCACTGTTGGTTCTAGCGAAGAATCGAAGGTGATAAGCCTACAGCATAAAAAAAAAGACTGCAACTGTCCTCTTCTTTCTCCTCTCTTTTGTCCCGATAACAGAGGCGCGTGTTTAGGCGCTTCTCTTCATTGTTGCTTTAAGGTTAGTATCAAGCATCCACTCCTTTGATTTTGTTGCTTAATTAGTTTCGTTTTGATGACTATATTGTTTGATTCTCATTCTAGTTCTTTCTCCATTCTAGAGAGCAATTTTTCAATTGGACATTTGTGCAAGTCTTAAATTATGGTGAATCCATCATCTAAACGGTTGGTGTCTATGAACACATTTAAATTCCTAGCTAATTATTCCATGGTGGTCAAGATCATCATTGTTAGTATGTTATGCTATAATTAGTTCTTAGAAGTAGAGTAGTATAGTTGTTCTTCAATATTGTGTAATAATTGTTTTTTATTACGATTTTCAATTTACAGGGCCGGAGCTACCAATTTTAATTTTTCAATAATTAGTGTACAATAATGTTTTTAAAAAATGGTACTTTCGAGCTACAATTGTTGTTCATGAAGCTCAATTTCTTATTAATTATTTGTAATTACTATCTCAGTATTTTTTTTATGCAGAGATGGATTGAGAATGGATGTATCTGTCCCGAACGGATAAGCTGTATATGCACGGCGTCAGCCAGTTTATCACCGATGCCAAAGTCCATGCTGGGAATGGGAACCCTGTCTTCTGCCCTTGCAAAGATTGCAAGAATCAAAGGAACTTTCGTCAAATTGAGTCTATATGATCACACTTGATTACCAGAGATTCATGCCAAACTATATGATATAGACTATGCATGACAAGATTGGTGTGAATGTTCTGCAAGAAAACTATATGATATGGACTGTGCATGCAGCTAGCGGCCGCCGGACCTCTGGACTGGAACGCAGCCACGCACGCGGTTTCCACACCTTGTTCGTGCAGGTTTCGTAGGAGCTTTGGAATTTTGGAATGACCAGAACACCAGATGTTTTCGCGACACTTCACCCTCTGCACGCACGATCAAGCACTGAGCTGAGCAGAAGGTGCACGCGGCACGGCGGCGGCAGCAAGTTCGGCTGCTTGAGCCGGGAGTTCTTTTTCCTAGGAAGTTACCGTGTTGTAAGGACGATGATCAGCTAAACTTCCTAGCTAGGGCGCTTGGTCTCTGCCTTAATACAAAATCTACTGTAGCTAGTAAGACTGTACTCGTACCTTAATACAAAATGATGATGTGATTTTTTGTTTTTATTTTTTGCATGCTCGAGAAAGAAAAAAAAATCGTGTTTGTTGGGCTTGCACCTCTTCCTTTCTAGACTGCGGGTGGACTCTGCCAGACTGCCACTTAGCTGGGCTTCGGTGTTCGGACCTCCGAGTGTTTTCGGCCTAGCCCAGCTGCCCAGAGGAAATCATATATACAGAGAGAAGAGAGAGACAGAGAAGGCCCAGACAGAGAGGCCGACAACGTCGGAAGCAGATCGCGGGGAATTCACCCATTAGAGAACGGGGATGGTATAAATTTTGTTCCCATGAAAATTTAAACGGTAGAAAATTGGTCCCCGTCGGGTCTGGCGGGGACGGGGATGGTTTGGTGTCCGCCGTCCCCGTTCCCGTATCCCCGGCCCGCTAAGCTGCTATGCAGGCGCGCACTAGTAAGGCAAAGCCCACCTAAAGGCCCAACGCAGCCGAATATATATACTACGGCTAACCCTAGTTCTATCTATCTCACCTCCCGCACCAGACACACTCCGCCGACGCGCCGACACAGCACCACCACCAGCCTCCATCTCTGTCTCGCCCTCTCCCTTTCAGGCCTCATCTTCCACTTTCAGCAGTCCGCTCTCCCTCCCTCTTGCGCGCCCTCTCCCTCCCTCCAGCGCTCTCCTCCCGGCTCCCTCCCTCTTGCGCGCCCTCTCCTCCCTCCTTCACGGCGGCGTCCTCCCTCCGTAGCGGCGTCCTCTCTCCTCCCTCCGGCGCGGATCATGGCGGAGCGGCCCTCACAGCGCTCGGCGGCGCAGATCCATGCCGAGGCCGGGTGGATCTATGGCGGGGCAACGCGGATCCAGGCCGGGCCCGGGCGGATCCTCGGTGTGGTGGCCCACCCGTGGCGGCATCGCGCGGGGCGGCACGGCCTCCCTCTCGCGGGTGCGGGCGGTGGCGTACCCCGGCGGCGGATCCTCCCTCTCCCTCGAGCTCTGTGGCGGATCTGGCCAAGGAGCACCTCCAGCGGCGGCGGATCCTCCCTCTCCCTCGAGCTCGGCGACGGATCTATCCAAGGAGCACCTCTAGCGGCGGCGAATCCTCCCTCTCCCTTGAGCTCGGCGGCGGATCTGGCCGAGGAGCACCTCCAGCGGCTTCTCCAGGCGGATCTGCGACCGTGGTGGTCAGATCTGCGGGCAAGGTGGCCGCTCCTGGCCGCGTGCTCGTCGATGGCGTCCACGACGGCGGCGGCGAGCGTGCTTCACGTGTTGCGGGGATGGGGATCCCCGCGGGGATTAAATCCCCGAGCGGGGACGGGGATGGGGAAGAAGTGCTCCCCATGAGCATTCACGGGGACAGGGACGGGGACAGGGGAAATTTGCCCTCGCGGGGATGGGGATGGGGCGGTAACCCCCGACGGGGAATTCCCCGTTGACATTGCAACAGCTAGCCAACCTCACGGTGCCAAAGAGTCCCTGAACAATGAAGTTTCATGGTTTCGAGCCTTCGACTCGATCACTCGACCAATCAACCTCACGGTCAGACAAACAAAACCAGTGTGACAGTGTCACCGCGCCGGGTACAAAACGCTCGTGCGTTCACCATGGCAGCCTGTACATCAATCACCGGACATTCAGAACAATGCAAGTTCGCACGGCAAACAAGACCCGGTGGCAGAACAGACGAAAACATATTGCAGCATGTACATGCTCAACGTATTCTCAGAACAGATTATAGTTTCACAAGGTGTACGTCGTCTTGTGCAATATATTATGCCACCAAAGCTAGCCTTAGCTTTGTTGAAATAAGTACAGTTCCATTTCCATGCAATATGGAGCAGGGTGTCCTAATAATCATGTAATGACTGTTCTAAAAATATGACATACTATTCGTATCAGTTATACTGTAAACTATTGTCCCAATATACTAATAAATAAACGAATGTAACCTAACCACTTACCAATATTCACCGTCCTTCCAACACTGAGACACTCACGTCGTTCATGGAGCTATTTGTATTTTCTCCTGTTCCTTGGGCTTCTAAATACCATTGGGAGAAGTACATGGGTTGCTTTGGGACTGAACGTAATGTGGTTTCGTTCTCCAACATGAACACAACCGATGACATAAGTGGCCTACTATTTGGATTGTGTTGCACACACAAGAGTCCTACGTGGATACATCGCAAAGCTTCAACTGGTGAGCAAGTCCCAACAATTGATGTGTCTACGAGATCAATTGCTTTACCATCTTTCCATAAGCTCCATGCCTGAACCAATTCAACCAAGTTCATAGGATATCAGCACATTTTTATTGAATTGTGGACATTTCAAGAATAGCACAACACTTACATGAGCTAATATGCTAGGGAAGCTGGTGAACTGAGTTGAAGTGACCTTTAAACCACTTATAATCTCCAAGAGTATGACACCGAAGCTATATGTATCTGACTTGACTGAAAAGGCACCATCCATTGCATATTCAGGAGACATGTAACCACTACATAAAAAGTTAGCACTAAGTATAAACAAATTGAAAGAATGGAAAAAACAAAATAAAAAACATATCAAGCATGATGCATGGATTACTCACTATGTCCCAACAACTCGATTACTATTTGCTTCTTGTTGGTTTCCACTGAAGATTCTTGCCATACCGAAATCTGATATCTTTGGGCTCATATCTGCATCCAACAGTATGTTGCTTGTTTTGATATCTCTATGAATTATAGTCAACCTTGAATCCGGCCTGTTGGAGAGGAGATAAAGAAGTCCTCTAGAAATTCCTTTGATTATCTTGAATATTGTTGGCCAATCGAGGGCTCTTTTACTTGCAGGATCTATATGTACAGTAGTACTATATAAGTAAGCAGACAAATTTTACATGGTAATTATAGCAAACATTTATTTATTTCTGGAAAATATGAGATTAACTACCAAAAATGAAGCAATCCAAGCTTTTGTTTGGTAAATACTTGTAAATCAGCAGCCTGTCGTCTCCATGAATGCAGCAACCAAGAAGTCTGACAAGGTTTCTGTGTTGCAGTTTGGCAATTAGAACAACTTCATTTCTGAATTCCTCTACCCCTTGTCTAGAGCCCTTACCAATTCTTTTGATTGCAACTACTTTGTTATCAGGCAACATACCCTGCATGATTTCATCAGTCAGGAAACATAAAAAATTTCGAACAACACTTGTGTTGTATAGGAATTTCATTATAGTTACCTTATAAACATTCCCGAAGCCTCCTCGTCCAAGCATGTTACCATCAGAAAAGTTGTTTGTCGCAGAGACAATATCTCTAAAGCTAAGAAATGGAAGCTCGAGATCTTCTTCGTCGCCAAGTTCATTTGACGTGCTCTCTAAACCTAGCATTACTTTCTCCCCACTACCATTGTTTCGACATGGGCCTTGCAAGAAAGTCATATTAGCGTGGTTAACATATGCACTCCAATAAAAAAAGTGGACTAGGGGAGAGTGAAGGAGAATATAATTGGTGGAATGTTGGATGTATTGAATTGGGCATCATGGGCTGATTATATAGGGTACATAGGACTAACACCTCACGTGTGTACACAATGGGGTACTATTCCTATTTACTCTAACATCCACGCAGTCACAGCGGGAGCATTGCAGGCGGTGAGACTGGAGAAGAAGCTGACAAAGTTAACATCCCCCCGCAGTCATAACAGTCGATGCGTCGTGTATGCTGCGGCTGAAGAAGAAGCCGATGACTCCTCATGCAAGGCGGTAGCCCTTTGTGCTGATGTTGAGGTAGCTGAGCGTGAGGGCGCAATAGCCATGGTCGGGTTATCGTGTCGATGGAGCTGCAGACGCACAAGGGGCGCCATGCTGATGACGGAGACGCATTGAGGCACTCGTATTGGGAGGAGGCGATGCCGAAGTCGACGCAGTCAGGGCTGTCGTGGACATAGAAGAAAGGCGACGATGCAATCGAGGCAGACGGGGTGGGAACGGGACGGTCGATGCCGAAGTCGATGCAATCAAGCCGCTTGAGCGCCGAGGCGCAGGCTCGGTTTGCCAGACCCAGCAACGCGTCGGGGACGAAAGCACGCATCGGTGTTGCCAATACCGGGCGTACAAGGGAGAGGGCCCCAACCACAGTGACGCTAACGACGTGGTTGTGCTGGACGAAGAAGAAGCAGTGCGGTAGTGACGCGTCGGCGAGCAGGGCTCAGCGACGACGCAAGTGGTGCAACCAGCGAGCATGGCTCAGCGATGGCGCATGTAGCGGCAGCTCGATAACGAAGACCCAATCAGCTGGACGAAGACCTTGTATAGACAGATGGCGCAACATAGTCGTCGATGCACAGGTGATGGTGATGTAGATGCAACGGCGAAGCGGACACATGGGCGGCGATGCTGCGGCCCGATGTGGCGACATATCAGCAGCCCTGTTGCTCGGAGAAGATGAGCGTAGTACTTGGCGATGGTGTCGATGATGAGCCGATAGGGCATGTAGCGGTGCTAGGACGGCCGATGCATAGCCTATGGCCTAGCCGATAGGCCCAGCCGATGGCGTGCTGGAGCAGCCGATGGCCCATTCGATGCCGATGCCAGAGTAGCACACGCGAGGTCGACGGGCGGTGGGCGACTCAATCCCGATCAGTGATTGGGCAAATCCGCCCGACAGCAGCGACACGCCAGATTTGGCTGCCTCCATGATAGCGCAGGGTCGGGGCGTGTGGCTGAGCCTGGTCGCCACCACGGCGGCACGGGACAGGGCGAGATCCTTCTGCCCCCATGCGACGAAGACCAGGAAGGTGTTGACGGCGACAGCCAGCGATGAGCCTAGGGACGAGGTGGCGGCGGCTCGGCGATGACATAGGGGAGATCCCGATCTGCTGCGCGACAATGACAATGGTAGCCAGATCAATAGGATCGGGCGCCTAAATGGGGATTGTGGGGGATATGACCCTCGATATCCATAAGACAAGACATGGGCCACACCATCAGAGGTGGCCTAGCCCACAAGATCAAGGCATGCACGGCTCTGGTCGACGTGCACCGCAAGATATTGTATAGTACCAAATATGATGCTTTCCTTGTAATCCTACCCCTCCAGAGTATATAAGGAGAGGTAGGGGTCTCCTAGTCGACATCTAGATACATTCCATATTCAATATAATACAATACAACAAAGACACAGGACGTAGGGTATTACGTCGATCAGACAGCCCGAACCTGTCTAAATCGCTGTCTCTGTGCCTTTGTGTCACCATCCGGTTCCTGATTACGCGCACCCCCACCGACAAATCTACCATCGCGGGATACCCCTCGATGGACTGCCGAGCATCTTTTGGCGACAGTTGCCGCGCCAGGTCGGGGGTGTGCGTGTTGATCCCACAACGAACCAGATGGGTTACATTGGTAAGTGGTTATCTGCTCTGGAGCCAGTTTCCAGCTGACCAAGTCTTTTACGGCATCTACACCCCTTGACGGACAAGATCTGATGGCAAGTTCCAGATTAGTTTTCCTAGCCGCTATGCATGTCCAGGATGACCATGCAGGCCAACCAGAGTGAAGCAATGCATGCGTATAAATGTATGTCATCCATGGAGCAATTCTCCAGCAGTCAATCGGTCGGCGCCTCCGCTTGACCTCGCAAAGCTAAGTCAATTTTTTTAATCTTCAATCTAATATTCCTATGATATAGTACGTGTCCAGATATCTACATATACACATGATTATTTTGGTAGGAATCCAACTACGCTCGTCGTCATTCTGCGTCGTCTCGCATTGGTGACACGGATCTCGTAGTGCGGAGAAGCCCACGAAGATCAGAAGCAGAGAGGAGGACGAGGACACTGTGTTCACCCACCAACTCCTGCTCCAACGCGGCCGACGCTCCTGAGGTGTTCCACAAACTGGAGGCGCGCTACATCAAGGACGATCGGCTGCGGATCCGCTGCCCCGTCTGCATCGAGTGGAGTCGGATCCGGCCAGGACCAAAGATGGCAAGCAAGAAAGCTAATTGGGTGGCTCGCATAGTGGCTTGCTCGGTGGCTCAGCTGGGTGGCTGTTGATCCCGTACATTGGAGTCCGCCTTATTTGCTTGCATGTAGTGCTTCAGCTGGAGTCGATGCAGGTTACGTGCCCGATGGACTCGGACTCGGAACTGCATTTTCTTCAGGCGTGGAGCCATCATTTTAGGAGATTGGACTTGCGACGGATCATGCAAGCATAGGCAAGCATGGAAAAATTATTCCATGCCTTGCATGCCTGACGAACATGCATGATCGTCAATATCTTTATTATTTCCTTAATTAGCTTTCTTGCTTGCCATCTTTGGTCCTGGTCGGATCCGACTCCACTCGATGCAGACGGGGCAGCGGATCCACAGCCGATCGTCCTTGATGTAGCGCGCCTCCAGTTTGTGGAACACCTCAGGAGCGTCGGCCGCGTTGGAGCAGGAGTTGGTGGGTGAACACAGTGTCCTCGTCCTCCTCTCTGCTTCTGATCTTCGTGGGCTTCTCCGCACGACGAGATCCGTGTCACCAATGCGAGACGACGCAGAACGACGACGAGCGTAGTTGGATTCCTACCAAAATAATCATGTGTATATGTAGATATCTGGACACGTACTATATCATAGGAATATTAGATTGAAGATTAAAAAATTGACTTAGCTTTGCGAGGTCAAGCGGAGGCGCAAGCCACTATGCGAGCCACCCGAGCCACCAAGCGAGCCACCCGAGCCACCAAACGAGCCATGCTGCGTCGCAATGATGATCGCCACGAAGAAAGGCGCTATGACAACCGCGACCGCCACCATGACGACAGTTCGGAAAGCTTGAGGGCCGGGCAATTTCGTCAACGCCGACCAGATAACGCCATACGCCGCCGACCAGACGTTCTGTCTAAAGCTATGTCACGCTTTAATATTCTTCTAAATATTCTCCAATCTTCATATATCGCCATGATGTTTCTCCTACCTGTTTTCTCCATATTTGTTCACCAAACGATTTTCTTTCATGTATACCATCTTAAAGATGACATACAACTAAGCCTAAGATAAATCCCCGAACAGTCAGGTTGACGCTCAGATGTCCCCAGAGACGGCCCTGTCTCTAGCTCCTCCGTACACGTGCACGAGTGTCTGCCCTCTGCGTTATGGATGGTCGGCAGTGGCTCCTTAGCGACGTTTTGTTCTTCCTACACGCACACGGGCTCCACGCTCCGCGTTATGGTTAGCAGGCTAGCTAGGGCTGGAGACTCAGCTACACACTAACTGGTCGAGCGATTTATATTAAATATAAACACATCTTCAGAATAACACTAAGTGTTCACACCAATTGATCATCGAGTTGCATACGCTATTTTATCACCGTTGTTGATTCTTCTCCGGAGTTCATATATTTTTACATCATGTGCTACCCGTTCTACATATTTGTATTGCAGAATCATCGTCCAGTTGATCGGACCACCTGATGCTCGGACTTCTCCATCGATCAACTGGTCGGACTGCTAGGTTCATGGACTTCATCACCGACCAGTTGATCGGACTGTTCACCGATCACTTCTACTCGATGCTCACTTCACCGCTCGTGCTTCATCATCAGCTACGCCAGGGACTCATCGGCGCTCGGACATCGCCAGCTACGCCGGGGACTCCTCGGTATTCGGATTCTTCGTGCAAGCATCGCCAGCTAAGCTGAGGGCTCCCTTGATGGTCGGATCTTCCTACGTCTCATCGGTGTGCTATCAAGCTGCTCCATGCTGTTCGGATCAGGGTGCTGATCTTGGACGGCACGTCTAGGGTCTTAATACGCGTATGTCAGATGACGTCGGTAAGCTTTCAGACGTCTTTTCTTCGACCCTGCTATAAGATTCATTCTTCATCTTTTAGCAGGCTCGGGGATTAAGTGGCTACACTTCACCTAGCGGTGAATGTAGTACTTATTTCTTGAGTTATCCTGCTTATTGACGGAGTCTAAGTGGCTACACATCTCCTAAGTGGAAGAATTTTCAAATTTTATCTTGAGCCCCTTACATCTTTCTAGCAAGCCTTACTTGGCTAAGTTCGAGATCTCCTAACCAGTTAAACTGGTCGGCAATGTCTTTCACCGCCCAGGTCACCAGTTAAACTGATCGGTTTCGACTTCCACTGCTCGGATCACAAGTTAAACTGATCGGCTTCACGTCAAAGTGCTCGGACTTGTTCAAGACAGCGTTGCTCAAAGGATATAAGGCGCTTGGGGACTAGCTGTGGGGATATGACCCCCGGTATCCATAAGACAAGACATGGGCCACACCATCAGAGATGGCCCAGCCCACAAGATTAAGACGTGCACGACACTGGTCGATGTGCACCGCAAGATATGGTATAGTATCAAATAGGATACTTTTCTTGTAACCCTACCCCTCCAGAGTATATAAGGAGTGGCAGGGGTCCCCTAGTCGACATCTACATACATCCCATATTCAATACAATACAATAAAGACACAGGACGTATGGTATTACGTCGATCAGATAGCCCGAACCTATCTAAATCGCTGTATCTGCGCCTTGTGGCACCATCCGGTTCCTGATTATGCGCACCTCCACCGACAAATCTACCATTGCGGGATACCCCTCGGTGGACTGCCGATCATTTTTGTCGACAGGGACGCTGCCCCCGGTGGAGATCGACCTCTCCCCGGGGGCGCACGGTGCGGAAACGGGGGTGACTAGGGTTAGGATCTAAACCTAGGCGAATGAGACCATGAAGAAGAATATAATTGCTGGAATATTGGATGCATTGCATTGAGCCTTATGGGCTGATTATATAGGGTACATAGGACTAACACCTCACGTGGATACACAATGTGGTACTATTATATCTATATAACTCTTATAAAGCAAAACTCCATTAACTTATTTATCTAGTATCTCCTTGAGCCACGTCATCCACACCCGACTGGCCATCCATCGTCCTCCACCCTGGCCACTAAGCATGCATGGCATTTAGTTTTCATCCACTAAGCATCAGCAATTTAGTACTTTCTACATGCTGCCGATTGGAGACTGCCCGTTTCTTATTCCTTCACCGTAGTGCTTCAATGGTGTTTATAACTCGGGGGTGACCAGCAGCAAACCTCGCTCCACTGCTGGATCTGAAAAGTCCCGTCACTTTGGCTTTTCCAAGGTATATAATACACAAGCAAGCCGGCAAGGTGTTTGCTTCCGTGTGCTCATCCAGCGATCCAATGCACGAACCAGCGCTGTGCGGAGACGGCAGGTGGGCAGCGGGGTTGGGAGATGCCAAGTCAGTGCCCTGCCCCACCCAGCACCGGTCGGCCAGGCTTAGTGGCTCGAGGCATAGCGATAGACGGGTCTCTCCCACCTCCCGCGAGACAGCGAGCGTGCAATGCGGGCGGGCGGGCGGCGCCGGGACTACTGGGGTTCACAAGGTGCGAGCATGGCGGACGAGCATGCCGCGTGGCGAGTTGGAGGCAGGACGGGAACGCAGAGTGCACGCTCAGCATGTCGTCAGAACTTGAGAAAGAGAGGCGACGAGAAGACGCCGCAGATCAATCCGCACGATCGACCAGCCATGGCCCATGGCTGCTATTCCGTCGACCATTGCTGCCGTCAGTTGTTGAGGTAGTAATTCATTGTCCACTTTCGCTTTTCATTGGACAACGAGATCCTCATTGTTTTTAAGCCTATCAGAACAAATAATTGTTTAGTATTACTTTTTCTAGGTTTCTTCCATGATAATATCTCTTTTAATTTTTTTATCCCCACCAGAGTTTAATTGAATCTTTGATTTGTTCCGGGTTTCGAACTTCAAGTCATGATCTATATATGGTCAGCCGCTAACTGTTCTCATACGGATGAAGAGCTAAACTATTTTTCAAAATAACTATGCACTTTCACATCCTTTGCAATGGAATCTGAAGGTTCTCATGGAATCATTATCCAGTTGAGTAAAAAACTACTACTAAACTACTATCTGCCACCGCCAGTGATCAACTATTAATAACTCAGCTGTGTGAGTTTCTAAATAGTGCTATATGTATCTTTCATTATCATTCTAATTTATATAATTTATCTCTATAATTATCCAACAAATCCCCGCATCAACGCGCGGGGAATTCACCTAGTTTACTCTAACAGAGACCTCCACTAATCAATTAATCTCAGGGAGATTATCTAATATATGCACTATGAATTTTTTTTAAGGGTCGACAAAAGCTTTGTCGAGATTTTATTAGTAGAATAAAAAGGAAAAGGTTATTTACAAAGAGACACGCCGTCCCCGGGACGCATATAAAAACTACAAAAAGGAAAGAAAGCACTGAAAACGGAGACCACCAGGGGGACTAACTTAAAACTTGCAAACCCATGTTATAAGAACTGTTGAAAAAAGAAAACGCCCAAAAAACTAAAGACTTGACTTTCTTGTAGCAAAGTGTGTTTACCTCTAAGCTTGCATATCCAAACAAGGTACATGCCTGCAGCCATGGCTGCTAGCAGAGATGCTGTGACTGGAAACACGATCTTTGCCACAACACTCCTCTTCCTTTTAACTGCAGAAATTTGTCGAACAGATGATGAAACAGGTTTACAGCTGATAGGAAGTAGCAGAGCCAGAAACTTTTAGGAGACTGGATGATTCTTCTTATGCAAGAATATTTACCTAGAAAAAAATATAGGATTTCTCTTTAATACAAACGAAATTGGTGCTTACCTATATCAAATTCAGACTTGGCCAACCTTAGGTAGAGACGATCCTGCCCCTTGTCTACGTACCGGATGTCAACAATGTAATTCGTCCACATGACGCAGCCACTGCCATCACCGTCTCCTCGGATGTCGGCGGTGGCGTAGGCGATGCAGGAGCAGTTGGCGAGGCACCTCGCCCTGCACTGCTCAACCGTCGCGCCCATGTCCACCGTCGCGTTGTCCGTGTCAGGGAGCTTCACTGCCCGCACCACCATAAACCCGTCCATCGTCGTCCCGTTGCCGTGGCATTCCAGCGGCACATTCCTCCGGCATCCGCCTCCGTATTGCCTCAAGGACCACTGCGAGGGGTTCATGGGGCTGAACCCCACGACGCAGCTGCAGAACAGCGTGGGCTTCGAGTTCACGTTGCACAGGCCGAAAGCGCCGCACTTGGCGTAGTCGTCACAGATGTCCTTCGGCGACTGCGAGAAGACGTCCCACACCAGGTTGGTCAGATCCCACGCCAGTAGCTGCAGCACGCCGACCTCATTCAACACGAGGCGGGAGAAGGGCGCGTAGGCCGAGGTGTTGAAGATGTATGCGATCTCGTGGGGGCGGACGACGACCTGGTTGGAGTACGGATCCGAGTTCGACACCCTCGCCATCTCCGGGACGCCGCTGAGCCATAGGCCGTTCCAGGGGCCCGTTCGGTACTTCTTGGCGTTTCCTTGCCACGAGACGATGTCCGGGAGCCCCATAGTGTCCATCACAAGCCTGCACTCCCCGGTCGTCGGGTCGTTCGATGCACGCCACGACGTGAGGGACCACTCCGCGCCAGTCTGCAGGTCCTTGCCGATTCTCATGCCGGCGAGCAAGGCGTTCGATGGGTGATCGAACGACTGCCAGAGCATGTCACCGCTGCTCTGCTCGCGCACGACAAGGTTGCCGGAGTCAAGCAACTGCACCACGGCTGGAGCGGAACTACTCGTCGTCGTGTTGGAAGACCACGCGGCGTGGCCAGAGCCATCGAGAAGGCGAAGGCTCCCGGTGCTGCCGACCACCAGTACGCCCGAGGTGTTGTTGAGGGGGGTGTCGCGGTTGGCCACCCAACAGACGGCATCCGGGGACGCGGTGAACCAAATGCAAGGTATCTCTTGGCTGGCACGCCGGCCTGGGAGAAAAAGCCCAGGGTGAAGGTGCTGCCGGATGAGACCAGCGTGCACCATTGGTGACGTTGCCACCGTTGTTGAGCGTGTCAGATGCAGTGGCGGCGGCGGATGTTGTGAGGCAAAGGAGGTCAGGGCTGGAAGGTACAGAAGTCTTGTCATTGCTGTCACCACTAGTTGTCGGTGATTCGAGTCACCACCGACTAGTAAATTTCTAATATTACGCGTCTGACTCAGATGGTGTGCTTAGAGGACACGAGGTTTATACTGGTTCGGGTAGAATGTCCCTACGTCCAGTTCGTTGCTGCTGCTCGTGTTACTAGCACTGAAAGTTCGTAGTAGGGGTTACAAACGGGCGAGAGAGGGACGGGTCCTTAGTCTCTGGTGAAAGGAGTGAACGGGTACTGAGAGAGCTCGGTTGCTGCTTAGCCGTGTGTTCGGGGTTCGATGGGTTTGTTCGGACCTGACTTGAATCGATCCGATTGGTTATCCGATGCCTTTCAATGGAGCGCCTTGCTTTTCATTTTATATACTAGGGGAAAGCACATGTTATAGCAATCTACACGATCCTATCATACTAGTAGGACTCATAGAATAATGGTATATATGTGTAAGTGGGTTTCATTCAACTCCTTAAACTTAATGCACAAGCATAAATTAAAGCGCAGAATAATAGGGGTTATGCACCTGGGCTTGCCTGGGTAAGATATAATCAAAATTAACATTCCATCGGGGCGACACGATCCTCAAGACACCACCTTTCCGTTACTCCGGTCGACTCCATGATCAATCATTGTTCCTATTATGGTATACATGGATGCAATGCAGAGACGTAAACAACCAACCGCAACCGTGACTTGTAAAATACGATTTACGCCTCTTAAGCTAACGAGCTAGTTCTAACGACGATCATACTTAGGCTACGTATCCACATTGTCGAACAAGATGTTATTTCCCAATGAGTATTTTAGTTATACAAACCTAAATTGTTTCTTTATTCCATTCTATCAATTTAATATTCATTCGAAATAGGGCATCATTATCTATCTAGCAAAATAATTATTCTTGTGCTACAAAAATTACAGTGAGCAGCTAATAATATTAGGAATTTACTGTAAAATTTCCAGAGTCGACACTATCACCATTTTCTCACAAAAATTCCCACAAGTTCATATTTTAACAATATTAAGATGAGTCTATATCCTAATTGAATCGAACTAAAACCAATTGTAACGCCTTACCCCCACACGTACCATCCCACGGCGAAGGGAGGACCGGCGGCGAGGAAAACCCGAAATTGACCACCAAAAGACCATGGCGGAGCTCTACGAGAATGGGACGTCCAACTAACTTCCTATTCTACTCACTGACGCGAGGAATTGGACTGGAAAGCTTTGAGCTGCAGATTATGAAGGGAATGGCGCACCACCGCTGCTATGTCGTGGCCTGCGGCCTCGACTTAGCATGGACCGACCAAGACATGACAAGGGCACAGCCGTGCGGGGACATGGCCGTGCGAGCGGTAGCAGAGACGCGTCGCCTAGTGAGGGGATAAGGGCGGAAATAGGACAAGCAAAGGCATCGGCACTACGCGTCTAGGCGACAAAGGCGCTTGGACGGCCGAACAGCGGTGGCAAGATGGCAACACTAGGAGACAGCCGAGACAAACGGCGACTCGGTGGGTTGGTAAAATGAGTGGCGCAACGGAAGCCACGACGGCCAGGCGACGACTGTCGCGGTGCCGGCATGGTCCTGCGCACGGCTTGGCCGACAGCGCCCTAGCGGCAGCCGCGTGGGAGCAGCACCGTAGAAATGCCCAGTCCCACGGGAGACGGCTGGGCCAACACAACCTGATGTGCGGCCAGTAGCCAGCGAGAACGGCCCGCGAGGCAGCGACCACGGCCAGGAGCGACCAGGCAGCGGCGGCGTGCTCGCGCGGTGACCGCGGGGCTCAGGCCAAAGCAGAGTGAGTGGTGACGTGCACGAGTTTTAAAGCGAATAAAAAACTATTGACTAACTCGACTAAAATTCAACCAATTACTCTAACCCAAAGCCGGCACTATCCACTGGTTAGCGAAGCAAATCCCACATTCCGAAAGTGACTATAGAGGAAGATCAACGAGTGCCAAGATCAGTTCGTCGCTGAAACTTCGGTTCGTGAACAAAGCACCAACCACATGCTCACAGCGCGTTCTTATGAAATTCGGCAATTTTTTTGCATGAGCATCGTAACTCTAATGTAACCACGACCTGCACCACGTTCTAGTATACACCTAAATGCAACCAATCGTGCAAAAACGTAGATGTATTGCATAATCATTTTTGTTGAATTTTAAATGTCAAAATGACATTGTCTATGATTCTTTTCCGACTTAGATAGAGTAAGGGCTTAGTTAGAACTAACAACCTTTAGTGCTTTTGCCTTAATTTTGAAAGGGGCTAAACCTTGCCGGATTCAACTAACAATTGTACCACGACCTAGCCCATACTACATACTAACTCTTAGAAACATAATATCCAAGCACTTCCTAATTAGTTTGTCCAATATAATTTGCTAAAGAAGGATACTTTTAAACATAAGCTCAAGTGCTTGTTGGCAACGAAAATGACCCTTCCAAATTTCAAGTTTGATTTTGTTGAACTTCCCAAATTACTAACTAATAGTATTTATTCTCCAAAAATTAATGATGCATTTCCATCTATTACACTTACACTCTAAACTTTATTCAAGTGCTACATACAAATTATATTTAATTTTTGCTTATAAAAATTGCTTCCTTGACAATGTTTAGAACTACTTATTCTACTCTTCACGTTATGATTTTTCATTTAACACATATAGGCATTTACGTAATTAACTCACTATATTAATAGATCTATCTCTCAGGCCATAATCCCAGTGCTTAGCGAGCTCGTAACACCCGAGGTGTTACAAGAATCACACTGAAAAGACAACAAAGAAAAAGGAACACCTGTAAACACCCTTGCCAAATAAGTTTTGAAGACCGCAAAAGCCACTCACCGCTGGCTCTGACAAGATCTAGTACACACTGAAAGAACATCGGCTGGAGAAACTCTTAAAAAAACATAGATTTACAATCATTCACCGTTACCATTAGAAAGAGTGTTGGAGATGCCAAAACTTGGTGTACAACAGAACAAAAAAAAAAGAGGTCAACCAGTCTATTGTACAAGAAACTGGCAATTAGAGATTCGCACTGGATGAATATGTAACACGGGCTATATTCATTCTGGTATAGCCTTTGTACTCTGATGTATCCGCTTGAACTACATCAGTCCATGGCCCATAAGGCCCAATAATTAGCCCCTAACATCAAGCTACTCTGCAGTGAAGTACCATAGTTGCTACTAATTTTAAAATTTGCACTGTTGCATCTTTCATGTAATATCACTATATAACTTCTCTAAAACAAATAAGCTACTAATGCACTATTGCACATCTCTGTTCCAGAAACGGACATACAAACAACTAGCGTCCCTCTAACACCGTTGTGAGGCTCATGTTATTCATAGAACTGCTAGTATTTTCGTCAGTCCCTTGGGTTGTTCCCCGGTATGAGAAATACATTGGCTGTATTGGTACCGGAACTGGTGTGGTTTCATTCTCAAGCATGGTCACCACCGACGATATAAGTGGCCTACTATCTGGATTGTCTTGCACACACAATAGTCCTATCTGGATACACCGTAAAGCTTCACTGTAGGAACAACGCTGAGCCACGGATGAGTCCACAAGATCTGTCGCTCTGTCGTTTATCCATAAGCTCCATGCCTGATGAGCCAATGGGATCAAATCTTATAGAAATTAGAAAGCTTTTGTTTGAATTGTGACAAAAAAATTAAGCATAAGCGCGCACTTACATAAGCCAGTAGGTTAGGGAAGCCCTTGCAGTGAGTTAAACTGATCTTCAAGCCACTTATAATCTCCAAGACTATGACTCCGAAACTATATGTATCTGACTTGACAGAAAACGCGCCATCCATTGCATATTCAGGAGACATGTAACCACTGCTCAAAAGAAATAAACAATATGAGTAAGTATATAGGGAAAAAGAATTCACTTTGAAAGCCAAGTCTATGATTACTCACTATGTCCCAACAACACGATTAGTATTTGCCGCATGCTGGTTTCCACCAAAGATTCTTGCCATACCAAAATCTGATATCTTCGGGCTCATATCCGTGTCCAACAGTATGTTGCTTGTTTTAAGATCTCTGTGAATTATAGTCAACCTTGAATCCTGGTGGAGATAAAGAAGCCCTCTAGATACTCCTTTGATTATCTTGAAACGTGTTGGCCAATCAAGGAGATACTTACTTGCAGCATCTAAATTAAGCAGTTCCAAAGGTAACCATGTCACATGTTTCTCTTTTCTTTTTTCTTTTTGCGAAAAGAATGTTTTTTTAAAATACTCGAAAATATAAGTTCATACATACCAAAAATAATGGAATCCAAGCTTCTGTTTGGTAAGTATTCATAAATCAGCAACTTCTCATCTCCATCCATGCAGCATCCAAGAAGCCTAACCAGGTTCCTGTGCTGCAATTTTGCAATCAGAACAACTTCATTTCTGAATTCCTCTGCACCTTGTCCTGAACTTTGACCGAGCCTTTTGACTGCAACTTCTATGTTCTGTCCCAGCGCACCCTGAATTGTTTCACCATTATTAAATTGAACAAGCAGTGCCATAATTCTCACATTTCTACAGTTTATTTAAAAGATGTATTTCTTTTCCTAACCTTATAAACCTTCCCAAAGCCACCTTGCCCGAGCATATTGTCCTCAGAAAAATTGTTTGTTGCTGCTGCAATGTCTTCAAAGCTGACAAATGGAAGCTCTACATTTTCATCACCGAGTTCGTATGGCGCAGTCGAGTATCCTAGGATCGCTTTCCTCAAATTATCCTTGTTCCGACGTTTGGCTGATAGGAAAAACAATTCCAATTGTTATTAATAAACCTTACACTAGTGCAGAAATATTGTGCCTGAATTGCTCTTCGTGGTGAAGTTGCTCTCTCTGATAGTCTGATTGTACCTCTAAGCTTGCATATCCAAACAAGGTACAGGCCAGCGGCCGTGAGTACAAGCACAGACGCCATCACCGGAACAAAGATTTTTGCCACATGCCCCCTCTTCCCTGTAGCGGCAGAAATGTATTACAGGAAGTATTAATCGTAGCTGATAAGATGATGGATTTTGCCTCAGAATCTTGACTGAGATAGTAGGTTACTGCTTCAGTGTTTCCTTACCTGATTCAGACTTGGCCAACCTCAGATAGAGATCCTGCCCATTTTGTATGTACCTGACATCAACGATGTTATCCTTCCACATGACGCAGCCATGGCCACCGCCTCCGCCTCGGATGTCAGCGGCGGCGTAGGCCACGCAAGAGCAGTTGGCGAGGCACCTCGCCCTGCACTGCTCCAGCGTCGCGCCCATGTCCACCGTCGCGTTGTCCGTGTCAGGGAGCTTCACGCCGTGCACAGGCGTGAACCGGTCCGTCGTCACCGTCCCGTTGCGGTCGCACTCCAGCGGCACGTCCCTCTGGCACCCGCCGGAGGCTGCCTTCCTGGACCACTCCGACGCGTTCACGGGGCTGAACCCCACGGCGCAGCTGCAGGACGGCGCCGACGCGGCGTCGACGTTGCACAGGCCGAACGCGCCGCACGACGCGTAGTCATCGCAGGCGTCCCGAGGCAACCATGGGAACTCCCTCCACACCCGGCTGGACGGGATCCACAACAGGACCTGCACCTTGCCAACCTCGTCCAGCACGATGCGGGTGAAGGGCGTGCCGGCCGTGGTGTTGAGGACGTAGGTGACCTCGTCGGGGCCGTCCACCATCTGGATGTAAAACAACTTGTACTGTGAATCCATCTCCGGCACGCCGCTGAACCAGCGACCGTTCCACGGGCCGGCGCGGTACTTCTTGGCGCTGCCTTGCCATGTGACGATGTCCGGCAGGCCCCTTGTGTCCATGACCCGACGGTAGGCCCCCGTCGCAGGGTCGTCCTTCGCCCGCCACGACGTGAGGGACCACTCCAGGCCGGTCTTCAGGTTCTTGCCGAACCTCATGCCGGCGAGCAAGGTGTTCGACGGGTGGTCGAACGACTGCCACTGGAAGGCGGCGCTGGCGCTGCTGCTCTGCTCGCGCACGACGAGGTTGCCGAACTCGAGCAGCTGTGCCACCGAAGAGGCAGAGGCGCCGGTCGTGTTCGAGGACCAGGCGGTCTGGCCAGAGCCGTCGAGAAGGCGAAGGCCCACCCGGCTACTCATCACCAGGACGCCGGAGGAGCTGTTTAGCGGGGTGTCGCGGTTGGCCACCCACAAGACGGCGTCCGTACCTGACTCCGTAAACCAGATCCCGAGGTACCTCTTGGTTGGCACCGTGGTCGACGGGGAGAAGAAACCCAGGGTGAATGAGCCACCGGCGGAGAGCAGCGTCTCTCCATCGGTGATGTTGCCCCCGCTGTTCAGCGTGTCCGACGAAATGCCGGCGCCGGCGCCGGAGCTTCTTCTGAGAAGCAGTAGTAGCGTCGCAAAAATCAGGGCGACGAGGTTTTGAACCGCCATGTGCGATGTATCTTTGTCCTTGCACACGAAATCAGCTTGGTGTGTGTGTGTGTGTGTGTGTGTATATATATATATATATTATATTCATTAACCAGCTACAAAAATAAGTTATTCTGTAGTCACCTCCATTTACAATAATTTTATATACTAATTTACAATAATGTTAATACATATTTACGATAATTAGGTTACTATAATACATGGGGATATTTATCATAATGTTATAGTAAACCACTTAGTAAGGAGTTACTATAATCTCGTAAATTAACATAGTAATTATCGTAACTCAAAGTGGCTACAGAATAAGTTATTTTGTAGCCAGCTACAGGTAGTATATATATATATATATATATATATATATATATATATATATATATATATATATATATATATTATAAAGGTGGAGTGATACAACGGTAGGTGGAGTGATTACTACTAATGGTGGATGATCCTCAGAGTGCTTCTGAGATCATGTGTTCATGGTGTATGTGTGTGGATGGAGAGTTGGTGGAGTGGGTGGTGGATGATAGTGGTTGTGTTGCTTCTTCGATGCTTCGATGATGAATGAATGCGCCCGACGTCCTCCTTTATAGCATGAAGGAAGTGCCCTTCATTCTTATCTTCCGAAGGAGCGAGCCTTATCGTCAGAAGAAGCCTTCGAGGCGAAGTCTTCAATTATCTTTTCGTACTGTTGCCTGGACAGCTGGACGGAGAATAATTGTCCTGGCTATAGTAGAGTGACTGTATATTCCTTTTGCGCTGTCCTCCATCGCGCACGGATAGTATCCTTCTGGATATTCTTTGGTATGGTCTTCCACGCCCAAATCATGGCATGTAATATGTATATGTATTGTAATATATATTATCTCTTACCCTGTTATCTATTTGTTTTGACACAAAGTCATTTTTCTTTATTGGAATGCTAAATTTCTTAGCATTTAATTCTCTATCTTTCTTGATATTATCAAGTCTACATATTTCTCGTCTAAAATAGAGTTCTTTTTCTCTTATAGCAGCCCATTTACATATCATAGAGTTTTTGTATTCATCATGAATTTTGCTTAGCTTTTGCTTATAATGATTTATTTCATTATCTATATCTAATTTTTCCATAAATTCACATATGCTATGCCTTCTGTTTTCTTCCAATTTTGCCTCTGAACTGGATGCTTCTAAATCATCTAAACTCTATTCTTTATAATCTACAAACCTAATACTAGTCAACCCTCTATTATTTTCATAGCTTATGTAATCTTTAGGTTGTTTTAAAATTTTTGGCTCTATTAATGAGCTTATATTCCATTCTTCTCCTGCTTTTTCTTCAGAACTTATTTTTAGAGGACTCATAAATTTTATTCCTTTAGATTGTATACTTTCTACAACATTGTTCACATTTACCTTATATCTGGTTCCACTTCTGTTGGTTAACCTCCCTATAAATTCTATGCTTACTAGTAGATTCGTTCCTTTAAATTCTTCATATCCTTTAGTTTGAAATCCGAATGCCATCTTATCTATAAATTCTTTAACCGGCATTATTAAGTCTGGAGCTATATATGTTATCAACATATTTTCATTCATATCACCTTCTAAAAATCCTAATGCTGCTTTATTTATTGAGTCCCATCTTTTGTCTAATAAAGTTATTAGAACCTTGGTTCCTAATTTCTTCCTTGTCATTCCTTTAATTCCAATGATATACATTCCCTGATGTATATATTTATACCCTGAATATTTTAAAGCATTTTCAAATTGTTTACTAACAATTCTTAGCAGAACTGGTTCTGTCACTACACTTAATTCTACTTCTCTAGATATTCTATATAATCCATTTTTATTTTCAAACCAACCCATTTGATATATTTGTTGAGGCCTTATTTTTCTTAAAGTATCTTTCTGATATCTTTCAAGATCTCTTTCTAAGTCTATCACTTCTTCTAAAGTTTCAATATCCTCACATCCTCCTTTTAGTTTATCTTTAAAACTTAGAGGTCTTATGTCTTTATTTACTAGTTGGAGTGACTTGTCTCTTCTAGAGAGGCTCTCAGGTACTTCCATCTATCTGAGTTTAAAGATCTAGTGGACTCAACTATTCCTGCTGATGACAACACAATTTCTTTGTTATGCTCAACAATATTATCAGTCTTCTTATATAGATAAGTTATATCCTTTTTAATATAATCACTATTCTGGCTAATTCTTCCTAGAGAAACTTTACTCTCTTCTAAAATTTGTAAAGCCAATTCTAATTTATTATTGGTAGCTGAATATTGCTCTTCAAGGTGCTTATGTTCTTTTTGCAGTCTATCAAATTTTAATTCTAGATCGTCTTGCCTCTTTCCCCAAGATATGTAAAAGTTATGTATCAAATCAACTATTAAATTTATCTGTCCGTGAGAGGTATGCCAAGTATGTTCTTCAGAGCTATTTAGTCTGCACCTTATATTTATATTCTCTTTAGTGTTTACAGTCTTTCCTGTATTCACTTCTAAATTTAGATAATGTAACTTTTCAATCTTCAGAATATTATGGTAAATCCCTTAAATTCAAAATATAATAACCAGACTCTGATACCACTGCGACGGGGCACCGTATTCACTGAGAACTCGAACGGATTCGAAATTCAAATCCTGAGATCTCGAGTTACTATTCACAGCACTATTCAAATTCAAATTCACTATTCAAATTCGTGGTTACTATTCAAATTCGGAATATGAACAGTGCACGAGGGCGGCTCAACCACTTTACTATTCAAGGCACGAGGCCTCTGTAAGTATGGCGAGACGTCGCTTTCGAGCGCGAATATTTTATTGACACTGGATGAGTGAGCGAGTGATTAGCGAATATAAATATTGATATGTCGCTTTCGCGATTAATTAAGCTAGTGCTTAGTGAATATGCTTATGCTGATGATTATTTCTAAGGATCTTTTGCATGCTGGCGAGACCAACAGTTCAGCCGGTCGTGCGACTATGCTTGTGACAGTCCTACTCGGTACTCACCGTATGCATCACTGACTCGCTTCAGAACCAAGCTAGCCCGGTCTACTCCCTTGCTATCCCCAGCCACGAACACACAGGACTCAGGCCCTATCGTCTCCCCAGGCAATTTCACCCAAGGGGAACACTTCTCTGCGCACACAGGGTTCTCTACAAACGCCGCTACCAGGGCTAACACGAGAACAACACACGCAGAGGTTTCTCCTCTAGGGTCCCTAGCATAGAGACGTCGCCCCATATGAACGAGCTTAAAGAAAGGCAGGGATTAAAACAGGAAAGCTTAATTCATTTCCACAGAGCAAGCTTACATACGGCTTTCCCTTTCGGGAAACCCCAAGCACTTAGCACAAACCTGAGGGATTACCTTACAAGCGCAGAAAGATCACGGGGACCTCCTTATTCTCTAATTTACAAAGGTGGAGTGATACAATGGTAGGTGGAGTGATTACTACTAATGGTGGATGATCCTCAGAGTGCTTCTGAGATCATGTGTTCATGGTGTATGTGTGTGGATGGAGAGTTGGTGGAGTGGGTGGTGGATGATAGTGGGTGTGTTGCTTCCTCGATGCTTCGATGATGAATGAATGAGCCCGGCGTCCTCCTTTATAGCATGAAGGAAGTGTCCTTCATTCTTATCTTCCGAAGGAGCGAGCCTTATCGTCAGAAGAAGCCTTCGAGGTGAAGTCTTCAATTATCTCTTCGTACTGTTGCCTGGACAGCTGGATGGAGAATAATTGTCCTGGCTACAGTAGAGTGACTGTATATTCCTTTTGCGCTGTCCTCCATCGCTTCCACGCCCGAATGATTGATGTTGCAAACATCAGATCAAAGATCATGGCATGTAATATGTATTGTATTATATATATATATATATATATATATATATATATATATGTGTGTGTGTGTGTGTGTGTGTGTGTGTGTGTGTGTGTGTGTGTGTGTGTGTGTTGTGCATTTACGTTGTAGGAAAATTTTGTGAAACCACATGCATATATATATCTACCCTATGAGTTCTATTAGTGCAGGTTCTAGTAGCTGCTATGCTTAGGTTGTCGATAGCATGAGTAACCTGTCTTTACTCACAATAGGTGATTATTATTACTTTTATAATAAAAATGATAAAGAGAAAATTGAGACCGGACAGGGATATGGTATGGGTTATTGGTGGGTGTAACAAGTTGTGTCCCGCGGCCATGGGGCTTAGCTTGGTTACACTGTTTTCTCTGTGCGTGTCAATTCAGGACCGTCCGTTGCTATAGATGGTAGTCAGATCACATACTTATTATCCTAAGCACATACTTGCTTATGGGAGCGGGAAGGCTCATTGCGCTCTTGTCGTGGGTTCCGACTCTTTCCGGACCGACTGATTGGAGACGAAGAAAGGTGGAGATCTAAACACCATGCTGAGACCAAGTCTCAAGTGTGGGGCCTGGAGTCCAAGTTTGGACGGGGACCTGGACCCCTCGATAGGAGTGAAATGGGTTGGTTTCGTTTATGCCTGGGGTACAAACGAGACGTGTGTTTCGGGGTATCCAGCTAGGATACATTGGTTCGTGAATCACCGTTTCTATGAGACAATATGACTTGGCTATGGTCTAGCACCGTAGTAAAAACTGGAAGATGAAAGATGGTGAATTGGTTCTGATTGCTCAACCCTTTCTGGAAAGTAGAACATGTGCTTACCTAGAATGGTTAGCTAGTTAAGTAATCATGACTGCTAATAAAACTGGACCCTAATGACGCACTTTTAGTAATGCTTTTCACAAACAAAAGAAAACAGCAGGCCATATTGCCTATCATGTTCCTTGCGAGTCAGAAAACTATTTCAACTAGTCGGATAAGTCTTGCGAGTACATTGTGTAGAAAGGGTTTATTTTACCCTGTTGTAGGTGCAGCTTGAGGAGATAGCTCTTGTGTGGAGGATTCTTCTGATGGACACAGATGGATCCGCGTATCGTTTTCGCTAGATGATTATTACATTTTCCGCTGTTTAATTATCGCACTCTGAACTCTAGTATTGTAATAAATAATTTTCAAGACTCTATGTTGTATGAAATGGACTAAGTATTGTAAGCTCGTACTCATTATTGAATTCTGGATGTAAAACGTGGATTGTTTCGAGTTTTTCCGTGGGGTGTGCTCGACGGAATTGCCCGTTTTAGCCCACTTTTGTGGTGCTTAGTGTCTAGTGGAAGACGAACGCCTCCGAAAGTGTGTTATTCCAGTCGGTTCTGCCACAAAAAGTAGATATCGTGTTGCAGTAAGTGTTTCATATGCATGTTTTAAGTGTTTCATCTACCTTCAGACGTATGTTGCGAGTGTTACATCTGAATGTTTCAAAAGTAGATCGCGTGTTGCATCTCCCTCCTCGCTTTTCTGCTACCTCGCATCTGTGTCTCTTCCTCCTGTGGCGCCGGCTAGGCTTCGGCCGCCCCTCCCTCTCTTTCTCGATGCTGGTGACGCTCGGGCCGACGCGGGCCCGTGTGGGAGTTGGGAACGACTGCAGGTGCGGGCGTCTGGACGCCCCGTCCGTCCGGACGTCAGGGCATTAGTAGTTCCCAACAAACAATCTAGAGCAATCTTATATTTTACATTTAACCTATAACACAAAAGTAACATGTACACCAAATACTCTCCTTGTTTCCTCGAAGCAAGCAAACTAACAAGCAAACAACTGTGCTTAGTTAGGCACTCACAAGGTACTTTTTTTTTGCGGGGTCACAGGGTACAATTTGATGTGGGAAAACCAAAGATTCGGTTATAACACATAAAATTAGAGAATTAATAGACCAACAGTGATTCCTAAAACACCAGTCGATTGAGTTCATATAGAAGCCTAAAAACAACCAAATCAGTAGTATAGATTGGAGAGTCTCTCCCCTACCCTTGCTGCACCGCTCCCATGTGAGGCTTTATTTGGATGCTTGTGTATCCATTCTAATCCATATGAGTTGGAATGGAATGGAATAGAATTTAGTTCAATTCCACTCCAATCCACTTCAACACACGTAAATTACGATAAATACATGTACATCCAAACAAGGCACGACTACTTTGTTAGAATTTCGAACGAGCGAGACACCAAAAGGTCTTGCATTGTGCTAGGCAAATAGGCAATACAGGACGGCCTGTACTGTGCTGATCCTGTTAAAATTCACACCGTGGACCACAAGCTAGCCAAAGCTGCCCAGACAGTGATGCTGCTGCTGAAGTCTTTTCCACTTATGCATAGGCACCAATCACCCACCGATGCGCCTTCCCGGCTTCCCACTCACACTTTATTATTGTTACTATTAAAAGTATGCTCGTGCGTTTCAACATAAAAGAAGAAGTGATCGATGTCCAAGTGGAGGAAATTAATTGGATGTAAAATTAATCATAAATCTATGGAATTTGCTAAATTTCAGTCGTCTGAATTTTAGTTTTCTTTCATACTACGGTTATTGCATATATTTTATACTAAAATTGCAGTTTTAGTTCGTTACAATTTTTTTAGACACAATTTGCAATTTTTTGGTTATGAGAATAAAAGAACTTGTTAAACAAACCACAAACGTGAAAAATCTGATATGTGTTGGCACAAAGACAAATTGACAATTTACAATTATTTCTATAATCAGATAAGGATAAAAATTCGATATGTTATGACACAAAGATAAATAATAAATCACAAAAGTGACAATTTACATGTATTATTTGATAGTATAAGAGTGTTGTCTAAAATCATCTTAAAATTTAGACACCTAGAATATAGAAGAAGTGTAAATCTATTACACTAAAAATTAGCCAAATTATTGAAAGGGAAACAAGCACGTACCTTAGCTTCCGACGGTCCGACCGTCCGTAGAAGATGGCAGAAATCTTCCGTGGTGTTAATGGCAGATGTCTTCCGCGGGACCGTGGCAACGAGGATAGCCATGAGTATTGACGTGTTCTTCGTGGCCACAGCAGTGTCCGGCCGTGACGGCAGTTAGAGACGGTGACGGCCGTGACGGAATTTAATAATGAAAAAAAAATCTAAATCAAGACAAGGAAAACACGACTCTTATTTTTTAGATAATGAAAACACGACTCTTATACCTAACTACTCCGTATTATGTATGCCGTGTCTCACTACATGACAGTAATTTTGAAAAAAACAGTAATTTTGAAATATTGAATGGACAAAAATAGCAATTTGATTTATATATATACGGGTTGGAAAGAAAAATAGCTAAATAAAAGTCAATGAAAAACACAGTTGCAAAAGCAAAAGGAGAGAGAGTTCGAGAGATCTACAAATTACAAGATTATAACAGAAAAAAAGAGAAGAATATGCACCGTTAGATTTTTTTTGATGATCTAACGGTTTAGGTCTAAACAAATTGCAAGTTTGGGAATAACTGATTGTATTAACCGTATGGTTCAGGGGTACTTATATATAGGCCAGGCTCCACCGTATACACGAATATGGAAGCGGCACGTACACACATATGTTCAACACCCCCGGCAGTCTGATCGTCGCATGCTGCAAAGACCAGGCTGGTTATAAAGAAGAAGAAGCTTCCTCATAGTGACAATATGTACAAAGAAATCTCAAACTCACTTCGGCTGGATCGAAAATCCAAGAACACAGTTGATGAGAATCCTTTGAAGATGTCTGCATATTGAGAGGTGGCCAGGGCATGGAGAACCTGAACTTCACCGAGGGTGACACGTTCTCGAACAAAGTGGTGGTCAATCTCAACATGCTTGGTCCACTGATGCTGAACAAGATTGCTAAAGAAATATATTGCACTGATGTTGTCACAATAGACGAGGACTACTCGACGCAATGGCCTGTGCAATTCTAGAAGCAAATTAGCACAACAAAAAGGCCTCGACTACTCCATTGGCCACTGCACGGTACTTAGCCTCAGCACTAGATCTCGTTACAGTGTGCTATCGTTTGGAAGACCAGGAGATTAGGTAGTCGCCTAGAAACACACCATAACCCAAGGTGGATTTATGGGTGTCAGGACAACCGGTACAATCTGCATCAGAATATATTACAAGCTCAACTGGAGTAGTGCGAGATAGGAAGAGACCATGTAGCAACGTACCACGAAGATAACATAGAATCCTCTTCAATGCTGCAAGATGAGGGAGGCTTGGGTAGAAGAAAGTATGCTAGGGTTTGCTGCCATGTGGGAGCCAGCGTCGGGTGAGGCGGAGCCCGCACCCAAGGGATCTTGGGTGGGACCCCGCGGCCTTGGGGTCCGGCGAGATGGAGCCCGTGGCCTTGGGTGGGACCCCGCGGCCTTGGGGTCCGGCGAGATGGAGCCCGCGGCCTTGGGTGAGACCCCGCGGGCTTGGGGTCGGGCGAGACGGAAACCGCGTCCTTGGGGTCGGGTGAGAAACAGCACGAACCCAAGGGGTCGGGCGAGACGGAGCCCGCGGCCTTAGGGTCGGGTGAGACGGAGCACGGACCCAAGGGGCCAGGCAAGACGGAGCCCACGTCCTTGGGGTCGGGAGGGACGGAGCCCGCGGTCTTGGGCGAGACCCCCGCGGCCTCGATGTCGGGCGAGACGAAAAACCACGTCCTTGGGGTCGGACGAGACCTTTTAATACGTCTTGCTCCATCCAAGGAAGTCATCATGGGCGCTAACTTTCTTGCTTTGGTTATCCCTACTATAGATACCCGACAGTAGCCCCCGAGCCTGCGGAGGAGTAGAATACTCCTTTGGAGGCTTTTCTGGATGGGAGGACTCTGAGGGCCTTGGCCTTGTTTTTGTAGCCCGCGACGTGTCCTGGTAGGACAGCGGTTCCCTCTTGTCGTGGTCGGTCTTCTTGGGGGCATGTAACCGTAAGATTCGGAAGGTTGGAAAGATTTTTCTTGATTCCGGTCCACTAGGATCCGATCGGTCCGCCGTCGTACTGCGACCGCACGTTTGGTCTCCTTGCGAGTCCAACTTTCCTTGAGCCCCCGCGCGTAAGCAGGGGTCCGGTCGAGGGTCGGCTCGTCTTCATGATGGACGAAACATAGTGCTCAGTGAGTTGTTAACGGGCTAGGCCGAGTGGGGCCCTGGTTTCCCGTTCATGGGGGTCCGGCATGGGTCAGCTGGTGACCAACTCCAGACTCTTGACGGTCAGTCCATATAGTTCTTGGGTCCGTTTGGCCGGTCCCAAGGGCTCATTGCCTTTCTTTGAGAAAAAACCATAGACTGGGAACCAACCAAGACTCGAACATGGGCCGGGATACCCATGGTACTGGCCGCTAGTGGGCCCATCCCTTTCCACCCCTTGCTCTAAGGACGCCCCGGAGCGGCTGTGAACCCGTTGGTGGGCCAGCCTTTTCACTCCTGGTCCTAAATGGGGCCATAGGAGCGTTTTTAGCTCTGGATCCCTTCTTACCTGCAACGGTTCTTGGCCCATTGAATGGGCGAACCATCATCCGGCGTGTCCTTTGAGGGCGCGGACAGAGATTGCGTGCGCACGATCTTTGGAGGGAGGTGACGTGATGCGGCGCAGTGGTTGCATGAATCTTGGCGGACGGTTCGCCTTCTCGCCCCACTCTGCCTTATAAATAGCGGCCTCCCCTTCATGTTTCTGCACATCAAAACTACAGCCTTACCTTCTCTGTTTCTCCGCCATCGCTATTAGGATTTATCGTGCTTGCTAGTCTGCCGTTGGAGCCCTAGATTTGTAGCCACCGCTCCTCCGTCGCCGTCTTTGCTTCTCCGTAGCCACCTCCATCCTCCATGGATTCGTGGCATCGCTCTGATGTTACCTATGCACGCATGGAGGGCCTCATCAAGCGTGGTCTTCTCCGCAGGAGGACCAATGTGGCGGAGTGGCTTGTGCCTGCCCGACGGCTACGTTGTCTCCTTCGTGCTCTTCCACGAGCATGGACTCACAATTTCTCCTCACCCGTTCTTCTAGGGTCAGCTGCACTATTCTCAGATCGAGCTACAACACTTGAACCCCAATGGGATCTAGCACATCGCGGCCTTCATCGCGATGTGCGAGGGGTACCTAGGGATCGAGCCCCACTTTGAGCTCTAGAGATATTTCTTCTCCATCTCCTTGATGAAGAAGGAGAGAGGCCGAAGACCCCGGTGCCGACAGGATGCGTGGGCATCCACATCTGGGGCACCGAGCGGCCGAGTACATGCCCTGCCAGCTCTCTAGATCCAACAAAGGGTGGCACTCGCATTGGTTCTACCTGAAGGATGACCCTGCCACACCCTTGCTGGTCTTCTTTGGGCGTTTAATCAAAGAGGTTCCGCTGTCATGGCCGTGGGGGCCACCTATCAAGGTGAAGAAGAGGATGTGCGACCTCCTTGAGGCCATCGCGTTCCTAAAGACCCACGACCTCCGTGGGGCCAGCGTCATCGGGGGGTATCATGTGAGAAGGGTGGTGCCCCTGATGGTGCGCGTCCTCCCGCTGTACGGGATGACGCTAGGCGCGCAGCTCGTTAGGACGATGCTTGCCTAGGGGTTGCTCCATGACAACGAGGTCACGCAACGCATCAAGGAGGCCACGGGGGAGGCCGACACCGTGTTCTCGATCCTAGGGCATCCCATCACGCAGCCGGACGCGGGCTTCATCGAGCTATCGGCGGGGTTAGTCTTTTGGGACTCCATCGCACCGCTGCCAGAGCATGCGACTGTGTGGGCGGCGAATCGTGTCACAGATGAACAACAGAAGAAGAAGAAGGATGACGAGGAGAAGAAACGGCGGTTGAAGCAGCGAGCGAAGCTACAGCGAGGGAAGTGGCGTCAAGGCTCATCGAAAGAAGAGGAGAAAGAAGAAGAGCAGGAGGAGGAGGATGACGGCTCCATGTCGCCCATCCCATGGGATGATCTGGCCGCTGGGGATGAGGACCCACCTTCACTGTAGGCGGGGCCCTTCTTGTGCCATGTCGTGAGGCAGGAGGGGCAGGACGCGCCCCTGGAGCCGGTGGAAACGAACCACCCCACCGCGTCCAGACCTTCGACGACGGTCTCAGAACAAGCGGAGCTAGGTCACCCCGCTCCGCCTGAGCCTCGACGGCGCCTCTAGAGTCGGTGGGAGGAGGCAATTTAGAGTCATCCGAGCCCTCCGAACTGAGGGAGGGGTCGAAGTGGCAACGTGCCGACGAGGAGCACCCAAGGTCGGGCAAGCCAGCCCCAAAACGTCCTCGTATGATGGCGTCAAGGTGAGTCAAGAGTTTTTGTCATCCTTTTGTCCGAACAAATTTCTGCCATGAACTGACCGCCATGTCCCTTGTAGCATCAGAGGATGTGGGACTCTCCTGCGGCTCGCTCCAAAAAAGATCCTCCTCCGACAAACATGCCAGTAGCCGGCTAGTGCCACGCTGGTGGTGAGCGCGAGTGGCATTGGGGCAGCCATAGCATCGACCGAGGAGGCACAACTGATGGCTGCATCGGGGGAGGGTGCATCCAGGGCGACGATCATGTCCTCGACGTCGCAGGTGGAAGCGGCACTGCCGGAGCTGTTGTCCGTGCAGGTGGCCGTGTCCACGGCGGGGAGGACAGAAGGGGGCTCACCTGAGTCTTCCTTCATGGATGTGGTGATAGGGCAGGCGTTTGTGTCCACGTCACCCGTCCCCTCCATCACCAGAGGAGCCGCTCTGGAGGAGCTGCCATCGCCAGAGAGGTTGGCGCCGCTTGAGGTCGGCGTGGGGATGTCCCGATCTCTAGTCCGGGTGGCTGCCCTTGATGAAGTGGTAGAGGAGAGGGAATGGGGGAGCATCCACACAGAGTTTGGGGACGCGGTTCACGCCCTAACCACTATGTTGAGCTCAATGCACGACATTGTTGCCCTAGTTGGCCAGGTTTGATACGACCGTGCTTCCAACCCTTATGTTCTGCTTCCACACCTCTAAGTCTTGTCTTTTTCGTAGATCCTTATGGCCCGTAGCCGGGAGAAGTCCCAGTTCCTTGCTGAGGAGATGCGGTGGAATGAGGGGCTAGCCGCACAGCTCGCTGCCGCCCGTCAGGAGGTGGCCGAGCTTGCCCCTGCTGCTCGAGATTTGGCTGACCTCCGAGTTAGGGAGAAGGATGCTCGCGATGACACCTGCGAGGCCGAGGAAAAGCTCACGGCCCTGATCGAGAGGGCGCGCACAGATGTCATGGAGGCCGAACGGCTACCGAAGGAGCGGGATGATTTGCTCTAGGCCATGGAGGAGCCCCGCACGGGGACTGAGCTGGCTCGCCAGGAGCGCGCCGTCGCTCAGCAGCAGATTGGCCACCTTTGAGAATGAGGTCCAGAGGGAGAGGGACCTAAAGGTTGCAGTTGAGGGTGTGTTCACCGGGCTTGCCGCAAAGGTCGGGTAGTGCCAAGAAGAGGTCCAGCGCCTGGAGACCGAGGTGACTCGGCAGCGCAATGAGGTGCGCAAGCTTCGAGCAGATGTGGATGGTAAGTCCCCCGATTTCCCTTGCTGTCTTTCTCCCTGGAATCCATGATAAGCCTTTTGACACGGTCGGTACGTGACTTGGGCAGGTCTCGATGACAAGCTCAGGGCAGAGGTGGTGAAGAGCCATGACCTAGTGAAAGGTCCTAATATGGCTAGAGGGGGTGAATAGCCTATTTAAAAATCTACAAATCAACTAGAGCAATTTGATTAGTATAACAAATAGCGAAAAGCAAACTTGCTCTAGCTCTACAAGGGTTGCAAGCCACCTATCCAACAATTCTAGTTGCTATGATCTTTAGACACACAATTTGTTATTTCACTACTCACTAAGAGCTCTCACACTTGCTACACTAAAGAGCTCCACTAGATGAACTTAAACTACAAAGCAAGCTCTCAATTCTAGTTACACTAAAGAGCTTGCTACAACTAGTTTGCAAGAATATAAATGAGTGAGTAGGGTGATTATACCATCGTGTAGAGGAGTGAACCAATCACAAGAAGAATACTAAATCAATCACCGGGAGAATACCAAAGGGTAAGAGACAACCAATTTTTGTCCCGAGGTTCACGTGCTTGTCGGCACGCTAGTCCCCGTTGTGTCGACCAACACTTGGTGGTTCGGCGGCTAAGAGGTGTTGCACGAATCTCGTCCACACAATTGAACACTGCAAGAACCTACCCACAAGTGAGGTAACTCAATGACACGAGCAATCCACTAGAGTTACCTTTCGGCGCTCCGTCGGGGAAGGCACAAGACCCCTCACAATCACCACGATCGGAGCCGGAGATAATCACCAACCTCCGCTCAACGATCCTCGCTGCTCCAAGCTGTCTAGGTGGCAGCAACCACCAAGAGTAACAAGTGAATCCCACAGCGAAACACGAATACCAAGTGCCTATAGATGCAATCACTCAAGCAATGCACTTGAATTCTCTCCCAATCTCACAAAGATGATGGATCAATGATGGAGATGAGTGGGAGGGCTTTGGCTAAGCTCACAAGGTTGCTATGTCAATGCAAATGGCCAAGAGAGTGAGCTTGAGCCAGCCATGTGGTCTAAATAGAAGCCCCCCACGAAATAGAGCTGTTGGCTCCGTAGTCCACTGAAAACGGGACGACCGGACGCGTCGGTCAGATCGACCGGACGCTGGACCCTAGCGTCCAGTCACGTGATGCATTCCACGTGGCCCTTGTTTCAAACGTTGATCGCCCGATCTCAACGGTCATCAGCACATTAAGTTGTGACCGGACGCGCTGCTCCGAAGTGACCGGACGCAGGACCTCAGCGTCCAGTCATTTCCAGTAAGGTCCCATTCGCGCAAATTCACGACCGGACGCGTCTGGTCATGCCCGACCGGACTCACCCAGCGTTCGGTCACTCAACGTCTCCTTTGTGCGCTGCCACATCAGCAGGACCGGACGCACCCCTTCAGCGTCCGGTCACTAAGTGACCCAGCGTCCGGTCGAAGACCGACGCCAGTGTCTTCAAGCTTCCATTGACCGAACTCTCCAGTCCAGTAGATGCGAGCGTCCGGTGCACTCTGTGAAGCCCTATCTTTTCTGTCTAGGATGCCGGTTGCACCGTTGGACTGTCCGCACTCTACGGGCGGACACTCCGCCGGTGAAGTTTCTTACCCTTGTTCCCAAGTGCTAAACACAATGTGTATTACCTTTGTGCATGTGTGTTAGCATATTTTCACAAAAAAATTCAAGGGTGTTAGCACTCCCCTAGATCCTAAATGCATATGCAATGAGATAGAGCATCTAGTGGCACTTTGACAACAACATTTCGATATGAGTTTCACCCCTCTTAATAGTACGGCTATCGAACCTAAATGTGATCATACTCGCTAAGTGTCTTGATCACTGAAACAAAATGGCTCCTACCACTTATACCTTTGCCTTGAGCCTTTTGTTTTTCTCTTTCTTCTTTTCAAGTCCAAGCACTTGATTATCACCATGGCATCACCATCATCATGTCATGATCTTCATTTGCTTCACCACTTGGAATGTGCTACCTATCTCATGATCACTTGATAAACTAGGTTAGCACTTAGGGTTTCATCAATTCACCAAAACCAAACTAGTGCTTTCACCTGGAGAAGGAGCTCAGCGAGGTGAAGGACACCCTCTAGAAGGAGAGCGATGAACATGACAACTTGCGCATTGCCATCCAGCTGGTTAGCGATGAGCTCAAGCTGGCCCCAGAGCAGGAGACAAGCTCGCTCGTGGTTCGTGCTACCCGAATCATGGACCGGGCATGTGATATGGCAAGGAGTGTGCTTTGCTTTGGCGTTCACCGATCGTTCACGATCGCCCGCTCTCATTACGAGAACATCGATCTAGCGACGATGAGCCAAGGCTTCGCGCCCATCTATACCGACGCCGAGCTGGACAACATTGAGAAGGAGGTGCCCCTCTGGTGCATGACTTTTCTGCCAAGATAGAGGATGAGATCATCCCTCCGAGGGGCTAGTTTAGTCAGATAGGTTAGGCGGTGCCCTTGTAATAAGCGGACAACTTCCAACCCTTCTATTTCGTCTAAACAAGCTTGTTTTTTCGTTTGAACAAATTTGTTCTTTCTCCCTTTTTATGTGTAAAAAGGGGTTAATGCGTTCCAACCCTTCCTATTGTTAAAACCATAGAGCTCAAGGTGTGGGTAGGAAACTCTAGTCATGCTGGCAAGCAAGAGTGCCGTAGCCACTGGGGCGTAGGTTTCTTGCAGTCCGACCAGTTTTTCTCGGCGTTCGTTTCCAGAAAACCTTGCCTCTAGTTTTTTAACGTGAGAAAGGGCCGGGCGTAGTGACTGTTTCGGAAAGGGTATATGTATACCCTTATCAACCCCTGAGTGAGACCCGACCCCTTGTTGTTGCTGGGGTCGGGTTTCACTAAAGATCGAGGAGACGATGGCAAAATTGGTAGGGGAAAGCGTTTTTTTGTTTCAAAAATGTTATTCTTAGTTTTCATATGTATCCCCTCCCTAGGATCCGAGCCATCATTCTACGACCAAGCGTTCGGTCTCCTTGCGAGTCCAACTTCCCTTGAGCCCCCACGCGTTGTAGGGGTCCAGTCGAGGGGTCAGCTCGTCTTTGTGATCGTCACCCTGTCCGTGGTTTCCGCAACCGGAGGGGTTGAGCTAACGTCACTTGCCTCGATGGCTCTAGTGTTGTGCTCAATAAGCTTGCTAACGGGCATGTCCGAGTGGAATCAGGGTCCATCATTCATAATTGGGTCGGCATAGCTCTCATGTGGTATTGCACTGCTCCTTAACCCACCTCCCGGTAGATGCCTGATTTGTTCCGGAGACCAATTCAGGTGGCTCGCTGGCCTCACCTCGATGGAGATTCTATGGGCATGGCTTGAGGTTAGGATCGAACGAGGAGGTCGAGATGACCCTGTCCGCCTATGAGCGGGTTGGGCAAAGGCCACTGGGGCTCATCTGCATTTTCTCCCCTAGCTCTGTTTGACGTGAGGCGGCCTCGAGCCATTAGCGGGCCGGCCTTCGAACCCCGATCGGTTGTCGCTCATGTTGAATGAGATGACTGTCACTTAGTGTCACGACGCGAAGCGTTGTGATGCAATAATTGCATATGCGATGCTTGGATGTATGAGAATGGATGAATGAATGCTCATGCACTAGAAAAGTAAAGTGGGGGTTGGTAAAGTTACCTCGATGGCTCGAGTGACGAGTTCGGGGAGCTCTTACCGGATATGTTCGAGTGGAATCTAGGTTCGTCGTTCATGATAGAGTCGGCATAACCTGCATGGGGGCATCCTACTGCTCCTTACCCGTCTCTCGGCAGCGGCCCGAGCCGTCCGATCGACTTGGGTGACCCGCTGGCATAGAACTTACCTCGATGGCTCGAGTGACGGGTTTAGGGAGCTCTTACCGAATATGTCCGAGTGGAATCCGGGTCCGTCGTTCGTGATAGAGTCGGCATAACCCACATGGGGCATTCTACTACTCCTTACCCGTCTCTTGGCAGTGGCCCGAGCAGTCCGATCGATTTAGGTGACCCACTGGCACAAGACTTACCTGCAGAGATGGAGGATGAGATCATCCCCCTCAAGAAATTAGTTAGGCAGATAAGCCAGGCGGTGAGCTCATAATAAGTGGACAAGCTCTTAAATTTCGTTATGGCCAAACAAATTTTTAGCCATTCTTCCCTTTTTGTATAAAAAGGTTAATGTGTTTCGACCATTTCTGTTGTTAAGGCTGTAAAGCTCGGGGTGCAGGTGAACAAACTCTGATCACACTGGTGAGCAAAAACGCCGTAGCCACTAGGCGTAGGTTTCTTACAATCCGACCAGTTTTACTCAGCGTTCGTTTCCGCAACCCTTGCTTCTAGATCTTAACGTGAGAGAGGGTCGAGCACAGAGAATGTTTGCCAGGTGGATATACTCTTAAATGCGTCTTGGCTCTTTCCGTAGTTAAGGCTTAAGAAGCTTGGGGTGTGGGAAACAACTCTGATCACGCCGGTGAGCAAAAATGCCATAGCCGCTGGAGCTTAGGTTTCTTGTAGTTCGACCAGTTTTACTCAATGTTTGTTTCCATGACCCTCACTTCTAGGTCTTAACATGAGAAAGAGTCGGGCATAGAGAATGTCTATCAGATAGATATGCTCTTATCAGCCCTCGAGTGAGGCCTGACCCCCTGCCATTGCGGGGGTCGGGTGTCACTAAAGATCGAGGAGTTGATAGTGAAACTGATAAGAGAAAGCATGCGTAAATTAAGGGTAAAAGCGACGTAGCTATTCGATGTTCCAGGCGTTGATGAAGACTTTGCCGTCGATGGTCCTGAGCTTGTAGGTGCTTCCTCAGAGCACTTCCATGATGACGTATGGTCCCTCCCATGGTGGAGAGAGCTTGTGGTGGTTCTTGTTGCTCTAGACGAGGTGGAGCACTAGGTCCCCGACGTTGAAGGCCCAACCCCACACTCGATGGCTATGGTACCGGTGCAATGCTTGCTGATACTTGGCCGAGCGAAGGAGGGCAACATCACGAGCTTCATCTAGCTGGTCCATGACATCCTCGAGGGATGCCTTGGCTCCCTATTCGTTGTATGCCTTGACCCTCAGCGCTCCATAATCAAGGTCGGTCGGGAGGATAGCCTCAAAACCGTAGACCATGAAGAATGGCGTGTAGCTGGTGGCCCGGCTAGGGGTTGTCCTCAGGCTCTAGAGCACCGTGAGAAGCTCTACGACCCATCGTCCGCCAAACTTGTTCAACCGGTTGAAGATCCTAGGCTTGAGGCCTTGTAGGACCATGCTGTTCATGTGCTTGACCTGCCCATTCATGCGGGGGTGCGCCAGGGCGGCCCAATCAATGCGGATGTGGTATTCATTGTATAATTAGAGGAACTTCTTCTCGGTGAACTGTGTGCCGTTGTCCGTGATGATGGAGCTCGGGACCCCAAAGCGATGGACGATGTCAAGTAAGAACAGCACGGCTTGCTCAGACTTGATTGCGGAGATCGGTAGAGCCTCTATCCACTTTGTAAACTTGTCTACGGCGACAAGCAAGTGCGTATAGCCCCTGATCACCCTCTTGAGAGGTCCGACTAGATCGAGCCCCCAGATCACGAACGACCACGTGATGGGGATTGTTTGGAGTGCTTGGGTCGGCAGGTGGGTCTGCCAAGCGTAGTATTGACGCCCTTCATAGGTGTGCATAATCTGTTTAGCGTTAGCTACTGTGGTAGGCCAGTAGAAGCCTTGTCAGAACATGTTTCCGACTAGGGTCCTAGGTGCGGCATGGTGCCCACAGACCCCACCGTGGATATCACTCAGCAAACGCTTCCCTTATTCGATGGGGAAGGAGCACTGTAGCCGGTGTGGCTTCGCCTGTAGAGCTCGCCCTTAATGACGACAAAGGACTTGGCACGATACATGAGCCGCTGAGCCTCCATTTTGTTCGTCGGCAGTGCCTCGTGGAAGAGGTAGTCGAGGTAAGGCGTCCTCTAGTTGGCCAGAGGGTCGGGCTCTATTGTTGGATCCACGTCAAGCTCCATGACTTCAGGGTTGGATGGAGCCGACGGCTAGTTAGCCCCCGAGCCAGGGTAGGCGGCCCACCACCGGTCTTTTTCGGCTCCTCGTAGCAGACCGAGGGCCTGTACTAATCACTGGCGAAGACTCCTATTGGCACCGGCTCTTGGTCGAACACCATTTTCGCCAGCGCGTCAGCCGCCTCATTGAGATGCCTCAGGATGTGATTGAGGTCCAGACCATCAAACTTGTCCTCCAGCTGGCGGACTTCTCAGCAATACGCAGCCATCTTGACGTTGTGGCAGCTTGATTCCTTCATGACTTGGTCAATGACCAGCTAGGAGTCGCCCCGGACATCAAGCCGTCGGATACCCAACTCGATGGCGATGCATAAGCCGTTGATGAGTGCCTTATACTCGGCCACATTGTTGGAGGAGAGGAAATGGATGCGAACGATGTACCTCATGCGCACCCCAAGGGGCGAAACGAAGACCAGCCCCACGCCGGCGCCTTTCTTCATCAGTGATCCATCGAAGTACATCGTCCAGTACTCTTGGTCGATGACTGCTGGCGGCATTTGGATCTCGGTCCACTCTACAACGAAATCAGCCAACACATGGGACTTGATGGCCATCCGGGGGGCATACGAAATGCCTTGACCCATCAGCTCGAGTGCCCACTTCGCGATTCTTCCCGTGGCATCTTGGTTTTGGACGACCTCGCCGAGATGGAAGGACGTCACGACTGTCATCGGATGCGATTCAAAGTAGTGACGCAACTTCCTCTTGGCAATAAGGATGGCGTACAGGAGTTTCTAGATTTGGGGGTAGCGAGTCTTAGAATCGGACAAGACCTCGCTAATGAAGTACACGGGACGCTGCACTTTGAGGGCGTGTCCCTCTTCTTCTCGCTCTACCATCAGGGCGGCGCTGACCACTTGCGTGGTGGCCGCAATGTAGAGCAGAAGCGGTTCCCCATCAGTCGGAGGGACCAAGATTGGGGCCTTTGTCAGGAGTTGCTTGACCTTGTCAAGTGCCTCCTAGGCCTCGAGCGTCCACTTGAAATGGTCGGCCTTTTTTAGAAGCCGATAGAGGGGGAGACCTCGTTCACCGAGGCACGAGATAAAGCAGCTGAGCGCCGCGAGGCACCCTGTAACTTGCTGCACCCCCTTTATGTTCTGAATCGGTCCCATCCTAGTGATGGCCGAGAACTTCTTTGGGTTGGCTTCAATGCCATGCTCGGAGATGATAAAACCCAGCAGCATACCCTTTGGGACCCCAAAAACGCACTTCTCGAGGTTGAACTTAATGTCGTTTGCTCGGAGTTTCGCGAAGGTCTGCTCTAGGTCGGTGAAAGCTCTAGTTTGGTTTTGGTGAATTGATGAAACCCTAAGTACTAACCTAGTTTATCAAGTGATCATGGGATAGGTAGCACACTCCAAGTGGTGAAGCAAATGAAGATCATAGCATGATAAAGATGATGGCATGGTGATGATCAAGTGCTTCGACTTAGAAAGAAGAAAGAGAAAAACAAAAAGCTCAAGGCAAAGGTTTGTAAGAGCTATTTTGTTTTGGTGATCAAGACACTTAGAGAGTGTGATCACATTTAGGATTGATAGCCGTACTATTAAGAGGGGTGAAACTCGTATCAAAATGCGGTTATCAAAGTGCCACTAGATGCTCTAACTCATTGCATATGCATTTAGGATCTAGTGGAGTGCTAAACCCCTTGAAAATGTTTGTGAAAATATGCTAACACTTATGCACAAGGTGATACACTTGGTGGTGTTGGCACATTTACAAAGGAGGTGGTGTTTGCAGGGTTGAGATGGATTCGGCGCTTTCGGAAAAATGGAATGCCTATTTTCTATTGCGTCGGATGCAAATTCTTGTGGTTGGCACATTGGAGCAAGGGTGAAGAAGTTAGAAGTGAAAACGAGTTGATCGCGAAGACGCTGGCATCGGTCTTCTGATCGGACGCTGGGTCTGAAAGCACCGGACCCTGGCTGCGTGTGTCCGGACCCTAGAAGTGAAAACGAGTTGATCGCAAGCTCGGCGGGATTCAGCGCTTTCGAGAAAATGGAATGCCTATTTTCTATTGCGCTGGATGCAAATTCTTGTGGTTGGCACATTGGAGCAAGGGTGGAGAAGATAGAAGTGAGAACAGAGCTGATGCCAGCGTCGGTCTAGTGACCGGACGCTGAATCCAGAAGCACCGGACGCTGACTGCCTGCGTCCGGTCGCGTTGACTGTCGGTACAGTGGCTAGGGTTTACCACCGAACGCTGGGCTATGTCCGGTCGAGGTGGACCGGACGCGTCCGGTCGAGGAAAACCAGGTTTTGACCCTTACTGTACTCGACCGGACGCTGAGGTTCCAGCGTCCGGTCAGTTTTAACCGGAGCGTCCGGTCAGCGTCATAGCCGTTGGAATCTGACGAACAGCGTTTGAAGCCGATGACACGTGGCGTCCATCTGTGGACCGGACGCTGAGTCCAGGGTCCGGTCAAGTGGACCGGAGCGTCCGGTTAGAGCGCAGAGTACCCAGTGAAGGGGTACAACGGCTCTATTTCGTGGGGGCTTCTATTTAAGCCCCATGGCCGGCTGTGGCTCACATCTTTGGCCATTTCTACTGACATAGCATACTTGTGAGCTTAGCCAAAGCCCTCCCACTGATCTACATCATTGATTCATCATCATAGTGAGATTGGGAGTGAATCCAAGTGCATTGCTTGAGTGATTGCATCTAGAGGCACTTGGTGATTGTGTTTCGCTGTGGATTTTGCTTGTTACTCTTGGTGGTTGCCATCACCTAGATAGCTTGGAGCAGCAAGGATCGTTGAGTGGAGGAGGTGATTGTCTCTGACTCCGATCGTGGTGATTGTGAGGGGTTCTTGACCTTTCCCCGGCGGAGCGCCAAAAGGTACTCTAGTAAATTGCTTGTGGCTTGTGTGATCCTCATCTTGTGTTGGTTGTGCGGCACCCTATTGAGGGTTTGGCAAGTGATGCCAATCAGCGCGTGAACCTCCAAGTGAGTGAATCGCCACAACGAGGACTAGCTTGCCGGCAAGCAAGTGAACCTCGGTAAAAATCATTGTGTTCATCATTTGATTCCGAGGTGATTGGTCTACATTGGTATTCATTATTGTGATTGATTGGTTCCTACCACTACACGGCGGTATAACTCTCTTGCTCACTCTTACATTACCGCAAACTAGTTATCAAGCTCTTTAGTGTAGCTAGTTGTGAGAGCTTGTTTGTTTGATTAGTGTTGCTCTTTAGTTAGTCTTTGAGAGCACACTAATTTAGCTAAGTGTCATAGCTATTGTGTGGACATACACTATTTGAAATAGAATTGTGGTAGGTGGCTTGCATTTTAGTAGGCTAGCGCAACACTCACTTCGCCGCAAAATTGTCTAACACATTTTGTTAAGTGTTGTTGTAGAATTTTATTAGGCTATTCACCCCCCCCCTCTAGCCATTAGGACCTTTCAGTCGGCCATGACCTGGTCAGCCCATTTGGACTTGACCATGATGTCATCTACATAGGCCTCAACGGCCAGTCCAATGCGATCCCCGAAACACTTGAGCATGTAGCATTGGTACGTAGCCCTCACGTTTTTCAGACCGAACGGCATTGTGACGTAGCAGAATGATCCGAACGGGGTGATAAAAGACTTCGTGAGCTGGTCAAACTCTTTCATCGTGATTTGATGGTATCTGAAGTACGCATCAAGGATGCAAAGGGTTTCACACCCTGAGGTCAAGTCGACTACTTGGTCTATGCGTGGCAAAGGAAACGGATCCTTTGGACACACTTTGTTGAGACCTGTGTAGTCAACTCACATTCTCCATTTTCCACTCTTTTTCGTACAAGAACAGGATTGGCTAACCACTCGGGGTGGTATACTTTCTTGATGAACCTGGCCGCCAAAAGCTTTGCAATCTCTTCGCCGATCGCCCTGCATTTCTCCTCGTCGAAGCGACGCAGGCGCTGCTTCACCAGCTTAGAGCCTAGCTTGATCTTCAAGGCGTGCTCGATGACTTCTCTCATAATGCCTAACATGTCCGAGGGTCTCCACGCAAAGATGTCTTTGTTGGCGTGGAGGAAGTCGACGAGCGCGCTTTCCTATTCGGAGGAAAGTGTGGTGCCAATGCGCACCACTTTGCCCTTAGAGCCGCTGAGGTCTATGAGGACCTCTTTGGTGCCTTATACAGGCTCAAAAGACCCAGCCGACTGTTTGGGGTTGGGTGCTTCTTCGACAGCCTCTTCCTTGATGGCCGCAAGCTCCTTGGATGCGACAATTGCCGCGGCATGTTCACAGCACTCGACCTCGCACTCGTAGGCGCGCTGGAAGGAGGTGCCGATGGTGATGACCCTGCATGGACCCGGCATCTTCAACTTCAGATAGGTATAGTTGGGGACGGCCATGAACTTCGCATAGCATGGACGTCCCATTATGGCGTGATAGGTTCTGTGGAACCCGACCACCTCGAAGCCAAGGGTCTTCGAAGGTGATGGGCAGATTGATCTACCCAAGTGGCATGGCCTGCTTTCCTGGCACGATGTTGTGGAAAGACGCCTCGGTTGGCCAGATGCGCTCTCAGTCGATGCCCATGGCATCGAGCGTTTTAGCGTACATTATGTTGAGACCGTTGCCTCCATCCATCAGCACCTTGGTGAGCCACTTCGTGCCGATGATTGGGTCAACCATGAGTGGATATTGTCCTGGCTGTGGGACGCATTCCGGGTGGTCGATTCGATCAAAGGTTATGGTGGACTCTAACCATTGGAGGAAGGAAGGCGCGGCTGGCTCGACCGTATAGACCTTGTGGTGCACAAGCTTCTAGCGGCGCCTAGAGTCATAGGCCGCTGACCCTCCGAAGATCATGAGGTAGCCATCCAGCGCCGAAAATCCACCATTCTTCCCCTCGGTGTCTACGACCGGCTTGGGCTCCTTCCTATGCTCCCCCTTATTGGATCCTCCGGACAAGAATTGCTTTATAAGGACACAATCCTTGTATAGGTGCTTGACGGGAAGCATGGTTCGGGCATGGCCCTTTGAGTAGCTTCTCGAAGTGGTCTGGAGTACCCTTGGCAGTGGCCACGAGCGGGCCCTCGTGCCGCTGCTTGTTCTTCTTCTTGTTGGGGCGGTTGGAGGCGCCTTCACCGGCGTCCTCATCCCACTTTGCCTTGCCTTTGAGGCGGTCCAAAATCGCCCCGATCGCCTCCTCGCCCGAGGCATGGCCGGTGGCGATGTCGAGGAGCTCATTGGTAGTTCGCGGGCCCTTACGTACCAACTTGTGAACCAAGGACTCATAGGTGGTCCTAGATAGGAAAGCTCCTATGACATCGGCGTCAGCGACGTTGGGCAGCTCGTTGCACTGCCGGGAGAAGAGCCGGATGTACCCACAAAGAGTTTCCCCGGACTTTTGTCGGCAGTTCTTGAGATCCCACGGGTTCCCAGGGCGCGCGTATGTGCCCTGGAAGTTTCCCACGAAGATCTCTTTTAAGTCCGCCCAACTTTGGATTCGGTTATGCGGAAGGTGTTCCAATTCACATTCACGCCGAATCGGCCAGGAACAATAGAAGGTTGCGGATAATGAAATTGTCACTTTCCACTCCACCAGCTTGGCAAGCAAGCCGATAACTCTCGAGCCATAGTCCGGGGTTCGTTTCCCTGGAGTATTTCGGGATGTTGGTCGGCGGTCGGTACCACGGGAGGAAGACGGCGTTGAGGATGTGTCGGCCAAAGGCCTGAGGTCCCAACAAGTCGGGGCTCAGGCTTTGATCCTCGCTGCTATCGTAGCGTCTGCCACGACGAGGGTGGTAGCTGCAGCTATCTTCCTCCCTCGCATCGCCACGGTACGCCTACGGGCGTCGAGGGTGTCGCACGCGTCACGGTGGAGGCCGAGACATTCATGCACCAGGACTGCGGCGTGCGGCCTGCTGCCTTGCTGCGCCTAGTGGACTGACATGTCCCTATCGGGTAACTCTAAGGGCGCACGCTGGCTAGCGCCGAGCTCACATCATCAGGACAGCGGGCTCTCGTCCTGCTGTGCCACCGCACGCTCGAGTAGCGTGCGAATCTTGCAATGGGCCCGACGATCCTCGGGCATCGCGGGCCCCGAAAGCCCCTAGAGCAAGGCCGCCATAGCAGCGATGTTCTGGCTTGCCTGGGTGAAGTGTGGGAGGGCTTCGTCGTCCTCGATGTTCCTCCGATTCACGTCTCGGGCCACGGCACATGCACGCCCACCGTCTCTGTGGCGCTCGATCTCTCACTCGAGCTCCGTGCGTTCTTGTTCGAGCTGGAGTCATGCTTCCTCAAGTTCTTGGTGCTAGACCTTCAGCTGCTCTACCCACAGGCGAGGTGAGGCCCCTGCATCCCCCTTGATCTCATCGTCGAGGTCATTCGTTGGGGTAGCCTCTCCCTTGTGGATGCTTTCGATGTATCCCTCAGAGGTACCTGCCATGAAACATTGACGAGAGGGGTGATGGCTCCCCCTGCTAGAGTTAGGGTTGGAGGGCAACTTCGATTCTCCAGCGAGGAGGTCGTGGAAAGATTTTGCAACATATTTGGTCATCCCCATGGACTTATCATTCGTAGGGGATGGGGGCATGCGTTGCGCCACAAGGTGGCCAATGGTCTCTGCGGCGTTACGCAGACTGAACGGGAGTGCTGTCGGGGCGCTCCAGATGAGGTATTTTGGGGAGAGCGGCTCTCCTTCAGCATGCTGTGTCATGACGTTAGCGAACGAGAAGGTGAGGCGGCTCAGGTCCTCTCGAGACGGTCGGGATCCTAGGAAGGCGCCGAGCTGGCGCTCTAACCTCCCATAATCAAAGCCGAGGAGCTAGTCGCTCCCGGGGGCATGGGCCTCCGGTGCGTGCAGCTGCAGCTACTCAAGTGCCTCGGCGATCGCGTCGAGGCCGGTGGAGTAGAGAGGTTGGACGGCGGCGGGAGCCTGCGCCAACTCTCCCTCCGTCGTAATGATGAAGTCTAGGTTTCTGAAGCGCACGTGCACGCTCGAGACCCAGCTGACACTATGACTAGCCATTCGAGGCCTGATGTGGACGTCGAGACTCGCAAAAAGCCCCTACCTGGCGCCCCAACTGTCGATGTTTTTGGACCACCGACGAGTAAATTTGTATTTGCGCGTCTGGCTCGGTTGGTGGGCTCGGAGGACACAAGGGTTTATACTGGTTTAGGCGGAACGTCCCTACGTCTAGTTTGCTGTTGCTCGTGTTATCGGCATTTGGTTTGCAGTAAGGGTTACAAACAGACGAGAGAGGAAAAGGATCCCAAGTCTCTGATGGAAGGAGTGAACAGGTGCTGAGAGCTCGATCGCCGCTCAGCCGTGTGTTCGTGTCATGCTCTTGTGTTTTTATCCTGTGGTTCCGTCCGCGTGGATCTGGATCCCCCTTCATGGGGTGCCCTACTTCCCCTTTTACAGGCAAAGGGAAAGCGTGGGTTACAGCGGAGGAAAAGGAGAAGAACGAGAGAGAGAAGAAGGCTTCCAGGATCACTGGGTCCTTCTTCTCCTTCATGCTGGTCCTGTCGATCCTGTAGATGTCAACAGGGACAGCTCCACATCGTGGCCCTGTTCGTCACTAGCGCCATGCGCAGGCGTCATCTGCCGGTCATAGCGTTCCATTCCGTCCCGGCAGACATTGTGGTGAACTGACGTGCCTGTCAGCGTTTGTACGAGGATTAGGCAGAACAGCACCGGCACGCCCGACGCTGTTCTTGATGTGAATCCTCAGGTATGGCCCATCATGGCCACGGATTACATCGAGTCATGCCAGTCTCTTCCCTGGTGTCAGAGTTTTGACCCAGGCCCATATGCTTGGACCTAGAGTGGTTGGCGGTGGTATTGGTCCTCGTCAGACGAGATAGAAATTGTGTCCTTGGGGTCAGGCAAGACGGAGCCCGCACGCAAGGGGTCGGGCGAGACGGAGCGCGTGGCCAAGGGGTCAGGCGAGATGGAGCCCTCACCCAAGGGGTCGGGCGAGGCGGAGCCTGCGGCCTTGGGTGAGATGGAAACCGCGTCCTTGGGGTCGGGCGAGTCGGAGCCCGCACCCAAGGGGTCGGGTGAGACGGAGCCTGCGACCTTGGGTGAGACCCCCGTGGCCTTTGGGTCGGACGAAACCTTTTAATACGTCTTGCTCAATCCGGTGAAGTTAGCGTCCTTGCTTTGGATATCCCTACTATCGATACCCGACAAACATGTACACCAAATACTCTCCTTGTTTCCTCGAAGCAAGCAAACTAACAAGCAAACAAGTGTGCTTAGTTAGGCACTCACAAGGTACTTTTTTTGCAGGGTCACAGGGTACAATTTGATGTGGGAAAGCCAAAGATTCGGTTATAACACATAAAATTAGACAATTAATAGACCAACAGTGATTCCTAAAACACTAGGCGATTGAGTTCATATAGAAGCCTAAAAACAACCAAATCAGTAGTATAGATTGGAGTCTCTCCCCTACCCTTGCTGCACCGCTCCCATGTGAGGCCTTATTTGGATGCTTGTGTATCCACCCCAATCCACATGTGTTGAAGTGGAATAAAATAAAATGTAATTTAGTTTAATTTCACTCCAATCCACTTCAACACACGTAAATTACGATGAATACATGCGCATCTATACCAGGCCTGAAAGGCCAACTAGCTTGTTAGAATTCCGAACGAGCGAGACACCAAATAGGCAACACAGGACGTCCTGTACTGTACTGTGCTGATCCTGTTAAAATTCACACCGTGGACCACAAGCTAGCCAAAGCTGCCCAGACAGTGATGCTGCTGCTAAAGTCTTTTCCACTTATGCATAGGCACCAATCACACGGATTTTGAGTTGCACTAGCCCACCGATGCGCCTTCCCGGCTTCCCACTCACACTATATTATTGTTACTATTAAGAGTATGGTCGTGCGTTTCAACATAAAAAAAAAGAAGTGATCGATGTCCAAGTGGAGGAAATTAACTGGATGTAAAATTAATCATAAATCTATGGAATTTGCTAAATTTTAGACGTATGAATTTTAGTTTTCTTTCAGACGACGGTTATTGCATATATTTTATACTAAAATTATAGTTTTACTTTGTTATAATTTTTTAGACATAATTTGCAATTTTTTGGTTATGAGAATAAAAGAACTCGTTAAACAAACCACAAACGTGAAAAATCTGATATGTATTGGCACAAAGACAAATTGGCAATTTACAATTATTTTTATAATCAGATAAGGATAAAAAATCGATATGTTATGACACAAAGACAAATAATAAATCACAAAAGTGACAATTTACATGTATTATTTGATAGTAAAAGAGTGTTGTCTAAAATCATCTTAAAATTCAGATACCTAAAATATAGAAGAAGTGTAAATCTATTGCACTAAAAAATAGCCAAATTATCGTGAAAGGGAAACAAGCACGTACCTTAGCTTCCGACCGTCCGTAGAAGATGGCAGAAATCTTCCGTGGTGTTAATGGCAGATGTCTTCCGCGGGACCGTGGCAACGAGGATAGCCATGAGTATTGACGTGTTCTTTGTGGCCACAGCAGTGCCCGGCCGTGACGGCAGTTAGAGACGGTGACGGCCGTGACGGAATTTAATAATGAAAAAAATCTCAATCGAGACCCCGACTCTTATTTTTTTTGAGATAATGAAAACACGACTCTTAGAGCATCTCCAAGAGTTCCCTAAATATTTCTCCTCAAAAATCTATGTTTACCGATTCCTAAAAAGATTTTAGAGAAAAAAAGAAGTTCATCTCCAATAATTTCTAATATTTGACTTTAAAAAATCAAATGCCGATCCCATTTAATGTTTTTTTTCTACAGTCTTCTTTTTTTTTCCACGCGAACATCTTCATCGCCGCGCGTATCCTCGCCGCCGCCGCCTGCATCCATCGTGTTGCCCTAGCCCAGCAGTCGACAACCTGCACGGGCACAGCTTCGTCTGCAGCGCGTCAGGGCGTGGTGGCTGGCTTGGCCAAACAGACGGCAGTGGAAGGTGGCCGCGGTGACAGGGCAGGGGTCGGTAGCTGCCGTGTCGTGCGGTGCAAGTGCTTCAACGAACGCCAAGTCGCGGCAGCGCCGACGCGGCCTAGGCGTCGTGCTAGCAGGAGGTGTCCATGGCGGCAGGCTCGTGGTGGTGTAGAATGGGGTGCCAGCGAAGAGCTCACCGTGGCTCCATGGTTGCCCGGGCGTGGGGCTGCCAAAACTCGGCGAGGTCCCAGTATGCGCGATGATGGCCGCGCGACGCCCATGAGCTTCATGTGGTTTCTGTGCGTGCGAGACGGCAGCCAGGGGCTGCGAACGCCGAGGCCGGTAGCAGGGCTACGCCTTGGCTTGGGAAACCGGAACAGAGGGGGTCCGAGGCTACAGCAAGGCGATGCAGTGAAGGCCGTCCTGGAGCAGAGGCAGCGTGCCTAGAAAGAGGTGTGGCCGTGACATACGGAAAGGGCGTGCTCCGGCGGCGCGGGGCGGCCGTGGCGGCCAAGCTGTGCCCGTGCAGGTGGCGGCGCCCAGGTGCGTTCGTGGCTTGGTGAGCCGGCGATCCGCGGCTTGTGCCTTCACAGCAAGTCCGTCCAGCGGGACGACGACCGCGACCGCGACGCCAAGAACAAGAAGCGCCGGCCGCAGCACGACGCGCCCAGCCCACGCAGCACTAGCGGCGGCGGCTTCTTCGCGGCCACCGGTGGCAGCAGCAGCAACCCGTCGACGCCGACCCTCCGCTGCCGCACCAGGCCGCTGCAGCAGCCGGCGGACCCCGCCCCCGTGACGCCGCCGCCCTCCGCGCGTGGCTTCGTCCGCGTAAAGTTACACAGAAGGGGGAGGAATTTCTCAAGTTCTAAAAGATTAGGAGTGAATATTAGAAGTCATTGGAGAGGGGTTTTTTTTCCATCTTTCTAAAAATCAAGAATTAGGAGGATGTTTAGGGAACTCTTGGAGATGCTCTTATACCTAACTACTCCGTATTATGTATGCCGTGTCTCGCTACATGACAGTAATTTTGAAATATTGAATGGACAAAAATAGCAATTTGATTTATATATATACGGGTTGGAAAGAAAAATAGCTAAATAAAAGTCAATGAAAAACACAGTTGCAAAAGCAAAAGGAGAGAGAGTTCACCGAGAGATCTACAAATTACAAGATTATAACAGAAAAAGAGAAGAATATGCACCGTTAGATTTTTTTTTTGATGATCTAACGGTTTAGGTCTAAACAAATTGCAAGTTTGGGAATAACTGATTGTATTAACCGTATGGTTCAGGGGTACTTATATATAGGCCAGGCTCCACCGTATACAGAAATATGGAAGCGGCACGTACACACATATGTTCAGCACTCCCCCGCGGTCTGATCGTCGCATGCTGCAAAGACCAGGCTGGTTATAAAGAAGAAGAAGCTTCCTCATAGTGACAATATGTACAAAGAAATCTCAAACTCACTTCGGCTGGATCGAAAATCCAAGAACACAGTCGATGAGAATCCTTTGAAGATGTCTGCATATTGAGAGGTGGCCAGGGCATGGAGAACATGAACTTCACCAAGGGCGACACGTTCTCGAACAAAGTGGCGGCCAATCTCAACATGCTTGGTCCACTGATGCTGAACAAGATTGCTGAAGAAATATATTGCACTGATGTTGTCACAATAGACGAGGACTGCTCGATGCAATGGCCTGTGCAATTCTAGAAGCAAATTAGCACAACCAAAAGGCCTCAACTACTCCATTGGCCACTGCACGGTACTTAGCCTCTCATCACTAGATCTCGAAACAGTGTGCTATCATTTGGAGGACCAGGAGATTAGGCAGTCGCCTAGAAACACACCATAACCCACCGGTACAATCTGCATCAGAATATATTACAAGCTCAACGGGAGTAGTGCGAGATAGGAAGAGACCATGTAGCAACGTACCATGAAGATAACATAGAATCCTCTTCAATGCCGCAAGATGAGGGAGGCTTGGGTAGAAGAAAGTATGCTAGGGTTTGTAGCCATGTGGGAGCCAGCGTCGGATTCTTCGTACCACTCAGACGGTGTAGGAGGTGGCGTTACAGAGGCGGTGCTAAATGCATTGGCCAGAGACTATGGATCCCATGAGCCAACAACCGACGGTGGAGAGGGCTGCTGCGGCTGGTAACGGAACCCCAGAGGTGGGAGATCATGATGAAACCATACAAGTCATATCATCTTTTGGTATCTTGCATGCAACTGGTCCATCAATTCCCAATGTACATGTGTGAAAAGATCGCGAGAAACAACCACACATCCGACGACTTTTTTCTTCACGAGAAGACGGTCACAAGCGGAAACGAACGTGGTCACAGATGATGATAGCAGTGCAGAAGAGTAGAATGAGTAGAAGGTATGAGATCAACAGCTGTCGGTGTTACCACATAGTCACTTATAACTAAGTGTAGGACACTATCCTTTTTTTATTAACTTCTATGGATCTTATCTTGAATATTTCAGTTCATAAATGATTTTAATTCAAAAGGTTTAAACTACAAAGTTTTGATCTCATCAAGCACTATAATTTTGGTATAGGTCGTCTCCCCATCGTGGTCATTTCAAAAAAAAGTCTTGAAATTTAAAATCTAAGAAATTAAAACATATTTTTGTGACTCGAAATAATTTTAAATGAAAAAATTATCAACTATAAAGTTATAAATCTCTTCGAGCTCTACAACTTTGATTTTATTTAAAGAGGTAAGTTTTTTTTCTCTTTCACGTACTTTAAAAAACATATCAAATTATCAGCTACACCTGAGTCCATAACACCAACCACCAAAAAATAGCAGTTTTAGAGGCATCTGGAAAAAGAGGATATTTTTAGGGGTGACTAGGGACACCAAGTCAGCAACTGTCTCTAGACTATAGGTGTGGTTCTTAATCCGAGCATTACTGAGAAAAGGTAGAGCCTCTAAAAATCGTGTCTGTAAATAGTTATTTAGGCCTTATTTGAATGTAGTCGGATTCGCATCATTCCACGTATGTTGGGGTGGATTGCAGTGGAACTTAAACTAAATTGTACCTCAATTCACCCCAACACATATGGATTGAGGTGAATCCAACAACATCCAAACAAGGCCTTAATGTTTTTCCATAATAGCTTACATTAGTATTTATATTTTGATTTAAAGGATATTTGGTTTATTTTTTGAACAATGTAAATGAAAGTGATTACTTTATATTATCTTTTATAATAGTGAGATATAGTGGAAATGGATAGTTTAGATACAAGTTTGGAGCTTACTTTCGTTATCTTTCATTGATGCCAGAGGTGGGTAATTTAGAAGGAAATTTAGGGATTACCTTATGTGTTTTTTATAATGACATTCATGGGTAGCATTTATAGAAAACAATATAGATCCAATCGTTATTAATGGATGTAATGATTAACGTCCACCAATTAAAGGCCAGACTATTATGATTTATGGGTGAATTTTTAAGGTTTATATTTATTTAATGTGTCTTGTAACAATTAATATGGAGATTCCCTTAGAGACCGTTGAATTGATGGCTGATATTTTTTGTTTTTAAGAGTTTATAAGACTTATTTTCTTCTAGCGCGCATCGTGAAATTAACATGGAGACACTTTTGGAGACGTTCGATAATAACAATACGGAGTATATACTTAGCACCCATGCGTATAAACAGTCACATGTATGGTCCACGCATTATTGTGCATAGGTCCTTCAGCCTGTTCGCTTGTTGGTTTCAGTCAGGGCTTATCAGCCAGCCAATAGTGTTTTCCTCTCATAACAAACCAGCACCAGCCGGACTTATCAGTCCAGAAACCAACCAGCGAACAGGCTCCTTGGGTCAACACCAATACGTCATGTATTCGCCAAAACACAATACTCCCTTCGTTCCTTTTTTATATCCTTCTCGCATATCGAGAAATAAAAAATACTCAACTTTAATAAATATATATAAAAGTTTACTAATATTTATTCGTAATAAGAATTATTAGATTAATAATTAAATCTATTTTCATAATAATTTTTGAAGATATAAATGTTGTTAATATTTTCTATAAATCAGTCAAACTTAAAAAAGTTTGATTAGCATGAAAATTTAGGCATGTTTGGTTCGTGACCAGAATGTGCCATGCCCTAGGTTAGTTATGCCATAGTTTTTCTGGCAGCTGTTTGGTTCGCTGCCACAGTTACGGCTGTCACACTTTCTTAGCACACTGTCCCACACGTCGTAGACTTATTTTCTTGCCAAACTTTGCCACAAGTGTGGCTTCAATTTTCCTCGCCGAATTTTCCCTGGCAGCTACAGTTTGCTAAAGGTTTGGCGTGACAAACTACGGCACCAACCAAACAGGCCCTTAGGCTACACTTAATTAAAATAGACCGGAGGGAGTATGTCTTTGAACGGCTTAACTCTCTCCAGAATCATGATGTTTAATTTTGTCAGGCCGGCTCCAGTAACTTTGCTTCTTCCCAGGCCTATAAAGTTACAGGTCATGCAAGTCTTCTTCTGACTTCGGCCTTGTTTAGATTGTAAGTTTTTTTACTCTCTCTATCACATCAAATCTTTTGACATATGCATGGAATATTAAATATAGATAAAAAAATAACTAATTACACAGTTTGATTGTAAATTACGAGACGAATCTTTTGAGCCTGGTTAGGCCATGATTGGACAATAATTGTCAAATACAAACGAAAGTGCTACAGTGTCAAATACTGATTTCTAACCCCAATCTAAACAAGGCCTTCTTTTAGAAGACAGGCTGAGCACTACAAATATTCTTAGAAGAAATAACATGTGGTTTAATGATTACAATTTTCTGTCTGGAAAGAACTGAGGAAACCGTGAAACACCTTTTTGTTTCCTGTTCTTTTGCAAAAAAAAAATGTTGGAGGCTCATCAATTTCAAATATCAAAGGAATCTTTCAATCATTCCAATAGTGGAAGATTTCAAGCAGCAATTCAATGTTCCTTTCTTCATGAATATACTCATTCCCATGTGCTAGAGTATCTGGATGGCAAGAAGACTATATCTTCAAAGGGATTCAGACAAGCACAACAAATTGCCGAAGAACTTTCATGTTTGAATTGCATCTGTTGTTACATAGAGCAAAGAATAGCCCCACATTTAAGTTCACTGATAGAAAATCTTTTGTAACTTTCCTCATTTCCTTTGCTTTTTGAGTTTTCCCTGTGTGCTGATCTCTGTTATATATATATAACCAATAGCAATAGGGGCTTCATGCCCCTCTTGATTCTTAAAAAAAATCTTATTACGACTCTAGCGTCAAACTACATACGGATGGCTGAGCGAGTTCATGACCAGTACGCTGCTTTTCTTTTTTCTTTTCCCTTTTTCCCCCTCAAGAGTCACATAGATTGGTATATATGCAGCACTTGAGCACTATTTTTCTAGTGTTAGGCGACAATGCCTATTGATAATGAGGCACCTGTGTTTTCAGAGATGCTCATAGGATAATGTGTGTGTTTGTAGATGATGAGTATATGTGCATGTAAGTGTCTGCGTAGTTTGGAAAAAAAAATCAGGCTATTGCCTTGACCCCGATGAGGCGATGACCAGTTGACGCAACAAGCAAAGGCGTATATTCAGGGTGCTTGGCTGTGACAGCCACAGGCAGCGGAAAGAAATCCTATGCGACACGGGGCGGATGATATCCGCGTGGCATCTCCTATAACTAAAAAGAAAGAAAGTAAGACCACCGTTTCGTGCGACAATCATCGTTCCGTCGGTCCGCTCCTTCCCTGCAATACCGTGTGTCGTGTAAAAGGAAACGAGCAATCCGCCCCTTCCCTGCGATACCGCGCGTCGTGTAAAAGGAAATCCCCCTCGCACGATTTGCCCCGCCTCGTGAGCTATCTCTCTGTCCCGTGGAACCGCCGTCCGCCCGCGTACGCCGCCCCAGCTTCGCAGGTAGCCCCGCGTGCGTGAAACAGAAGCAGACGGCGGAAGGCGGAGCAGCGGCCCAACAGTGGAGGCGGCTCCTCCTCGCCCTCGCCCTCGCCGTCCTCGACGCCTGCCTCAGGGCCCCCCCCTCTTCTCTCTCCTTCTCCCTCCCTCTCCCTCTCTCTCTCCCGGAGCGGCGGCGCCCTCGGCACGCGGTGCATGGCCCGCCGGTGACCGTCGCCGCGGCTGCGCTGCATCCTCATGGTAGTCCGCGGCCGTTCGACGAAACCCTAACTGCCTCTTCCTCGCTGCCGCCGGCAGCAGCTCAGCTCGGTGGAAGCAGAGCCGTCGACGACGCTCCCTAGCTAGACCTCGCCCTTGCCTATTGCTCATCTCCACCTGCCCTTCCCGCTGCAACTACCTCTATTCTGTGATTGCCGTGGATTGATGTGGGCTGCCTCATTTCAGATTTCTTGCGTAGGGTTTATGGATTGATATATGGGTTGCTCTACTTTGGGATTTTCCCCTTCGATTTTGGATTTCTATATTTGATTTGTGATTCAAATTCACGGATCTGGTGTATGTACCTAGAGATTTAGCCATTTAGGCCTTCAGACGTGGAGCGCCATGTCCTTATCTACATTTTTTTTTGTTTTGCTTCATTTCCTAATCCTACTCCTGTTTGATTTATCCAGATTTTTTCTGGCTACGGATGGATGGACCTGAGGTCTCATCTTTGCCTTTCTGATTTTATCATTGGATCAGGATTTTTTTTCTTGTGCTCTTGTTCATGTTGTACTATTTTAGTTTCCTTGCTTCCTAATATTTTTTTTCTTCTTTTCTCTTGGTAACTGCACTTCTTGATTTCCTTTTGTTGTGCAAGGTACAAACTTAAACGAAGCGTTTCTCTGTACAAATTGACCTACGCTCAAAAATCTAGGACTAAAAGGTAATCCATTGATAGTTGCATTGAATTGAGGTTACCAGTTTTTAGTTACAACACAAGTCACTGTCTTAGCTTACTTTTCTAGAAATTGTGCTTTTGGGTTCAGCAAGTTGAAAAAGCTTAGGATTGATGTTAGTTAACTGAAATTTGTTATGAGGAGAAGGCAACATGCTTCCTTTTGTTTCTACACTTCACTCATGAAGTAATGCAGGTAATTGTTTTTTCATGTCTAAGTTTAATTTCTCTACAGCCTACGACTCTAGGTTAATCAGAGCAAAGTGGCTTTTATCCTTGCTTTCCACTCCAAGCAAAGGAGAAACTTTCTAAAAGACACAGACTTTGCTTATACTTTTGTAATTTGAGTGTGGAGGCCCGGTCCCAAAGAACATAAGGCTTGTCACGGCACCACTATGTGCCATGTGAACTGTGAACTAAACGTTTGTCAAATTCATCTCCTATGAGCTTGCAAAAATGCCTTCTTTTAGTTTCCGGTGTGTCAAATACCTTTGATGGTTTTATGTTGCTTATTGCTTTAACCTTTATCACAAGCAGTGTACCCCTGCCAACTAAAGGGTTCATTACTAATAGTCATGTAAAACCATAAAGTGAACTCATTGGAATTGCTAAACATCTGTTGCTAAGGTAAATGAATCCCATAGGAAGTTACACTGTAAAAATCTCCGTAAACAAAAACCTATGAGATATCCACAATAAGTCTTCTGTCATTTCCACTCCCTGAATTGCATTGCTTGCAAAAATGTGATTGGAAGATTGAAGCCATTAAAGAAAAATAGATCTGCTTGTTATAACTTTGATGAGATTGTATAGAGTGCCTGCCTATTGTGATTTAAGCAGCAAATGAAGTGTTTTCTAGCAGTGATCCTATGGTTTATTGTTGATTTAACTGAATCCTGTGGTAACTTTTGCAGCTTTTCTGGGAATGGAGTTGGCAAGACCTTGCTGAATACGATGTTTTGGCAATGTTAAGCTATGTATATACAATTACACAATCCAAAATTTCATTTGTGGGACATTCACAGGTAGCCTGTTGCTGGGTTTGATTGAGTCAAAACCTTGCCATTGTATTACTAACGAGTATGTGGCTTTGTAGGGAACTATCATGGGTCTGGCTGCGTTTACAATATTGAAGCCCTTTTATGCTCTCAACAATTTAACTGTATCTTATCTGCTGCTAATTCAAGGTCATTTCGGTGCGTAGGTGATTGAAAAATTCTTTTCTCCTTACTTTAGCTCCATAAATATTATCCGAAAGGTACCGTATTTACTCCTTCATTACAATCAAGGGATTTCATAGCATATTCACTCTTTTCTTACTCGAGGATTAGAAGTAATGATCCATATCAATTGACATTAAGAGATAAGATAGTGTCCATCCATAAATTAATATTTGTAAGCATGCACAGGCAAGCTATTTGTACACATAATTGTTTTAACTATTTTTCATACAACACTTTTTTTTAACAGCATGTTGTTACATTTAGGTCTGCAAGAGTGTTGATATATTTTGTAGAACTTTCTCTAGAGTCAATTTGGCTGAGTATATTACCTTAGGTACCATTAGGTTGTGATAAAAAATGATATGCTTCTTGTGATTGCTTTTCATTTGATGCTAGCAAATTTAATTTAGTCAAATCAGTCTTCATCTATTGCAGGGGTGCATGTGTGATGATTAATGCTAGAATGATTTTTGTGATCCTACCCTGTGCTCCTGGAGGTAATGGTCCTTCCATTAATTTGTGATGTTTCATAAGGGCAGTCCCAATGGTGTATTGATGATGGTTTCTATCCTCATTAAATGACTTGCCACGTAGGCAAAACGCTGACATGGCAACGTAATTAATGAAGAAAGAGAGCAAAAATCATAGAAATGATTTCCTCATGAAGAAATCAGGTCTACTCTTGACCCAATGCACCAAGAAACCATGAAATCACCATTGGGGAGAAACCACCAGTTTCTAGGGAGCTCGTGTCGCACTCACATTGGAGGAAGAAGATAGAGTTGGGAGAGAGAAAGAGAAAATAATTATTACTCATAGAAACCATGGGTTGGAAAACAATACTTTTTTGATGCGGTATCCTATGTTATAGAAAGTACTAGTTTCTTTCATTGGGACTGCCCTAAGTCAGTTCCTTCCTGTCTCCTACTGCAATAGACCTTTCTCCAATTATAAAAATGATGATAGGCTTCAAATCATGTATTTGTTTACTCTATGGAAACAGAAGAACAGAAGCCTATAGAACTTATCAATTTGAACATGCTCACGCACAGTTTATCCAGTATTCAGTTTGATTAGTAGCAGCTCCTTTTTATTTTTTCTCTGTATATTTAGTTTGTTCTTTAGATTAGGATATAGAGCATTGATAAGGTTTTATATGGGTGTCTTTGCTTCTTCAGGTAGCGCACTGTATCATTTGTAGATCTTTTTGCAGATTTCAGATAAAGGTACCGATTCTCAATTTACCATTCTTTCAGTTTTGTCAGCCTCATTGAACCATACTTATGTGCTATTATGAGCCACAAAAAGTGTAAATCTCTGTGCTGTTTTTTTATATATTGTGCTAGGTAAGTTGCAGAGCTATCCCATTAGATGAACAAATGAGCAATTATTGTGTAGACTGCTATTAAGAAATTTTCTATGCTCCAATTACAATATGTCTCTTTACCCAACGGAGCGACTGAGCAAAACTTGAATACCATTTTTACAGCTTCCTTCTCAAGCCTTGCCGATGATACTGGATGCTTTAGGGTTCCTTGCTGGTGGTTGTGCTGCTGTTACCATGGTTAGAAGATTAGATAGAGCACTGCAATTTGTGTACTCATGATACTCTTTCAGGATTTCAGATTTTTTTCCCCAATTTTCTTTTGGTCTCTGTTTTCTTAAGTGAGGCTCATCTTGACAAATTGGAAGTTATAGCATCACTAAATCAGTACACCATAGATGTTGCCTACAGAAAGCAAGGCAAGGCTTTCTAATTGAGTTAACTGAAAGTGGTCTGAAAAAATACCATAGCTGTTACATCTGAACTAAACAAATAGCGTATAGTTGGCAGTTGGAGTGAGATAAGAGGGAGAATAGCATATTGTTGCATATAGTTCATGACCATCTTTTCCATTGTGCATACTCTATCTTTATTCGTAGTGTTATTCAGTTCGTTCAAGTTGCATATTATTGACCTATTTAACTCTTTTTTTGGCAATAATGAGATTTATTGGGCATATTATTTCACAGGCACAACATTGCTAAAAGTGACAGGTAGTGTTATGGACATGCCAAGGCCAACCGGTGATCGTGTACCTTTGGGGACCTTACAAATACGACACATGGAGATAAATAAACTTTTAAAATATCTCTACATATTCTATGATCATATGTTTGCAACTCACGAAAATTTATTGAAGGGAATCATACGCGACCTAATGAGTAGAAGAGGCAGAGGGATAGAGAATGGTATGCAACAATGTCTGATGAAAAGAGGAGTGAAAGAAACAAGAAACGCCTTGAGAAGTATAAGATGAATAACCAAGGTCGTGTTGATTCCCATAACAATGAGACTGTTCATTCAACAGGTATGGTGGTGTTGTTGAGTGTCACTTTAAAAGCCATATGTGTTATAATTAATAACAATTTATTTATACTATGTTCAAACTTGCAGATGGAAATACAACAAATGGAACGGACGAAAATAGTGACAAACTCCATATGCACTCAAGCAACATGCAAAACATATGCAACATCCAGATTGCAACATATGTGTGAAACATATGCAACATCTTGATAAACACACTTGCAACATGCGTCTGAAAAAATAGATGAAACATTGGAAACAAAAGCTTGCAACATACATGTACAACCATTGCAAATATGCAACATCCCGATCTACTTATGCAACATCCATACAAAACACTTGCAACATACCTATGGAACATCTGAAACACTTGAAACATACTATCAAAACATGCGTTGTTCGCCCTTCTTCTTTCGGACGACGCAAAGAAGACCGGGGAACAGTTGGTTCTGGCCAGCCGACGGCTGAGGATGGTGGCGCGACCTGGCAGCGTCTAGCTACGCCTACTCTTGGCCAGCGAAGGCCCCTCTCCTGGCCGCTTGGGCACACGCGGCGGCCGGCGCCTACGGCCATGAAGCGCTCGGTGAGCGCGGTGCAGAGGGAGGAAGGCGCCCGCCGGCGCTCGGATGCGGTGGAGATAGAGGATGGAGGAGGGTGCGGGGGGAGGCGGAGAGTACGGCGTCGGGGAGCAACGTGGAGAGGGGCGGGGCTCGGTGGACGGTGCGTACATCGTGGCGCAGTGAGCGACAAGGCAAGGAGGAAGAAAATTACCATCGTTATTTTTAGATGAACCATGAGGGAGCATGCCGGGCTGGTCCGCAGGTGCAGGGAGCCAGCTTCCAAGCGGACGGGACGCTCTAACTCTGCCATTACGTATGGTCCCAACCTATTTAGCGGTGTCATTATTGCCGTGTCGTCACTGTGGGCCGAGAACACGGCCTAGACATGGGACTATGACCGTGTCATAGCAGGCGTAGGCATAGGCACAATGAGCTTAGTACCAGACCAGACCTGGGTTGTGCTTTTTTGAGTGAGGCGTTAGGCCATCTATAGACCCTTTACACGATCAAGCACGATTGCATGAAGCTGAGCAGCAAGCGTGCCGCGTGCGCCGGCGCCAGCAAGATTTGTCGTTCTGCGTATTCGAGAAGGAAAAAAAAAAGACGAGTCTGTTGGACTTATTGGACCCTCTTCGAGTGTTTTCGGCCTAGCCCAGCGGCCCAGAGCGAGAGACCAAGGGGCCAGCGTCGGAGACCCGGCGGTGGCACACAAGAGTTTCACAAGGCGTCGTCTTGTGCCATTTCCATTATTCCATACAACAACGAGCTAAGGTGTCCTAAAACCATGTAATGACTGTTCTAAAAATATATACTCCTCCAGTCCCTAAATAAATCAATTCTTAAAGTGTCTTAAGTCAATTTTTTTCAAATTTGTCTAAACTTATAGAAAAATACAATAATATTTATGACACCAAATGAACACATTATGAAAATATATTTCAAATAATCTTACAATTATATTAATTTGTACCATAAATCTTAGTGTTCTTTCCTATAAATTCGAACAAACTTAAAACAATTTGACTTAGGATAACTCAAGAAATTGATTTATTTGGAGACAAAGGAAGCAACCTAGTACTAGTTGTACTCCATCTCTTGTCCCAATATACTATTTTTTTTAGATAATGGAAGAACATACTGCTTCATCCCCACAATTGGGGAATCAGACCAAAAATATTACAGGACACAAAAGCTTAAAATGAAAGAGTCTCACACGCCAAATAAAACTTAGTTTGTAAGCCGCCAAAAGACATAAGGCCACCCATGTAAGGTGAAGAAGGCCATTGCCGCGGACTCCAATGTGCAGCAAGCAAAGATGATACATTCTTTCTTGTCATCACAACGATGCAATTGACTCCAATGAAACACATGTAACCTAATCACTTACCATTATCATCCTTCCAACACTGAGACACTTATGCTATCCATCATGGAACTGTTGTATTTTCTCCTGTTCCTTGGGCTTCTAAATACCATTGTGAGATGTATAGGGGCTGTTTTGGGGTTGAAAGTAATGTGGTTTCATTCTCCAACATGAACACAACCGTTGACATAAGTGGCCTACTATTTGGATTGTCTTGCACACACAAGAGTCCTATGTGGATGCACCTCAAAGCTTCATTCGGTAAACAACTCTCGACAAGGGATGAGTCCACCAAATCCACTGCCTTGCCATCATTCCATAAGCTCCATGCCTGGACCAATTCAAGAAAAATTCATAGAATATCGGCATGTTTTGTTTGAATTTGTAAAATTTGAAGAATGCCATTATACTTACATAAGCTAATAGGTTACGAAAGCTCGTGGAGTGAGTCGAAGTGATCTTCAGACCACTTATGATCTCCAACAGTATAACACCAAGGCTATATGTATCAGACATGACAGAAAAAGCTCCATCCATTGCATATTCAGGAGACATGTAACCACTGCTTAAAAATAATTAGCAGTATTTATGTAAAAAAATTGGATAGGTATAGGAAAATGAGAAAACATAGAGGCATGGATGATTACTCACTATGTCCCAACAACTGTGTTAGTATTTGCTTCTTGTTGGTTCCCTCCAAAGATTCTTGCCATACCAAAATCTGATATCTTAGGGTTCATATCTGCATCCAACAATATGTTGCTTGTTTTGAGATCTCGGTGCACAATTGTCAATCTTGAATCCTCGTGCAGATAAAGAACTCCCCTTGATATTCCTTTGATTATCCTGAACCTTGTTGGCCAATCAAGAACTTTTTTCCTTGCAGCATCTATATACGGTATTATAAGTAAAGTAAGCAAGCAAATTAGAGTAGTAACTATGACTACCTTCTTCTTTTCCTCTGTATAAAATACAACTAGTTTATACATACCGAAAATGAAGCAATCCAAGCTTTTGTTTGGTAAATATTCGTAAATTAGCAACTTCTCATCTCCATGAATGCAGCAACCAAGGAGCCTAACAAGGTTTCTGTGCTGCAATTTGGCAATTAGAACTACTTCATTTCTAAATTCCTCTATGCCTTGTCCAGAGCCCTGACTGAGCCTTTTGATTGCAACCTCTCTGTTTTCGCCCACAATACCCTGATCTCACCATCATTAAATTGAACAAGCAATCTTATAATTTCCATGCTGGCTGTCATGGTTTAAAGGATTTATTTTTATTACCTTATAAACTTTCCCGAAGCCTCCTTGTCCGAGCAGATTGTCTTCAGCAAAATTATTTGTTGCAGAAACAATATCTCCAAAGCTAAAAAATGGAAGGTCGAGATTTTCATCACCAAGTGTATTTGTCTCATCCAAGTGCCCAGCCATCATCTTCTTCTGTATATCCATGTTTCGACGTTTGCCTAACAGAAATTTTAATGTTGTTGTTCAGTACGAATCATCATTGACTTCCGAGTAGTGAAGTGACTCTGGTTTTACCTCTAAGCTTGCGCTTGCGCCATATCCAAACAAGGAACATCCCCATGAGCGCAAGCAGACATGCCGTAACTGGTGGCAAGATTATTAGTACCACATTCCTCTTCTTCTTCTCAACTGCAGAAACATGCATGTTGCACCATGGGAATATATGGATGATGAAACTTGCTCATGGTTCACACTGGGACTCTGGGAGATGTAGCTGTGCTTACCTAATTCAGACTTGGCCAACCTCAGGTAGAGATCCTGCCCCTTGTCTACGTACCGGACATCAACAATGTTATCCTTCCACATGACGCAGCCAGTGCCATCACCGCCTCCTCGGATGTCGGCGGCGGCATAGGCCACGCACGAGCAGTTGGCGAGACACCTCGCCCTGCACTGCTCCAGCGTCGCGCCCATGTCCATCGTAGCGTTGTACGTGTCGGGGAGCTTCACCGCCCGCACCGTCTTGAACCCGTCCGTCGTCGTCCTGTTGCCACACTCCAGCGGCACGTTCCTCCGGCATCCGCCACGGGTCTCCCTCATGGACCACTGCGAAGGGTTCACGGGGCTGAACCCCACGACGCAGCCGCAGAACAGCGTGGACGCCGTGTTCACGTTGCACAGGCCGAACGCGCCGCACTTGGCGTAGTCGTCGCAGACGTCCCTCGGCGCCTGCGTGAAGACGTTCCACACCCGGCTGACCGGGTCCCACCCCAGCTGCTGCACCACGCCGACCTCATTCAGTACAAGGCGGCAGAAGGGCGCGCCGGCCGCGGCGTTGAAGATGTATGCAATCTCGTCGGGCCGGACGACGACCTGGGCGGAGTACATCTCCTTGTACGACGCCGTCTCCGGGATGCCACTGAACCACAGCCCGTTCCAGGGGCCCGTTCGGTACTTCTTGGCGTTGCCTTTCCACGAGACGGAGTCCAGGAGGCCCCTGGTGTCCAGCACGCGACGGTAGCCCCCCGGCGTCGGGTCGTTCGACGCACGCCACGACGTGAGGAACCACTCGGCGCCAGTCTGCGGGTCCTTACCGAATCTCATGCCGGCGAGCAAGGTGTTCGACGGGTGGTCGAATGACTGCCAAAGCACGTCGCCGCCGCTCTGGTCTTGCACCACTAGGTTGCCAGACTCAAGCAGCCGCGCCTGCGCCAGGACAGGAGCAGAAGAACTCGTCGTGTTGGCAGACCATGCTGTGCGGCCAGAACCGTCGAGAAGGCGAAGGCTCCCGGTGCTGCCGATGACCAGTACTCCAACTCCTGAGGTGTTGCTGAGGAACGTTTCACGGTTGGCCACCCAACAGATGGCCTCCGGCGACGCGGTGAACCAGATCCCGAGGTATCTCTTGGTTGGCACCCCGGTCGGGGAGAAGAAACCAAGGGTGAAGGACCCGCCGGCCGAGACCAGCGTTGCACCGTCGGTGATGTTGTTGCTGCTGTCGAGAGTGTCAGACGCGCTGCCGGCGGCGGATGTTGTGAGGAAAAGGATAATGGGGAAGACCAGGGCAGTAAGGCACAAAAGTTTTGTCATTCCAGTCGCCCCTAGTGATGACTGATGAGGTTTGTTGCAGAAATTTCGTGGTATACTGCGTTATATATATATATATATATATATATATATATATATATATATATATATATATATATATATATATATATATATATATATATATATATATATATATATATATATATATATATATATATATATATATATATATATATATATATGACGACATTGGTGCTCGCTTACTACTTGCAATGTACCATCAAAGTTGTTGGATTATCCAGATCAATGTTAACCTGATTAATTCAGCAGGCCAGTAGGAAACAATTACTTTCTCTTGCCCACAGCAGTAGGAAACCAGGGACAATTATATAGATCTACCGTTTTGGATGACAAAAATTTCCCATGAGTTGCCATATTCCATTCAAGAATCTCATCAGTACACAGTGGATAATGCAATGGGTACTACTCTAGTTAACAGTACATGAAACCTTTTGTAGATTAGTCCCATCACTTATGTGACAACTGATAATGTTGCTGCTTACCTGAGGAAGAGGAGATGGATACCAGCCGCTGCTGTTGTCAGTCTGAAGTTACACTGAACAGATGATAATCGAAGCACAAACACAGTCGCAAAAGAACACAAAGCTATCCAAGAATTCAGATCACAACAAAATACTAGCTACTTCAGTTGAGCAGAACAAACTGTTGTTGATCTGACAATAGTAGGCTGCTACTGCTCAGAACTAAACATGACGGATGACTAGAAAATTCGAGCAACAGTTCAGACAAGAAAACTGAACATGCTACAGTCAAAATCAGTGGACAAGAGAACTTGAGTGACAGTTCAAACTGAACTGCACTTTCAGAACGAACACAGTGATTTTCCACAGACAGTATTGAACAGAATGAATCCAAGCTGGGTTGCTTCGAACCAATGTTGTCGTCTGAAGTTACACTGAACAGATGATAATGGAAGCACAAACACAGTCGCAAAAGAACACAAAGCTGTCCAAGAATTCAGATCACAACAAAATACTAGCTACTTCAGTTGAGCAGAACAAACTGTTGTTGATCTGACAATAGTAGGCTGCTGTTGCTCTGAACTAAACACGACGCATAACTAGAAAACTCGAGCAACAGTTCAGACAAGAAAACTGAACATGCTACAGTCAAAAATCAGTGGACAAGAGAACTTGTGTGACAGTTAAAACTGAACTGCAGTTTCAGAACGAACACAGTGATTGTCCACAGACAGTATTGAACAACATGAATCCAAGCTGAGTTGCTTTGAACCAAACTGAGAATTCAGAGAACAAACCAGCCAAGACGTGCAAGCTACTGTCACCGCTCACCTGCTGCTGCTGTCGACCTCAAGTTGTTGCTGCACCATGAATAACCAAGCCCCCAATCCAAGCTGCACCTGCACTGCACTGTTACTGTCAACCTGCTGTGAACTGAATAACAGAGCAAAAATTCTTAGAAGATTCTTAGTCATTGTGCCTTGTAATGCATAAATGAATGGCAAATTGTTTCATCACCATCCCATCAAAGCATGCGGGCGGGCAGAGGAGGCGGAGGTCGGGGCGCCCAGGCATACCTGTCTGATTTTGAGCTGTCGATGGTCTACTTCCCCTACGCTGCGGGTTTCTTCTCCAGGCTCCCGCTGAGGCGAAGGCCTTCGCGGCGGCGACCGCGGGCCTGGTGGAGGAACGCAACCTCTTCAACTGGAGGAACGCAGCCGCGTAGTGTGGCTGGGATGTCACACCGTCGGATTCGTCCGCTGCGGCGGCGGTAACTCCTGACCGGATGCAGCGCCAGCGACATTACCTTCTCTGTGCTGAGTTGTGTATCATCTGTGCGGATAGTAGAGGCTTTGTTCCATTATCTAAAAAAAAATTACCTTCTCTGTCTCCTTGTACTATGTGTACTTTTGTTGTAGAGAGCCTTACGGTCCGTAGCAGCTACCCCAAGGATAAACTAGAAAAAAAGTTAACAACTTGACTACAACCTGCAACGGTTCTAAGCCGACGCTATAAGTTGCTGTTACATTAGGGGTGCTTGAATAGACTAAATTAAACTTTTGTTCATGTTTTTCGATGCCAAATAGAATAGCTAAACATGAACTAATTAAGGTTTAACAAAAACTAATATAATAGAGGCTAATTGATGAGTAGAAGTTATATTAAAAAAATAACTAATTCATGTTTTGCCTATTATCCAACGAAGGACTAAACTTTAGTCCAATGATCAAACAGGCCCTAAGATTTATTTGCGAGAAATTTTACAATGGTTAGAAAAAGTATAAACTATCCATAGACCAAGATCGGACGGTATAAAAATAGGAGGTACTCATCTAAAAGTACTTAGAAGTACCAAATAGATAGAGACGGTACAAAAAATAGATGGGATCAGCACCAAAATAGGTGATCAGTTTTGGAGTTTTCTCTATTTATTATTTATTTTTTCAGATAAAAGGTAATTTGTGTAATTTCCGTATTTTCATTCAAGGGCAAAACTGAGACTTTGTATCCCATCTGTCTCAATCTAAGCCCGTTCTCACTCTGTTTTCTTCTCCCCGGGGCTGGGAACACCCGGACCACTGCCGCCCATGCCGCCGCTGTGCCGACGGCAACCGGCTGCGCCGCCATCGTCCTGCTGAGATCTGATGGCGGTGGGGGAGCTTGGGATCCTGGGGGAGCCAATGTGCAACCGTCGTAGGGCACCTCTGGGAGCAGGGGCGGAGCCAGGATTTGAACATGGCATTCAAATCAGCAACCATCATACAGAGTAAAAGAGAACAAAATTTAATTGGACTAATCTCTAGCCTCTTGTTGATCAATCTAATTTTTAGGCCTGAAAAAAAAATCATGGTAAAGAAGACGAGAAAGATAACATGAAAACTAATCTTAAATAATATAGATGACATTAAAGATCAATACGGTGGAGCGCAAACAAGCAAAGCGCTAATTTCATTCATTAACTAACTAATTAGTGTTGTACCATGAGGACTGGCCAGAACATTTGGGTACAAAAATCACACCGGAATAAAGAGATTGAGAATTATATAGATGTCATTAGAGAAACACAAAGCGAGAACAAGCAATTAAAGAACTAATTAGCATCATTAACTAGCTAATTAGAACTAATTGAAAGATTAACGAGCTAATTTAAGGAAGTGTATTATGGGGACACGGGAAGGTTGGGGGGTGCCAGGCCCCTCCCAGACGCCCCCCCACTGGGAGCTCGGGGGCCGGCACATGCACGGGACGGAGGCGGGAAGACAGCGGCGTATAGGTGTAGCGTGCAGTGCATCGTCCGCTCCGCCCACACCAGCACATTCTGCTTCTTCATGCACCAGAACGCCCAAGCATACACCGGTTCATCCACCAGTTCGCGTACTAGCTCACCGGAGATCGGAGTCGGATCACGGATCCAGCGAGCACGGTAGTAGCCTCACCAGTGGCCACTTCGGAGACGCGCCGCCACCGTCCGTACCTCGACATCAACATCGCCATGGCTGCTAACCTTGAAGGTACAGCACTATGGAGTAGGTGTTGGCAGGCTCGTCGAGCAGCACGGCGTCACCGGCGGAGGCAGCGGTAGCGGTGGCTAGGGGCTAGCGGAAGGCGGCAGCGCCGGCTGCCCTGAGTAGAAGGCATCTTCGGACTGCGGCTGGCTAGTTTGAGACGTGAGAGCGAGCCAGCGAGGCATCGTGCTGCCTAGTCGGAGAAAGGACAAAACCCCAATTACTAATATATCCTCTACGATAAAAATGACCTTTCATAAATAATCTTCCTTGACCAATTGGCTAGAAAATAATAAAAATGAAAGTACATGGAAGTACCGATGGTAGTTTTTCAACCATTATAAAAGAGCTCTTTATTTGCATGATGTCTTCGTTGATGACGATCAGAACAGTCTTTAATTTCCGCAAGTTGAACCTAAAGAATGGGCAAGTCCACTCAGATTTCGTGTAGATCCAAGATCAACCTCCCGAGGAATAGTCAAAGCACGCACTTGTACCTTTAATATGTGCTCATTTTCCGGTAGAGCATAAGGTACAAGAGAGAACCATATGGGTTGGATTCCTCTTTTTATTGTGCTCCTGTTGTTCTTCTTTGGAGTTTCTCTGTATCTCGGATGACCAGCTAGCACTAAGCTAAAACCACCTCTAAAATTGGTTTTAGAGAGACTTGTCTCTAGAAATCAATTTCTAGAAACAGTTAGCCACCTCTAAAAATCTTCTCTATTTTCACAAACGGTTTATAAAACCAACCGATGGTGTTTTCAACCACCTTAAAAAAGGTGGCATTTCTAGAGACAGTTAGAAACACCATCCGTATTTAGAAATTAATTTATAAGGCGTGGTTGGGACTAAAGATGTCAACGGGACCCGATCCTCGATTCCCTACGGTGAATTCTTCCATTAGGGGACGGGGATGGAGGAGAATTAATCCCCACGGGGAAACATTTGGTAGGAAGGCTGTCCCCGTCGGGATGGCGGGACGGGGATGGTTGCCTAGTCCCCGACCCCAATCCCCGCCAACCCGCCCCGCGAAGCACGTAGCAGGCAGCGGTGCCAGCCCATGTAAAGGCCCAGTAAGTCACGGAGGTATATAACGCGCCATCCTAACCCTAATTCCTCAATCCCCAATTCCCCATCTGGTTATCCCGTCCTCCACCGAGCATGCATGAGCACGGAGGCGGCAGCGCCCACGAGTGACGGCCCCTCCTCTCCGCTGCTTGCTCAAGGCGCCTCCAACACCCGCTCACGCCGCACAGCTCCACGCCCGCCTCCTCGTCTCTCTGGCTGGCGCGCCTCACCCGCACCGGTCCTCCTCACGCAGCTCGTCTCCCTACGCCGCCGCTTGGGCCGCCTCGCCGACGCGCTCCGCGCCTTCTGCGCCCACCTACCCAGTGCCAACCTCCACATCTACGTCGTCCTCGTCTCCGCCCTCGCGCGGCCGCGCCCGGACCTTGCATTCTCCCTCTTCTCGGGCTCGCGCCGTCAGTTCCACCCCAGCCCCCATGTTATCTCCGCCGTGCTATCCGCGTACGCTGGCCTCTAGCCTCTCTGCGAGCGCGGCTTCGATGCGGGGACGGGGATGGGGAAGAAGTGCTCCCTATGAGCCTTCACGGGGACGGGGACGGGAAAAATTGCCCCCGCGGGGACGGGGATGGGGCAGTAACCCCCGACAGGGAATTCCCCGTTGACATCTCGAGTTGGGACTGTTACACTCTAATTTTTCCACCAACTACACCATGGAGCAGCTCCACTGTAGAGTTTGTGGAGCAGGTGATACTGTTTGGCACACAGCCTAGCCCCAGCTCTAAAAATATAAGTTTTTTCTTGAATGGCCTAATATGCCCTTAGATGATGTGTGACATATGTTTTGACGTCTGGAAGTATATATATGCGAGTGATTGTTTTTTAACAGTTGAATGTGATGCAAAATATTATAGTTGCAAATAATTTAGTCAAAATAATTATCAAGGCCTCTTTTGCACATGTCATTTGTTGCTTCAGATTGTAGAGGCTCACCGATCAAAAAAAAGATTGTAGACGCTTATCTTATTTAAATAATCTAATAAAAAGTTAAAGCCATGTTTGGTTGAGCTGTGGCTGTGGGAAAAAGCTGCTGTGGGCTGTGAGCTGTGGAAAAGCTGCTGTGGGCTGTGAGCTGTGAGCTGTAGAAAAGCTGAAAGCTGTTTGGTTAAACAAGTATAAAATATACCTTTTATCTTTATCTCTCTTGAAACAACTATGGAAGAGCTTTTTATTCCACCAATTTCGAAAAGCAGAAAGCCAAAAGCCAAAAGCAGGGTCAAACCAGCTTTCAAAAATGAACTACGGAAAAACAGCTACTTCTGAAAAAGCACCCTCCAAAAGTAGCCTCTTTGGTTAGGCTTTTGGCTTTTGGGGCCAAAAGCCAAAGCCAAAAGCCCAACCAAACAGGGCCTAAGATGACTAGATGAGCTACGGAGGCATCCAGCGCCATGGAAGTGGGCAATGCCGAGGGACACCACGCGGGCATGCACGGTGCAGCGGCAGGAGAACGAACCGTAGCCGGACCGAGTTGTGCATTAAAGAGTAGGTAATTTTCTCCAACTTGCTGAAGAAGTACAAAAGTCCAAATCCTAGAATACCCTTTGAGATGCTCCAGAAAAAAAAAAACGTGGAGTTAACCTCCAACTCTATCTTTTTCTTAGAGCGAAGTTCTTGGAGCTGAAGGTATTTTGGTAATACAGAGCTAGAACGGAGCTGTAAAAACAGGAGCAGAGCAGTTCCAAACACCCCAATTGAGGCAGTTGGTGATATGGTCCACCTCCAAATATAGGTACAACAAAAAGATTAATAACTTTTCCAAATCAACAAGGAGCTAGTGGGCACCGGAGTTGTCTGGTGCTGGCACCAGAGCACACATCGGAGAAGTGAATAGTACAAACCGACCATTGGGAGAGTCATTGGCTCTGGCCGATTGGATTGCATGGAGTGGCAGTCTAACCGCGAGGTCTGTACTTCGCGTAGTTTTGACCGTTAGAGGCTTGTCAGTAGTTGTTGTGGCGTTGGCATTCGGACTACCAGGGAGGATGGTCTGTTTGCCACCTTCGTAGAAGCTCGGGGTGAGCCCTCTAACGACTAGTTGTAGAGGTGGCTCTATGTGTGTGTGGTGGTCTTGAGTCTTAGGGTTGCTGGTGCCCAAGGTTGATTCCCACACACATATGAGCCAAGAATAGCCCTCCTCTCATAGATGCTTATTAGTTGATATCACATCCATGGTGAGAGTTGAGTGATTCTAGTGTGGTGCATTGAGCAATTGCATTGAGTGGCAAGGTGATCGTGTTGCAAGCCAGTGGTGCTTATTACTCTTGGAGGATGCCACCTCCTAGACGGCTGGGTAATCGTGGCTTCGTTGAAGCCTGCAAGGAGATTTGTGTGGTGCTCCAGAGGAGACTTGTTTGGGGCTCTTGTGCTCATCCCTGCCCGAGGAAGAGAAGATCAACTCTAGTAGGAGGGCATGAAGAGTGACAAGTGGATCGTCCATCTCAAGAGGATAGCGCTGACGTCGGAGCTCACCTTAAGGGGTGATCCAAACTTGCGGGCTTGGTGTCTAGTGGGAGGAGCGACATCCTTGGACTCACCTCAACGGGGAGTAAGTGGTTGGCAATGTGACACCTAGGTGTTAAGTTAGGTCATTAGCCACAATCATGTATGCATTAATCAAGTTAATGAGATTAACTATAAGATTAGTGCATTTGAGATACCAAAAACATGAAGACATTAAAACCATAATCGGCTCTCGAGTAACTTGGATACTAAACCCACTCAGGTTGACAAACAATCTAGATCAACGCCTTCCAAACCCACACTTAGTTAATTATGATTGCGGGTTCAAACTATATTAAATAAGACCAAACTCAATTTTGAAGAGAAGGTAATTGAATAACCATTAAATATTATTTTATGTCAAAAATATAAAAGCCGATCGAACACGCCAAAACCCCAAAACCCTAATTGTTTTCCAATTATAGTCCATTAGCCTTTTTAGAACTATTTAAATAATATTTTGTTAAAACACTTCAAATTTGATGAAAAAGGTAGTATCAGTCATGAACTTAGCTGTGGTGCAAAGCCTTGACTAAGAAATGATGTTTAGAAAGTTTAAATTGGAGCTCAAAGTATGAAAAAAAATTGAATTTAAATGGACTTAGAAATTTCCCGTCTATGGAAAACCTTGACACTGCTACTTTGGCATTACACGTTCTCTAGATTTTCTTATGCAACATATCTATGTGTCAGTAGCAAAAACCTAGTTTATGCTATAGAGAAGGCCTCTGATGTATTGGTTGAGAAGTTGGGAAAACTATGACTTTCAAAATCAACTTCAAATAATGTGACTTCACCCATTTTTGACTCAGCTCATGAACTATAATTAGATCGACATTGCTAATTGGTGCTTGGCATTCTCTGACTTTTTATTTATAGACTAGAGGTAGTGCCAAAATAAAATGGTAGCGTATACATGGGTGATACTTGGACAGGTGATTAAATTGAGTTTAGCATTTGTTTTAATCTCCAAAGTCATACATCCAGTCAGCCAAAAATGTGAGATTCCATCAGTTCATGCACTTTGTTAACTAGCTGACAGTCCAATGTTGGGAGATCTTTATCTCTTAATCATTACTCGGATGACTGGGTTCATTAAACAAACAAGGTAGATCATGAACCGAGAAAAGGATGAGGTGAGGGGGAAGCAAAAACAACAAACCAGGACCAGAGTGAGTTGTCCAAAAGCGACTGCTTCAGCCTCAACCTAAACTACTGTTGAACTACTGAGTTTCTGTTGTTTCGTGCATAGGAACCATGGCCAAGCGGTATTGAAGAATGCCAGCCTTGCACAATGTAGCAACCTGTCTTGGGTTTAGAATTTTATGTTGAAATGTTCGTCTACTTCTCTCCTTCCAAATATTCCACCAAAAATCAGGGGCGGACCCAGGGCCCGGCGACCCTGGGTGTCTGCCCGGGCTCATGAGAGGCAGCGGAGGGAGAGGTTGGTTAAACGGTGAAAGAAAGGACAGTCTAGCACGTAAAGAAAGAGACATTACCTGCTCCAAAACATAACACATAGTATTTACGGTTACATATTTCAAACTCTAGAATCCTTGGGAGTCGGGACCTAAACGGAGGCGGGGCGCTTGACGTGGGAGTGGCCAGCGGCTTGCACCAGGGCGTGTGTAGACTACAGGAAAATCAGTCAAGTCAGGTCACTAAAATTGGATAATTTTGCTCTTAATTTTTACGGTCATAGCACACAATCAGTTTTGGTGTCATATAATTAGACAATTGCTATGATATCTATTTTTCTCAACGTACAGTCACCTCGCATGCGTACTTAACTTTAATTTTGTTCCAAAACTGTTAATGTTGTTGAGTTTCCGTATGTTAGCGGTGTATATGTTCGTTTGAACGTATATATTACTCCCTTCATTTCACAAAAGTGTCGTTACGGGGTCATGCTGATCAAATTTTCTTGAGTAATTGTTATGTGCGCCCAGGCTCTAGAAAATCTCTGGGTCCACCACTGTTCATAAATAGATTAATATGCCATCTATGTTTCGTCTCTGACTTTTGTCAAATTTCCTTATCTAGAACGCCACTTATTTTGGGATGGAGGGAGTATTCCCCATCCGTCGTCCATCGCCAACACTAATTTCATCTTCAACTGCATTGCTCAACCTAATGTCCATGATGGCCTCCCATAGCCTCACAAATTCTAATACCTCACCTTGGGATGCTTGGGGATATATGTGGTCTATCCATTTGTCATTTGCCACGTCCTGTTGAACCTTGATCCTTTTCCTTCGTGTTTTTTGTGGTTCCATTGATCCAGGTTGATGACCAGAAAAGGGTTGTTTTTCCATTACCTATGGTGACTATTCATTGGTGTGTTGAAGAAATCACGATCAAACACAAGGGGTTCCCATTTTGTCACAAGGGTTCCACGCCGGCTCGTTAAGCACCAACCCGTGGCCGACGCACTGCCTAAAGGAAGATGGATCCGACAGATCACCGGTGGTCTATCGATCCCCGCCATCCACCAGTACCTGCGCATTTGGGTGGCACTCCAAGGTATGCATCTCAATGATGCGGAAGGCAGAACCATATGGAGATGGACGACGGAAGGCCAGTTCACGGTCAAGTCGGCGTACGTGGCCCTCCACTCCGCTTTGCACCCAATGCCCGGATGCAGCCTCGTCTGGGAAATTAAACATGGGCGCCTCTCCGTGTCAAAATGTTCTTGTGGCTTGCACTACGTCGGAAGCAATGGACGGCGGACCGTCGGTGCAGGCATGGTCTGGACACCAATGATGAATGCTTCCTCTGCGACTAGGAGCCAGAGACCATAGACCACATCGTCATCTCATGCTCCTTCAGCAAGCAATTATGGTGGAACATCCTTGTGGCGCTTGGACACACACAAGGCCTCCCCAACTGCAATACAATCTTCGACTGGTGGACTGGTGGACCTCCTAGAGATCGACATGGACCGGCACCAATAGGAGCGGAGCAGACTCCGTTTTCGCTGTAGTTGCCTGGGAGCTATGGAAGGAGAGAAATGTGAGATGTTTCCGGGGCACCGCCACCCAGCTACAACAGCTACTTGCCATAAGAATGCCATATGGGTTGTTTATTTTTCGGTATAGTAGCCTAAGAATTTTTTAGCACTAGGGAGGGCATGCGCTTCACTCTAATTTGTTGAGCCCCCCTAGAGCGCTGCCACAACATTTGTAATCCAAAACTCCTTCCTACATAATGCAAAGATGCGCAAGCCTTTTGCGTGTTCGAGAAAAAAAAGAGTCTCTTTGAGTTGCTCTAAGTTCTCATCTAATTACAAGAGATATCCTATGCAACAAACTAGAATACCATCTAGAGGACTTCCTATGCCGGCTAGCGACCTCTAGTTGTTTGAGAAATACATGTTTATCTTTTGTCTAACAGGTCAGCCATCCATAGACTGTAAATAAGTAAGTTCATTGCTTTCAACCACTACATTCATAAGAAATTAGACAAATAAGGTAATTAAAAAAATTAAACATGCCGTGATTGACCACGGAATGTGCGAATATATATATTTTTAGGAATCTGGAGGGCCCCCAGCCCCTACAGCTTTATTAACAATAAAAAGAGGGGTTCAAAGATACAAAGAAACATTCAAAGATAAAAAGAGGGGTTCAAAGTCAGTAACACACATCGCCTGGAGAGGTGGCATGTGAGGTCCAGCATGTGTGAGTGATTTGATGTTGTATAAGGCTTCGAGCAATTCAAGTTGAATGAAAGGCAAGCAAGTAAAAAAAAAGATACAAAGAAAAAAAAGGAAATAAAAAACAGACGGCGGCTACGAGGGATCCATAAACTAAACAAGGCTGCTACACTAATTAATAAGCTATAAGCGGGCACCAACGTGATCATATATATCAGTATGGGTACCATGGATTTTCTTGAGCTGACTGCAACCTATGCTACACTAATTAATTGATGAAACCTATGCACTAACCTTTGTCATGAGTTGTAATATGAGCTATGTTGGTGCAATCCAAGTATGGAGCATGGTGGCACTCAAGAGATGGTGATGATCACACGAGAGGATGAGATGGCCACATGTGATGATGATCAAGTGCTCAACTTGGAAGAGAAGAAAGAGAAAAACAAAACCCTATGTAGATCAAGACAAAGGTATATATATAGGGATTTTGTTTCGGTGATCAAGACACTATAGAGAGTGTGATCACATTTAGGGTAGATGATCGTACTATTAAGATGGGTTCTCTACTAGACAATTCGGTCATCTAGTGACACTAGGTGTTGGACTTCATGCATTGTATTTAGGCCTAGTGCGCAATCAGAGAGCAAGAGAAAATATTTATCAAAAATGTTTTTGAGAAATGCTAACTTGGCTCTAACATGTTTTGAGAAAACACTTTGAGAGTTGGCATCGCTTGCGGGGAATAGCTCTAGTTGCCGTGGATCGAATCGTGAAAAAGTTTGCAACTCGAAGAGCCAGAGGAGGTGCCTAGGTGGCAACGCCACCCCCTGTCTGGTGGCACCACCCGGTGCCACCCCTAGGGCGGTGCCCACCTGGACTTGACTGAGAAGGGCAGTAGTGGGGTGGTCACAGGACATGGCTGTGCGCACCACCACTGGCACGGCGGTGGCACCGCCATGGTCACCGCCATAGGTGTGGCGGTGCACCGCCCTATTTTTCCAGAGACTCGGTTTTCGGGGGTGTTGGCCAGGTGGTCACTGCCACACTAGGGGCGGTGACACCGCCACCCTGTTCGGTGCCCCAACTAGCCGTTGGAATTCGGCCGTTGGGCAGATCACCGCCGTGTCCGGGCACCGACCTGTCCAGTGACCTCACAGACAGCAGCTCCAAAGGGCCAACGGCTCTATTTGCTTGTGTGGCTATAAATAGAGGGTGTGGCCGGCCTTGGCCACTCTCTTGGCACTTCATACACTTGTGCATACCCTTTGTGAGCTGAGCAAACACCATCCACTCACTTGCACACTTGATTTCATCATTTGAGTGAGATTGTTGAGCCTCTAGTGCATTGCATTGAGTTACATCATCTTGTGGCACTAGTTAGGTGATTTGGGTTGGTTGTGAGCTTGTTACTCTTGGTATTTGCCAACACCTAGATGGCCTACTGATTGGAGGATTGTTGAGCGGAGTTGGTGATTATCTCTGGCCTCGATCGGTTGCTTGTGCGGGTTGTTGACCTTCTCCCGGTGAAGAGCCAAAAGGTACTCTATTGGATTGCTCGTGTCATTGAGCTACCTCACTTGTGGGTAGGTTCTTATGGCACCCTTGTGGTGGGCTAGGTGTGTGATACCTATTAGCCACCGAACCACCAAGTGTTGGTCAACATAACAGGGACTAGCATGCCCGCAAGCATGTGAACCTCGGGAGAAAAATCACGTGTCATTCTTGTGATTGGATTTCTCTCGGTGATTGGTTGCCTTCATCTTGTGATTGGTCTATTCCTCTACAAGGCAGTATAATCACCCTACTCACTCCTTTACATTCTTGCAAACTAGTTGTTAAGATCTTTAGTGTAGTTACTCTTTGAGAGCTTGTTAGTTTGGTTAGTGTGGCTCTTTAGTTAGTCTTTGAGAGCACACTAGCTTAGTGAGTAGTGTCTTAGCTCTTGTGTGTGCCTAGTGATCATAGCTACTAGAATTGTTGAAATAGGTGGCTTGGAACCCTTGTAGAGCTAGAGCAAAATTGCATTACGTCGTTTGTTGTACTAATAATTTGCTCTAGTGCTTTGTAGAGTTTTTAAATAGGCTATTCACCCCACCTCTAGCCATATTAGGACCTTTCAAGTGGTATCAGATCCGTGGTCACTGTTTGATTGAAGGCTTAACAACATCGGTGTCAAAAGATGGCTCAAGTTGTGTTCAACCAGGTGGGGGGCAAACCACCATTTTTTATGGTACATGCTATGATTATTGGAAGAGAAAGATGAAGATGTGTCTTGGTTCAATCAATGATCAAGTGTGGGATGTGACCGAGAGTGACTATGTGATTATTGATCCCACCAATCTCACCAACCAAGACAAAGCCAACAAGCAATATAATACAATGGCTCTCAACACCATCTACAATGCCATTGATTCCAAAGTGTTTGAGCAAATCAAGGATTGTAATAGAGTAAGTGAGGTGTGGAAGAGATTGGAGGAGACATATGAGGGCACACCGGCGGTGAAGAGTGCCAAGTTGTACATCCTCAAAGACAAGTTGACAGGCTTTAAGATGAAGGATGATGAGAGCATTTTGGAGATGTTCCATCGATTGCAAGTGATTGTCAACGACTTGAAGGCTTTGGGTGCGAAGATCAATGATGATGATGTCTCTCATCGGTTCTTGATGTGCTTACCTCCAAGATTTGAGATGTTGAGAATGCTCATCATAAGACGAGGATTGAAGCAATTAACCCCTAACCAAGTACTAGGTGATGTCATGACTCAAGAGACATACCGTGTGGAAAGAGAGGGGATTGACAAGGATGAGAAGAAGGAAGATGAAGACAAGAAGAACAAGAGTGTAGTATTCAAGGCTAGCTCATCATCCAAGAACAAGGGCAAGTCCAAGAAGCAAGAATCAAGCGATGATGATAAAGATGCTAGTGACATTGATGATGAGGCCATGGCTCTCTTTGTGCGCAAGTTTGAAAGATTCATGAAGAAGAAGGTTTATGGTACAAGAAAAAGAAGAGACAACAACAAGAGCAAAGATTATGTGAGAAGATACTACAAGTGCAAGAGCCTAGACCATGTTGTAGCAGATTGTCCCTACAATAGTCACAATGATGAGGATGAGAAGAAGAAGCAAAAGAAGAAAAAGAAGGAGAAGAAGAAGATGACCTTTCAAAAGAAGAAGGGTGGTGGCTATGTGGTGACATGGGATAGTGATGCTTCTTCGAATGACGATGACTCAAGTGATGATGACAAGAAATCCAAGAAGAAGGCACTCGCAAGCATAGCCATCAACAACAAGCCTTCCATCTTCGATACTTCATCAACTTGCCTCATGGCAAAGCCCATCAAGATAAAATATGATGAAAGTGATGATGATGCTTGTGAAAGTGATGATTGTAGGAGTGATGACGATGATGATGAGAGGAGGACTCCAAGGAGGCTCTCATGGACATGTTAGAGAATGCCCACACATGTCTTGAGATGAAGAGAAAGGAGTGCAAAGAATTACGAAAAGAGCTCAAAGCTCTCAAGCAATCCTTTGATAAGCTCAATGCTTCTCATGAGAGTCTAAAGAAAGACCATGAGGAGCTTGGCAAGGCTCACTCCAAGCTTGAAAAAGCTCACTCCTCTCTCCTCGAATAAGTCAAGGAGGAAGCCAAGAAGGAGCAAGTGATTGTGTCATGTGATATTATTGATGAATCTTTTTATAAGCCCATCATTGTTGCTCCCACTAACCCTTCTTATAGCTGTACCACTTCTACCTCACCTACTAGTGATGGTTTCACTTGTGATGTCACACTAATGGTTGAGAATGAGACCCTCAAGAAGGAGGTCAATGAGCTCACTCATGCCTTAGGCAAAGCTTATGGTGGTGAGGACAGCTTGCTTATGTGCTTAGGTAGCCAAAGAGCATCTCTCTACAAAGAGGGATTAGGCTATACCCCTAAGAAAGGCAAGGCCGTCTTTGCTCCTTATAAGACTAATTTTATGAAGAACAATGGCCGGTATTGCTATAGTTGCAAGCAAGTTGGTCACAAAGAGCATGGTTGTAAGAACAAGAAATCACATGCTAATGTATCTTCGATTAAATTTGATTCTTGTTATTTGCTTACTAAGGGTACCAATGGTGTGAAGGCTAAGTTTGTTGGTACATCCTTGTTGGGCCCAAAGAAGAAGGCCATTTGGGTACTAAAGAGCTCAGTGACTAACCTTCAAGGACCCAAGCAAATTTGGGTACCTAAAAAGAATTAATTTTCTTTTGTATGTCAATTATAAAGTCGGAGGAAGGCATTGGATGCTTGATAGTTGGTGCACACAACATATGACCGGTGATTCAAGAATGTTCAATTCAATCAACACAAATGAGAGCAATGGGATTGATAGTATCACATTTGGTGACAATGGCAAAGGCAAGGTCAAGGGGCTTAGTAAGATTGCAATATCCAATGACTTGAGCATTTCCAATGTGCTACTAGTTGAGAACTTGAACTTCAACCTATTGTCAGTAGCTCAACTTTGTGATCTTGGTTTCAAGTGCATATTTGGTGTAGATGATGTAGAGATCATAAATGTAGATGTCTCTAACTTGATATTCAAAGAATTTAGATATGAGAATCTATACTTGGTTGATTTCAATGCTAGAGAAGCTCAATTATCAATATGTTTGCTCACTAAGTCTAGCATGGGTTGGTTATAGTATAGAAGGCTTGGTCATGTTGGAATGAAACTATTGAACAAGTTGATTAAGCATGACTTAGTTAGAGGCTTGAAAGATGTCACATTTGAGAAGGATAAGCTATGTAGTGCATGTCAAGCCGGAAAGCAAGTTGGCAACACACATCCTAAGGAGAGCATGATGAGTACATCTAAGGCATTTGAGTTGTTGTACATGGATTTATTTGGACCAATCACATACACTAGCATTGGTGAAAACAAATATAGATTTCTGATAGTGGATGATCTTACTAGATACACATGGGTGTTCTTTCTTGTTGACAAGAGTGATGTATTTACAACCTTCAAGACATTCAACAAGAGAATTCACAATGAGTTTGAAACAACCATAAAAAAGTGAGAAGTGACAATGGAAGTGAATTCAAGAATATAAGAGTTGATGAGCTATGTGATGAGTTTAGAATTAGGCATCAATTCTTAGCCAAGTACACTCCACAATTAAATGGCCTAGTTGAGAGGAAGAATAGAACTTTGATTGACATGGCAAGATCAATGTTTAGTGAGTACAATGTGAGTCATTCATTTTGGGCTGAAGCAATCAACATGGCTTGCTACTATAGCAACTGCCTCTATTGTCACCCCATGATGGAGAAAACACCATATGAGCTATTAAATGGAAGAAAGCCCAATTTTGCATACTTTCGGGGTTTTGGTTGCAAATGCTATATCTTGAAGAAAGGCACTAAATTGAGCAAGTTTGAGAAAAAATGTGATGAATGATTCTTGCTTGGATACTCCACTATTAGCAAGGCTTATAGAGTTTAGAATTTAGCTAGTGGTACTCTTGAGGAGGTTCATGATGTAGAATTTGATGAAACCAATGGTTTCCAAGAGGAAGATGAGAATCTAGATGATGTGAGAGGCACTCAATTGGTCAATGCAATGAAGAACATGGACATTGGTGACATAAGGCCTAGAAAGGTGATTGAAGTTGAAGATGACAAGAATCAAGTACTCTCTAACTCAAATATGCAAGCTAGTGGTTCTCATGATCAAAATCAAGCTAGTACAAGTGATGACAAAGAGCAAGATCAACAACAAGTGGCTAGTTCATCATCTCAACTAAATGAGCAAGCAATCAAGTTCAAGTGCTCCAACCAACCAATGTTGCAAGAGATCATCCTTTGGACTCTATAAGTGCCACCGCCACCCTGTCCGGTGCCTCAACTAGCCATTGGAATTCGACCATTGGGCAGGTCACCGCCGTGTCCGGTGCCAGGCACCGACATGTTCGGTGACCTCGCACATAGTAACTCCAAAGGACCAACAACTCTATTTGCTTGTGTGGCTATAAATAGAGGGTGTGGTCAGCCTTGGCCACTCTCTTGGCACTTCATACACTTGTGCACACCCTTTGTGAGCTGAGCAAACACAATCCACTCACTTGCACACTTGATTTCATCATTTGAGTGAGATTGGTGAGCCTCTAGTCCATTTCATTGAGTTGCATCATCTTGTGGCACTAGTTGGGTGATTTGGGCTGGTTGTGAGCTTGTTACTCTTGGTGTTTGCTGACACCTAGATGGCCCGGTGATTGAAGGATCGTTGAGCGGAGTTGGTGATTGTCTCTGGTCTCGATCGGTTGCTTGTGCGGGTTCTTGACCTTCTCCCGGTGAAATGCCAAAAGGTACTCTATTGGATTGCTCGTGTCATTGAGCTACCTCACTTGTGGGTAGGTTCTTGCGGCGCCCTTGTGGTGGGCTAGGTGTGTGATACCTATTAGCCGCCGAACCACCAAGTGTTGGTCGACACAATGGGGGACTAGCGTGCCGGCAAGCACGTGAACCTCGGGAGAAAAATCATGTATCATTCTTGTCGGTGTTTCGTAAACTGGACAAGTAAATTTATACGATTGCCACGCTGCTCTAGAAAGACGATGGTAGCATCCAATAGACATGAGGATTTATATTGGTTCAGGCCGAAACCCTACGTCCAGTCTCAGAGATGATCGAGTGTGTGTTCCTCGCTTGAATGCTCTGAAGTTCTTACAATGGGGGGTGCAAGAAAGGTGGAAGAGATAGAAGGACCTATGCTAGGCGAAGGGCTACGCAAAGAGAAGCTCCAGGATCCCTACTACAATGGTGAATGAATGGAATAGTAGAGGATGTCCATCGACCCTCGAGATGGGTACCGCTGCCCTTATATAGAGTTTGGGGCCGAGCTTATACGAAGAGGAGGTTCTCCGACCGGGAAGGATCGAGAGCTTCGAGGGAGGGCCTAGCTAACTTGGCTAGCAAGCCACGCCGTCTTCTCGGTGCACGTTCGGTCATGGGCATCGCCATGGTCTTCTAGCCATGTTGGAGCAGGGTGTGACGTGGAGCTACCATGCCGACCGTGGCAGCATTGTAGCCTCGATGACGGTTCATCACCGCATCTGCGGCAACGCAAAGGTCCGCTTGGCCTTCGCCATCGCCTCTCGGGTTCCTAGGGGCGCCATACCCAAAGTGGTAGCTACCACGGGTCGTCGATCACTCGGTTGCTTTGCGGGGCCGAGGACCACGACCCCAATCATCAGGGTCGGGGCATTCTGCAGGTCTGGATGGCCTTTTCGTTGAGTCCCTTGTCGTGGATCCCATTCCGTAGTGGGTGGGATCGTACAAGTGTCCAGTCGATCCATATTTGGATAGTGGGTATCGTACCTGTTGACATCATGGTGCGGTATTGTCTCGTCGGTGCGGCATGGCACATGGAGGATGTCCGACCGACGAGGAGGTGACCGCTGCCTCCCTCCCTGCGAGGTCGGTGTGGCATGCTTGCTCTTGTAAGAGCAGGTACGCCTTGCTGCGCTCGACCTCCCCCATCCCTTCCGGGGGTCGTGATGGGGAGAGGTCATGTGTCTTTTGAGCATCGTGTGACTAAAGGGGGTGGAAGGTGTCGGAGCTAACCCCATCTTTGGCGCCTGGCCTACTCTGCTCGGATCCTGCTTAGCCTCGATCGTTTGGGCCCTTGCTGACTGTTGCATTGCAGGCCGCGCGGCCTGCTAACTAATTGGTGTCTTGAGACACCCCGGGGTTATAACCCCGACAATTCTTGTGATTGTATTTCTCCGGGTGATTGGTTGCCTTCATCTTATGATTGGTTTATTCCTCTACAAGGCAGTATAATCACCCTACTCACTCCTTTATATTCTTGCAAACTAGTTGTCAAACTCTTTAATGTAGTTAGTGTTTGAGAGCTTGTTAGTTTGGTTGGTGTGGCTCTTTAGTTAGTCTTTGAGAGCACACTAGTTTAGTGAGTAGTGTCTTAGCTCTTGTGTGTGCCTAGTGATCATAGCTACTAGAATTATTGAAATAGGTGACTTCCAACCCTTGTAGAGCTAGAGCAAAATTAGATTACACTGTTTGTTGTGCTAATCATTTGCTCTAGTACTTTGTAGAGTTTTTAAATAGGCTATTCACCATTTCTCTAGCCATATTAGGACCTTGCAGTTACTAGATATATGCCCGTGCGTTGCATGAGGTCATGAACTTTCGCCCATGTCTAGAGCGACGCAGTGTGGCTTGCGCCCTTAGTCAAACATGTTGTACAATTCTAATATTTATCTTTTCTTATATAGAAGTATAAACTTAAATTTAGATATTTTCAAAAAAAAAATACAAAATTTTGTAATTTTGCCATTTTAAAAGCTGCAAATTTCAGTACACATACCTCTTAATTTGGCATTTGTCTTTCCTTACCTTTGGGATTCCCTGCATCATTATTTTCATCTGAAGTATCAGACAATGAATGAGTCAATGAAAAACAAAAGTACAAAACAATTATATGAATCAATGAAAAACAAAAGTACAAAACAATTAATCAATCAACAAGAAGTACCTGCTCGTTGCCTTCCTGCGCTGCTCAGCAGCTGCGTGCATGCCGCCTGTGCTTGCCTATCGGACTTCTCAGCTTCACCCATGCAGCCTCGTCGCTAGCTTGTGGATCGCGGTGTTGACAGTTCGTGTCGCCTGGGGCATCGTCAGTTCGTCGGCTCGCTGCCTCAGCGGGATAAATAAATTGGCAGACCATTGGAGAGCATACGGGCTACAGTTTTACAATCACACGACTGTGCTCGGCCCACAGGCCCAAATAACGGTTGGGCAATTGTTACGTTCTGCTCAAAAAAAAAAAAGCCAAGGTCAATACGGACTCGATTAAGCCAGCGGAGGGGTGCAGAGTTCACGTATGGACTCGCAAGTAACCTGGGGTAGAGCGATTAAGTTTGGCATCCGACGATAACACACGGAATATTTTAGGTGTAGAGATTGACATCCAAAATGTCAGGGGCGGAGCTTCGTAGAAAATAGAGAGTGCGTGCAGCACGCCAAAACAGAAAAATATTAATTAACCATCACGATATACGTATACACTTATTTTTTTTAAAAAAAAAAAACTGATCTAGCTCCACCCTGCAAAATACGGGAGAGACTAGAAAAAACCTAACATGTCGATAGGCCATTTGTGGAGCGGGCTAGGTGTTATATATCATGGTGTTCATCCACTTGCTACAAATCATGTTATGGGCAAGGAGATGAAGTTCAAATTGTGCCTCACCACTGCAATTGCATATTATTTAGCATTGAATTGAATTATTGATATGTCCCCTTAATAGAAATAGCATATTCATTGTCTTGGAGTAACCTTATTTTTCTGCAGTAGACAAAATAGCCATTTTAAATAAAACAATGGATAGAGATTAGGCATGTGCACAAATAAGTCAGCAATAGATGATGGAAGCAACTGGAGCAAAAGGTGACGAAGGCGAGCAATGCACTCCATAATAACATACTGTGTTTCAGGGTTTCAATTGTCCCCAAATCAATCGAAGATCTGAAGGCATGCTACACAATATGATACTTAACCGGATTAAACATAGATAGGAATAGGATAATACTTTATAGAAGCTACCTCTGCTTTGATAGAAGTATAATTTACTGATTTGTTTAGAAATTAGTATGGTAGGAATAGTACCACTGTTGAATACTTCACATATGGTAGCTATATAATTTATGCTTGATCTAATAACTATAAAGTTTGAATGTTTCTATTATAAATATTAAAACCTCGCACTTGGCACTTCGAAGTCCAATCAAACTTCCAGGTACCTAATGTTTCATCATTGTTGTCTGAGAGAGGGAGTGTATCCAAATGTGTGAGACATACCAAAATGAAGCTTGCCATGGGCAAGGAATTTGGTCGACCACCTTATAGGCACAACAGGTACCAATGCAGATGAGTTATGGCGTGCCGTTGAGTAGCATTTGCTCGACAAATGCGCGGAGCTGGTTGCCTGCTCGTTCCAGTAGCTGCTGTCCATGTCGTCGACCCACAAGCTTGCCACACGTACCAACGCACTTAAGCCCCTGGTCTCTTCCTCCTACTAGAGCCGCGTCCATCCTCGTCGCTGTCGCCGCATTCGATGCCCACGCCATGGAGGTGGAGTGCAGTCCCTATGACACGGCGAGCTTGGCCGCCGAGAGCATGCTCGACAACCTCACTACTGCAGTACTGCCTTGCGCGCTGCGCCGTCGCAACCGAGGGATGGGGTGCGCTACTCTGCTCGCCCGCGCTAGGTGTTGTCGCCGGCCGACCGTATCCATGTCTCGCCATCGAGCAGCTGGGGACAGCAGAGGTAACGGGAGGAGGGACACGCGCGGGCCGCGGCAAGCGGAGCGCGGAGTCCGGCGCCGCAGGTGGGGAGAAGCGGAGGGGCGAGGGAGGCGGCGATGGCCGCGGCTGCCGGCTGCGAGGAGGATTCGATGCGCCGTGTCGAGAGGCCACGGATGATGGCAGGAGGAGGAGCGAGGCGTGTGTGTGTGTGACAGCGTCGAGAAAACTCTAGCATCGGAGGGCTTAGTTTGATGGTCGGATTGATCGCTGCCGGAGATCTGACGGCTGAGATTTTTTTAGATGATGTGGCCCAATGAGAAGCGCGTATGGTGCGAATTTCGTACTACCCAACTTCACTGGTTCGTGGGCGCTGGGCATGCAATGGCCTAACCCACTTGGAATCATCCAAGAAAAAGAGGCCACCTTTCCTACTGCCCAGACCACTATCCGTGGGGCCACGGTGTGAGACCGACGGTGAAGTCGCCGGAGACCATTGCAGTCACCCACTGCTGCTTTGTCTGGTCTGCAGTCACACACGTTCTGTCTCCTAATTTCTTTGACCCACACTGCTGGTCACCAGCAGCCTGCCGATGTTGCCGTAGCCAGCAGGGCTAAAGATCCAAGTCACTGACCGGTGACCGCACCGGCATGCATACCAGACATGGAGATGGGGTTGAGCCGTTGAGGTCCAAGACAACCTATTGCATAATATATCTGTTTTGTTTCTTCTTTACTTGTTGCATACTTTGATGATTGGATGAATGGAGGACCTGATACATGGGTTATTCGATACTTAAATTAATGCACTATTGAATTAATTATATGTGCTTTGTTTCTTTGATTTAATAATGAAAACAATGCATTCTGCTGGGCTACAACTACTGGTATATATTTTGGTGCACTGGCTCACGAGCTAACGAGCTGGCTCGAGCTGGAAAACAAGCTAGACTTTTAGCTCGTTACACTAATGAAACGAGCCGAGCCAGCTCGGTGCTAAGTAGTAAGCGCGCGAGCACCAACGTTGTCATATACCGCAGTATACCATGAAATTTCTTGAGCCAGTAGCTACTGCAACAAACCTCATCAGTCATCACTAGATGGCAAGACTTTGTGCCTTGCTACCCTGATCTTCCCCATTATCCTTTGCCTCACAACATCCGCCGCCGGCACCGCGTCTGACACACTCGACAGCGGCAGCAACATCACCGACGGTGCAACGCTGGTCTCGGCCGGCGGGTCCTTCACCCTTGGTTTCTTCTCCCCGACCGGGGTGCCAACCAAGAGATACCTCGGGATCTGGTTCACCGCGTCGCCGGAGGCCATCTGTTGGGTGGCCAACCGTGAAACGTTCCTCAGCAACACCACCTCGGGCGTACTGGTCATCGGCAGCACCGGAAGCCTTCGCCTTCTCGATGGCTCATCTGGCCACACCGCGTGGTCTTCCAATTCCAACACGACGACGACTAGTTCCGCTCCAGCCGTGGCGCAGTTGCTCGACTCCGGCAACCTTGTCGTGCGCGAGCAGAGCAGCGGTGACGTGCTCTGGCAGTCGTTCGATTACCCGTCGAACACCTTGCTCGCCGGCATGAGAATCGGCAAGAACCCGCAGACTGGCGCGGAGTGGTCCCTCACGTCGTGGCGTGCATCGAACGACCCGACGACCGGGGACTGCAGGCGTGATGGACACCAGGGGCTCCCGGACACCGTCTCGTGGCAAGGAAACGCCAAGAAGTCCCGATCGGGTCCCTGGAACGGCCTATGGTTCAGCGGCGTCCCGGGGATGGAGAGGGTGTCGAACTCGGATGCGTACTCCAACCAGGTCGTCATCCGCCCCAACGAGATCGCATACATCTTCAACGCCAGGACCGACGCGCCCTTCTCCCGCCTCGTGCTCAACGAGGTCGGCGTGCTGCAGCGGCTGGCATGGGACCCCGCCAACCGTGTGTGGAACGTCCTCGCGCAGGCGCCGAGGGACCTCTGCGACGACTACGCCATGTGCGGCGCGTTCGGCCTGTGCGACATGGACACCACAGCCACGCTGTTCTGCAGCTGCGTATTGGGTTTCAGCCCCGTGAACCCCTCGCAGTGGTCCTTGAGGCAATACGGAGGCGGATGCCGGAGGAACGTGCCGCTGGAATGCGACGGCAACGGGACGACGACGGACGGGTTTATGGTGGTGCGGGCAGTGAAGCTCCCTGACACGGACAACGCGACGGTTGACATGAGCGCAACGGTTGAGCAGTGCAGGGCGAGGTGCCTTGCCAACTGCTCGTGCGTGGCCTACGCCGCCGCCGACATCCGAGGAGGGGGTGATGGCAGTGGCTGCGTCATGTGGACGAACTACATTGTTGACATGCGGTACGTAGACAAGGGGCAGGATTGTCTCTACCTGAGGTTGGCCAAGTCTGAATTAGATATAGGTAAGCACCAATTTCGTTTGCATTATCCTATATTTTTCTAGGTAAATATATTCTTGCATAAGAAGAATCGTCCAACATTCTAAAAGTTTCTGGCTCCGCCACTTCCTATCAGCAGTAAACCTGTGTTCATCATCTGTTCTTCAACAAATTTCTGCAGCTCTAAGGAAGAGGAGGGGTGTGGCAAAGATCGTGCTTCCAGTCACAGCATCTCTGCTAGCAGCCACGGCTGCCGGCATGTACCTTGTTTGGATATGCAAGCTTAGAGGTACAGACACTTTACTACTCGATCCCTGAGATTAGTTGGCTAGTGCAGTGGAGGTCTCTCTCTCCTAGTCAACTTTCTTTTTATTAGAGATTTAGAGTGCATATGTTAACAGACTATTAGGGATGAAAATGGTCGGAAACGGTCGAAAAACCTTTCAACCGTTTTCTACTTTTACATTTAAATACGAAAACAAAAGCGAAAACGGTAAAGCCAGACACGAAAACGAACACGAACTTACGAAATATCGGGAATGTCGAAAACGAACTAATTTGAGCGGAATTATGTCGAACACGGTTGGTATACGAAAAATAAATACGAAATATTGACCGGTAGAACCAAGTGCATAACAATTAACAAGTGAATAATAATTAACAAGTCCTATAACTTTCTTAGAAAGTATCTCCATTCGACACCATGTCAGAAAGATATGATTTCTCTAAGGCAACAAGCGGCTGGAATGCGCGATTAATATACCGCTAAAACTTTGTTTAATTTTTTTGAACATCTTAAATACCTCAAATGAAAAAACTAAAAATTGGAAAGTTGTAGATCTCGTCGAGAGCTACAATTTTCATATAAAAATCATCTTCATCCGAGCTCATATGAAAAAGATACAATTTTTCTAAGGCTGGACTTTTAGCGGACCAAATTTGGTTTAAACCGAATTTCGAATTTGGGATATTCCAAATTTTAAGTAGAAAAGTAGAAAACGGCCGGAAAAGTGTCATAACCGTTTTCGTTCCGATTTTGAATTTGATGTTCCGAATTTCGAACCGAATTCGTATTTATCTAAAAATACGAATTCGATCGGATTAAATGTAGAAAACGATGCGATTCAGTACGAGATATTTTCGTACCATTTTCATCCTTACAGACTACGCTAATACTACTTTATTGCAAGGCCCACGTCAAAACAATGGTAGCGGGAAGAAAGTAATGCCAGGTACGGAGAGCACGTCAAATGAACTTGGCGATGAAGAAGATCTCGAGCTTCCATTTTTTAGCTTTAGAGATATTGTCTCTGCAACAAACAACTTTTCCGAGGCTAACATGCTTGGACGAGGAGGCTTCGGGAAGGTTTATAAGGTAACTACAATGAAATTACTACACAACACAAGTGTTACTTTTGACATTTCTTGAATGATGAAATCATGCAGGGTATGCTGCCCATCAACAGAGAAGTTGCAATCAAAAGACTTGGTAGGGGTTCTAGACAAGGGACAGAGGAATTCAGAAATGAAGTTGTTCTAATTGCCAAACTGCAACACAGAAACCTTGTCAGACTTCTTGGTTGCTGCATTCATGGAGACGAGAGGCTGCTGATTTACGAGTATTTACCAAACAAAAGCTTGGATTGCTTCATTTTTGGTAGTTAATCTCATATTTTCGAGAAATAAATAAATGTTTGCTATAGTTACCATGTAAAATTTGTATGCTTACTTATATAGTAGTACTGTACATATAGATCCTGCAAGTAGAGGAGCCCTCGATTGGCAAACAAGATTCAAGATAATCAAAGGAATATCTAGAGGACTTCTTTATCTCCAACAGGATTCAAGGTTGACTATAATTCACAGAGATATCAAAACAAGCAACATCCTGTTGGACGCAGATATGAGCCCAAAGATATCGGATTTTGGTATGGCAAGAATCTTTGGTGGAAACCAACAAAAAGCAAATACTAATCGAGTTGTTGGGACATAGTGAGTAATCCATGCATCATGCTCTTGATATGATTTTTTATTTTTTTCATTCTTTTAATTTGTTTATACTTAGTGCTAACTTTTTATGTAGTGGTTACATGTCTCCTGAATATGCAATGGATGGCGTCTTTTCAGTCAAGTCAGATACATATAGCTTCGGTGTCATACTCTTGGAGATTATAAGTGGTTTAAAGATCACTTCGGCTCAGTTCACCAGCTTCCCTAGCTTATTAGCTTATGTGAGTATTGTGCTATTCTTGAAATTTCCACATTTAGATAAAAACGTGCAGACATCTTCCGTAAAAAAAATGCTGATATCCTAGCTATGAACTTGGTTGAATTGGTGCAGGCATGGAGCTTATGGAAAGATGGTAAGGCAATTGATCTCGTGGACTCATCAATTGTTGGGACTTGTTCATCGGTTGAAGCTTTGCGATGTATCCAAATAGGACTCTTGTGTGTGCAAGACAATCCAAATAATAGGCCACTTATGTCATCGGTTGTGTTCATGTTGGAGAATGAAACCACATTATGTTCAGTCCCAAAGCAGCCCATGTACTTCTCCCAATGGTATTTAGAAGTCCAAGGAACAGGAGAAAATAAAAATAGCTCCATCAATGACGTTAGTATCTCGGTGTTTGAGGGACGGTAAGTGGTTAGTAGGTTACATTTGTTTATACATTGGGACAAGAGTTGGACGACAACTTATAGTAGGTTATATATTTTTAGAACAGTCATTACATGGTTTTTACGATTTAGGACACCTCCTTATTGCACGGAAATGGAGTTGTATACTTAATATTTAAACAAAGCTAAGGCCCGCTTCTTCGCTGGCATAATGGTACAAGGACGTCTTGTGCAGTTGTGCCAATTTCCATTTACAAATAAATTTTGGTGCTGATTTCTTTCTCGTGTGAGTTCATGGGGTCATGGATTTGTCTCTTATCGTCCTCATGCGTCTCGTATATCTGGATTTCGATCAATGCAAATAAATCATCGATGTGTAACGATAGATCCTAGCTGTGTTTCTTTTTTTTAAGATCCGGTTGCCCGGCCTAATATTAATAAGAGAGAAGTATAGAGAGTAAGAACGTCCTTACAAGCGCAAGGGGGCACTACCACCCATCACAGACTGCCATGGGATTAAAGGAAATAAAATTATTAATTACTTGCTGAATGATTAGCTACCGTAAGGGACCTAAGGATTTCCCCAGCTGAACACCAATCCGAGCAGGTGTCCTTGATCTCTGTAAAACTGCCTGCGGTGTGCGCCTAGAGTCTCTGAAGGTTACCACAATTTCTGTTTCCAGATGCACCAGAGCTGCATAGCGTCAAAATTGCCAGGGTGTGCGCCGTCTTGGAGTCCACTAGTGTCATAGCCAGAAACCATTCTTCGAGTTTCGACACGTCGGCCCATTGGAATGGCTGCAGGTTGGGCTACATGTTGCGACTCATTCCCAAATAGCACGGGAGAAGGGCATTCGATGAAGAGATGCCTAAAAGTTTTTAGGTTCCTCACGCGTATTGTTTCCCATCCTTGTAGCTGTAGGCTGGCTGCTGCCCATAACTTGGAGAAGCAGCCGGAGGAAGAATTTGCATATCTGTGGCAGCAGTAGATTTTCAATGAACGAAAAGTGTTTTCCTCTCATAACAAATCAGTATAAACTAAATTTCAGTGAAACGAACAGGGAGATCTGACCAGTAAACTAAATATTGTAGGGGACCGGGCCAAGTATTCTCCAGAGCTTTCCAGGGTCCAAACTTTTTTTCTCCTTGCTCGTCATTGAGGTCTAGGTGCATCGATTTTATGTGCCCAAATCGAATGGTAAAGTAATCTATTGCTTCCCTGTACGAGCGGCAAGGGCAGGCGTCGAAAGGGCTCCCCTGCTGCAAGATCAGAAGCCTGGCATGGTGGCAGACGTCGAAAGGCTCCCCGCCAGACCAGAACTACAAAGAGGGGAGGGCCAAAGTCAGCCTTCGTTGTCACATCTAGTCACCGCGAGAAAGATGTCAACCTAACATGCGTGGTACTAGGATTAGATGGATAGAGTTGTATATATAGCTTCCCACTGCAACTCAGTAAAGTTGAGCGAGTTCAGTTTTGCCATCTCCTCTGCAGAACTCCGGCCAACGCTGGTGCTTGTCTTTGTGTGTGTGTGCGCCTGTTCTCCCTCCTTCTTCTACCTTTAGCCATAGTGAGCGAGAACGCCGGTGACCGGTCGGCTCACATGGTGACCGGTCACTCACCCGCAAGGGAGATCTCGGACCAACAAGTGGCATCGAGTCGCACAATCGTCGTCGCGCGGACTAACAACGCGGCGATGACGGACGGTTTGGAGATGGGCGACAAGAATGACGCTGATGTGGCTCGCCAAACCACGACAGTGGAGGTCATCGCAAGACGGTGCAGGAGGTCGGCACCCGATTGGCCGACGCCGACTTGCACCAACTATAGCGAGTGGGCAAAGTGACCATGATGGTCAAGCTCAGAGCCCACGGCTCTCAAAATGCCATTGACAAGGGCACCGACAACGAAGAAGACGACATATGTCGTTGTTGGAGGCTATCCTCACATCGTGCCAGTGGAGAATAGGAAGCCGTTGTGAACGAAGAACTCTGCTAAGGAGGCGTGGATGCCATTGCAGCGATGCGCATAGGCTCCACCACAGAAAGAAGGTGACAGCCCAAATTGCTAAAGTAGGAGTATGCCACCCTCAAGTTCAAGGATGGTGAGTCGGTGGATGACTTCTCCCTCCACCCACGATCGCTCATCGGCAAAGTCGAGGAGCCACGACGCGCCACCATCGACGAAGAACAAAGCGGTCTCAAGTGCCTCCACCTGCGTCTTGGTAAAAGTACATCTAGATCGCTCTCTCCATAGAGACAATGCTAGACTTGTCCACCCTCACCATTGAGGATGTGATAGGCCATCTGCATGGGCAAAGGATGGACGAGCGACAGAGCGCACTCACAGAACGAACAACGGAACGGTGGCAAGCTATCACAGAGGAGGAGGAGTGCCCTTGATGAAGGAGAAGAAGTCCGAGGAAGCCTCCTCTAGCCGCTGGTGGCGATGGCAAGCGCCACGGCAAGGCTTCTTCGGAAAAGAAGAAGAAGAAGGTCGACCCCATCGCCGCCGACGCTATGGGAAGACAGCCATTAGGCAAAGGAGTGCCCAATTATGGCAAGGAGAAGAAGGTTGAGGCTCATTTAGCGAGGGTCGATGAGGATGATGAGGCCACTCTCCTGATGGTGACGTTCTGTGCACTGCCCGACGTTGAGGCCAAGGAGAAGGGAGAGGTGATGGCCGTGGAAGGGCATGGCAAGGCTCTGAATGCTGTCAACCTCGACGAATCACGCGCCCAAGTCCACCTCGGACGTGTGGGTGGTGAGCAGGAGCGCAGGTGGTACGGACTCAGCGCCAAAGAACTACATGACGGGCTCCAAGGCAGCCTTCTCCGAGCTCGACAACAATGTGTCTGGCACGGTGAAGTTCGGTGATGGCTCAAGGGTGGCGATCCGAGGGCACGGTACCATCATCTTCAGGTGCCAGAACGGTGAGCACCATGTGCTGATGGATGTATATTACATCCCATAGCTGCGTTCAAGCATCATCAGCATTGGCCAACTGGATGAGCGTGGCGGCGAAGTTATCGATCAAGGACGGCGTCCTCGGGATCGTGGACTAGGAGCAGCGACTTCTTGCCAAGGTGAAGAGGTCCCGGAACCAGCTTGTACCGCCGACTTGAAGGTGGAGCAACCGTGTGCTCGGCAAGACACAAGCACACCGAGAGCCATGGTCGTGGCATGCCCGGTTCGCCATCTCACCCGACGACTTTCGGTCGGCCCGAGAGAAGATAGTCCGAGGGTTACCCCACATCAAGCACGTAGGCGAGCTGTGTCACAGCTGCCTAGCTGGGAGGCAGAGGAGGCTGCCATTCCCAAAGGCAGCCAAGTATTGCGCGGCGGACGCTCTCGAGCTCATCCACGGCGATCTTTGCAGGCCAATCACGCTAGGCACAAATGGTGGTCGGCGGTACTTCCTCCTGCTCATGGATGATTGTAGTCGCTATATGTGGCTGCAACTCCTGATGAGCAAGGATGAGGTGGTGAAGGCGATCAAGAAGTTCAAGGCGCGCACGGAGGCGGAGAGCGGCAAGAAGTTGAGCGTGCTGCAGACTGATCGTGGCGGCGAATTCACTTCGATGGAGTTCGCTGCGTACTGCACGGATCAGGGTGTGGTGCAACACCACACCTTGCCATACTCACCGCAGCAGAATGGCATGGTGGAGCGGCAGAACCAGACGGTGGTCAGCATGGCTCGATCCATGATGAAGGCCAAAAGCATGCCGGCAAGGTTCTAGGGTGAGGCGGTGACCACAGCGGTGTTCATCCTCAACCGCGCGCCCACAAAGGCCCTGAAGGGTGTGATGTCGTTCAAAGCTTGGTATGGGTGCAAGCCGAGCGTGTCCTTCCTCCGGACATTCGGCTACATCGGCCACGTCAGGAAGACGAGCCGGTCCTCACCAAGCTAGAGGACAGGAGCAAATCGATGGTGCTCCTAGGCTACGAGGAAGGTACCAAGGCGTACTGGCTCTACAACCCATGCAGAGGCAAGGTGGTTGTCTCACGCGATGTCATGTTCAACGAGAAGGCGGCCTGGGACTAGGACAGTCCGAGCATGGGGGAAGCTGGCGGCTTCAACAACACCTTCGTCGTTGAGCACTTGGTCATCCACAGTGGTGGAGACGCTGGAGAGGAGGTGCCGACCACTGCAACAACATAGCTGAGCACTCCTAGGGCGGTGCTGAGCACTCCAGAAGGGGTGCCGAGCACTCCAGGAGTGGTGCCGAGCGGTCCTGCAGTGGTGCCGACCACTCTAGGACGGGTGCTGAACGCTCTCATAGCAGAGCCGAGAGGTCTTGCAGGTGGTGCCGACCACTCAGAGTGGTGCCAAGCACTCGCAACCGTGTCTTAGAAAGCACTCAGTCTTGGCCGACCACTGGTAGAACAAGGGACTCCATTGACACTGATCGAGTTCGTCTCACCTCCAAGCGATATCACTGAGTTTGTGGATGCCTTCCACGATGGTGAGGAGGTGCGGTTCCGCAGAATGGATGACATCGTCGGTGGCACAGGGTCCTCAGGCCTAGCGGGTCGGTGCTCAATGACCTAGAGCTACTTCTCATCAGTGCAGAGGAACCATCCATGTTCATGCTGGCTAAGCACGATGCAAATTAGCGACGGGCAATGCTGGAGGAGATGAAGGCGATCGAGGAAAACGAGACTTGGGAGCTCGTCGATCCACCTCCAGGATGTCGTCCGATCGGCCTGAAGTGGGTGTACAAGGTCAAGCGGGATGAGCGTGGCGCCATTGTCAAGAACAAGGCATGTCTCATCGCCGAGGCTTTATCAGTATAAGGGCATCGACTTTGAGGAAGTCTTTCTTTGCGCCGTAGCGCATATGGAGTCTATCCGACATCACTGGCTTTGGCAAAGAGCAGAAGGCGACTAGCGCCCATCACCTAGACGTAAAATCAGCCTTCCTCAATGGCGAAATGGGCGAGACGGTCTTCATCAGCAACCTCTTGGTTTTTTGTCAGGGGCGAGCGGAGCACGTGGTGCTCCGACTACGCAAGGCGCTCTAAGGGCTGCGGTAGGTCCCACGAGCGTGGAACGCCAAGCTTGATGCCACGCTGGGTGAACTTGGGTTCACATGGTGTGCAACCGAGCACGCGCTCTATACGCGGAGATGGGGAAAGAAGGAGCTCATCGTTGGCGTGTATGTGGATGACTTGATCGTCACCGGCGTGCGTGTGGAGGACATCGATAGCTTCAAGCGCCGAGATGGCGGCTCGTTTTGAATGAGCGATCTCGGCACGTTCTCCTACTACCTCGACATCAAGGTGAGATAGGGAAAGCAGGCACTCATGCTCGATCAGAGCACGTACGCTTTGAAGCTGTTGGAGCGGAGTGGCATGGCTGAGTGCATATCATGCGTGACTCCGATGGAGGAGCCGCTGAAGCTGATGAAGGCCAGTACCGCGGCGAAGGTAGATGCAACACTCTACCAGAGCATCGCTCGGCGGTCCGCGCTACCTAGTCCACATGAGGTCGACATTGCATCGTCATAGGCTACGCTACCGCTTCATGGAGGATCCCAGAGAGGATCACTAGGCCACGGTGAAGCGACTACTGCACTACGTTAAGGGGATGGTAGATCAGGGGATCGTGTTCTCCAAGACCGAAGGAAGTGGGATGTAGTTCACTGTGTTTAGCGATGCAGACATGGTGGGGGACATCGACAAACGGCGAAGCACCTCTGGCGTACTTGTCTTCCTTGGGTCGGCTCCAATCTCATGGCTATCGCTAAAAGAGAAGGTGGTGGCGCTGTCCACATGTGTGGCAGAGTATGTGGTGGTGGCTATGACGACGCTAAGTTGTGTGGTCAGGTCTTTGGTGTCAACATGATTTTTCGGGCCTCGCGTCGAGGGACACACACAAGAAGTTAAAAGGGTCTCGCCTGATGGAGCAGATCCGCTTAGCTTCAGCGCAAGGGTGGTCGATCCTACGCAATCCTCCCGAGACGTGCCAGCCAATTTGGCCCTTCAATTGACAAGGAGAGAAAGCTTATCAGTAATTAAGGGCGGAACGTGCCGGTGTTTGCCAGACAGTCCTGAGTGTGCAGCTCTGAGAACCGATATGAGAGGAAATCGACTAAATAGTCGATCCCAGCATGTTCACAAGAATGAATCGATTAAAGCTCATGGGGTTGTATAAGAAGAATCGGTTATCATTCAGGATAAATGTTATTTAAGCAAATATTAATCAATGGCAATAAAATATCAATGATGATCGATTTGTACTGAGCCAATGATCACAAGTAACCGAACTCCTTTTATATAAAGAAACAATTCAACACCTCTTAACCATTTAATAAAGATAAATCTAATGAACATGTTAGATCTCATCTATCGCCATGACCAGTAAAATGAGGCGTAATCATGCAGCTTGAGAAAGAAACAACAATAGACTCGGACGACCCTAACTCATTACTAATATCGGTGGGGCATGAGGTAGAATCATGCATGTATGAATACAATAACAAGATCATAGGGCTAATATATCTTTCAACTTATCTCTACTTCAACGATCTCGTAATCTGAATTGTTCGTGAAAGATTCGATATCGGCTAAACAAATTTATTCGCATATAGCGCATACCAAGGTCATGCCTTCTCAAGAACGGGTCTACCAACTAACGATCCCCACTCCACGGTGCCAACAGTGGGGTGAGAGGCAGAATCCCACAGGCCATGATGATGGGCCATGGAAAGGTTTTCATTAACTAATAGATCTACTCAAGATCGGACATGCCTTGACCGCACGCTATGCATGATTAAGATTGACGCAAAACAGCCGATAAAAACATATCTCATCGCTTAAGATGTAGATTAGATCAGCTTTAGATTAGCAAACGATGAGTTAAACAAGATATAAGGCCGATCCAGATCAATCTCAATCGGATAGAGTGATATTGCTGTAATTAGATAAACAATGAAAGCAATAAGCAATATCGGTAACTTAATGAATCTACCAAAGACCCGCCATACTAAGATAGAGTTGGTAACTTGATTTTGATCTAATTCAAGGCGGGGTGAGGCGTAATCACACAGCCATACTTGAATTAGACAAGAGTCGATAACTAGCCTATACCAGAGTCACAAAGGGGGGTTGACCGGATCGATCGATGCAACCATACTAATAGAGGTATAAACCATGACAAGATTTACATGATGTTAAAGGAGGTCAACCGGATCGACATAACAGCCATACTTGTCAAGAACTCACCGAGATCTACTCTACTCCTACTCCTAAGGGGTGGCCAAGCCAAAAAAAAAAGTAATTGACTTTGTATTTGATTGATTGTTGTCTTTTACAATAGCCGAGGTTTGGTATTTATACCGAGCCCTAAAACGAACCTTACTCGAATACGACTCAATACAATCTTTGGCATAATGAAAACATTCCTAATTTAAGATAACTTGGACTCTAATCTTCCCTTTATAGAGTCCAAGATGTCTCGTCCCAAACACCGATCATAGCCTCTATCGTTATTCGTCAAGCGCTTATCTCAAGAAAGTCGATTCTAGTGCTACATCCGAATCAATTTGGTTTCGATCTACACTTAATTGATCCTTGGTCGACATGATCTAAGGAGCACTCAAGCTTCGAGATCATTCTTCCAAATTCGTAAACACATGCCCCTAATTTTGGGATAAAAGTAATTTTATTCCAAAATTATCATGTCTCGCATCCCCGATTGGTCCATGGCCACGGTAGAGAACCTTGATCCGGCTCACTGCTTGTCGCCGCCATGCCCATTCACGCAGCCCATGCCTCAAAACTTCTTATAGGAGCTTCACCGTTTCACGGGCACTTGATTCATCTTCCCGCCGTGGCTATAAAATGCCCATCCGATTTCAGCGAGAGCAACTCAACAATTTAGCCATGCTTTATTTCCATCTACTTTCTCGAAAGTGCTCTAGTTCCGCCTGCACCTCCATGGTCCGCCTTTTGTTATGAAGATCTTCGAGCTACTAGAAGAATTCTTGTGCATAGGGTGATTGTGTTACTTATCCTAGCGCCTCGTTGAGCAAGAATACTAGTCATTGTGGTTAGAAGAATTCTTGTGATACCACCTGAGTCTTCTCTCCATGCTCACAAAACTGTTCTTAGTGTTTGCGAGGGCTAGAATGTGTGATCACCTTCCCCTTGTTACTCCTCCAAACACCCACCGGGAAAGGCTCAGGCTTCTTTCCCATAATTCCTCAATTTATTGAGAAATCCATCGAACATATGTTAGGCGGGCGACCTTTCTTTCTCTTGGATATAACTTTATTAATGGGCCGATGCGACTTGGTTCACAATGAGTTTCGGCCTTGTGGAAATTCGGACTCCCTTCAATCCAAAGAAGTTCTGGTGAGTTAATCTTTGGTCAATGTATCCACCCCACGATATTTTGTAACTGAGAAGTAATAAATTTGAGTCCGTTATCTCTTTGTTATCCATCCCCAATTCTCAAGTGTTGGTCCATTTCGCTTCCAATTTCACATCTCCATTGAAATCTATCTTCTCGCCTCCCGGCTATATATAGCACGGGCTATGGATGTGAGTCGAAAAAACAACCTCTTCGCCTCAACCTTCTTCGTCTTTAGCATATATCCCCTTTTCCGTGGGTTTGAGGTCATGGAGAACAACAAGAGGTCTGCTGAAGAAGCCCCCAACAGATCTACATCATCACGCCAATGCCCTCATCGCCAAGAGGACTCATCTTGGGGCGCCCCATCGCTCCGGTTCAAAGGGCGAGCCCGCCACCGGGGTCATCTTTGGCATCAATCCGCCGCCAAACTTTCCACGCCATTCGAGGTGATGATCAAGAATTGACGATCTGGCCGCCTCCATTGATCGGACCGACCAAGATCTAGCCAATCGCCTTTCTTTTAGCGGAATCGGCTCGCCATGATTGAAGACCGATCACCCCCGAGATCAGCCTCTTATGAGAGAAAGGTTATGGCTGAAGCTAGAATCATGGGTGAGATGTCCGCATTATTTCTCCGCTTCTTTTTCCTTGATTTTGTCCTCAAGACTTTTGATCACTCTTTTCTTGAATGTTTTAGATTTAATCGCCAGCTTGGAGAGTCTTCTTCATCACCGCGGATCATGCAAATGATTCGCCAATGCCGGGCACCGTGCTCGTGGTTCGCTTGCACGACATCCCGAATCGTGTCGTGGAGGTCACCTTCATGGAGTTCATCATGGAGCCACCATGGCGCTATCGCCGCACAAGCCTGCTCGGGTCATAATCTTAGGCTTCTTCCCCATGGTTTTCTAGACGTTAACGCACTTAGGGAGCACAAGCGCTTGGTTGAGGATTTTATGAGCGCCGCCAACTCTATAGCTTTCAATACCTTGGCCGATGATATAGTAGGCAAAGTATTTTCCAAACCCGTAGCTTGTAATAGGTGGCGCTTAACAAACAACTTTCTTGCTTTGAGTGATTTCCCTTTGTTTCGTGCTTCGCTTTTGTACGCATCACTGTTGGCATAATCGATACGCAGATCATACCGGCTTTCACCCCTTCGGGTTTACCCTCTCGCTATAAACAATACCCTTCCAAAGATCGGCTATTAAAACCGACGGCCGAAAGCAAATCGCTTGTTAAGTGTCAATCCAAATGCTAGGGTAATATTCCTTCAAATATTTCCCATTTGATTGCTTCGTCAATTTCCTTTCCTTCTCAAGATCTTGAGAATACAAGTATTACCAGTGCATAACATCCGATCCAATAAGGTCCTTCCGCTTGGGTGACTTTTCACCGAATCGCTGCCTCGACTTCGATCGGCAATTTTATTTTCCAGACTAAGTCTCCTTCGTAAAATTGCTTAATTTTGACCCTCAATCCTTAGTTTATCGGCTTTAAAGTTTTCGAGAGCACGCAACCCAAAAGCAATTCAAATCTTCTAAGTTGTCCATTACAAAATTCTTGTAGTCTTGGTTGGTAAATCGTTCGCTCCTCCTCGCTCTTGGCTCTCAAAAGTAGTCCATGCTGTGTCTTTTTCCGTAATCTTACCGCCATTGATTGTCACAAGTCTAGTCTCGCTAAGATACCCGATGTCATTCAACAAGAGAAACGGAATCATGGTTAAGGTCGAACATGTTGAGCTATCTCGAATCAACCTCGAGATCATCACTTGTGTAGAATCGATCGTATTCCCTCGTTGTTCAATTGCATACAACATTTGATTGATTGTTGTCTTTTACAATAGCCGATGTTTGGTATTTATACCGGAGCCTAAAACGAACCTTACTCGAATACGACTCAATACAATCTTTGGCATAATGAAAACATTCCTAATTTAAGATAACTTGACTCTAATCTTTCCCTTTTTATAGAGTCCAAGATGTCTCGCCCCAAGACCGATCATAGCCTCTGTCGTTATTCGCTTGGCGCTTATCTCAAGAAAGCCGATTTAGTAGTGCCGCATCCAATCATACTAGTTTCGATCCGCACGCAATTGATCCCTTGTCGACATGATCTCGGGAGCGCCGAGCTTCGAGATCCTTCTTCCAAATTTCCGTGTAAAAAGTTGGGTCATTGGGCGAGTGACCGTGTGAAGCTCACCCACCAGATCGATGGTGGACAACCAGCCACGCTTATCGCTTCTCGCGAAGAATCTGGTTCTCCATGACCGGAGCAAGCACATCGACGCCAAGTTCCACTTCTCGGGACTCGTGGTCGATGGAGGGCATCGAAGTTCATTTAACCGGGTCGGTAGTTTGCGGACGCCCTCACCAAGCCGCTTCGGCCGCCTTCAATTCATGGAGAGCTGAAGAAGATGATCGGCATGGTGGAGGTTCTAGGGTTATGTGAGAATTAGAGGAAGAATTGTAAAGTAATCTGCTGCTCCCCTCAGACGCAGCGGTAGGGGCAGCTGGCGCTGAAAGGCTCCTCTGGCCGCACCGAGCCAAAGCTAGGGCACGGCGCCAGAGTTAGCCCCACTGTCACATCTAGTCACTCAGATCAAAGATGGCAGCCTAGCATATTTGTGTACTAGGATTAGATGGGTAGAGTTGTATATATAGCTTCCCACCGCAACTCAAGAAAGTTGAGTGAGTTCGGTTTTGTCATCTCCTCTATGTAACTCCGCCAACGCTGGTGCTTGTGCTATGTGTGTGTAAGGTACTGCTCTGTTCTCCTCCCTTCTTCTACCTCTAGCCATAGTGAGCGAGAACACCGTGACCGGTCGGCTCAAGACGGTGACTGGTCGGCTCACCCGTCAAGGGAGATCTCAGGACCAAAATGAAATATTGTCCAAGTAGGTCATTGTTCAAGGAAAAACAGTGTCTCTAATCCATTGTCAATTGAGGATAGCTTCACGAACAGGTCTGTGTTCTTCTTCTATTGTGGCCTTGTATAGGATTGACGGTGCTTGTCCACTAATCCAGCTAGAATTCCAAAAGGATGCTCTTCGTCCATTATGGACCGTAACTTGAGTGGCAGCAGCAAACAGAGAGGTGTCCATAACATCGACCGACAACTGCATCCCTGTCCAAGAAGGCCGCTCTGGGTTCCTCCAAGCATACCATAGCCATCTCAGGCACAAGGCCCTGCTGAATCTCTCGAGGTCCAGGATGCTCAGTCCACTGAATTGAACCCATTTTGTTACCAGGGGCCATCCCACCTTGCACTTGCCTTCGGTGGTTTCTGCATCACTAGCCCAGAGGAAGCAGCATTGGGCTTTATTCAAGTCTCCAAGTAGTTGCTTTGGTGCTTTGAGGATGTCAACAAATAAACTAGAATAATGGCGCTTAGAACTGATCTCACCAGTTCACGTCGGCTCTGCCATCCTGCTAGTCTAGATGTCGTCATATGCACTATGCGTTGAACATGGATGATCCTGAGATGACTGAGGACGGCTCGGGGGTTCGGGTTCCTCTTTTCTGAATTAATTCTACCTAGAAACTATTGTTTTATTTTTCAATCGACAATGTAGTCTAAGAGGAAACCTCCATCAAAATGTAAAACCTTTGTAAACCTTTTTATTAGATTGGTCCACGAGGGCCATGATCAATGAATGAAATGCTAGGTGGGGAACCACAACTTAAGATTTGGATGTCATCTAGCACACTTAGCTCCTATTTGTTTGAGCTTTTGATCACTTTTAGACTACTAGCTTTTGGACCTAAAAGGCAAATAGCTCTCACAAGCCAAACACCTAAAAAGCTCGCTAGTGAGTTTCTGGGCTTTGCTTCTAGAAGCTTTTGGCTTTTCAAAGGTCCAAAAGCTTCCGAAAAGCCCAAATAGAATTTTTGAAGAACCTTCCAAAAGAGCAGGGAGCTACAATATTGTGAAGAAGTTTACCTATAATATAAATATTTTACCGAAGATTTTGTAACAAGGAATGCTAAATGGATGTCACATTTCATATAAAAATATAGTAGTTGTTTAGTAATTAAGCGTTCTCATGTCTTTTGGCAAGATGTAATCAAGAAGTTATATTACTGATGGGGTTAACAACAAAAAAGATCATTTCTTAAAGTGTTATATAATAGCTAGTTGACTATCAAGAATATGTATGTAAGAACGTGGAGAACAAATTTAGAGAGGAAGGAAATGAGCTGTTCTCTTTCTCTTGTCATATTTCCAATACATAAGCCCTCCTATATATAGCCATACATGTGAGATGGAGTTACAAGAATTGATGCTAGGAGAGTTACACCATTGATGTAGTAGAAGGTTATAGCTTTGATGGTATAGGGGTTATGGACATCCACATTAATATTTCATAACACTCCCACTTGGATGTCCATTAACAAGTGAATTGTATGCCTGTTAAAAAACCTTGCCAAGGAAAAACCCAGGTGGGAAAAAACCATGACCAAGGAAAAAAAAGAGTACATACATATTCACTCTCCCTGATGGCAACATCACTTGATGTCTTTCAGCCGTCGCAATCCAATACCATGTGCCAATTTCTTGAATACTGAAGTAGGGAGTGTCTTTGTGAACAAGTCTGCTAGATTCTTACTTGAACGGATTTGCTGGACTATTATAACACCATCCTTTTGAAGATCATGAGTGAAGAAAACTTTATGAGATGTGTTTCACTCTATCTCATTTTATGTACCCATGTTTGAATTGAGTTATACAAGTCGCATTGTCTTCATATATAACCCGTTGGTGCTTCCTTTTCTAAAAATAAATTGCATACCTTGCAAATATGATGTGTCATATTTCTCAACAGCACACGTTCTCCGCTAGCTTCATGGATAGCCAAAATTTCTGCATGGTTAGATGAAGTTGCTGCTATAGTTTGCTTCATTGAACGCCATGAAATAGATGCACCACCACACATAAATACATATCCCATTTGTGAACGACCATTGTGTGGATCAGATAGATATATCACTGCATCTACAAAACCAACTAATCCCTCCATGCATTTGTTAGAAAATATAGACCCATGTCCTTCATACCTTGTAAATAACAAAGTATATGTTTTTATCCCATTCAATGTCTTCTAGTTGGACATGAGCTATATATCGGCTAATAAATTAATAGCAAATGCAATATCAGGTCATGTATGAGTAGATAGATACATTAGTGCTCCTATAGTACTTAGATATGGCACCTCAAGGACCAAGAATTTCACTATCACATTTAGGAGGTTGAAAAGGATCTTTGATTACATCAAGGGATCTAACAACCATTGGGCTACCTAATGGATGCGCTTTATCCATGTAAAATTGCTTTAGTATTTTCTCATGTAAGTTGCTTGATGCAAAAGAACTCCATCTTTAAGATGTCTATTTGCAAACCAAGGAAAAATTTTGTTTTCCTAGATCCTTTATTTCAAATTCTTTCTTCAAACAATCTTTTGCCTCATTGATTCCTTGAGGAGTACCAATTAAGTTTAGATCATCAACATATACAACTATAATCACAAATTTAGATCCGGATCTTTTATGAATATACATGGACAAATAGTCATTCTTATATACTTCTTTTATCAAATACTCACTAAGATGATTGTACCACATTCTCCCAAATTGTTTTAATCCATATAGAGATTTGTTCAATTTAATTGAGTATTGTTCTCGAGAACCTGCTCCTGATAGTTTAAATCCTTCGGGTATTTTCATATATATGTCACTATCAAGTGACCCATATAAATGTGATGTAACAATATCCATTATATAAGTCAAGATTCTCTTTCATTGCCGCATTTATAAGGTATCTAAAGTTGTTGCATCAATCATGGGAGAGTATGTTTCTTCATAATCCATTCTAGGTCTTTGGGAGAATCCTTGGGCAACCAATCATGCCTTATATCTTGTGATTTCTCCTTTCTCATTTTATTTTCTAACAAATACCCATTTATAGCCAGCGAGTTTGACACCATTTGGTATACAAAGTTATGAGCCCAAAAACTTCTCGTTTATAGAGAATTCAATTCGCTTGAATTGCATCATTCCATTTTAGCCAATCTTTTCTTTCTTTGCATTCCTCACTGAGTGAGGTTCTTGATCCTCATTCTTATCCATAACTTCTAGCTAGATTATATGTTAATCCATCATCGATGATGACTTTGTCACGGTTCCAAATTTTTCCAACATGACATAGTTTAATGAGATCTCATCTTCTGAAGAATTAGGTACCTTTGTCTCCTCTTGAGTCATGTCTTTATTTTCTTTAGGAGATTTTTCCTAAATTATTATTTCCACGATTTGACCATCTTGATTCTTTGCTTCCCTTTCATTTTGAGGATTTTTATATTTGGAACCCAATGGTCTACCATGTTTTATAGTAGCCTTTGACCCATTAGTAGTAGATTGTTGTCCCTCTTGGACATTAATTTTTTTTAGGAGCATTAGCAGCTAAAATATATGACTTAGTCACTCTTTTAAGTTTGTAAAAGCATCTTGCAAATTATTATTTGCTAAATGTTGTAAATGAATTATCCTTTGAACTTGCTCACATTGTTTTTGTACAAGGATCAAAATGAGATAATGATAATTCATTCCACTTATTTCTCTATTCAGTTGTTTATGTTCTCCAATCGTTGTTGGGAAATTTGATTCATCAAAATGACAATCAAAGCCAAATCTTGCTGTAAATATGTCTCCTGTTGACAGTTCAAGATACTTTATTATAGATGGGGATTCATACACAATATATATTTCTAACCTTCTTTGAGGTCCCATCTTTGTGCACTTTGGTGGAGCAATTGGGACATATACACTTATATCAAAAAAATTCTTAGATGGGAAATATCGGCTCTTTGCCAAAAAACCAAATGTAGAGGGAAGAACTATGGTAACTTGTTGGTCGATCACGAATTAATGTCAGCGCATGCAAAATCGCATGTCCCCATGCAGACATTGGGAGTTTTGACTTCATAAGTACTCTGGTCTACTTTATTAATTGGAGACGTTTAATAAATGACTCGCAAGACCATTCTATGTATGAACATGTACAACTGGATGTTCAACACTTATTCCAATTGACATGCAATATTCATTGAAACTATTTGATGTAAATTTACCGGCATTATCTAAGTGTATAGTTTTGATCGGATTATCCAAAAACTGAGCTCTTAACTTGATTATTTGAGCCAACAGCTGCGCAAACGCTACGTTACGGGTTGAAGACATGTGACCATCTAGTTGATGCATCAATTAAAACCACAAAATATCTAAATGGTCCACTTGGTGGATGAATTGGTCCACATATATCTCCTTGTATGCGCTTCTAGAAAAGCGAGGGACTGATGTCCAATTTTAGCCGTGATAGGTTTAACCGATTTCTTGAGAGCATGCAATGCATGGAAGTCATTCGATTAGAGAATCTTTTCGTTCTTTAGTTTATACCTGAATGAACTATTAATAATTTTTCGCATCATTATCGATAGGGATGGCCTAGGGTCATGTCATATAATAAAATTGTTATGGTTGGTGAACTGCATTCCACCACCATATATGACTCATTCTTTTTGAGACTTGTATAGTATAATCCAAGGTAATTCTAGTAATTTCTCCAACACATACTTTTTCCCTCGATGATATCTTTTGTAATGTTGAGGTACTCCATGTTACCCTCACACATTGTCTCTATATGATAGCCATTTCAAGTATATCTTTAAAGCGTAATAAATTTCTTTGAGACTTTGGGAATAAAGTGCTTTGTTTATGTCTACCTTTGTCCCACAAGGTAACATTATTATGGCTCTTCATGAGCCCTCTATCAATTTAGCATTTCCGGATATAGTATGAACAATCGCATCTTGCAATGTAAGATAGGAAAATGCATTTTACTCTTCAAGATAGTATGTGTTGTTCCACTATCTATAATACATATATTTTCTTCACTTGCAAGCTCTTGGGGTAATGGTTGATCCATTCTCTTCAAAATAAATGTACTAATAAACATTACAATCTATTGAAAGAAAATTTATTATGTAGTGAAACATATGAAAATAAATACTAATTAAATACAAACATAATACAAATTTATTCATTACTTTATAAGATGAAACATACTCAATAATACTACTGTTACATCACACTTATTCATGCATTAAGAATAATTAATGACAAGATCATTTATTCTTGGATGAAGAAATCGTAAACATCAAGATGAGTTGAGGTGTTGTGGTCATATTCTCCCACTACTAGGAATATCCACTTCTATGATGAAAATTTTAATGACGAATCTAAAACCTTCATAAAAAAAATCGGTTTTATGATAAAATTTTGGTTTCATTATAGATCGCCGTGTGACTAAACCTCGAACCCCTTTATCTATGACGTAAATCAGGTATCATCACAAAAAACATTAAGGTAACAACACATGATTTCATCACAGATCACTCACATAGCGATTATTCCGCTTTTGTTCTGTGATTTATCTTATTAAGAATCTGCGGATGAATAGGCTTTCGCCATTGAACCACCATCGATCATGGTGAAATAACAATATTCGATCCAGAATAACGACGCTTCATCATAGATCTCCACACGGTAATTTTCTCCATCCGACGATGGTACCTATGGGACTCAGTAGTTACTCATCCGTGACGCTTTGTAATTTTCATAAAAGTCTCCACTGATCCTTTCTCCATGACGACGGTAATTGCGGGACCTTTCTCCATCCGCACTGTGGGACCTCGAATATATGGGGTCTTTCTCCATGTCCATTCTGGATCTGGTGGGACTTGATGGCTTGCATGTCACTTATGCCCTGTGGACCGTTTCCATCTCGACTTGTGGGACTCCGACGCACCTTTCTCCATCTCCATCCGACCTTTGGGACCTGGACTGGTTTGTGTGTCATATGTACCTGTGGACCATCCTGCACCTTTGGGACTCGACGCTTATGTGTCACATGTACCTATGGGACATTTCTCCATCTCCATCCGACCTGTGGACCCTATGACTTGTAAGTCACTTTGTTGTCGCTGGGTTTAAAAAATTCAAACTCAAAAACCATGAGACCTAGGAGTCAAACCCGGGACCCAGAGCAAGGAATAGACCGCTGCCTTCACCATTACGCCACATGCTTGGTTGTGTTGATATGTCTTTGGAGTAGTATATGTTCTCCGTGTGTACATGTTGACTTATATATTGATATATCCTCATCCCCGCAAGTGGAAATAAACTGCGTCTGCTGACTTGGACTGGCAATGCAATGGCTGGTGGTAACGGAGGATCCCTCAAAGCAGATCGGTGGTGGCTCAAGCTTCCTTTTGAGGCTAGGGCAATGGTCTTCCTAGTGGAGCACGCGGCATTGGTGTCCGTGTGTCCATCGTGTGTCACAGCGACAGAGGTGACAGATCCGATCTCAGAGGGTCTCCTTCTCGCCTTTTCCTGCTTTGTTTCACTATTTTGGTCCTTGCTTGAACATGAGGTATACAAGAAACATTGTAGCGTTTCAGATCGGGTTAGGGAGATGATGATGAAAAAATCAGGAGGTGGCACCGGTTGGTTTTCACCAAATACCGGCCACTTCTGCGTATCTGCTCTAGGCAAACAAATAGGCCCTTCGCTTCGCTTTAAACTATTTTTTTTGTCCACCGCTTGCTTGATTCTACATTCGCTTTGTATGCTCTAGTGCCACCATGGAGTCCTTATGGTATTTTGAACTTGTAACATATCCGAGGCCACATTTCGTGCCAATGATGTCTACATGGCTGTTGGATGTATTAGATGTAGCTCATATGTTTGTCAGTTCGTGTCTTCTCCTTGTTGACAACTGTTATCCATTTGGTTCCAAACAAGATAAAGGCATCGAAAGCAAATCACTACTTGTGTCCATCATTCACATGACTGAGGCCACTAATTAATGTCTAAGTCGCATGTTGCCACCGATGCCAATGATGATCACCACCACTTGTTCACTCGACATTCTACTTGTGGAAAGTCGAGGTACTCGTTTGGGTTGTGCAGATTTGAGATGAGTTATCCTCAAGCATGTGTTGTGTTCGATGGCCATGAGCCAGAGTTACTACAGCTGGTGGCGACTACCACAGACAAGTTCATAGGTTTTGTGGTGCTTGTTACAAAAAGCACAACTCCTATGAAGAACTAATTGATGCCTTCAAGTCAAAAAACCAACTCAAATGCAGCCTTAGCTCATGATGATGACTTATATCTTCAAAACCCAACAACCGCCTCCACCCTTCTTCGTCCTTCAAAACCAAGGTTTTAAATCTCGCTATAGCCTCTGCTATCTCTCGCTATAGTTGTTTGAGAAGAATTTAGCTAAGTTTTTATGTACAAGTTAGCCCTTAGTTGCTGCTTATAGTCAAGGCTAGCATTCTGTCTTGGGACATAGATGGCTAAATGGCTTAGCCGACTATTTAAAACATTGTTCAAAAACTATTGTAATTGTAGGCCTCTTAATCTTTAGTTCATCTCCTATGGAAGAAGCTCGAGAGCTCATGTAACGATTGGAAGTGTGATGGTTAGACTTGATTTAGATAAAATTGTAATGGTTACAGCTCCATTAACTCGCTACTCTAGTTTGAGTTATATATATCTATGTGGTGCTACTCCTAAATTTAGATGAGGTCGTAGTACCATGAAAATTGTTAATGGTTGTTAAAAAGTAGCACTTTGGTATGAGTTGTGGGACTTCACCGATGGATATTTGTTGGATTATTTTCCTCCTCGTTGATCTCATTATCGAGCAAGCTCTCATCCCATCGTGATGCACACGATGAAATGGAGGAGGCCCCAACAAGAGAAACGCACCGCCAAATTTCATGGATGATGTCTTGTTGAGATCTCCTCCCGCCTCCCCTTAGCTCGGGCCCTTGTTCTCGTGCAGAAATATGATCTGCACAGCCTCCTAGAGACGCCTCATCTTGACAACCTGTGGTTGATGCCCTGCACTATGGCCGACTTCTTCTAATGATGGAATCTATGGCCAAAGAAACTTCACTAGCACTACCCTCCTTGTCCTTCTTGCCCTTCACCATGAACAATGTAGCTGTCTCATATTGCCGCAATGACCTCATCCTATGTTGGTGCCTTGGGACCGATGGATACCGCTATGTGATGCCTATAATCCGGCAACCCAGGGAGTTGAAAGGTACTACCGCCTAGAATCCATTCATACAGGAGGCCTGATTGGGGTTCGACCGTGGGGTATGGCCCCCTACTACCTACAAGATAAGACATAGGCCACGCCCAAAGGTGGCCCATCCCACAAAAGATCAAAGTATGCAACCTGCAAGACTACATGAAGATGTGATTTATTGTATAATACCAAACATGATATTTTTCTTGTAACCCCTACCCCTCCAGAGTATATAAGGTAAAGCAGGGGGGTCCCTAGAGGAGATATCGAATCCGATACACAATCAATACAAAATAATGTGAGCATAGGATGTATTGAAGTTACATCAAGTCGATTTCGGCCTAAACCTCGTATAAATCTTTTGTGTCTTGTGTCTCTGTTACCATCCGGTTTCTTGATCACGCACATTCTCCACCAATCATCTACTATCATGGGTATACCACATCGCAGACTCGTCGACTAGATTTCGGCCGACAGTGGCACGCCTGTGAGGGGTAAAAGGTGATCCTCCGGGCAAACCAGATGGTTTACCTCAAGATCTAGTTACATCATTCGTGGGCAACCTTGGCTGATCTAGGTAACATCACGATGCAACTCGCGGCGAGTGTCATGTCATGGGGAGTCTAGTAAGGCCCTATACTTTTCTCGATAGCATGGGACAGTCGGATGAGCAGATCAGACTTGGCCATGACATTCTTTTGAGTCCATCACCTGTGAGGAGGCAATGATACACCTAGCAATGCATCCGCGGAAGGCCACATTTAGCCGGATATTGATGTATCCACATCCGCATGTACGCTACGCATGCAGAATTCGGTTTACGCTTTGATCTCAACCGACCCAAACGTTAATCTCACTATCATCACATCGCAGATCAACTCTACCATTGCTAATCTCTACCATTGCTATCGAGCACGTCAGGGCCCTCTCACCGGCAAGAGATCGACTCGCCATCATTATCTCACGGCAACCCAGCCGCTGAGGACCCCATCGCTCACTACGACGTC